>CM068829.1:155837727-157037727 GCA_028554795.2 Sinohyriopsis cumingii
CTGGATAAAACGTTTTATCATTTTTAATGTGGTATTTGTTTTATAGGTCTAGAATTTTTAAAATTCGGAGATATCAAACTCTGAAAAATGAATAACCAATGGTCAATTCGCTTAAAATTAGCTTCAACATTTTTAAATTTAAAATTCATATGATGCTTACTGAAATTAATGGGTGTACCAAGACGTCACCTTAAGGTAACAAAACATATCTTTTCAAATTTATTGATATCGTAAAACATTCCTTAAATTGTTCGTATACTCAAGAATGTACGTCGACCTTAAACCACTAAGAAAGTAGCACACACACACAATCACACACACAAACGCACACACAATCACACACACACACAGACACACAATCACATACATACACAATCACACACACACAATCAAACACACAAAATCACACACACACAATCAGAAACACACAATCACATGCACGTACACGTTCATTGTAGAAGCCAAGTTTTCTCTGATGTATTAAGCTCAAGATTGAAGTTTTGTATCTACTTTAAGACATTTAACTTTCACAAATTGTGCTTCGTCGGCGAAACCTCAGGGGAGTCAGTCAAACAGATATTTGCAACACTAAAATCACGATTAAAGCCCTCTTGTCCTCAAAAACATTACTATTCTAACACACTTCTGGAAATTGTTGCCGCCAAAAACAATTTAATAAATTTTACTCCCTTATAAGTCGGCTCATGTTGTAAACTGCATAGACCAGGATCTGTCACCACATAATCTGGACCTTTTCTGTTTAAAGGAGTAATCAGTGGGAAAAAACAATACAGACCTTGATCTGCCAGCGCATTATACGAGGAAGATCAGGGTCTCTGTTGTTTGCAAATGAACCGTACTACACTTTGGTACTCAGTTACAATACAAGCATAGCCATGATGTCATCATGGCATAAAATGTCCGATGGCATAGCGTGGATTTTACTCTCTCTCTCTCTCTCTCTCTCTCTCTCTCTCTCTATATATATATATATATATATATATATATATATATATATATATATATATATATATATATAACCATATGCAACATAGAAGATCTGTTACGGTGTCTCATTATACTATTCAAAACACTGCAAAAATACTGTAATAGTTATTGTTTTGGCGAAAAAGCGTTTGACACTGATGAATACATTACAGCAATGTTTTTCAGGTACCGGGGATGTCACTTTATATGCCTGCTCCTAATTTTCAGTAGACAATGGTTGTCAATCTATATTGGTTCACACCAACATCTGGTACATGCATCTAGCAAAAGCAGCATCTCCCCCTCTGGTATTCTAATTAGATGCAACTGAAAGAAACTGATCAAATCAGATTCCACGATACATTTTACCTCGGACGAAAGTTCAGAGTAATCATGGGAACCTCGTTGGACAACAACATAAGTACACGTTGCGTGTAAATCACTCAAATTTTAACATTTCATACACGTTTCGCTCGTGAGTCACCTCATGTAGATAATGAAAGCCACAATATGTAAAATCTAAATGATCCAGTAACGGGATTTTTTTCAAAATACCATCTTGGCTAGCAACATATGCCATGGGTTGATGTGGAATAAGATGGATCGACGACCCTTGGCTGGAGTATAGGTCACGCCTTGTATTTAATAGAACTCTATTTACAATCAATTGGGTATGGTTGACTCTGGAGATTAATGACTATGGTCTCAATGACCTTGACCTATGGTCACTGTATGCAGTCATGACGAAAGAAACATCTGATATTTATATACCCAAGGCTTTATAGGTTGCTTTATTGCTTTTAATTCAAGCCATCTACAAAGTTTGGTCGAGGAAAGTCTCCAGGAAAAAGCTATTCTGCAAAATCTATTTTGTGCGAGCCACAATGACCTTAACCTTTGATATTTTACCTCAGAATCATCAGGCCTCTTCTATACTTTAAAAGCATGCTCTCGACATTCGTTAGTCAAAGTACATGGTTCAGAACTAAAGTTATTATGTTTTCAGTCACAGTTACATTGGCCTAATAGGCGGCTTCTCTATCCCAAGCAAACGTGAGCCACAACCTCTGGTTAAGGTTTGCGATGCAGGGCTAATGTTATTGAGCAGGAACCTTTCTTGTCTTTCATGGAGGTCTTGACCTTTGACCTTACGATCCGCAAATTGTTTGGCTTCTTTCTTGCCATAAATACAAACCATACACTATGTTTGGTCCCGGTCTATTATTTTATTATGCAGCAGCAATGTTTCTTCTTTTACAGTGACCTTGGCCTTTGATCTATTGATCCCGAATTTGACAAGCATATTCCTTGACGTAAGTGTCAATTATCCACAAAGATGGATTCACGTATGTGACATAGAAATAATGCTATTGTTCGGAAACCATTTTTCTTCTTGCGAATAAAATTACCTTGATCTTTGATGTTTTTACCCCAAATTGACGAGAGTCTACCTTACTCCAAGCTATCCACAATGTTTAGTTTGGGTCATTGATGTAGAAATAACGTTATTGTGCTGTGACGTTTTCTTCTTTCAGTCTCAGTGACCTTAGCGTTTCTGTCCTTAATCCTAGACTAGAAATTGACAGAATTCTTTGATACCTCAAGTGCAATTATGTACAGAATTTGGTCCAGGTAAGTGATTTACAGTTAATATTATTGTTTGGAAACCAGGAATCGTCTTTCAAATACAGTGACCTTGAACGTTAACATGTTGACTCCAAAATTGATAGGATTATTTCTTACCTAACGTGCAAGCAGTGTTTCTCTCGGTATGTAATGATTAGATCATGTTATTATGATGAAACTATTTTTCTTCTTTAAATCACAGTGATTATGTTCTTTGACCTTTTGACCCGAAATCGATGTTCCTTCCTTTCCAATTTGTCCACAAAGTTTGTGCAGCTATGACCCGTAGAAATGAAGCTGCCATGCGTAAAAGGAAAATAAACAGATGGAAGAAAATTTCAATGCATAATATGATCCACTGAAACGGCAGATATACAAAACTAAGTCTCGAGTGTTCACAAGCAAGTGTTTACGGACCAATGAAAGATGTTGCTGTGCCATAACGTTAGTTCACTTGACCTTGACCAGGTCATGGTTTCACTGAATTCAACAAAATGTATCCTCCATTGAGATTTTACATTATCTTGCTTCAGACAATATCAGTATTTGTACTTGAGGTAGTGATAGTCACAATAATGCAAGCTCACTCTTGACCATATGGAAATCTTTTTAATGAAAAAGACATTCCTCTAATCTAAAGATATTATCAACATTTTCTCAAAGACAAAGCATGCGTTTTATCATGAGATTTAAAAATAGTATGATTATTTTTGAATCATTGTTACCAGCTAAGGGGTCTCTGTAAAAGTAATTAATACCAACCAGGAAATGGAAAGGATATTAGAGGGGAGAAAACAAAACTATTTAATTATCTTGTCCTAGTTTAATTGAAACTAGCAATTATTACCACACTATTGTGTTGCTTTTGAAAACGCAAATTGTTCACATGGAGTGATAATGACTGCTGTCATAATGACTGCTGTGTTAATGATGTGATAATGACTGCTGTGATAATGATGTGATAATGACTGCTGTGATAATGACTGCTGTGATAATGACTGCTGTGATAATACCTTAATTATTCTTGACATTATTATTTTGATTAAATAATTGAAAAATGTTTAAAGATTTACTTACTTACTTATGTAGAAATAAAAAGGGTACACATTTAAAGCCACTTGAAATCCACTTTTTCTGTTTCCTCGGGTTAATTAATTGCTGAAGTTAAAAATCTGTACTTATTTGATATACAACATTTACAAGCTGTATTGCTGCAAAAGACTATGGAAAGAATACGTGTCGGTCGGTTAGAAATTCATTATTTGTTTCTAAATTGTATTTATACAAGTAGTTACATTTTGCAATTGTCATCTAACTTGCATTCAATGGATGTAAAAATATTTTAGCAAATAAAAAATAGATTAATGTCTATGAAAATGCAAATTCAAAGCGACGAAAAATCAGCCTCAGACAAATCTGAGCTGATACAGTTTAGTTCGGATTGTAAACGTTAGTTCAGTTGAGTAGCAATATAGTTTTTTACCCATGCAACATCTATAAAGCATCGCCTACTCTTGTTCGCTAAAAAGAAAAAAGAATACCCAAGTAAATCATAATGCATGTATGTGTTTTTTTTATTGGAGAAGACATTAGTTCTCATCAAACTTATTTTGGGTTCATTCTGTTCATGTAGATTCCTTGCAGTCTGACTTCTTATTAAACGGTGCATCATTTCCTAGTAGCAAAGAGTTTTCAATTATTAACTGCATACTATACACTTGGAAATACTGCAACCTTCTAACACATCCTTTCAACAGAGCAAATCTCTCTCCGTCACATCTGGTATTGCTGCTAAAACATTATTCAACCATCTCTGCACTGGACATAGCCTCTGTTTGATTGGACGAGCTTCATCACCAGTATTATGATGGTGGCCACAAACCACAAATAATTCTTCCAACAAAATTTGAATTTTGCAAGAAACCAGTCAAAACAATTTCCTGGTCAAGATGTGTAGTCGTGGGGAAAAATATATCTGCAAATTATACAGCTTGCAATACAAAGCTGTGTGACATCCATGTTCTGTTGATATAACTTTGAAAGTGTTCCTTCTGAGGTTTTGTGTATGTTCATGTCATCTAATACCCTTGAACTCCCAGAAATCTCCTTGCCGCTGGTATATAAGCTTGATCACTTTTATCTAGAGGCCAAGAAAGAGAGCTCTCTTTAAGACTGGTTTCAAAAGAAGGGGCAGCTTTATTTCTGCATGCTATAAGTGTAATATGCAGATTTCGATGATGGTATAGATTCAATAAAGTAAACAGTTTTACTTCAGGAATAATCCTTTCATGTCTTCTCCTACGCTGCCAGACCCGATGATGACGCTGTTTTTGTGATTGTTGTGGCTGTGGCTGTCGTGCTGGTGCTGGTGCTACCTGTGGAAGTGTCTTCACCACAGGCTCCACCTCACAACTTTGCTTTAGCATGAGGTGAGGTAATATAGTTTTTTTTTCTTTTCCTCCTCTTCTTTCTTTTTTTCTCCCGCTCCTCCTCTTCTATCATGGCTTCCTCTGCTATTGCCTCCATGGCCAGCTCAGCCAACAGACGTCGGGATTATTCCAGGTGCTTCTGAAGTTCAATTAGTTTCGCTATTGTGCTACTCATTTTTTGTTGTTCACGAATCAACAGGGGTAGCCAGACTGACGAGCGTTCCCTATATATTGGCCATGCATGGACGGGAAGTAAAACATCCCTTGACACCAAAAAGTTTATTACCTATAATATCAGCAAATACGCGAGGACGTAAAAGAAACACGCACACACTTTGTTTAATTAACAATCACTAATTTAATATTTTGATAGGCTACGGAAACGAAGGGCTTATACACGCACTTCTAACAAAGATAAAGAATAAATGAGTCTATAGACGCACTTCTACTTTTTTCTGACTAACATACCAATGGCAATTTGAATTATTATTTCTTTTCTTGAGTATTGGGTATGCCTGGAAAGAGCTGTTTGTTTTGTGAACGAGGAGTTATGGCAATCTTTTATGATATAAGATTGCGCCCTCGTCTGGCGGTAGACTTTCCCACAGGATAGGGTCTGCTTCTTCGGAAAGAGAATGAGAGCTCTTTGGTGCCGGCACGGCAATCGATATTATCTATGTCAGGTTCCTGCTACTGCTCTCTCTGTTGTTTCTGAAGTATGTACTTGTCCGTCCATTCTTCTTTCTCCCTGTTAATTTCCTCTATGAAGAGCTCTTCTATCAGGTCTTCAGTTACTTCTGAAGTTCTCTATCTCTTCAGGCTTCTGTATCAGGCTTTGCCTGATTCGATGCAAATTGACGTAAGTTTCTTTCAACTTGGCTAATCTTGAGCACATCGTCATAGGAGGATGAGTCAACAATGGATGGTCAGAATGGAGACTGTCCCTCTTCTATATCGTTCAAGCGCGGACGCGATCGAAAACATTTCTTACTTATTTAGAATCAGAACGCTCAGATAGTTTGATTTGAGGAATAGAGAGAAGTCAAAGAGCATGGTTCATGATACAAATAGCAAACAAACGACAGACTCATTTTTTCAAAACACAACACAACATTTTTATTCAAATAACTAACAACTAACACTTCATATTTAAAAAAACTAACAATTCAATTCAACAATTAACTATCTATTTTGGACAAGGTTGACAACGTTGTGAACTGTTGAAAGTCATTGGGCCATTGATGTACACTACGCTTCCTAGCTAGAGAGAAAGGATAACCATAATGGTCACAAAATCATCGATCTACTTTCATCGTTTCCAGAAGAATGACGATCAAAATAAGTCACTAAATGTTCTAAAGAATATCCAAACCTGTGTTGATGCAGAAAATACATACAATATTGTCCACACAACATGGAATCTATTCCTTGTATTTTCACATTATTGAATCGTGTCATATGGGCATTTCTTCTCATAAAGTCGATGATATAGTCTTCCAAAGGGGGCAATCCATACGAATCGAAATATTCCACATAACCTTCTTTAGGAAAGTAGACGGCTACCCAGTGGTTTCCTGGGAGATGACTGCCGTCCGTATTGATGACATAAGCTTGATGGTCTTGATGTTTGCGATGAGGTAGTTCATCTTTAGCACACACGACAGGATTCCAAGGAGCAGTGTACGAACTGTGGTTCAAAAGGTAATAAAGCTCCCAGGTATCCATTTTTGTGTTGTTTTGTTTTTCTTGTTTTTTTCTTCACAGGTGATGATAAGTGATCAATTCAATCCAGACTTTTTCCCTGAAAATCTCTGACAAGTAAAAGGCTATTAGCTATGACTTCGTACCCTGGTCCAAGATAGTTTCGATGCGACGGATATCCAGAGTTGTTAATGGAGGACAAGAATGTTCACGCATGCCTTTATACCACTGTTGCATCCTGTCTTCTTTTGAGATGAGACTCTAAGCTTCATCTAGATATACGTCCAATTTTTCTTCTGGACTCAGCATCATACATTTATCGTGTTGAATTTGACTGGGATGATCGTTTTGACATCCATAGCAATCTTCCTTGATCAATTCCGTAATTTTTTCTGCCAAGTGTTTGGCAAAACAGGAGACTAAATTCTGTTATTGTTCTGGCCATTTGGACTATATAACTATGTCATTTTCGTCTTGTCTTGGGATTCTACTTCCAAAGGCTCCTCAATTTCCCTGTCCAAAGAATCTCCACTATTCAAAGAGGAATAAGTCTTCCATGGCTTCTAATAGTCTAAAATGACTTCTCTCAAACTGTTGATTTCTATGGTAGTATCGATTTCTGCATACAGGATGACGTTCACCTTGTGGGGTACATGTTTAGCAAACTGAAGTTTCACTCAAATCTGGCCGGATTTTACATGGTGGAAATGTCCCTCGTCGCTGTCTTGGTCTGGAATGAAATCAAAAGCCCACAAAGTGTAGCCTCCTGCATAATCCTTGTACGTAATGTCGTGACTGGTGTTGGTTCCTAACTGCCCGGTGGCTTCGTACAGGAACAAGTACGTCGTAGTGATAAAAGTGGAAAGGATTTTCATTCCTGACTCAGTTTAAGCCTGTATTGCTCACGATACCAAGGATTAAACGTTTGGGTAACTGCCCTTGGAACAGATGATATTCGATCATAGAGTGCTGTCCAGTGGGAACGGTGAACGTTTTCACTTCCACGCGTCGTATCGGATACTTGGCAGTCGTTCTGCTCAAAGTGTGACTGATATCGTTTCCTACATTCGGTAACACTTCCACACGTCGTGCGTAGAGTTTGGTTTCTTCGATTTTGGTTTTGTAAGCGTCATCCGTTGCATCCATTAAATGGAAAGCGATACTGTTGCGATTCAGTCTCAGGCGGATATACACGCCGTTTGGCAAATACTTTTCTTGTAACCTCAAACCTAAATGCAGACGATCCATCAGTTCTAAACTCTCGTTATCTATTATTTTGTTTCGTCGTTCTATAAATCTCTCATTGTGGTCTTTCTTTCCATCCACTTCAGTGTTGTTAATTTAATTGGTGTGTCAGGTTTCCATACCACACAATCATCCATATGAGTGTTCTTGGCTTCGTTTCCGTACGTCAAGAGATTTTCCAGGTAGGCACGATAAGGGTAAGTATCCATGCTGTTACTGACCAGTTTGTTATTCAAGTACAAATCCACTGAGCTGAAAAAGGAATGCATAAAATTGTTGACGGGAACTAGTGGCTCAGTGTCTGTAGGATTTCAAGCCGTATCCTGAACTTTGACTTTCAAGTACAAGTAACTGCTCTTAAGATCGATGGAATCTTCGGTCTGTTCTTTGATTTCAAACTCAATGAGAGTTGATCCTGAGTCCTTGACAGAGGAAAAGGGATGAAATTCGACACAATGAGATTCTTGCATTGTCAAGTTAGTAGGTGGCATGGCAAACAGATCCAGTTGCAACTTGGAACAGGCGCAATACTCTCGGTGCATCATATTTTGCTTCTATGATTTAATAATCAAAAACGTCTAAGTCTCGATCAGTTCTTCTTTTCTTTGTCTTTCTAGTCTTAAAAGAGTTTTGAAGGGGTGTTTTCTTATTCCTCTCTTTCCGCCGTGTCCTTGCTGTGCGTTAGGGAAGCGGGAATGCCTGACTCGGTAGCGCCCAGGGCATTTATAGGTGTTTCTCGTCGGCACAAAATGTCTTTGCCCGTTTTTAGCAAGACATTTTTGCCTGTTCTTAAGAATGCTTCTTTAGGGTTTTGATTGTCGATGATGACAATTTGGAGAAATTATTTGCCTTGGGTCAACGCGGCATCTTTCAAGGCGTGGATATCCTCGTATCACCATCGGTTTGAAAAAAGGAGCCACCGAACGAAAGGCCGATCCTAACATATCTCCTAAACCATGTCCTTGTCGAGCGACTCCTCGGTACACTGGATACATAACTTACGAGTGGTTAGATAATCGTTTTCGAAAATGGAGTTTGAACGTGGCTTTCTTTTTGGAGTATGGAATATTTTGTCCCAGATCTGCTTTTGTAGCAATGTTAAAATTGTCAAAATACGACTTACTGACGGGCAAATAGTAATTATGTACAAATTCGCGGCGAACGTGATAGGCGTTTCCACCTTCCTTGCCAGCGTTCATTTCAGAATCCACTCTGAAAGGAATGACACGCAGTAACGGCACGGCTGGGTGCCCCACCACGTTGTACACCACCACATCGGAGTACCCAAAGATCAAATTCAGTCCTTGGTTCAGATCTACTCGGGAACGAAACAACTTGGCAAAAGAATCATTGTTGGAAATGACGGCTAATTATCCTTTTTCTTCTTCCTCATCTCCATGTCCCCAACCAAAATGTCAAACAATTCAGGACAAAATAAAATGGACAACACTTTACTCCCCTCATGAAATTTCATCAGGAGGCGACGAGCTATTTTATGGTACTCAAGGGTCTTTTGTCTTTTGTCCAAGTCTTTGCCAACCACTGCATTGAACATGACAGCAATTGTGTTCACCAGATGTTGACGAATAAAAAAATGGCCTAGTGTAATTGTTAACAGATAGGTGAACCGTCTAGTTGTGTGATTATGTTTTTTCATAGGGTCACCTGAAGTTGGGTTGTCAATCAATTGTTGTTGTACTTTTTCGTCATGAACTTCAACCGCAAAATATTTTGATTTGGTAGGACATTGATGACTTGTGTCGGGCGAATAATTTCCACCCAAACCACTTCACAATAGGCATCGTGATCTAATTAGATGGCCTGAGGTAATTTGACTGTGTAACATCACAAAGTGTTATTGGGAAACACCTCCATGAAACTGTCACTGGATAAGGTTAAGTAAAATTGATTGTCATAGTTCATAAGTCCAGAATTCTGTGGCTATCTGAGGGGTCACTGGAAGTGAGAGTAGTGTCTCCGGCCAGAATGTGGTTGTTGTTGTTGGATTGGTGACTGACACTGGACGCAATATTCCCGTTGTTGCCGTTCGAGGAGAATTTCAGGGACGGATTGGGCAGAAGGTAACCGTTGCAACTACTCAATGATATGGTCCATAATTGTTTGTCTCCTTGTTGCAAACTCAAATTGGCAATGGACGCACCGATGACACAATACACCATAAACATTTGGCAGAAAACGATGATTTGCGTTTTAGACACACGTTCTCAGCATCAAATCCACATGGGTTACTTTTGTAGATCTTGCAGAGAAGAACTGGGTGAAGGAGTGGTCGCTGTAGAGGTAACGATAGCTGAGGCTGTGTTGAAGGGCATGATGGTCACATCTTTTTATAGTCGATGACTTGCGAAGCGTCGATCCAAGAATCAAAACTGGGAGGATATCCTTTCCAACGTACTTTGACTTATTTGACACGCCGTTTTCCCACTTGAAGGGTTCTGCGTTTGAGAATACTTTCGATGTCGTACACGTCGTCTTCTTTTTGGTGACACGTTGTGACTCGGGCAAGTAAAACGTTCCTATTAACATTTATCCATTCATGTCTTCCGATTTTTAGACGGTATGATGACGGCCATGCGCTCGTCCAGTGACACGAAACAATTCGGTGGTCCAGTTGGGCAAGTAACCTTTGTCGAAAGTTTGGCTTGGTTTTACCAATCTCCAAAGGTCAACACTTCACTTTTCTTGGGGTCAGCCACCGTCGGGGACGTACCAAACAGGCGATCAGAAACGAGCACTTCGTTGTCCGGAGTCACTTCTTGCGGGTTGCGTCCGATGCTTCGATGGTAAGCTTGGTTGTACGCTTGAACCAGGTGCGATAAGATGTCGATGTACTTGAGAGTGTGGTGATGTGTAAAATATTTCCACATGTGTTCTTTCAACATACGTTGAAAACGTTCCAAGATGCTAGCCTTGGTTTCGGGATTCTCGGTGATGAAAAAATGGATGTCACGTTTCTTTAATTCTTTTTGGAAAGCTTGGTTCAGAAATGTGGTGCCTTTGTCAGTTTGTCATCGAAGAGGGTGACGACCGCTTTGTTTCAACACCAATTTGAGGGCTTGCACTAACTCAGTGCTCGATTTGAAAGTCAATGGCACGACGCTTCCAAATTTGGGAAAGACGTCGATGACACAAAACAAATTATTGTAGCCACGATTGTAGCTGGCCAAATGAGAGATATCGGCTAAATCGGCTTACCATTGATGATCGATGCCTTGGGTGCGACTTCTGGAAAACTTTCGTCGAATGGGTTTGTGTAAAGTGTAGGTAGCTTGTTGTTGTAACCATCGTTGCACTTGAGGTAAACGGAGACTTTTCAATCGGTTTGTCAGCACTATATCATTTCTGAACTCCTCCGTAACCTGCAGGATGGAATGGATCGTAGTAATTGTTTGATAACACCTTCTCCATTTTGTTTTGTTAGTAAGTCACTCACTCTTCGCTGATCATACTTTGCACGAGGCGAAAGGGTGGTTTGGACACGGATTTACGAAGGGCCACGGGAGTAGAAGTCGAAGGTAGTGGTGGAGGTGGTAATGGAATGGCTTTGGTCTACTTTTCTTTTTCCTTCTGTGGAAGGAGGAGTGGACATCATCTTTTTAACCCAAGCCTTCATTTCTTCTCGTTCGGGTGTGGGAGAAGGGGTCAACAAGGATGCTACGATCTTACTAGGAATGGGAGCTGCTGACGGTGTTTGAAATACTTCTCGTACCTCTTTTTTCTCAGGCTTTCATGGGGTTGTGTCTCTCATGACCACTGGAGGTGGTGGCGGTGGTGGTGGTGGTGTGGGTGATGGACATTTCATCAAGGCCTTAAAATCTTTCAGTGTGGGTAAAGCTGTTTCGTCTAAAGCTCTCTGGTGAAAGAGTTGTAGTCTTTGCAAGAGTTGACCATACTTTTGCGTTTTTTCTGTTTCGAACAAATCGAGTCGATCCATCAATGACTGCAATTCGTGTTGTAACTGGGTCATCTCGGTCAAATTTGGATTGGGAGGCAAATGCGGGGTCCGTTGTTCTTGCCAACGATGGCATTCCATCCATCGTTTGTATGGCACTAAAGCTAGCTTTTGTCCTTCCATTCGATTTCAAGGGTCACGTCTGAGATCTTTGGACTTCAGAGGTCCCGTTTATCTTGCTCCAATGAGTCCTACCATCATGGTTCCCAATACTCCTTTCAGCAAAGGTTCTAAGAACAGAAGCGAAATTCCTCCGCGTTGGACCCCAGTCTTCTTAATTTGACGAATGGGGA
This sequence comes from Sinohyriopsis cumingii, assembly GCA_028554795.2. Lineage (NCBI taxonomy): Eukaryota > Metazoa > Mollusca > Bivalvia > Unionida > Unionidae > Sinohyriopsis > Sinohyriopsis cumingii. The sequence continues at coordinate 155,849,982 of CM068829.1, forward strand.
TTTTCTTTTGAACCATATGACGAAGAACGTGACGATATTTGCCTAAACATTGTTTCTAGTGTTTTGACAAAGGTATCGTGCCTTTCTAAACGTTCAAGCAACATTCGCACACGGTATCGATGGCATCCACAGATGACTTGCGCTGACGGGTAAATAGTGAGGCTGTACAAATTCGCGGTGAACGTGAGATGTGTTTCCATCTTCCTCGTCAGCGTTCGTGACATAATCTACTTTAAAAGGAATGACACGCAGTAACGGCACGGAGGTGTGTCCCACGACATCGTACTCCACCACATCGAAGTACACAAAGATCAAATTCAGTCCTTGGTTCACTTCTACTGGGGAACGAAATAACTTGGCAAAATGACTGATAATTCCTTTTTGTTGGTCATCTTCGTCCTCATCTCAACGTCGCCTCCCAAAATGTCAAACAATTCAGGACGAAAATAAAATAGAAAACACTTTGGTCTCTGGAAATTTTATCAGTCGGCGACGAGCCACTTTATGGTACTCAATAGTGACACTTTTCTCGCACTATCCAAGGCTGTAAGAAACAAGGCATTAATCCTGGTAGAAACTGTGCTCACCAAATGTTCACCGCTAAAATAAGAGACAGTGGGAATTATAAAGTTATATGTCGACTTTTTGAATTTGTGAGTTTTATATTTTATTTTAATATTTTACATGGGTATATAAGTACTTTTGCATTTGCTCCTCATAAAGTTCGACTGAAAAGTGTTTTGATTTGGAAGGACATAGAGGACTTAGGTAGGGTGAATCATTTTCACCAAAGCCACTTCTCAATGGGCATCCGGATCTAATTGGATGGCCTGAGATAATGTGGCCGTGTAACAACAAAACGTACTGTTGGGAAACACATTCATGGAAATGTTACTGGTTGCGGCTAAAAAAAGTTGGTTGTACTAGTTCATCAATTCATAATTCTGCTGATGTCCGAAGGGTTATTGGAAGTCAGAGGAGTGTCTCCGCTCGAAATGTGGTTGTTGTTGGAATGGTGACTGGTGTTGGGCATAAGACTCCCGTTGTTCCCGTTCGAGGAGTATTTCAGGGAAGGATTAGGAAGAAGAGAACCGATGAAACTGCTATGTAAAATAGTGCACACTCGTTTGTGTCCTTGCTGCAAACTCAAATTGGCAATGGTCGCACCGATGACACAATATACCACAACAATTTGGCAGAAAAAGACGTTTTGCATTTTAGACACACGTTCTCCACACCACACTCACAAGGGTTGCTTTTGTAGATCGCGCAGAGAAGTACTCGGTGAAGGAGCGGTCACTGTAGCAGATGAGGCTGTGTGGAAGGCCATCATGGTCACATCTTTTTGATAGTCAATGACTTGCGAAGCGTCGATGCAAGAATCAAAACTGAGAGGATATCCTTTCCAACGCACTTTGACTTCTTTTCGGGTTCTTCTTTCGAGAATACTTTCGATGTCGTACACATCGTCTTTGTTTGTGGTCACACGTTGTAACTAGGGCAAGTAAAACGTTCCTTTTAACACTTACCCGTTCATGTCTTCCAATCTATAGACGGCAGGATGGAGGGCTCTCACTAATTCAGTGCTTGATTTGGATGTAAATGGCACGACCCAGCCAAATTTAGAAAAGACGTCGATGACACAAAACACTTATTTGTAGCTACGATTGTAGATGGCTAAATGAGAGACATCGGCTAAATCGGCTTGCCATTTTTAATCCACGCCCTCCACTTGGGTGCGACTTCTGGAAAATATTCGTCGAATAGGTTTGTGTAAAGTGTACGAGGCTTGTTCTTGTAATAATCGTTGCACTTGAGGTAAACGGAGACTTTTCAGATTTGTTTTGACAGCACTATACAATTTCTGAACCCCTCCGTAACCTGCAGGATGGGATGCATCGTAGTAAATGCTGCCTACGACCTTCTCCATTTTTTTGTTAATAGGTCACCCACTATTCACTGATGCTGTTTTTGCGTGTGGTATTTTCTTGGCTTGTAATGCTTTGATTGTCCGGCGAGCAATATGTGTCGAGGAGGATGAGGATATCTGATCAGGGGTAATCGGTTCTTGTTTCACTTCTGTCTTCACCTTCCTATTCTCTTCTGTGGAAATCGGGTGTCCATCATCTTTTTAATCTATCTAATTCCTGGTGTAGGTGGTGTTGTTAACTTGCGTACTTTGTCTGGTGGTGTTGTTAACTTGCGTACTTTTTCTGGTTGAGTGTGAAACTTCTCCTTTTTCTGTTTTGTCCAATGGGGGGTAGTGGTGATGGACCTTTTATCAGGGTCTTAAAATCTTTCAGAGTCGGCTGAGCTGTTTTGTACGCTGCTTTCTGGTGCTGTAACCTTTACATCTCGGTCAAATTCGGATTGGGAGGCAAATGCGGGGCCCATTGTGATGTCATCGATGATATTCCATCCATCGTTTGTGAGACACTAAAGCCAGTTTTCGCCCTTCCATTCCATTTCAAGGGTCACGTCTGAGATGTTTAGACTCCAAAGGAGCCTTTAATCTTATTGGTCCTTTTTATCGTGTTACCATGAGTCCTCCCAACATTGTTCCCAATTTTCCTTTCAGCAAGGGTCCTAACAACAGAGCCAAAATTCTTCCGCGCTGTACCAACATCTGCTTCTTTTGACGAATGGGGATTTTCTTTTGAACCATTTGGCGAAGAACGTGACGATGGCTATTCATTTTTTCTGGTGTTTAGACAAAGGTATCGTGTGTTTCAAGACGTTCAAACAACATTCTCACACTGTATCGATGACGTCTTTGGAAGCGGTTTCAATGAGCCTTTTCGCATGGGTGGAAAAAGCTTTGGACAAGACGGACAACTTTTACCCTATGTTTGACTAAACGAGGAAGCAGTCATTTCCTTTTCTTTATTCTGGGGTTATAAGAGGGATGGCTTCTGGTGGGTGACATCTATGGGTGTTCATGAGCACAAAACACTGATACCCATACTTTGCCTCAGGTCTTTTTTTATACTGGAATGCGTCGCCACTGATTGTCTTTACGTCGTATCAACTTAATGAGAGGTATCAGGCGTCGTGGAGGGGTTCGCAACAGACTAAATCGGGACAGTTCTTGCTCGCACAGATCCAGTAAACTCTGTAACATGCCCGATCTCTCTTGGACTTTGATTTTGGGAGCATGTACTTTGTGAGCAGGTGCCTATGCAGCTAAAGAGGAGGGTGTCACCGCTGGAGGAGAAGTTTTTGGAGACGTGTTTTTCAGTTATTGCATCAACTGAGGCAGAACGGGTGTTAAATTGGGTTTGACAGGCATCTCCCACATAGTGGAAGAACGTGAGGCTACTGGCCACCGTCGTTGTGAGTGTAAGGTTGCGTCCTGGTCGAATCATCTCTCTTGCGGGAAGAAGGTGTTTTCTGAGGATATTTCTTTTTCTGGGGACTTTTCTTTTTCTTTCTCTGTGCGTTTTTCTTTTTCTGGGCTGTGACCTAGTCTTGACACCATTGCTCTTTTTCATCTTTGGGGCTCGTTTGGCTTTTCTGGGAGAACCTTTTTCTAGGGGAGGACAGTGGGGGCAATTAGGATCCCATTTTAATAGGGAACGAATGATGACACCTCGTAGAGAACCGCTATCTCTAGGTTACAAAATGATTTGCATTTTGGTTTGACTGTCGATGCGGGGATCGGCCAGTTGCGTCAAGGCTACTTTGTTTCTCTGAAACAATCGTTTGTTTTGACGAGGAATGTGAATATTGCCTTGCAGTAATTGACGTGCTGTCACCGTAAACCGTCGTAAGTCTTCTTTGAGACTGGCTTCTAAGACACGAACACGTATTTGTGGACTTTTCTCGCGACTGATGCCGTACAAGGCTTGAATCAAATTGACGGGATGATGAGACTGAAGGGACGTCATGTTGACGCTGTATGAGACAGATCCAAAGTGTCCGAGGTTTTTATATATTATTTTGTGGTTAAGTCGACGACAAGGACGTGTACGCGACAGGCTCTCCATCTTGGCACCAGTAGTGAAACATATGTGTACGAAATCGCATATAATCGGGGGTGGTGGGTTTTAAATCCACGAATAAATTGGCGTGTGGGGTTTGAGTGACATTGTCGTACGCATGAGTCAGCCAAGGTGCTCGTAGCTGTTTGGCTAAGACTTGCACTTGCAATTTATCTCGAGGGCTTTTAAATAAGACGGGCTTTACTTTGTTAAAATAAATTTTGAGATATGTAAATGACACTGGCATAATGATGCCTTTTGTGCATAAGACACAGTTTAATTTCTCTTCATCTTCTAACAGATCGCCGAAAATGACCAGATGAGTTTGACAAGGGTTAAACACAATCTTCGCCAGGAATGCCTTACACAAATACGATGTCACTCTTTGTAACACCACACTATCCGTTAAGGTGGACGATCGATCAAATGGTGTTTAAGTTCGATCGAACGTTTGATAAATTCGGTTCTGCCAGAACCTCTAGGTCCAGCAATTAACATGTTAAAGTTATGGTGAAGATACAAGGCCTCCCAACTAGTACGACCTAAGTGTTCGTCGATGACTTTGAAAGTGGAGTAAGAGGAAGCAGAGACAGTAGAGGTAGTCATAGTGCAGGGAATGTCACTTTTGACACGAAGACAGACAAGACAAGAGTTTTTATACTTTTTTCAGGACGCGTTTACTGATTTTTTAAAAATAAACACGAAAGACAAAAATACATAAAAGCCAAATGGTTAAGTATAAGTACAATGATATAAACACATCAGAACGATCAAAGAGGACTATAAACATGTCTCTGGACATCATGTTTTTTGATAACCAATATGTTCTAGGGACAGTGTGTAATGTTCTTACAGTCTTTACATTGGGTATAGTCACACAGGTGTCTTCCCGGAATAATCTTGCGGGCATGTCCATGAGAGTCCTGTCCTGAAAGGAGTCGTTGTCCTCAGTGGCGGCTTGTTGTGGCACTGTCACTAACACAGGTTTAAAATATACATTTTGACTGGACGTTTGAATTGACGATCTCAGTTCGGTTTTATTTTAGTTCCGTACCAAAATTGCTTAGTCCCTAACTCACACACCACACTGCGTACAGAAGTTTCCTCTTGAACCAAGATTAATTGGTTTAAAAGATTTTCATAATTAGGATCACCTTGCAAGCAGAATGAGGGACATCCAAAACTTTATGAATCTCACGCGATTCATCAATGTCTGACCACTTGAACACTTTGAAGTGAATCAGTGTTCTTTTACCCTTCAGGTACCAGTTGTTCCAAAATCGGTGACGTGACGTTATTTAATTGTTTTGGGGTTGAACTATTTTGACTAGCTCTCGGTAAATGTTTCTCTCAACTACTCGGCAAATCACGAATGTTGTCTTGAAAATTATCCATCCAGAGATTACCGAGCTCGTCCCACTAAAGGTAGGTAGTGACAATTTGGATACCATAGAGCATGTTCCAGATAAGCCGAATCTTTCTGCTCACACTGGTGTAGTGACACTCCACAACTGAATCACTTGACTGTAACCCCTTCGCCCAGGTAGAAAATCGAGCTCTAGCTAATTCTTCGGGGGGCATATCATCCTAGATAGTTGGGTCATTTTCCTTGGAAGGTTTGGAATCGACTTTCAAAGTCGCAGTATTCAGGTAAACGCACAGCGAACGAATATTCGTCTTTCACGGGCTAATTTCGATGAGGGTACGGTGAAATTCGCAGAAGTTTGCTCATTTTTGGATGGAATTCGTAGGGTGGTAGCTGCATGGTCTCTCGTGGAGGATAACACTGACCATGAAAACCAGTAAAAAGTCAACTTTTGCGAATGGCATCGCTTTCGCATCCGTCAGGTTTGACACTCACAGCATCACTTTCCATGGTAGGTATGGTAGAAGGGGTAGTAGTGGTAGTCATAACAAACTTCCCATAATGTGGTACTGCATCGCTGAGGTCATAACGTACGGCATCACTCGCATCGCAAGGCACAGCATCGCACTCAACTTGGGAATGCCCAAACTTGAATGATGTCTGTTTAAAAGAATTCATCTTTCTCGCTTGGTCTTGGTAGTTACAATGAACTATCGGTCTTGGACGTAGTCCCTTTTTATGCTGACTAATATCGACGTGACCGTACGGTAAAGTGAAGTTGTTGGGAAGCTGCACTCGCTTCTACTACATAATTTGATAAAGTTCTTCGAAGGATCGACTGGCGATTTGGTGAGTGGGTAAACGTACAATTTTATGCGGTTCGTAGGTGGTCACTCTAACATTTCCATCATGTCCAGACTGCAAAGCTTCTTTCAATACCCCAAAGTTCGCCAGTCGATAATCGAGATTCAATCCTTTCACTTTACACTCGGTGTGCACATTTCCTTGTGGGTCCCAGTATTCGTAGCCGTAATTTTTAGGGCTGCCACTAGCAAAACTTAGAATCTTGTAGTCGGGGTATTCGTCTGTCACGGCTCCTAAACGGTCTCCTTCGATGTCAGTGTTACTTTGACCCGGGTGATCGATATGGATGCAACTGTCCGTGTCAAAGTACAGGACGCGATCACCTAACAGTTCTAAAGCTTCGTACAATTTTAAGCGAGCATGGGCTGTCACGTTAGCCGTAATGATGACATTTCCAAATTTGTCAGCTTGTACAAAGTCGAGTTCTTCGTAATTGACTAAAATCAAGTCCACACGAAAGACTTCCACGTGTTTCAAGTATATAGTTTTGTCGTGAATCATGTAGAAGTATCGGGAAGGTTCTGTCAAATACTCTTCTTGGGGAAATACGGTCGTTGTGCCATTTTACCACACAAGCAATTTAACATCACTTTGAAATCGGTCGTATGCATTCGTTTTTCTCGATGTGGTCTAAAGTGATCCTTCCTGCTCCCAGTATTTCTCTTTGAATTTCATTTGGTCTTCGGGAGTGTGGCACCAGGAAGGTTAGCCACTAGTTTCTTGTTTCAGTTTCGAAATGGCATCCACGTTGTCCCCAAAAATGAGTCTCGTCCCCCCGTGGTACTGTTCTGTCTTGGGAAAGTGGTAAATTACATACACTTCTAACAGTTGGTATCCCAGGTCAAGAGTTTTGAACAATTCCACGCTGACCCATGTTGACGTCTCGGAGCGTTCTTCCTGGGTGTGCTGACAAGGTTGGTCTTGGTTGCACGTTTCAGCACAAGTACGGCACAGGGGAAACATCATTTTGCCTTGGCAATGGTGAGGTAACACGGGATGGTACAAGTCGGTAGGAAGCAAAACTTTGCACTTGATCAAGGCTTCGTATTGTCTAATGTTGTCCAGGTCGATGTGTTCCGTCAACAATTGCGGGTGCCCTGCAGGAACGCGACAATATTTGCACACGTAAGGATACAATGAACACACGTCCAAGTATTTGATTTCTTCTCCTTTCTCTTCGTCGGCCTGGTACAACAAACAGGTGGCATTAGTCCTTCCTCCGTACAAACTGTCCCTCGGGTTCAGTGGGTCCATCAACTTGTAACTTTCCACGATGCGTTTAAACTCGGGATCGGTTTTCAAACGATGATCGTACTCGTGTTCCCACATTTCCACCACTTGGTATCTTTGCTGTTCTAACTTTATGCTTGGCTGACAGCTGGCCTGGTACAAGTCTTCCATGGTTCGTTGTAAAAACTGATTTTTAGTTTCACGCTGAGGGTAGCAGAGGGGACATAGGTGAAGTAAGCAAAAGTTAAATTCGTGCAGGATCTTGGGGTTCTCTAAGTCCCAACCATCCACTGAATACTTTCTGATGATATTTTTGCCTCTTCCGTTGTTTTCCGTGTCGCACAAGTAATGTAGCCAGCGTAGAGATTTGACCGAGTATTGACGTTTACTAAATTCGTCATTTGAGGGCTGATGACGACCAGGGTGTTTTCAGGCATGAATCCTTGGCGGTATACTAAGGCACACGCTTTGGCGATGGTGCAGGCTTCTTTCAAAGGATCAATCCTTTCGTGTTCCATAAATAATTATCGAAATTGTCCACAGCAACGCCGTAAAATGTCCACGTCGGAACGACAATTCTTTAACATTTCTTCCTGAACGTCAACAGGGTCCAAGGCCTGAGCCGGGTAGCAAGCGTAGAAAGTTTCTCGTTGTTCGGTACCCATGTTGTCGGGTCGTAGTCGTCAGCCTCAGGCAAATGGGGTAGAACGGCGTGTTGATTGGCTTCGGTATTGAAAAGTGCGGAAATAACATTTGGCCATTCCTGTCATTCCAAACATTTTAGGCATTCGACTCTAAGGCATGGCCAAGTAGCTCATCGAATCCTTAAACTGCACAGCACTATTTATTTTATAAATCAACACGTTTAAAAATAAGCAAAGGACTACTCCAGTGGCCTAAGTGGTTAGAGCATCTGCCTCGGATAAGTGAGATCTCGGGTTTCGAACCCGCCGGAGCCATGCCAAAGACTTATAAAATGGTACTAACAGCTGGCTCACTTTGCCATCAGCGTTAAGAGGTTAATGTTAGAACTGATCGGCATGGTCCCAGGATAATGTCGCAGGGTTGGACATGATACTACATGTCTTCGGCAAGATGATCCAATGCTAGACATCACTATATACTACCACAATGCAGACATCGTTACGATATGACTCAAATTGTTAAAGCGATGTTAAAAATAAAACACTTAAAAATACAATTTAAAAATAATAAGAAGAAAAACAGAATGGAAAGGCCCCATCGATTTGTATGAAAGCAGAATACTACAACGTGATAAAGCGAAGAAATCTGTTTAGGGCATGCATTGTTGTAATTCTAACCTGACTGAAGTAATACGAGTGCAAAATGAAGCTTAGTATAGACAGATCACGTACTATATGTAGGAATGTTTTAGGATATTGATAGGAATACATGTTTAGTAATTTGATATAGGATTAATTAGTTGTGTTAGGCGTTTCGGTCGTGTCTTGTGATGCATGAAGTGAAGTATTATTATTCCGAAAATCTTACTAATGACTCCAGTAAAAGGGAAACCATTAAAAATAAACAGATGTGCAATTGGAGATTTCTCGTGTGGTCGTTATGTCCTTAGAGGAGAATTATGTGGAGTATTTACGAGTTTAAGAAGCCTTCAGTTGAATTTGAATATGTTTTAAAAGTCCTTGGAACTGGGGAACTTAGCATAATTATAACAGATTTCCAGAAATTGGGGTTACATAAAAGGGAGTGGAGGGCGGGTCAAGCACAGGCCTCAAGAAGATCATATCTTACTTATACAGTTTGGTTTTTAAGTATCACCTTCAAAGAGATTTGACAAGGACCCCTCTTGACATGTTACCTGTAGAAGATAGTGAAGTCCTGAGGAATTTCGTTGAGCCGATTTCGAGAAATCAGCTAGATGATTGAGGTCTCGCACGACATATGCCGATAGTAAGATTATAACATAGACCGTTCTTTGACATTTTATCTCTAGATGATAGAGGTCTATCCACGAAAAATGTCCTGACAAATTTCGTCAAGAGGAAACAGCAACAACAAAAATATAGGACGCCCCATGCACACCGGGTATTATCCCCAACCCACAACGAAACCATCAACAACAAGCAAATGTTAATAGACTGCATAAATAGTTTCTACAAATTTAACACCTGCTAAAAGGATTTTGATTTCAAAGTCTCTTGCATAGTATCTAACTAGGTACACATTTTAAGAGAAGAAATTCTTTTTTTAAAAATTCGAGAAATCTACGGCTAGATGGAGGTCGCGTAAGACACGTGCACTAAGAACATGCTGTCTACCTACGAAGGTAATCCTCACGAATTTTTGTGGAGATGAAACAGTAAACCTTAGTCGGTATCGGCTATTAAAAATACTTAATTGTTAATAACTGTATCAATAGTTTGTACTTTTAGAAGCCTTAATTAGATAATTTTGATTTCAACGCCTCTTATACAGTACCAAAATTAGGTGCCTTTATAACAGCAGAAACAATTTAAGGAACTTTTGTCGAGCCGATTTCGACAAACTCACGACTAAATAAAGGACGTCGAGAAGAACACATGCCATACGATTATATCTGTTTACATTTGGGCATTTACGTCCACTCTTTATACAGTCTTGACATTCCCAGTACACCAGACCAAATAGGAGTGAAATAAACCTACGTCAGAGAATTTTGGTCTATTGGCGATCTCGGTGAACACAGTAAGGTCATTCATGTCAATGGTGTCGAAAAGATTTATGCCATTCAATAGCTCAGCATTTCTCACGTACTGGGTGAGGTTCACCAGAATGCTTAGGAAGGCGTCGTCTGTATCTGTGCGATAGTCTGAAGTTGTCCACCGGCATGACCTAGATACCGTGATCCCACCTGTTTCAATTACCAGCTATGCAGATTACAATGTCGTCTACATCGGCACACCAGGATTCAGGTCGTTGTCGAGCGCAATTAGTATCGCAATCGTCCCGTCAGACATCGTTTGAACAGAGATTAGTAGCCGACCCCGCAGGCAAGGCGGAGGCATGCTAGCATCCCCGGAGCCAAAATACATCCATTGGGTCACGCAGTTTGGCGATTTGCCGAGGTTGAAAATGCCGACCTTTGGACACCTCGCAATTGCAGACTCACCAGCTCGTCGTGCAAGCAGATGCAGGAGAAGTGTTTTCGGGTTGGGCGAGCCGTAGCTTGTTAAATTTGGAGATGGTGTTCCCCGTCGCCCAGGCCCTTGCCACCAACGTTGCGGTTAATGGACTTTAGGGCCAGTTCACTTAAAGCGCCTAGTGGCGGCCTTGAAGGTAGCTAAATGCTCCGCGGTATCCGCCGCTCTGGCAGCAATAGTCAAGGATGTGAGACGAACAAATAGAGGAATCGAAAAAGATACCGACTTTGCGATCGAAGACGGCACGAAAATTGCTTTGCAGGCCACCCGTATGCGCTTGTCCAGGGTGGCTCGCAGCATTATTGGACGCTAGAGCTGAACCGCAGCCTGTCACCCCGGCCCTTCTTCCAGGCTGTGAGTTTCTCCAATTGTTAGAGGGTGAGGACTGCAAAATATCGTTTTGTAGGGCATCACATGCATGTATGTGCTATGGGTGGACATGAAATATCTTTACTTATTTACATTCTTCTACCTTAAATGGCGTCGATTATTTCCAACCGACTTTGTCAGCATCATCAGCCATCATCTGGCCCCATGTTAGCGACTCATTTTCAGCATGAAGTAATATGTTAAAACCCCAAAACTTCAGATATGATTAGTGGATTATATGTAGGTCAGTAAACTGCTGTAGCCTCTGGAGGGACCAATCTAATTATAGGTTGCTGCATTTGTATGGGAAAATATGAACGAGTAATTGAGATGGAAATACTGCAAAACGAGTTCATATTTTCCCATACAAAGGCAGTAACCTTTTTATTATATGCTCATTGTTTTCATTCTACCTTAGGCTTAATTAAATAAACAAAAATACACCACAAGAAACAAAGTAATTACATGTATGCCGTATTCCAAACTAAATACACAGATTCATCATTACACAACAGCAACATTATTAATGCGCACATAACTCCGTCCTGATAACTTTGAACTTAGTCGCGCGCTAGATATAACTTTTGAAAGAAAATGGCGTTTTGGTCTACTTAAAATTGAAATTTGGAGTCATATTGTGAATGGATGTGCATTGCAACAACGTTTCCACTTTATCTAGGATGAATAGATTTATGTATTTTTGTCGATTCAACGAAATTTCGTGATTGTGGACTTTATTTATCTGTGCCAATTCTACATGAAGTACATCAGATTTCAGCAGCGTGTTGACGTCTGCAAGCGTGTTTCTTTTCTATCATTTGATATTAGGAATCGTAATGTGGGAAAAATATGAAGTCTTTCAATTGCAACTATCAAAAAGACGCTATGGAATATAATGTTTATTTCATTTTGAGTGCGGTAAGGAGGATTTAACTGCACTTGGAATATAACCGAAATTAGAGTACAATTTCGAAATGTGTAATCAAGCTTGAGAACCCTTGGCATGGCTCATGTAATTCGGACGTGCAAAACTAAGAAAGTACATTTTGAGGAAATTCAGGATGCAAAACTGTAAGTATATTTTTTGCCATGCTCATTACCAGCCAAAGCAGACACCCTATGCTTTGTCACTTGCATGTTATATGTATTAACCTACCAATTTTATGAAATCTGGCATCTATAACTAGCCTAAATTAAAAACATTGTATCAACAACGTTAACGCGGAATGTAGCAAAGTAGCTGGTATGTGGTAGTCCACGAAACATCTGCTTTTGTTCATTCAGAAACAAATTGAATCAGCCAAAATGTAAAGCGTCTACTACGTGAGTGTGCATGGTTTTTTTTACAAAGTAGTTCCTAATACACTATTTGGTACACGCGAGTGCAATATGAAGCGTACGTGAGTGCAACATCTTAAAATATTGAACAATTCTGTCAATGTAAAGGTAACGGAGAAAAAAATGAGCATATAATGAATATAATTATTTAAGTTCTATAATCTTTACGTTTTATTAAACTTAGAAATTGTCAAGATTTGAGTGTAAGTTTGGGATGTTTGATCAAATTATTTTCAGAACAAGATTTCTGTTCAATTTTTTAGCTTAAATTGCTAAACAACCATTGCCCGAAAATTAAAAAAATAAAAGTCATTTGAAATGCCTAAAAAGGAAATAAAATGCTCTCTGTATGGAACAAAATGAAAAAAAGACAATATAAATCGAAATCCATGCTTTATCAGTATGCAAAAGAATTTCCTTGTAACCTGAATATTTGGCACTAAAAGAAACAATATGTTCTGAATACTGGACCAAGTATTTCACATTTCCTTAAGTCATCGTCCATCCAACGGTTGTAAGCGTTAAACGTGAATTTGTTTTCAAAAAAGGCGAGCGTTTTGTTAATAAATGTATCGATTCTGCTGACGTCGAAAACAATTCTTTTTGTTTTAATTGGGATATCTTTAAAAAAGATCAAACAGAAACAGTAGACAAGCAGAGAAGAAAACTGCATCTGCGCTTTATGCTGGCCATGCAAAGAGATTTAGCACCTGATGTATAAATATTTTTACTCAAACAAATAACATCTTTCCTGTATTATTTTCGAACGTTGAATGACGTCATTAAAAGTCTGCACGACCAATCAGATGCAGTCGTTCACATAACATGAATGTTCTGTCTGCGGTATAAATAGAGCACAAATTACCTTCTCAAAGTCATTATCGCTGACGTTACGGTATGGTACGAGCAATACAACAATCATGCTCTCTACAAGACTGCTGCTTTTATTTGTTACAAATGCTTGTGTAGGGACAAATATTTTTGAAGATGTGGGTCAAGCCAATCTTGACGCTGTTCGTATTCGACTAGAGGAGGAAAAGGCCAAGAGGCTTCTTTTACAGAATGACGTTGAGGTACTTATGATACAAGTTGAGGAACTGAAGAGAAAATATAGTCCAAAGGACATCACGGGTAAAAATCTTTGTACTTTTTCTCTTATTTGTGTCTTTAGCCTCTTTAAGTCTCTATCTTTCTATTGTTTTCATTCTTAATTCATTTTACTCCCCATTCATGGGTAGATACAGGTCAGTGAGCCAACCGGCATACTATGTTAGAAATGCAAAGTGTACACAATCATCCTTCTAAATTATATAGGCACTGTAGTTCAGTAACAAGTATAAATAAAGCACAATTTAGAACACACACACATACATGAGTGTAAATTCTTATATTTCACTTGAGAAGAAATTATTTTAATTTATCAAACCATCAAATTTGAAGAACAAAATAACACGATAAGTGGTAACATGTAAGGCATCCTTTTTAAATATCGTAATCGCAAAGTTCTCAACAAATGTACGGGACGTTCTTTATTTAAACCATAAATAGAAATTATACAATAACAGTATCAACAAAACCTTGTTCCTCAAGTACGTGGGGGAAAACATTCTAAAGAGAAACATTGTAAACTATGCCCAGTCGATATTCAATACTGAATAGTCTAACAATAACATAAACAAAACGAGTACATCTTATAAATAACAGTGAAATTTCCATCACAATCCGTTAGAACGTTTTAAGACCTTTTAAAGTTTTAAAATATTCAGGGGAGATAACATGTTTCTGATAGGATATTTAACATACTTTAATTTGATCGCATTATGAAAGACATTAAACTTGTCAAAGTTTTGACAAAAATGGTTGAAATTGTCTTGTAGTCTTTTAAAGAAACAACCACAAAATAAAATGAGTATTATTTTGATTTTTGCCCGTATCATAGTCACCACTTTGTTGAACTGACAGTGGACGGCAAATATCACCAGCTTTACCAGTGAGTATGCATTGTAATGATTGAGTCCAATGCTCCCTTGGCCATTTCAAATTTTGAGCAACTTTTTCAAAACAAGGAAATTATTTGTCTACTTCTTTTTCTCTGAAAGGGGGCACTAATCTAATATTCTTTGCAAGGACAAAACATACATTTGGATTTGAAGCATGAATATGCTTTTCACTTGACAACTCCATTTATTTTATTCTAATTGTTTAATTGCATTTGTGTTTGTTCTTTTTATAATTGCATTTGTTTTTCTTTTCCTCTCTCCTGTCTCTCCTTTTTCTGACATTGTAACTTTATTTGCTTTTTTCTTTCTCCAATTTCATTTGTTCTTTTTCTTTTTCGAATTGCAATTGCAATTGAATTTGTTTTTCTCTTTCTTCTTTCTGAAGTTCCAGCTTACTCAACTCCAATTCCATCCTCTATTTTAATTCTAATTCCTTCATTTTAATATTAGATTCTGCTACAGGCTTACAGATCGAAACCAAAGCACTTTTATCCAAAACATTCTTTTCTACAAAATACTGACCCAAAATATTTCTTATTTCCTGTTTCGTTAAGGAAGCGTTTTCCTCAGAAAGGTCTTATTTTCTGGCAAGTTTAATCAATCCATCTTTTTCTAAAAGATTTTAGAAAAAGCCGTCGATTTCACTAAAAATTGCAAAAACTAGGGGAATATTCAAAATAATCATTAGGACATGCTACCCAATTCTAATGTTACGTGTTTAGGATCAAATAAATTTGAGAAATGTCTTTGTTCAATAATTCTGTATGAACACAATAATATTTCCAGAGAAACAAATTAATCTTTTAGAGCCCAAATAATCTGAAATTAACATATAACTGAGAAACTCAAAACTAGTCATAATAGAAGAAATGAACTTGCCATCAAGTGTTTACATATAAAAATCACGTAGCCCATGTATGTTCTTGATAAGAACAATCATTTCACTCCGAGAATAAAAGTTTTTTTTTTTTTACATGACCCTCAAACAAGGCCAGGAACTAAGTAAAAAAAGAAACAGTTTTCTATTTTTAGGTATTTAAGAAAAGGTTCGGGTAAAACTGAATTTTCTGGAAAATATCAAATTCCTAGTCAGCCAAATGACATTACATTGACATGTGAAGATAATAAAAAGATCCCAAAACTCACAAGCAATCAAATAAAATCAAACACAAATTAAATCAAATACAAATTGAATCAAATATGCGTAACACTTCCCCCAGAAAGAAAAAGAAAGATTTATATCATAAAGCTTTCTTTCTACCATAGATTAAATGAAAAACATAAGAACTCTGATGAATTACACACAGTGTTCATAAAAAAATACAGTGTTATACAGGGGAAAGTGCATATCCTATTAAAGTATCTTTTCCCTTAACGTGCCTGATGTCAATATTATGTTCCTATATATATATATATATATATATATATATATATATATATATATATATATATATATATATATGTGTGTGTGTGTGTGTGTGTGTGTGTGTGTGTACTGTTGTAGGAATCCCAGGAATTAGGTAGTTAAAAGGAATTTAAATGCTATTTAATTTAACAATTTCATGATAGAAATTCGAACAACGTTGTTTACAAGGTATTATAACTTATCAAAAGTGCTCTCGAAGACTCAAATGTCACCATTAGGGATGTGTCCACACCAGCTTCACGTGTCTTGTCTAAACAGGAAAAAGTGTTAAATATTTAATGTTGTTTTGTCAAGATAACCTTTACGGACAGGTGTCTTATAAAAATGGCATCAGTGTAGATCTCTTTCAACTCCACATTGCTAAGACTAAACCAATTTCAGAGTTGAGCTGTTTTTCTCCAATATATCTCATTACGTGCACTATCAACTTACCACTCGCACTAAGCATTAAATAATAAACTTCACAAATGAATTTGCTTGGGGGGATGGATTCCGCTCAGGAATTTTAATTAAATTCTCTGGGCGTTGTTCAGTTTCCTCTAAATTCAACGCGTTTCGGAATTTTAGGATCACTTTTAGTCTTGGCCATGTTATTTATCATACTCTACTCTAAATTCCTTGTTACGTTTCAGAATTTTGCTATGATTATAGTCTCAGTCTACTGGGAACCATGTTCGATACATGGAACTGACCATGTAGAAAACACGACTCCTTCAGCTACATAATCATACAAGACCGGTGGCTCTGAGTTTCACCTAGTCGTTTGAACTTTCATAGTCGGATCAATCAGCCCATCAAATTTGTGTTATACTGGTGGATGATATGTCACCTGCTTATTAAAATGTGCAATTTTACTGCATGGAAATCTCTCCGGAAGACACCTGCGTACTGTTTAGACACTCACCAGTTTTTTAGTGACAGCCGTATCTTGCGCGAAATTCAAAATGGCCACAGAACAGACAGTTCTGTTATTCCCACATGGATTTATAAGTCGCCAAGAAGAGGACTGAATCCGAAAATAATATGTAAATATCGCCAACATAACCCTTCAGCTGATGGTATCTGAAGAGCAGCGAGAAATTCTAGTGACAACAGTTTTTTAGGTTTTGAAGAAATGGCGATATCAACCCCTCTACTGCCAGTCATTATCCTAGGTTTGGGGCTGATTTTATTCGGTCTAGAACTCTCAGCACTAAGTCTAAGGGGTTTATATCATAAGTTAGTAAAGATATGTGTTGCATTGTAATTAAGCGTGTTAGATCTCTACAGCGACTCACAATAGCCAATTCCTATTAGACGCCATACCGTCCGACGTATTCGAATATGGCAGGACATTGTAGCTATAATGACCCAGTTTCTCATGTCCCCAGAGTAGCTCACAACGTTAATCATATTGACTTTTTATCATTAATCCCCAATAATTCCAGAGTAGTCCACATTATTAATATTTTATTTATTATATTTCATCCCCCTTGTGCCTAATATCTTCAAAATGACGGCGTACTGTTAACTATCCTATGCTCCTAGCGTGTTGGATTGTGCAAAGAGTAGTAATATTAACTACCTAATTTTAAAGTATGTTTTGTTTTTTCTTGTCTGTTTCCAGACGGTGGTACGACTTATGTCAGATGGGGTAGAACTGTTTGTCCTGGAAATGGTACAGACTTAGTATATAGAGGTAAGCTATATGGCAATCACTTGTGGACGATATTACCGTTTGTTAATATGTTTCTCTAATAATGAAACATGATTTCTACGAGTATAAAATTGGTATTTTTGATCTAGACTTATTCTGATTTTCTAATCTTCGGAAATCATTTTCTGTTACAAGTTTATAATTAGCACTTTCTAGTAGTAGAAAATGACTTAGAGAACAAATTATTAGACTTCTTTTCTATTATTGTCGATACTTACAATTTTTGATTGTAGAAAAGCTCATTTGCACCTAATAAAACTAGTAATATTTAAGAAAACTAACATCATCATCTCTAAATCAGTATAACCGTCATTTTATGGTTTTCTGAAGCATGTAACTATCTGCATCATTCATAAAATCTGCCCCCCTGCGGGTCCGGGGTTGTAGAATTGGCCCGACGTGCCTCGCTACGTGTCGTAAAAGGCGACTAAGTAGAGGCAACCTGTTTGCCGTGGGTTGCGTCCCTTGTCGGAGGAGGAAAGGATCCTGGTAGTTGAGCAGAGGCTTTTCCTGCAATACACTACTTTGGCCTCTACTTCTCTTAGACGGGTGGTCCGGATGGGCCCGGTTCCGACAAATCGGCTGGTCACGCCGAGCCCTAGGAAGTCTTTATTTACTCTCTCACCTCCTTTATCTTTCTCCTTGTATCTCTCTTGATACCACCGTTGCCCCTGTATTCTAGTCCTTTATCTTTCCCTTTTCCAAGTCTTAGAAGACTTTCTAGAAGGCGGTGGCTTAACGGGTCAATCGGGGGGTAATTTTACCGACCTTAGAAATTGGCGACTTCAGGGTCAATCAAAGATAATTTTATCAACTGAGTATGGCATCTGTGTATCCCTGACACTTGAAAAGTGTCCCCTTGTTGGGCTCCTTGGTGGGTGGGGAGCACGGGTGCTGAATTTTTAATCTGACCAAAATGGATATTTCCAAAAAAAGTCAAAATAAACGTACGAAAACTTTATCTGACTCGGGCGACGAACCATGTAGTGTGGACACATTTCCACGCTTCATGGTAATACAATCTAAAGATGCCGCAAAATCCCTTGCTTCACTCTGTCCGTTTGTGATCGAGAAAACAATTACAGGTTTGATTGGTACGCCAAAGAGTGTCAAAAAAATGAAATCGGGTTGCCTTCTCGTAAAATGTGAGCGACGAGGTCAGTCAGACAATATCAAGAAGATAAAAATTTTCTTCGATATTCCAGTGACCTCATTCGCTCACACCACACTCAATACGTCCAAAGGCGTGATTCGCTGTCGTGACTTGGCTGGAGTCACCGACGCAGATATCATTGAAGGAATGAAAAGTGAAGGTGTCACTGCAGTCCGTCGAATACGTATCAAACGTAATAATAACCTGCAGGACACCAACACCATTGTACTCACCTTCAACAAGCCAACTGTACCCAAAGTGGTCAAAGTTGGCTTCTTGCAAGTGAAGGTTGACATCTACATTCCAAACCCCCTTCGATGTTATAAGTGTCAAAAATACGGCCATCACGAAGACAGCTGCTCTAAAAGCCAAATATGTGGCCGATGCGGAGAAAATTCTCATCAGGAAGCTGACTGTAGAGCAACTCCGCATTGTGTCAACTGTGGAAAAGAGCACCACGCAAATTCCAAGGATTGCGATACCTGGAAACAGGAGAAGGAAATTCAGAGGGTAAAATACACAAATAATATTCCCTATCCAGATGCCAGAAAACTTGTACAGGCGAAAACAGCCCATCCTGGCCCATCCTTCTCCACTGTAGTGAAGAGCAATCCTAAAACAACGAAGGACGCTCAAACACAAACAGAAGCATCCGATTCAACGCCAAGCTCAAACACCCCTCATTACCAATCACAGAGAAACACGGCATCTACGCAAACTACATTCAGCAATACCCAACAACCTAAATCACCAAACAACCAAAATAAATCTCATGGAAACAGGCAACAAAAGGGGTCAGATGACCCCATCAAACTTTATAACAGGTTTGGAGACATCGAGAGCATGGATGCAGAAGAATCTGCTCCATGCGCCCAAGGGAACTCCAGACCTACAAATAAAAAATTCACCCCCGTACTTCCTCCAGAGAAATAACAAAACAAATTCCCTCTGCGAAAGGTCTAACCTAGCTCCACAATCTTTAATTTAAATTTATAATGAAAAACACTATCATACAATGGAATTGTCGAGGAGTTAAAGCAAATTACAATGATATTCTCCTGCTTTTAAACGAACATGATCCTGCGGTACTATGCCTTCAAGAAACATTCTTGAAAGATACGGACAATATCACATTTAAAAACTACTCCCTGTTTAACAACTGCTCTCCAAATGTTGATAGGGCATCAGGAGGAGTTTCTGTTATTGCGAACAACAGAGCTCCTCATAGCTTCATTCATTTAAACACCAATTTACAAGCCGTTGCTGTAAGCGTCATTCTACATCGAGTGATTACATTTTGCTCTATTTACTTACCACCAAACACTAACCTAGTACCAAACGAATTAGACGACCTTGTTCAACAGCTTTCCGCGCCATTTGTTTTACTCGGGGATTTTAATGCCCATACCATTTTATGGGGATCGAATCATATAAGTGGCAGAGGTCACAAAGTTAAAGACCTTATTTCTAGACACGATCTGTGTCTATATAATACCAAAACACCTACATATTTACACCCAGGCACGGGTACATACACATGCATCGATTTGACAATTTGTTCACCTTCGCTGCTTTTGGACTATGAATGGAAGGTCGCTGATGACCTTCACAGCAGCGATCACTTCCCAGTCTCCCTTGTAAATCATAACTCTACAATTGATGAAGTAATTCCACAATGGAATTTAAAGAAGGCCGACTGGGCCAAGTTCGAAACACTCTGTAAAACTAGGCTGAATGAGGATACAGTTTTGAATGTTAACGATCCCATTCAGCATTTTACATCTATTTTAACCGACATTGCAGAAGAATCTATCCCCAAGTCCTCAACAAACTGTAAAAGAACCCTAAAACCTTGGCTCACTAAGGAATGTAAGGAAGCCATACGGCAACGCCGAGAAGCATTAAAAAAATTCAATAATCACCCGACGCCCGAAAACTTAAATATATATCGCATTGTCCGGGCCAAAGCTCGCCGCACAATCAAAGAAAGTAAAAGAGCATCATGGGAGAAATATGTTTCTTCTTTAAACTCTCGTTCTTCTGTTAAGAAAGTTTGGGACACTATATGCAAAATAAACGGAAAGAGAAAACAAAACCCTCTCCGACATCTGACACTGAACAATAACAACTTTAGTTCAAAACATGACATTGCAAAAATTCTTGCTGACAGTTTCTCGAAAAATTCCTCATGATCTAATTATTCAGAAGCCTTCCGAAAACTTAAAACTCAAAAAGAAAAGTCACGTTTAAAATTCACATCCAACAACTCGGAAAGTTATAATCAATTGTTCTCACTATCGGAGCTTAGGGAGGCTTTAGATAAGGTCCATGATACTTCCGCTGGGCCTGACGAAATACATTACCAGTTTTTGAAACACCTTCCAGAATCATCTTTAACATCTCTTTTGAAACTCTTCAATGATTTATGGATTACTGGTAATGTACCAAAAATCTGGAAAGAAGCAATTGTAATACCAGTCCCCAACAGCTATCGACCAATTGTAATCACAAGCTGTGTATGCAAAACAATGGAACGAATGATCAATTCTCGGCTTGTCTGGTATTTGGAAACTAACAGTTTAATATCTCCTTTCCAAAGTGGCTTTCGATATGGCCGGAGCACCAATGATCATCTGGTTAGACTGGAAACATTTATTCGCGATGCATTCATTAAGAAAGAACATTTAGTAGCGGTTTTCTTTGATTTAGAAAAGGCCTATGACACGACATGGAAGTACGGGATACTAAATGACCTGAACGATCTAGGTCTAAAAGGCCGTCTGCCCTCTTTCATATCCAACTTCCTCTCAGACAGAGAATTCAAAGTACGAGTGGGCTCTACCCTCTCAGATCTGCACGAGCAAGAGATGGGTGTGCCCCAGGGCAGTATTTTATCTGTGACGCTCTTTAACATAAAAATTAATAGCATCACCAAGTGTTTGACTCCTGGTGTGGATTGCTCGTTATACGTTGATGATTTTCTAATATGTTATCGGTCAAAGCACATGCATACAGTTGAAAGACAACTGCAGCAAAATATAAACAAAATTCAAAATTGGGCCAATGCAAACGGTTTCAAATTCGTTATTACATTGTGCATGACATGAAAGAACTTTTTGATAATATAAACATCACTCGTATTATAGAGTTCTTGAAAGCCGTAAATATTTACTCTAAACTCTGACTATCATGCTATCACCTTGTGCAGTTTTATGCAATATATACACCGTCCCATTTTAATACCTATTCATCTTTTTTACATCTCCCGTTGATCGGGAAGCTTTATTTTGCACCGTTACCATCTTACCGTTTTTAATTTCAACCATTTGTTCTTTTATATCGCTGGTCGATATAGGACCTTTTATAAGTTTTAAAAGATTATACAAATAACACTTTGTTTGGCGCTAAATAGCCTAAAAGTGCTGATGCGCAGTTAAAAAACAATCAATCAATCAATCAATCATAAAATCTGATTCAGTAGAAGTGAATCACATTTTCGTATGCATTTAGTAATAATGTTGCATATGCTGTTGAGACAACCATGTCAAATTTTAAAAAATTCAAGTTTACGGAAGTTTAGAATTTAACTTCCACAGCCAAGTTCCAGGGGTGCCGTGATACCCAAATTGTAACGTCACGATTACGTGTTGGCTTAGCTACCCTTGAAAGGCACGACAGTTTATTATTGTACCAGGTGTAAGGCAGGATGCTGTGATAAAAGGGAGACGAACTATGTTCCTGTATAGAATTGAGCACTATGGGGATTTAAGATTAGAACGAAATCAGACCCTACACCTCCAGATGGTACATAGTGTAATGTCGTCCTTTTGGCCCCCTCTTTCAGCAATTCTGCTTTTGAGCAAAGTTCTCTATCACACCAGTCTAATAAATTTCATAGCACACTTACTTCATCTAGCACCAGACAAGCGTTACTGCCGAGTTCCATTTAATGCAACGTTTCGAATTAACTTTCAGGATATATGGCTGGCTCAGAATACACCCAGACCGGAAACGGACCAAATAATCTTTGCCTTCCAGAAGATCCAACATGGGATAAATATGAAGACGGAACTTTCGATAATGAAGAAAGAGCACACGTATATGGTACAGAATATGAGATAGGCTATGGGGGTGCTTTTACACCTTTCTCGCCTGCAATTCTACAGAGAGATGTTCCATGTGCTGCTTGCCGAACCATTCGTTCTTCTTCTATTATGATCCCAGGGAGAACAAGTTGTTACACAGGATGGACGCTTGAATATTCGGGTTACCTTATCTCAGAGAAATACACTTATCTTGCATCGACAGAGTACGTATGTTTGGACGGCCATCCGGAATATGTTGAAGGTGGGGAAACCAACCTAAATGGTCACGTGATTTACCTAGTGGATGTCATATGCGGCGCATTGAGATGTCCACCGTACGTCAACGGACGAGAACTCGCGTGTGCAGTCTGTTCTAAATAGAATGTAACCGTTAAATGTTATCTCCCTTACACATGCCAATAGCTGATATTCTCATAAGGTTTTGTTGGGATTTTGTATAGTCATTGAATGATTCATTGGACACAAGTTAACTAACTCAGTTAGGTCTAACTCAGAATATAACCTGCTCCAAAGATGACGTTAATATTTACTACAACTTTAGTATATCTGAAAAGAAAGTAAAAAATATTTATCCGAGACATACAATTTCAATAATATAATGTAGTACATAAGATCCGGTATACATTTTTTGACAAAGTGCTGTGCTCACGCATGAATCAAGTTTCGTTTAATACTGTGTGACGACATTGGTACCAAAAACGACAATACTTTACTGCTATAACGGTGGTCAGCTTGGTCCAATATGTAGCACTGAATTGTTCCAATCGGAAATAACTGTCTCACCTGTAAATATATTTTCAAAATAATACTTAATCTTCTTTGAAAGATTGTCTTTTATGATTTCAGTTATATTGTTTCAATGAACTGAGGTAAATGATTTTCGCCTACTGATGATTTAAAAAGAAAGGTCCAAATATTTTCCCACCAACTATGGGGCTGTTAATTGCTTCCCAATCAACTGTCCAGATTTGAAACAACTGATTTGTTCTGACCAACGTTATACCGTTTTCCTATTAAAATTTTCTTCATTTTGTCAGTCTTTAACAGCTAGAATACAGCCTAAGGATAGCATAAGTAATTACTTTGGTATGACTGTTTTGTGCCTTTCATTATTATGTACCACAGTGTAATAGCTCTGTGTTTTATGTGTGATTGCTATGGTACATACTTATTACTGTTTTTAAAATTATTACCATTTTCTTTACTACTTTATTGGCCTGTTTGTCAGAATAACTTCGAATTTATATTGTACAAACTCTGAAAAGTAAACAGTTTCATATCTTTAGTACCAAGTCACACTAAGAACGACAGTGTACATTGTGCAGTATGCAATAATAGAAGACAAATGAGTGGTTCGGCATTTCTAATCACCGACAGAGTTTGCTAAAATTTATCAACACGAAGATAAATTAGGTTCAGCATGGTATTATCTACAGAAGTGTGTCCTATTTCTTTATATCTGATACGATTCTGGAATGAAATAGACAAAATGTCTTAGATCGGTATGCCAACGTAATAAATGGCAGCTGCCATTATTCCCCGTCAGTGATATACGAATGAAGTATTCTGTAGGCATACCGAAATAAGATATTGTGTTTTATACATTTGTGGCCGAAACATGTTTAAGAAGAAGCGAAATAAAAAGAAACCCCATTGTTATATTTCGATAGATTTATTTCTTTTGGACCTAAATTTATTCCTGTCAGCTACTTTTGCAATATTTAATTTCCTTCTTCCCAGAACTAAAGACAAGCAAAAATATATACAACATGCAGATGTGTTAAATAAATAAAACGCATGTACATATGTAACAGATGAAAGAAGGAATCCACCTGAAAATTGGGATAAGAATATGAGGATTTGTTAGTAAAATGATTGTTAGCAAAATGCATGTACAAAGGCCATATTGAAAATTAAGATATCAGGAAATGATGGTTCATACAATTTAAATATAATAAATTAAAATTTACTTTTAGGGCCCTTACTATGTCTGTATCTTCATGCTGAACTAATTCAAATTCTATGTAATTTTAATTCATTGGGCAGGCTGTATCAGACTGGGAGAAGCCGTTTCACATTTAAAAGAAATCTTACCATACCGTGTTATATGTACTCTTAGTATTGTTGCCAAATTTTGATATCTGAAATTATGGTTGCTTTCTTTGAATGTGACCAGATTATTGAAAAATATGTGCTTTCATGTGAAGTATATCATGTATTTTGGCTGCAGTGTGTCTTAAGGTACTGATATGTAAAATATAAACATTTGGTTTTCTAAACAGAGAATCATATGAGCAATTAAAATCATCAAAATTCAATCATTGTGTCTTATACTGTTATTTTTTCTCCATTTTGTCAGAATTAATGCTTGACACAGAAATGCTAAACAAGGGGGCGATGTTTTAAGTGTGACCTAATAAAGTTTTTGAAGATCAATATCTTAATATTAATGGACAAATAACGGTTGAGACATTGTCGTAGATATGTATTTGTTAAATTTACGTGAGATAGATTCAATATCCACACCAATAAATTCCACACAGTACTCATAGGGTAATTCAGTGTCTTCAGTGGTGAAATTATACATTTTGTCAGTATGTTGAGAAGAACAATGCTTGGAATTTATCGCGATTCACTGGTTTGAAAATTGGCTGCAAAGCCAATAATGAATAGGTCCCACCGCACCCTTCCTAACATCGAACCAAGAGTAGAATATAAAGGCTAAATGAATGCTCAGATTTGAAATACAATTAATATGTGTCAATTACAAGATGACGGTTGTCATTACTGAATAAGGGTTGATGTTTTCATTAGACGTTGACCTCATGTGCACACAAGAATTTGTAACATACTTGTGTTGACATACAAGCAATCTTCTCTAATTAGATGACTTAAGGCAATACAATAAATCTTCCTTTCTTTTAATCTGCAACATATGGTGTTTGACTTAATTTGCCACGTCTGAATGTTTTTAAATCTTTGTGTCTCTTTTATGTAGACATTGCATTTAGCAGAAAGACTTAATGAGTATCTACACATTCTAAATAATATTCGGTATTGATGGTGGACTGGCTCAAAATAAGCTACTAACGTTTTTATTTACTACTCTTACTACTAGTCCCTTTTCATTTTCGCAAACTCACGCAGACTGGGCCTAGTTTAATACCACTAAAAAATTAAAAGTTGATCTCTACTAAATTGTTAGTTCATTTATGCTTCAGTTTTACAGATGTAATAAATGCGATGAGTTTTATGCAATGTGTATATATTATATCTTAGCTTGTACTTCCCTTTAAACAATGATAGACTCTTGGGCGTAGAAGTCTTACGATAGTGTTCCTCTACTTTTCCAATACCAACACAAAGCTAAATGTAATATATTTCTATTAGCCCCAGCACGAAGATGTAGGTACTATTCACGGAAATTTATATTCTAAAACGGAAGTTACTGTAATATGTAAAGGTTCCTTCTGGAACACCACGTCTTTTATCATGGTTATTGTGTCAACAAACAAAACTATCAAACCCAACAGGGAAAACACCAGAGCCAATAATAACAAGGAACTGCAAAGCTGTCTATCGCATTAGTGCTCAGGTTAGAGACACCAATGGGATGGCATTCTTCGTATGGTCGAATGAATAATTTTTTCTTCTGTGACGTTTTAATTTTATACAATGTTATAAGTAATAGCAAATTATGGAATGATACCGTATGTGTAGATATTGATACCTTGTAGCTTTCCATGTTTACGCAATGTAATAATGCCACAAGACACCAATTTGAGCTCTTTACAAATGATATTTATGTCCTAAATATAGTCTATGCGTGATATCCATATCGCATGCTTTATAGTTGTCAAAATTAACTTTCTGCAGCGGAAGTGCGCATGTTGAGGGTATTCAACTTTCATTCACTAAAGTATCACTATAATTATTACACTGTATCAATACAGTATGTAGCATATGAAAATATTAAACAAGTGGTACTTGAAACAATCAGTGTTTGTTCATAATACATAAAATGAAATACTATTCAGTATCATCATGTACAATGGAATTTCAGGCGATAACATAAATATTTAAAGGATAAGAGACTTTTTGATCGTTTCATTTTCAATTTATATCTTAAAATATTTAAAATATTTTTTTCGTTTTTGTTGTTTTAGTTTTGTTGTTTTCCTTAAGACGAAAACCCGCACTCTAATCCGTGAACTGTGCTATTTCTCTGTGATAGTTTTGGCACGTGTCTCAAGTCAGATGAATGATTTAATCATTATGAAGACAAGTATGAAATAGGAACGGTTTTCGCAGGAAAATAACGGGTATAACCTTTTCCGTAATAGCCGATATGTGATTGACAAGGGCCACGTGGGATCTTATGAAAGGAATATGGTACAACGGAAACACTGCGCGGACAAAAATGGTCCAAATTTATATGATTGAATTAAAAATTGTATATCAGATGCCTTGACTAATCAATTCATAATCAGTAGGAACAAAATATGTTTTTTAATTGACTGGGTTGAAGTAATGAGTTCTATACCTGGTCTTCTTTCATAACATTTGTATTATCTCAGTATAATATCATTAAAAAAAATATCAAAGACCCCCAACAATATTCTACTTGCGGTATCTTTCAGCCACCATTCACGTCATCTATCGCAGATGTACGTTTTACAAAATCAACAAGAAGAGGTTAGTTTATTAAATTGCTATTGAAATCAATTGCAATTTATGATAGCTTCTGCTTCCATGTGCCGGATTAGGTTTCATAGTAACTGATTAACTTGAACGATCCAATATGGTATTGGCCCTGACTATCTAACACAATGTAGATATACACATACATTATTTGTAATTATGGCATGTTTTAGGTACAGAAAATGCACTTTACTGTTGTTAAGTGCGCCATTCATACAGTTTACGCCAGGGAATTTATGGTAATAATTTAGAGATTGTTCCAACATGTACCAGTAAGGACACATTAAACTCCTAATATTCGTTTTTATAATGTGTATGCATGTAAATATGTACAAGATATATGCTGTCATGAACGCTGAGACACACAAACGTATGTGGCATGTAAACTGTTTAACTATTTTAAATTTCTCTGTTAGTTTACATCTCAACTTATTTACACTCGTCTATCTTAAATGGCTTCGATGTTATCCAACCGACTCTGTTAGCGTCATCAAAAATCATCGGCCCCATGTTGGCGAATAATGTTTAGCATGCGGTCATGGATTCAAACCCCAAAAAGTCAGATATGATTAGTTGATAATAAGTAGGTCAGTACACTGATGTAGCCTCTGGATATATACTGATATTATTTGTGCCAGAAAATATATAATCATTATAGATTACTGCATTTGTATGGGTAAATATGAACGAGTGAAGTTTATCGGATTTCAGCAGCCTGTTGATATCTGCAAGCGTGTTTTTTCCGTCATTGGATGTTTGAAATCATAAAGTGGGAAAAACATGAAGTCTTTAAATTGCAATTATCAAATAGACGCTATGGAATATAGTGTTTATTTCATTTTGAGTGGTGTAAGGAGGATTTAATTGCACTTGGAATATAGCCGAAATTACAGTACATTTTCGAAATGTGTAATCAAGCTTGAGAATCCATGACATGGCTCATGTAATTCGGATTTGCAGAACTAAGAAATTACATTTTGAGGAAATTCTGGATGTAAAACCGGAAGTATATTTTGGCCATGCTCATTACCAGCTGAAGAAGATAGTCTATGCCTTGTCACTTGCATATTATCTGTATTAACCAAGCAATTTTATGAAATCTGGCGTCTATCGCTAGCCTAAATCCAAAACATTGTATCATCAAAGTTAACGTGGAACGTAGCAAAGCAGCTGGTATGTGGCAGTCCACGAAACATCTGCATTTATTCATTCAGAAACAAATTTAATCAACCAAAACGTAAAGCGCCTACTACGTGGGTGTACAAGATTTATATACAAAGTGGTTCCTAATAAACTATTGGTCACACGTGAGTGCAATATGAAGTGCACGTGAGTGCAATATCTTAAATACTGAACGATTCTGACAATGTAAAGTTAACGGAGAAAAAATCAGCATATAATAAATATAATATATTGAAGTTCTATAATCTTTACTTTTTATCAAACTTAGAAATTGTCAAGGTTTGAGTGTAAGTTTGGGTTTTTGACCAAATTATTTTCAGAACAAGGTTACAGTTCAAATGATGATATTTGGACTTAAACAACTAAACCACCCACCCACACGCCCAAAAAAGTAAAAATAAAACAAAGTGTTTTAAGTTGCCTAGAAAGGAAATAAAATGCACTCTGTATGGAACAAAACGAATGTAAGACAAAATAAATCAAAATGCATACTTTATCAGTATGCAAAAGAATTTATCTGCAACCTAAATACTTGGCACCAAAAGAAATACTATATTCTGAATATTGGACCAAGTATTTGACATTTTCCCCTCAAGGCATCGTCCATCCAACGGTTGTAAGTGTTAAACGTGACATTTGGTTTCAGAGAAGGTGAGAGTTTTCTTAATAAATGTATCGATTCTACTGACGGCAAAAACAAATGTTTTTGTTTTACTTGGGATATATTAAAATAAATAAAACAGAAACACTAGACTAGCTGAGAAGAAAACTGCATTTGCACTTTATGCTGCCAATGCAAGGAAATTTAGTACCTTATGTATGAGTATTGTTACTCAAACAAATAGCATCTTCCCTGTATTATTTTGGAGAGCTGAATGATGTCATTAAAAGTCTACCCGACCAATCAGATGCACTCGTTCACATAACATCAATATCCTGTCTGCAGTATAAATAGAGCACAAATTAACTTCTCAAAGTCCTTATCTCTGACGTTACGGTATGGTAAGAGCAATACAGTAATCATGCTCTCGACAAGACTGCTAATTTTATTTGTTACAAATGCTTGTGTAGGGACAAACATTTTTGAAGATGTGGGTCAAGCCAATCTTGAAGCTCTTCGTATTCGACTAGAGGAGGAAAAGGCCAAGAGACTTCTTTTACAGAATGACGTTGAAGTACTTATGATACAAGTTGAAGAACTGAAGAGAAAATATAATCCAAAGGAGAACACAGGTAAAATTCTTTGTACTTTTTCTCTTGTTTGTGTCTTTAGCCACTTTAAGCCTCTATCTTTCTATTTCTTTCATTCTTAATTGCTTTTACTCCCAAGTTATGGGTAGAAACAGGTCAGTGAGCCATCCGGTATACTATGTCAGAAATTCAAAATGTACACAATCATTCTTCTAAATTATATAGGCACTGTAGTTCAGTAGCAACTGTAAATAAAGCACAATTTAGAATACGCACGCATACAGTAATTTTACTGACGAAACGTCTGTTTTCCAGTATTATGTTAGTAACGACTGACCTTCTAGGTGTCTACCATTCAAATCATATAAGTGTTTCATAAAAATGTGGGCGTATCTATGCTGAAATCATAGATATCGATCAGAGCCATTTTGATGTCCTTTTTTGCTATATCTAGATTTAATTTGCTGCCGTCCTTGTCCTTATGAAGCACCGCTTTGTATTAGAATTGTTTTATTTATCAGAATTACATATACCTAACTTGAACTGAAGGAGAATAAAAGAACGCACTCATCGCCCCTCATTAATCTTACCTGAGTAATTTTCTTCGCGTTTTGATAGATTCGTAGGTAGATGGAGTAATTTGTCTGTTTTAGCAAGCTGAATGCATCATGTTGTTATCGTCATCAACTAACCCCATGATAATTCATGGTCTTAATTTTCACTTAACTGTCCAATTTTCATGATATGTAATTGAACGTAATGCACTTTTCGGTTAAAAATAATCACATGCATATTCAAAGAAAATAACACGCCCCCCCCCCCCGAAAAAAAAGCAAACAACCAAACAACACACAACAACAACAACAATAGTCATTTAAGGACAAATTGCCAAATGAGAAAGAGAAAACGTAGAAGAAAATGAATACTCAGTTGAGTAAATAGAAGTCAAACGCTTATATCATCCAGATGATCAACTCCATCAAGAAACATTTCATTACAGCAATCCGAGTATTTCGTCGTCGAAATCGCAATAATTACGACACTATATGTATTAGGACAGAACGTTTAAGTAAAAGTATTAAGATTGAAATTTATTCTAAATTGTATCAAAAGTAATTTTTCATTAATTTATATTGATAGTAATTTTCCACTAAAATATACTGAGATACATGTTATCTATTTGTGTAATATAAATGCATGCTATTTTATAAAGATCGCACTTTACGAGCAGGTGCAGAAATCCATAAAATACATTTCACTCGTATCTAAATGTCAGTCATTATCAGCATAAAATAGATTTCGCTCGTATCTAAATGTCAACAATTGTCAACATAAAATACATTTCGCTCGTATATAAATGTCATCAATTTAGATTTGGGGTGGGGGGAGAAGCTGCTGAACAGACAAATTATTATATCAATAATGGATGCGTCACACATATGGTTCGCACGATCGCCATGAAAAAGTTTAAGGTTCATGTTGTCACTGGACTGAGCGAACGCAAAAATTGTATAAATAGCGAAGCAGGCTTACGAAGAATTAGTGCGTTGCTCTAGTTAGAACAGCTCTTTATTTTCCTTACAGTTAAGAATCATCTGTGTTCACAAACTTCTTAAAGAATGTGCACTTTTTAATATTTGAGGCTTTAACGGTAAAGTTAGTATTTTCCAACATTTTTGTGAGTTCTTTATATTTTATATTATAATACAATGGAATATTTAATTGTATTTGTGGTATGCATTATTGGAAAAGATGAATTCGCTACCAATTTCATGTTTAGATTTAATTTGGATATAGAAGATTCTTTAAGTAAAATTGAGTAATGTTTAGTAACCTATTCCAAATTAGTATTCTATTTTAAATTTAGTAAAATACATTTCTTCAAAATGATTGCTGCCTTAAATCGCAACTATTGAATTTTATACTTATTGGATATCATGAAGTTAATCGAGATTTAACTATATGTATTACATTCAAAAAGGTAGAATATATACAATGGAGTTGGTAAGCACGATGGGAAAGTGTAAGATTATATGTATTTCGTGTATTCTTAATATAAAGGCTTTATAAATGTATCTTTGAATTTAGCATTATATATGTCAATAAAAAGTTCGTTCCTCGAGTCAGAACAGTTCTGTCTTTTCCTTACAGCGACTCCGTACCTCATTCCAAAGATGTAGCCGTATCTCCACGGTTATTGGTGACACCCTTGTTAGAGACTCTGAATTCCTTCTTCTCTCTCTCTCTCTAACCATGGGAGAAAACATCTCTTAATTGATGAGTAATCACTTCTCATAGCAAGAGATGAGAAGAAGGTTATGATACAACTCAAATAATAACATGTGCAAGCAAGTCATAAACTGATTTGTGTATTCAATGTGCCGGCTTCCGTTAATAATTTTCATTACTTCGATTTACAGATCATGCATTATGCTTCCATCCATAGTTTTCTTCTAAAGACTGTCTCATTAAACACTATACAAAACATAAGCACACCAAACACCAATCTGTCTACCAGTACAATGGTGTCAATCAGGTATTGTTCGATTTCTTTCCCTTCTATATTTAAATAGGTTAGTGATAGCCAAATCTCAAAGAATGTGCTATGGGACCAGCCTATGTACCGTAACTGAATTAGATGTTCCTAAGCGTACAGGAAACCCTCGCTAATCGCGGATTTGTGGTTTCGTGCGCCGTGCCCATTCCTGCGCACAATGAAACATATATCCAACGAAAGGCTTTTAGTTTAAGTTATAGTCATTTTACAAAATACACGTGCTTATTACATTACAACATTTTACACGTGTTTATTGCATCACTACATATTATACATTCTTACTGCATTACAACATTTTACACGGGCTGATTACATTACTGCATATTACGCGTATTTATTGCATTACTACATATTATGCATGCTTATTGCATTACAGCATATTACATGTGATTTTTGTATTACATCTTACATGGGTTTATTATATTACTACATACTACACGTGTATATTGCATTACTACATAGATATATATACTAACCACTTGTTTATTGCAATATTACATTAATACCGATATTGAAAATTTGGTTGTTTTGTGTCGGGATCAAATCCCCTTTTGCGGGCAAGTTTTTATTATTGGTACAGTACAGTACGGTATGTATTCCCACGAATGGCGAGTGTCTCCTGCATAGTCAGTCTCTTATAAGTATATTTTACAAGAATGCGACCTGGAATTACTGTGAATAGCTGTATACTTTAAGTATCGTAGAGATTGAGCAGTTCGGTAACTATACTGTTGTAGCGTATCTTTGTCATTATTAGCGTCAAAACAATACAGAAGAATAAACTGTATATAAGTATGCATTATAAAACGATCCCCATCCTCTAACTCTTGAAGCGGCTTGTAAAATGCATGTGCTATCACATATAATTTGACGCACGTTCTTCACGTCTGCAACTGCAGAACGTCAAGCTATTACATCAGCAGTCAGTGCTATACCTGTAGCCATAGACTTCGGTTTGGTTAAATTAAATATCTTGTATTTTCTTTATTTAATTTTTTGATTAATAGTACTAGTATCTATTGTGGTGATACTGATATAAAATGTTTTCTCCACCAGAGCTCTAAACCTTATATATAAAAATAGTTTCCAATACAAATTAAACGATGCTTTTGAACTAAATCGCCTAATATGCATACATGCTGGATTTAAAAAGGGAAAGTAACGCCATAATGTTTGGTAAAACTTTTAAAACTTGAACCTAAATTCGGGTATCTTCAGTTATTTATTCAGTTCATTGTCCCACTGTTCCTTTTTAAAAATTCAAAACATCGCAAATGTATAGCTTAAAATGGAACAGTTGCAATGTACTTTCATAACTATAGTTTACATGAAAAAGTTCATCTTTTACCAGAGAACATCTTCAAATTATGATGGAGAAAACAAAAATGAAGAGCTCATAAACTGTGGCATTATCTCTCGTAATCCCTGGGCTATGCAAAGTGTAACCCTTTGCCACAAAAAAATAAAAACATCAAAGCCAAATATAGAGAAGCGTGTGCTATCTGTATATGATTCAGTAGCATCACTGTAGCTCCAGTGTGTGTACGAAACGTAAGAAATGCTACTGATTTCCTTTAAAAAATCATAGCCCTATTTTCATGTTTAGTGCCATGCCTACCTTTGTCTTGAAACGGTGGTTACGTTAGGTAATGCCAGCTTAAAGTTCAACAAGTAACATTGTAACATTTTTATGTTCCAGTTGATAATTTTAACGCTGCATTGTCTTTTGTATAAATACATATGTGTAATCATGGGTTTAACTTGGTTAAAATTATATGCAGTCAGTACCGATTGGTGTATATTTCAGAAGTTGATGAGAAACATGTTTTCTAACATGTAATTTCCACATTCAATGAATCCATTAATTATTCCACAATTTCGTTTGGAGCCTGATGTAAGAACCAAAGAAGTAAATAAATATCTCGAGAAGGAAAATTAGCTATCCTTAAATCAAAGTAGTATTCGAGTGTTTTTAAGGAAACAATTTTTCCGAAAAGAATTGAAAATATCTTTGTTACACATTTTAAGTGAATTCTAACTCATCAGAAATCCAGTGGTATTTCTATATAGAAAGAAAGATTAAACACATACCTTGGAGACGTACCAGATTAATCTTTCTTAAAAAGGATCATGTACCGTCCTCCTATAATAATTTCCACTTTGTGGATACATTAGTGTAATTCATTATAGTTCACTTGAGATGGAATTTATCAAACCATCACATTTGAAGAACAAAATAAACATGATAAATGGTAAAGTTTAATACATCCTGTTTAAATATAGCAATCCCAAAGTTTTCAACAAATGTACGGAACGTCTTTTATTTAAACCATAAATAAAAATTATACAAATGAAGTATCAACAATCCCGTGCTCCTCATGTACGTGGGGGAATTCTATCTAAAGAGAAACCTTGTAAACTATGCCCAGTTGATATTTAATATTGAATAGTCTAACAATAACATAAACAAGACAAGGACATTTTATAAATAACAGTGAAATTTCAATCACAATCCGTTATAACGTTTTAAGACTTTTTTAAGTTTAAAAATATTCAGGGAAGATAACATGTTTCTGATATCATATTTAATATACTTTAGTTTGTTCGCATTATATAAGACATTAAACTGTTTCACGTTTTGACAAAATTGATTGTAATTTTTTGTAGTCTTGAAGTATAAAGCTGTCGAAGAAACCGCTAGACATTTACAGGTTTAAATAATTTTAGCCAGTGGAAAACTGAATTTTAAATTTTTGCATAAAATTAGAATTGCATGAAATCTCAGCATTATATCTGATGAAAAATATTCATACGTTAATATACATTTTATTACTGTTTATTATCTTATTACAAATTGATCTCAATGTTGACGCATGTTGTAGCCTTGGATACAATTAGCAGGAAACACAACACACAGGTGTGACACTAACGAATAAGTGTCAGGAAACAGAACACACAGATGTGTCCCTATTTGAACAAATGCCAGGAAATAGAACACACAGGTGTGCCCCTATTGAACAAGGGCATTCATTAGACATTCAACTCTTTACAAAATTGTTGAATCACTTAGAATTGCTCCATTATATCTGACTTAACATAGTATATGTCACAAGATAAATTTGAATTGCTGTCTTCAAAACACACACTCAAAGCTGGAAAGTTGTCTGGCTGAAGACATAATAAACAACACTGGAAATTACATCATAATTTGTTAAAAGCATTTTGAGATATTTAAGTTTTAATATAGTTAATGGAGATAAAATCTGTCCACCTATGTAATATTCTACACTTTGATCATGCCAAGGAAAAGAATCCCAATTCTTTTCAAGTTTATTTGCCTTTTTATAAAAACATCCTGTGCTGGGACAATGGTGAGGTAAAATAGGGAGAAGATGCTGCAGCACAACCGAGTCACCTGGTTTGGAAAGATATCTAATCGCAATCCCGCTATGTTCATTGCATCAACATTATCATAATGATGCCATTTGAATATTTTGAGACCAACACAACTGAAATTCAAACCGGAAACAATTTTTAACACTTAAATATTATACCACCATGGGACTGAAATTCAAAAATGGGGACGCCATCTTAAATACTTAAATGTTAAGTCAGCTTGAAATTGACATGCTGATGAATGAAATCAATCTTAAACCAGCCATGCCGACTACCAATTTATGAAGAAGTACTATCAACTCATCTACCGATTTCGCAAAACAAACAAAATAAAAGCTGTAAATGCCCAAACATCAACATGTTGACTTGATACGTTTTGAGTTCTGACGTGCTTTAATCTGAGTACTTTTTGAATGGACTTGTATACATTTTGATTTGCGTATGTTATGGCTTGATACGTTTTCACTTGCGTACAATTGGCTTGAGTGCGTTTCTGTTAGGAAAATTTCGTCTTGCGTACGTTTTGACATGTTACCCATTATATGTATCCCTATACGGAATGTTTTGGAGATGAATTAATATTAACATTATTCATGATTGAACTGTTAAAGGTTGTGGTGCTTACGAGGAACCTTAAGACAGACAAATAGAAAGAACACCAAAACGAAAGTAAAATACCGGACGTTTTATTTCTATTTCCATATGCGTTTATTTATTTATATTGGGTTTTTATTGTTTACTCTCTTCGAAATTGTTTAGCAGTTTCTAAAGGTAATGTAGAAAAGTACGTACCGTGATCTGGTTAAAATTTGAACTAATTTCAGCGTTTTAATTAAAGTGTTCATTAGAAAATTATTGTTGGACAAACATTTTTCTCACAAATTCTCTCAATCTTCAAAATTACTTTTTGCTTCCTTAGCGCCTCAACCTCAGACTGGAACATTCGTATTATGCTAATCCACAGGCAAACTGAATATAGCCTGTTGTACAGTGTTAAAATAAGTAAATGCGTTTGTACAAACTGTTGCGAACTGATCGAAGGGGTTACTTTTTCTAGGCAGCAGGTATTACTAATCGTATGGTTTGATTGACTGACGGGCAGGCAGGCAGGCTGGGATAACGCTTAGTTCCAAAAGTGCATTCGTGACAAAAGAAAACAAAAAATCGAAACAAGTATGCACTCGAAGCAAAAAATATTGATATTTGGTGAGGAAGTGAACAACTTTCTGCAAATTCAGGAATACAAAAAAGAAAATTAAAGGAAATATAAACGTCCATATAAACCGGAACATTTATTGATGTTTATGCAATCCAAAATACAGATATAATTGCTGAGAGATTGCTTAAAACTGCATTTTTAAAATATAAATGTTGAAATAAAGTGTTTAACACAACAGGAAGAAAATTATCAGGTTATAGACTGAGAAAGTTTGCTTACAATATTATCGTTAAATAGTATGTTTTGTATTCTTCTGTTTCTACTGTCACCCATGTTTTGAATGCTAACCGAGGAAAATTTGCATAATATTATATTTGTATTAACGCGAGTGAAAAAATTACTTAAGTACTACAGTACCTTTTGTTTTACTTTAGTTTTCTTTATCTCACTTCAGCAATACAATATTCTTAATTTATAATGTCATGGTCACATGCCTACCACTGTCCTGTACTCTCATATCACCGCCATCTAATGGATGGTCCTGCTCCCCCTGCTGACAGACGTGACCTAATATATAGTAATTACAATACATTGACTTCGATGGGGTTTTGCGACTTTTTCAGTAATTATTACATGAATGAAGTGGAACATGCAATATACGCAAAACACATATATAGGTCAAATTGATTGAGTAACAAACAGGCAAACATTCAATGACAAATAGTTGTATTTTGAAAAGAAATGAACGTTTCCACTTTTTTGCAAAATATCCGATTGCCAGTTTTGTATCAAACGCAGATTTTCTTCTTCTATCAATAGAAACTGCTCTTTGAGAAGCTTTACAACTACATATATTAATTATACGTTTCCTTTTTCTTAACAGAAGAGTAGTTCGATTTAATATTGTACGGAGTAATAAACCACTTAAGTACATAGCATACAATTTCTGAAAAATACCAATCTTTAAAGCCTCTGATGCTTTTTAAAAATTTCTGTCAGCTAAATCTAACATTGTAAAATATTCAGCATGCTGTTCTTTAATATGTCAGTGTTTGAAACATAATAGTTTACTACACATATGGGCCATGTTCAAATAGCTTGGACCTCAAACTGAAAAACATATTGTATTGAACTAGATTTAAAGTGTATTTTATTAGAATGTTCAATAGTCTTTGTTCACATACATCAATCTTTATATTAGTTTATTTTAGATAATGGAGAACAAATAAAAGACACAGTTTGCATAGTCTGGAGAGGCCATAAATATAAATACAATGTCAGCTATAAATATGCCAATGTACTATATATACATATAAACTGACAACGAATAGTGCAAAACTAGTATATATTTAATGTTAGCATTTTCGACTCTTAATGAGTCTTTTTCAAAGGCAAATACAAAACATAGACAAGACAAGCAAATAAAAATAAAAAAACATTGTGTTTGCAAAACTTTACATGGCTATTTCTACAGGAATGAAACCTTTAAATGTATTATATTTCAACTAGTTTACTTCAACTTGATGCAGAAGCTGCAAAATATTTCATATTGACAAATAAATCGAGGATCCATAACGACATCTGTTATGATATGTAAAG
Organism: Sinohyriopsis cumingii; assembly: GCA_028554795.2. Lineage (NCBI taxonomy): Eukaryota > Metazoa > Mollusca > Bivalvia > Unionida > Unionidae > Sinohyriopsis > Sinohyriopsis cumingii. Next base: position 155,888,456 of record CM068829.1, read on the forward strand.
GTATGTAAGCGCAAATAAAATCCCGAAGATTTGAATGTTATAGTAGTAATTGTAGGTTATTGAGTGACTAATAAGCAAATTTAGAGATTTATTTCAAGGTAAAATGTGTCTGCTGCAAAAACATACTTTTATTTGTGCATGGATGTCTTTTTCTAGACTTCTTGTATTAAAACGCTTATTTTCAATGTTTTAAGACGGCGTATCCAGTAATATTCATTTTCTTTCCTGGCTTCAAAACTCCAGTTGGGGTTGTGAGCAATTGCAATAAATGTTATATTACTGAAACTGTGGCCACGGGAGAAGTGTACTGCAAGTGGGCTTCTGTACGGCTTCTTTGCTATCAAATCAGATTTGTACAGCTTCTTTGCCATCCAATCAGATCTATCAGAAGGTTGATCCTCTTGAATAGGTTTTCAGTTTCTCCGACAGATAAATTACATTCTCTGTTCTGCACGTTTTGTTTGGACCATGTATGTTCAGTTTTTCTCTAGTCACTGTCTTAGAAAATGTCCTAGTCTCTATCATATGTTGATAGATTTTGCACCAGGGCCAGATTTACAAAGAGTGGCATTGTTTACTGTTTGCTGTTAGCTTCGCCCTGTCTTTGAGGTTTCTTGGTCTCTGGTAAGTTACTACAGATTTGTTCGAGAGGATTAACTTCAGTCACACGATTCCACAATGGGCTAGTGTTTCCCGATAAATTTACCTACTTTGGGGTTGTCTGGATGGTAGGTCAGGCTGAATGGTATTATTTCGGCCTTTTGCTTCTATCCACATTTTAGTAGATCATTACGGTTTGTTTGTTTAGCCATTTGGGTTGCCTCCGCTATCAGGTCCTTGTCTCAGAATTTGTTAATACAATTTTCAGATAACTCTTTTGGGAATATTTCATCGTCGGAGCAAATTCTGAGTATCCTCAGTGCCTGGCTATATGGGATGTTCCGAATGCAGTGGTTTGGATGACGGCTGGTTGGGAGGAGATACTGGTATTTGTCGGTTGGTTTTGAATAGAATCTACCAATGTTTAATATTTATGTAGTACAACTGAATAATGAACGTGCTATCTCTATTAATATACTCTTTTATCATATTTATATCATAAAGTTTTTTATGCTTCCGCCTCCACGGAGTGTTAGTGATATTATTAATTAATTTATTGTCTTTAAATTGTAAAAGAACCATATAAAATAGCCCGAAGTGGATTTTGAGGTATGGGCAAAAGAGCCAGAATTCTGTCACCAGGCTGAAAACACATTTCCTTTGTATTTGCTCACACGTACATGCCATATTTGATTGAGTAAAGTGAAAATTAGTTCTTGCTATTTCACACGTCTTTGGTAACTTATATTTGAAGTCAGAGACATATTAAAGAAGGCAAACCTTTGACTCATTATTTGATAGATGTTTTTCTTTTAATAACCTCAATAGTCCACTGACAGTATGTTCAAGAATCAGTCACAGAGGGACTAAAAGAAAATGATTTTTGAACTGATTCACTTACGGCAAATGAACACGCTCATCCCAAACTTTTCCTGTGTCAAAGCAATGTGACCGAATCGTGTTCTTCAAAGCCTGGTGAAATCTTCCCAAACCCCTTGACTATTAGGGTGGTAGGCAGAAGATTTAACCTGTTAGATGCCTAATTCATTCATAACTTACTGGAAATGTTCAGACAGAAAATTTCATCTCGATCAAACTGGACAGATTTGGGAAGGCCAACAAGCGTAAAAAAGAAAAGAAAAAAATCTTTACCAAAGCTTGTACAACGGTCTTAGTTTTAATATTTTTCAAAGAAATTGTGTCTGGAAATCTTGTGGTAGCACACATTATTGACAACTAGTATTGATTGCCTTCTTAGTCTTTGGTAAGGGACCGACACACTCTACCAATATTCTGTTAAATGGCTATTAAAATTTAGGAATATGTCGCAGATGAGTTTTGTGTACTTTTGATTGGGATATCTTGTCACATGACAAGTGTGACAAGATCTACTATATTTAGAATGTTGAGATGAGTGTTATTGACTCCTAAATGACCAGCGAAATGAGTTTCTGGACAAGACTAAAATTATCTTTTGTATATGACCTCTGAACAAGAATTTGATGCCTCAATAAGCACTCGTTCCGATTGGGTACCTCAATTTTGGTGGTCTAAATTTTCTCACAATAGTCCCATTGTCACAAAGTAACAAACTGGGACTTGTGTGCCTTCATATTCACTAATAGCCCTTTGAAACTAAAGGAATAATTTCCTGGTCAACATCATTCTCAAGAACTCCGTTTGTCATAGCTCTGGTAACTGCACAAACATGATATCAATCAGGAATTTCATTCTCAATAGGATTATGTTTTTGATCCACACAAGTCTTGTCATTTACAAGTGGATTGACCACGACCTTATCTCCAGCTAGGTCATTGCCTAGCAATACATTTATATCTTATACAGCAAAACAAGTCCCTCTTCCAACAGTCACGATCCTGAAACTAAGTCTAATGCAAAATCGATACAATGGACAGGAGCATTAATAAAGTCGTGCTCTACTCCGTGAATAAGAATACTTTCACGAGAAGAAGACTTATCATACAATGCGCAAGTACTTAATTATAAATGACTGGGAGCCTCCTGTGCCTTGTAATGTTGTAATAAGGATAGCACTGGCAGAATTACCATAAGTGATATAGAATCTTATACATGAATGGTTCGTACATTTTTAAAAACAAAAACCAGTCTTCGGTTTGTCTCTCCCAACACATGTATTGCTTTCAATACAAGAGCATAACTTTAATCTCGTTGAAATAAGATCATATGGAATAGCTCTGTTTTTGTTGCTTATTTTCAACATGTAGCAATCAGAAATGACACGTCCTTTCTTTTTACAATAAGTGCACGTAGAAAGAGATAAGAATCTCTGGTCAGCCTTTTCCGAAGTTTAGTTTCTTAATGTTGTGCCAGATTGACATTTGGAAGAACTCGTATGAGGCTGAGATTATATTTCACCAAAATACTGCTGAAAGGAAGACTTACTGATAAATGAAACTTTGTGAGTAGAGGAATAATCATATGCTGTGCGAGCAGCACTTTCCAAAGTATCAAGATAGATCTTGATATCAGTATGTTAGTGCAATTCTTGAACTCTTCAAGTAATACGACGTTATCGTAATCTCGATCAAACTTCTTTGCTGAGCTTCGGTTATCAAATAGTTGTTAATTTTCCCTTGCGAAATTCGATAAAGGTTTATACTGTTTATATTCTACTATTCCGAAATGTTTGTCAATAAGTTTCAGGTACCAGCCCACAACCGTTTAAGATATATTCCTCTACCACATCATAAAAAGCGCAGACAGTGACGTGAAGACTGCACAGTTTTGTAATAGTAAAGTCCAATGCTCTCGATGTCATTTACAGCTTTCAGGAATTTTCTCAGACTGGATTAGTTACCTGCATCTTATTCCTGAAAAGGGGGTACTAACCTATTATTACTGGCAACATCAAATCCTGCCAGTTCTAAATCTGTTCATCTATATTGCATTTCTCTTTATTCTCTCTGCATCTACATTTGTGTCTCCTTCTCCTCCTCTGTCTCTGTCTCTATGTACCTGCTTCTTATTTTCCGGCATCTGAATTTCCATATCTTACTTTTCACTCTCTCTTAATCTTCATTTCCATCTCTTCGTTTTCTCACTGCATCTGCCTGTCTTTTTCATCTCTCTATGAGTTAACATTTATCTATTCTCTCTCTATTTTCCTTTCTTTCTCTCTCTCTCTCTCTCTCTCACTCTCTCTTTCTCCGTACCTGTATTTCCATCATTTCTGTCTGAAGCTGAAGCCTTCTGAATTACAATTCCAAATTGATCTAGTTGTAATGTTATTAATTTAATAACAAAATCAGATACAGACTTACCTATCCAATACCGAATCAAACATCCGCTAGAAATGAGATCAAGAATACTAACATATATTGACGTGTTCTACAACGACTACATCAAAATCTACACTGACGGGTCCTACAAAGACTATATCATAATCTACACTGACAGGTCCTACAATGACTACATCAAAATCTACACTGACGGGTCCAACAATGACTACATCAAAATCTACACTGACGGGTCATACAATGAATATCTCAAAATCTACACTGACGGGTCCTACAATGACTACAGCAAAATCTACACTGACAGGTCTTGCAATGACTACATCGAAATCTACACTGACGGGTCCTACAATGACTATCTCAAAATCTACATTGACGGGTCCAACAATGACAACATCAAAATCTACACTGACGGGTCCTACAATGACTACATCAAAATCTACACTGACGGGTCCTACAATGACTACATCAAAATCTACACTGACAGGTCTTGCAATGACTACATCAAAATCTACACTGGCGGGTCCTACAATGACTATCTCAAAATCTACACTGACGGGTCCAACAATGACTACATCAAAATCTACACTGACGGGTCCTACAATGACTATCTCAAAATCTACATTGACGAGTCCAACAATGACTACATCAAAATCTACACTGACGGGTCCTACAATGGCTACATCAAAATTTACACTGACGGGTCCTACAATGACTACATCAAAATCTACACTGACAGGTCCTACAATGACTACATCAAAATCTACACTAACGGGTCCTACAATGACTATCTCAAAATCTACACTGACGGGTCCTACAATGACTACATCAAAATCTACACTGACGGGTCCTACAATGACTACATCAAAATCTACACTGACGGGTCCTACAATGACTATCTCAAAATCTACACTGACGGGTCCTACAATGACTACATCATAATCTACACTGACGGGTCCAACAATGACTGCATCAAAATCTACACTGACAGGTCCTACAATGACTACATCAAAATCTACACTGACGGGTCCTACAATGACTATCTCAAAATCTACACTGACGGGTCCAACAATGACTACATCAAAATCTACACTGACAGGTCTTGCAATGACTACATCGAAATCTACACTGACGGGTCCTACAATGACTATCTCAAAATCTACATTGACGGGTCCAACAATGACTACATCAAAATCTACACTGACGGGTCCTACAATGACTACATCAAAATCTACACTGACAGGTCTTGCAATGACTACATCGAAATCTACACTGACGGGTCCTACAATGACTATCTCAAAATCTACACTGACTGGTCCTACAATGACTATCTCAAATCTACATTGACGAGTCCAACAATGACTACATCAAAATCTACACTGACGGGTCCTACAATGACTACATCAAAATCTACACTGACGGGTCCTACAATGACTACATCAAAATCTACACTGACAGGTCCTACAATGACTACATCAAAATCTACACTAACGGGTCCTACAATGACTATCTCAAAATCTACACTGACGGGTCCTACAATGACTACATCAAAATCTACACTGACGGGTCCTACAATGACTACATCAAAATCTACACTGACGGGTCCTACAATGACTATCTCAAAATCTACACTGACGGGTCCTACAATGACTACATCATAATCTACACTGACGGGTCCAACAATGACTACATCAAAATCTACACTGACAGGTCCTACAATGACTACATCAAAATCTACACTGGCGGGTCCTACAATGACTATCTCAAAATCTACACTGACGGGTCCAACAATGACTACATCAAAATCTACACTGACGGGTCCTACATTGACTATCTCAAAATCTACACTGACAGGTCCTACAATGACTATCTCAAAATCTACACTAATGGGTCCTACAATGACTACATCAAAATCTACACTGACGGGTCCTACAATGACTATCTCAAAATCTACACTGACGGGTCCTACAATGACTACATCAAAATCTACACTGACGGGTCCTACATTGACTATCTCAAAATCTACACTGACGGGTCTTACAATGACTACATCAAAATCTACACTGACAGGTCCTACAATGACTGTCTCAAAATCTACACTGACGGGTCCTACAATGACTGCATCAAAATCTACACTGACGGGTCCTACATTGACTATCTCAAAATCTACACTGACGGGTCTTACAATGACTACATCAAAATCTACACTGACAGGTCCTACAATGACTGTCTCAAAATCTACACTGACGGGTCCTACAATGACTGCATCAAAATCTACACTGACGGGTCCTACAATGACTATCTCAAAATCTACACTGACGGTTCCTACAATGACTATCTTAAAATCTACACTGACGGGTCCTACAATGGCTACATCAAAATCTGCACTGAAGGGTGCTACAATGACTATCTCAAAATCTACACTGACGGGTCCTACAATGACTACATGAAAATCTACATTGACGGGTCCTATAATGACTATATCAAAATCTACACTGACGGGTCCTACAATGACTACATCAAAATCTACACTGACGGGTCCTACAATGACTTCATCAAAATCTACACTGACGGGTCCTACAATGACTATCTCAAAATATACACTGACGGGTCCTACAATGACTATCTCAAAATCTACACTGACGGGTCCTACAATGACTATTTCAAAATCTACACTGACGGGTCCTACAATGACTACATCAAAATCTACATTGACGGGTCCAACAATGACTACATCAAAATCTACACTGACGGGTCCTACAATGACTACATCAAAATCTACACTGACGGGTCCTACAATGACTATCTCAAAATCTACACTGACGGGTCCTACAATGACTATCTCAAAATATACACTGACGGGTCCTACAATGACTATCTCAAAATCTACACTGACGGGTCCTACAATGACTATTTCAAAATCTACACTGACGGGTCCTACAATGACTATCTCAAAATATACACTGACGGGTCCTACAATGACTGCATCAAAATCTACACTGACGGGTCCTACAATGACTACATCAAAATCTACACTGACGGGTCCTACAATGACTACATCAAAATCTACACTGACGGGTCCTACAATGACTGCATCAAAATCTACACTGACGGGTCCTACAATGACTATCTCAAAATCTACACTGACGGGTCCTACAATGACTATCTCAAAATATACACTGACGGGTCATATAATGACTGCATCAAAATATACACTGACGGGTCCAAAACCAATGATCCCGACAGAAGAGCAGTCTCTGTAGTTATTCCAGAAAAGAATAAATATGCTCCGTGATATATACGTTTAAATTCAACACCATGGTTATATGTGATAACAACTTACGCAATAATGCCCAAAACACAAATGGCGACACCTGGTTATTGTCCAGGTGTACTTAAAGTAATAAAGCGAGAGAATACGGATCAGAGGTCGATAGAACACTGTTGATAAATCTATTGATATTTGTATATTCTTTTATATTTTGGATCCATATCACATGTTTTCTGGTTTGTCACAAATTAAAGTTTTTGTTTTGTAGCAGAAGTATATCCATTGTAGCTATGCAACTTTTAAAAGCAAATTATTACTCTGTGCGTATCCAGTCTCTTGCACAAGTCAATTTCATTTATAAAACATCGAATATTTCCATTATATAAAGTCATATTATGTTGACTATCATTATATACAATAGCTCTTCGGATATTTAGCTAAATGTTAATTGTAAAAAAATATTTCCAGTTTCACTTTCTTGGAGTACACTTTTCTTTTCCTTTATTGACAAGCAGATAATTGAGCGACTCAAATTAGAAATTTTCTCTTCAGAAAACAAATTTGACTTCGCTTGGTTAATTTATATTATAAAAGCACGGCAAATATGATAATTGCTTCTGAAGATTTTAGAATCTAATTTAGGAAATAATCTAATTTTGTCAACTTTTAATGCGCAGTGCGTAAACACAACGCCCCGCTATGTTTTTGCACAATATCATTCTTTAGGAAGCAGCAGTAACTCACCTGGTCGAGCCTCGAACTTGTAGACTCAGGGTCACGGGTTCGATACCCATTTAGACCATCCTAGGTCTATTGCCTCAGTATGTCTTTAGGAAAGGCACTTAGCTCTCATTTCCTCGGCATGATATATCTAATAATGTGTTAAACGTGCCCTTAAGCCAAAATAAAACAATATCAACAACAAAGTCTTTAACGCCATCATTGCAGATGAGGTGGTGACTATATGAGGTCTCTATGTGATCATGCTTTCCCGTTAGAACATGCATTGGTGCATACATACGTGCGTATCTAATTCCAGTGAGCTTTTTCCAAACTGTATAAGACTGAGAATCTATAATGCTGAATATACAAAGGACGTGGTTTGCATTAGTGTTATGTAGTTTTAGCATCTGAAACTATCTCCTCGTGTAACAGGATGAAGCCGGGTAAGGATTGCATGTAGCGGAGTGAAGCCGGGTAGGGATTAGATGTAGCGGAGTGAAGCTGGGTAGGGATTGGATGTAGCGGAGTGAAGCCGGGTAAGGATTGTATGTCTCGGAGAGATTGATGAAGCCGGGTAGGCATTGTATGTAGTGGAGAGATTGGTCAAGCCGGGTAGGGATTGTATGTAGCGGAGACACTAAAAGCAATTTTAAGAATGAGATTTTTATTTATAATGAAAGTAAACGATGAATTAATCTGTGGGATAATCCGACAGCAGATTTAAGAGACATAATATCGTTCCAAGACAAACCTAATCAGACATTATAACTTCAACGAGAAATCATACAAGAATCAAAGTATGAAATTTATACAGAAATATGATCAATATATGGATATATCAAAATGGATCATCAATGTATAACATGTAAATACAACGATATAGAACACTGGATGATTCTATTACCAAGGGTATGAAAGTATAGGATGTATATGCAAAGATGAACAATGTATAATTTTATCACTAAGGGTGATCCAAGTATAGAATTTTATTCACAAATATGAACGATGTTCCTTTCATCCACAGGTTTTATGAATGTATTATTAATTTTCAGTCATATAGCAAAATTGAATGTTTTAGTTTACTTGTTTAGTGAAACAGAATATTATTGATTCAGAAACGGTCCTTGTGTGTCTCATGGTGTTCAGCTGACGATCACAAGTATCACCGGTTCCACAGCTCTTGTCGAATGGCCATGGAGTCACCACGCATGGCCCGTCCCTCCAAGTCTCCCGAAAATTCCCTTCAGAACCTCCTTATTCCGTACAGACCCGTCGGTCCCGACGTTTTGGTTCTTCTCTGTGATTAAACTAATACCGTTCTTTCAGCTAATTTCACAATCGGCAGCAGTATACAGGGAACATGAAACCCCACAGAGTTCTCCGACTCCTCGTCACTATACCAGTTCTAGTGGTGAAAATTGTTTCCATAAAGTGGACAGATTCCTGACAAAATTCGTTGTACTCTGTAAGTATCCTGCTTCTGGTGAAAGTCTGTAGCCAGAGAAGTCGTAGTTATTGGGTTTCTCGTTGCAGGAAAATTGCGCCTACAGCAATGGGTAGACCGAACTCAGTATTTTGAAATGAACTAAAAATTGAACCACTTCCGGACATCTCTGTACGCAGCAACGAAGTCCGAGCATATTTTCGTTAATATATCATGCTTAAACATTTAACAATACAATTCCGTTACACCTGGGAGGAAACTGTGCAACAGACAAATGGTTAATTGAAACACGCGGAGATTTTGTTTCCTACCTACAGCTTCAAGCTGTAACGATGAGGTATGGTATGTATACGCTATGGGACACTGAAGCTTGCAAGTCGGCAATGCAAAACCAACTAGTCCTTTAGACATATCAGTTAGTACACTTGTTAAAAATGTATATAAGATGAAGATTGGGGGTCAGCCTAAGCACAAGAGAAATGTAGCATTGTTTGACGGCATGGAGAGAAGTGGAAACCCAAAAGACGTTAAGAGGAAATAACAATTTAACACTGGGAGACACTTTGGGGAATATTTATTTCTAACATAACAAAACATTATTGTCATAGAGGCCCAAATTCTTCCTTAAAATGGCCACCCATATAAAATTATGATAGGTCTCAATGTTTTAGTAAGGCACCAATTTGTATCTCTTGTTCGTTTCCAGCATGTGGTACAACGTTTCCATCCATTGGCATGACTTATATCAGATGGGGTAGAACTGTTTGTCCTGGAAATGGCACCGAGTTGGTGTATAGAGGTAAACTATGTGGCAAGCAATTGTGAATGAAAACATTTGGTGAAATTAAACTTTTTAATATTAGGAAATGCTAGAAAATGATTTTATACTAATAGAAAATAGGTATTACTTAATAGTAAAAAAATATCTGGTTTTCATATATTAGGATCTTGTTTTCTAATATAACGTTAAAAAGCACAATAATAAGCATTTTCTAATACTAGAAAATAGTTTAGAACGATAATTCGTGTTAGAAAATAGTTGTCTATGATAAAATATTGGTTTTGTAATGAATTACAGTTTAAATTATTATGACTCTGAGGTCTTAAATTATGTAGCAGAAAAGAATCATCACCAGCACGTTTTGTATAATGCATCAAATTATTTAGATCCCTAGAATGCAAAGTGAAATTACTGATGTTCATGTAGTCTCAAATATGCTAATGTGTTTGTGGCGTGGATTGTGATGATGTGCTAACAGTCTTTAGATGTATACCAATAATATAATTATAAACATGTCCTTGCCTGGATTCACTATAATTAGAAATCAATATTCCAGCCCAATTGATGATCACTTTGTATTCCCAGTGAATAATATTCCTAACAAATGAAATGAAAAACTGAACACAACAATAAGACTGATTCTGTCTCCAGATGTTAAGGAAAAAATAATTAATCGCAATGCAAACAAAATGTTAAACCGCTCTACTTGACCTAGATCGTAATTATCATATTTTAATATATTCTATAACATAATGAAACGTTTCATTCTAGATGTTAGTTTTTGTTAGAATTACGGCTATTAACATGTTGACCATTAATATAATGATCTGACTATTTAAACCAAACTCATACATAAACATTAGCTATGTATTATATTGTTTAAAAAAATAAATATTACTGGTCAGGAACACTATGAAATTTATTTTCAACAACGTCAACATTCATAACATATAATCATTAAGAAAAGCCAGCAAATAATACAAATTATATATACATAACAAATATCATTTGCTTATTGCTGAAGTAAGCTTAATTTCATACATAAAAGAAAACTAACGCCATCCACTTTTATCGTTACATGATTGCAGTGTTATATCATGTCATTGTCTGCATCTTGTTAAAACAGACCTTCAAGAAGTTATGCATAATTTCTCTCTGTCCTATGGTCAATCATTGTTCAAGTATATATTGTCGAATATGCCATTTAAATAACCTTATCACCTTTTACAATTCACCTTTCTGCAATTTTCTGGAGTCTACTCCCTCAGACATTCATATCGATTTAGGACCGCAGTGACGACCAAATTTTGACGTCACGATTACGTGCATTTGTAGCTACCCCTAACAGGCATAACTTTGTTTGAAAGTGTTTGTTGCGAGGTAGGATCCATTTGTAAGGAGCAAGTGAGCACTGTTCTTGTAAACATTTTAGTACGTTTTTAATTGGGACTTTACAGAAGTCACACTCAACACCTGGAAAGCGATGAGTCTTTAGTGCGAAAATTTCAGAAATTCTTCTTGTGAGCAAATAATTCTTACACAGAAAACCTGTCTGGAAATTTTATAATACACTCACGCCATCTCGCAACAGATAAGAGGGATTACTGAGTTCAATTTCATGCAATGAATTGAATACATTTTCAGGATATATGGCTGGATCCGAACACACACAGGTGGGAAACGGTCCAAATAATCTTTGCCTTCCAGAAGATCCAAATTGGGCTAAATATGAAGACGGAACTTTTGATGGTGATCACAGAGCTCGTGTATATGGTACAGAATATGAAATAGGTAATGAACGTATGTTTACGCCTTTCTCGCGTGAAATTATAAACAGGGATGTTCCATGTGCTGCTTGCCGAACCACTCGTTCTTCTTCTATTATGATCCCAGGGAGAACAAATTGCTACTCTGGATGGACAGTTGAATATTCTGGTTACCTTGTCTCAGAGTATTACGGTCATGCTGCACCGACAGAGTACGTTTGTTTGGACGGCGAACCTGAATCTATTGAAGATGGTAAAAGCGACTTAAATGGCCACGTGATATACCTGGTGGATGTCATATGTGGCACGTTACGATGTCCACCATACGTCAACGGACGAGAACTTGCGTGTGTCGTCTGCTCTAAATAGAATGTAACCGTGAAACGTTATCTCTCTTGCACATGTCATTAGCTAATGATCGCATAAGGTTTTGCTTGTTTTTGTTGTATTAGTGTTTAATTATACGATTTCAAAATGCAATATTTATACTTTGATGTGTTATTGCTATTTATGAAATAGATGGTACAGATTACATACAGAGTGTGCAGTTTAATGTGTTATATTCCAGCATGTTAATATATCACTTTATTGAGAATTTGAATGGTCGACGTAAGCCAATGAAATTCTTGTACAGTATTTATTTTACTGATTAAATGTGATCTTGTGAATGTTCTTACCACGCCTTCTGGAACTATTTCTTGTTACTATAAATGTCAACATTTTTTTGGCAATCTTTTGAAACTATTGCCCTAAGGGCATTTGGAAAAAATATTACGTCCATTTACCACACATAGGTTAGTAACACAATGAAATATATCAGTAAATGCATAAAGGTATGGTGGGATCCAAACCTGTTACTAGCACCCACCCTTATAACAAGCGTGGTTTAAATGTGAATATTTGGAATTAAATAAACTCTACCCTGGTTGAAAAGGGATGCCGACTAATGCCACTCTCCGAAGTGACGGAACTTTACTCAACCAGAGAATTTATAGAAACTAAATAATGCAAATATCCGGTCACAACTACGTTAAATTTGGAATCACTGTACTCAGCAACTTCTTTAGTCTAGATTTAGTAGAATTTCCGCATTCAGTAGTCATCCCTACACACAAAAATACAACAACTGGAATACTACTTTCAGGAATACTACTTTTCTGATGTATATTATACTGCATCAGTAGTAGTGAAATTTTAAACTGTAGACGAAAACCTTGCAAACATTCTCATCGAAATCGATGTACAATACGATTCTAGCCTAATCTTAGTAAACTATGTGACATCAAACATGAATTACTGTCTAAGATCCAGTGTTGATGCACGATTCTAGCCTAATCTTAGTAAACTATGTGACATCACACATGAATTGCCGTCAAAGATCCAGTGTTGATGTACGATTCTAGCCTAATCTTAGCAAACTATGTGACATCACACATGAATTGCCGTCAAAGACCCAGTGTTCATGGACGATTCTAGTCTAATCTTAGTAAACTATGTGACATCACACATGAATTGCCGTCTAAGATCCAGTGTTGATGTACGATTCTAGCCTAATCTTAGTAAACTATGTGACATCACACATGAATTGCCGTCAAAGAATCAGTGTTGATGGACGATTCTAGCCTAATCTTAGCAAACTATGTGACATCACACATGAATTGCCGTCTAAGATCCAGTGTTGATGTACGACTCTAGCCTAGTCTTAGTAAATTATGTGACATCACACATGAATTGCCGTCAAAGACCCAGTGTTCATGGACGATTCTAGCCTAATCTTAGTAAAGTATGTGACATTACACATGAATTGCCGTCTAAGATCCAGTGTTGGTGTACGATTCTAGCCTAATCTTAGTAAACTATGTGACATCACACATGAATTGCCGTCTAAGATCCAGTGTTGATGTACGATTCTAGCCTAATTCTCTAACTCATTCACTTTAACAAACTCACATATTGCTGCAATTACCTATCTCATTTTCTAAATGTGTACATACATACATACATACATACATACATACATACATATATACATACATACATACATATATTAAACATAACAAAGCATGAGAAAAATCGGAAAAAGATAATCTTCCATATTTTAACATTTATACAAGGTCATATAAAGGCGCAGATGGTTTTACACTTAATACCAAGAACCAAATATGGGCTAGTTTAATAAAATTCTTGATTTAGTACACGTTCTGCTTCCATTAATCATCCTCTCGCATGAATATACAACAACTGGAATGCTACTTCTTCTGCTGCATGCAATACATAACCCATAGTAGTGAAAGCGACTCACTTTAGATGGAAACATTGTAAACATTCTCATCGATATAGATGCATATAGCACATCTAACTAAAGTCGAGTCAAGTATGTAACATCACACATACATTTCCATCCAGGTTAAAAAAGGTTCTCCGTGTCATATATTGTTTCTGCTGTATAGCATACATAATCCATAGTAGTGAAAGCGACCCACTTTAGATGGAAACATTGTAAACATTCTCATCGAGATAGATGCATATAACACATCTAACTAAAATCGAGTCAGGTATGTGACATCACACATACATTTCCATCCACGTTGAAAAATGATGATCTCTGTTCCGATATTCAACATATTTGAAAGGAGAGCTACTCTTTGATCTATATTTTGGAAAAGATATATACTTTTAAATGTTATTAGTTAAAGAATTGGGGCTTAATAATTCAATTAGCGTTTGGGAGTTTTTTTGCATACATCAATTGAACGGTGCTGCCTTTGAGCCAGAATAAATAAAACACTGAAAATAAATTTTGCCAAATATGGTGGACGGGAAGACCAATTAGGTTCGGTACGGTATGATCAACATGAATTTAGTATATATCTTTATACCTGATACTATCCAAGAATTACTAGACACATATCATGTATCACGTTTTTCATGATAAATGGTGGGTGTCATTATACCCCGTCACTGACATATAAATGATTTTTCTTTTCTGCACACCAAAAGAGGATTTGTTTCTCCAGTACATTCCCCAAACCTATTAGATGTAAAAACGACAAAAATCAAAACTGTGATATATTTCATTAGATTGTACACTTCTGGACCTAAACTATTGCGCATAATTTGGCTGACTTGTGTCCTAAACTACTAATATGTAAAGAAGAAAGATATATATATGTACATATATGACAGAAGGCATATATATGAAAACGTAGGTAAGAAAAGTGACAATTTTATTAATAAAATCCATTCACTAAGACCATATTGATATTTAGGATATCAATGAATATTTCTGGTAAGCAGTTCAAATTTAAACATAATAACTAACTAACTAACAAACTACATAACTAAATGACTACATAAATCAACTAAACAGCAAGGAAAGCAATAAAAAAATCGTCAGACAAACTTGATGAACACAAATATTAATTGCCCCTTACTGATGAGTAAAACAACACAGAGCACATTAACTCTCTTACCAAATCTGAATCCGCCCGCGGCATTGTTTGAAATATATTATTCTTAATTCTTTTGGCAGGCTGTTGGAAATTGTGGTGGCCTCACATTTAAGTGAATGATTATCGTATCTTACCGTACATTGTGGTCTGTAACCTAAGTAATGTGACCACGTTTTGATGACTGATATTACAATTCCATTCTTTGATTACGACTAGATTATTCAGGTTATTATATATTTTGAGAACTATTGGGCATAATTTGGCTGCCTTGTGTCCTAAACTACTAATATGTAAAGAAGAAACATATGCTTTTCTTAATAGTGAATCATATCAACTATAAAACCATCATAATTTAATTAAAATGCATAATACTGTCATTTTTCATCGTTATTTCTGAAACTTTTTTAATGCAGAAGCACCTGTCTATGAAAAACTTAGCATTATTTGACGTTTTTGGTCTGTTGCTTTCTGAAAGATCTATAAGATTTGGCTGTTTAAATTTAGTTGATAGTCAAAATCGACTCCAAGGAGTTTCAGACAATTCTTATTGGGTATTGCGGTGGTCTTCAATAGTGAAATAATACATTGTTTCAGCATTGCTGCCAAGATTCATGGCTTGGAATTTCTGGAAATTGGCTTTTGAACCACTGACTGCAAAAAAGTGAATTAGTATTTAATGTTATTCTAAAGAAAGATAACAGAACAGGAGTAAAAAGTAACGGCGATATGAGTGGCTAGAATTGAAATACAGTCATCAGGTGCAAAATTAAAAGACAGATGTTACTTTTGGATAAGGTTTTCTGTTTTTATTACGGTATACACATTAAACTTGTGGCAATAAAGACGCCTTCATTTTATTTAATCCGCCACATCAAAGGAATAATAATAATAATAATAATAATAATAATAATAATAATAATAATAATAATGAAAATAATAATAATACTATTAATAATAATAATGCAAATAATAATAATAATAACAACAACAACAATAATAATACTAATAATAACAATAATAATAATAATAGTAATAATAATAACAACAACTTTAAGAAGAAGAAGAAGGAGAAGAAGAAGAAGAAGAAGAAGATTCACACAGGACATGAACTAAAATATCATAAAACATTAATACACCAATTATTCTTCAGGGATCGAGCAAAGCGAAACACTTCTATCAAGATCATTATGTAACTACCAGCGACTTGTTTCTAAACGGATACTCTGTTTCTAAACGGATACTCTGTTCTAATCAAGACACAATTGTTGATGACATGGTTATTCGCACACATTTCCGGCGCACCACCCGCTTATCATAACTTCTTAAAAATCTAAAACCCATTGTTGTAAGAAACAGTTCACTGCGTCATTGTAAGAAAGTTGTCCAGAGAGGAGCACAATACAAACACATATTACAGAATTTAAAAGCAATATTGTTCCATCTCCAGAAGATGTTTTAAAAGACCTTTAAATCACATTTACTCATAAACAAAGAGAACGATATTTTCTGTGTAATCACTATAATATAACAGATTTGAACGAATGACTTGTCCTACGTACATTTGCTTGCTGACAAACAACAGCTTTTCACCGCACGCATGCACATACATAAAGCTTGTAACAATCAGCTACTTCGATGTTATGCAGATAACCTTTTGTTTACCACTACCACTATACTGTTAATACGCTCTCTCTCTCTCTCTCTCTCTCTCTCTCTCTCTCTCTCTCTCTCTCTCTTGCACACACACATGACGATTGGGGTGAGTTAAATGGACGTGACAACGTTAATACGCCATTACTGCAGTCACATGTAACATGTAAGAAATGCTGTGCCCACTAAGATAATTCGGCGAATCACTTGTGTCAGATAGATTAAGAAATTAAAAGACCGTTTCTACTACACTGGTTTTCCAACTGTACCTAGTTTTTACCGACGTAAATTCTGTACCCACTCAAATCAGTACGTTAGATAAAGGATATTGAAACTAGCCCCCAGCTGAATATGTAAGTAATAATTTCGTACAGGTCAAGGCGTTAATTAGGGAGTAAAGGATCCATCTGATAAAAGAACCAGAACTAATAATAAAAATAGCAAGAAAATGAGCGAAAACAACAACAGGGAACTGTAGTTATCCACTGCATTAGTGCGCAGTTAGATACATCAATCAGGTGATATTCCTCGCATAGTCGAAGGTATAATTTGTATCTAGCTGTATGATATGTAATACCAACGTTACAGGTAAATAAAAACTTACGCAATGATGCCAGAAAGACAAACAGTAATTTCTAGTAGTTTTCCAGATGTAATTAAATTACTATCGTATCCGAACTAGAGAGTACATTCACTGAATAACTATTAACGTTGTTTTAGCTTTGACATCAAAATCACATGTTTTATTTGTTGTTAAAATTAAACATTTTGCAGCAGAAGTTTAAACATTGGACTCCAGATGATCTATTCACCAAATTATTACACTTGGTTAATGCAGTCCCTATTTGTGTGTTTTGTAAGTTACTTCCATTTCTGGCACGGTGTTGGCTCTGAATGGTATTTATTTTACTTTATACACGTTATAACTGAATGAACACTGTCATGAATTTAATTGACTGTACAGAAACAGTTCTTTAATGGATTTATATAAAAGTGTGTACTATAAAAAAGATACCTTATAGGTTTTTTGTTTTTAATATTATTATCAGATAGAATGAATACAAAGGCCACATGTTTTAAAATGCAATATCATCACAATACCTACTGTGGGGAGGTAGTCCTTGAGAGAAAAGGAAAAAAAAAAAAACTAGATGATCCTAAAGACTGAATTGCATAAGTCAACTTTGTATAAAAAAAATAAAACAAATGTACATATTTAAACCTTTGACAAATGAACTCTTGGCAAACTTAGCGCCAGGCAACGTACGAAAAATGTGTTAACGATTCATTCCGTTTTTTACATTTCTGACAACTTTATTTTTTACTATTCTTTTTGATGACTTGAATTGATGAAAATAAAACAGATCAAGAACATAAGGATAAAAAAGCGTACATATTTGATAGAGTAGAATAATTTTCGATCAAACAGTTGGTAGAAAGAAGAATAGTTTATTCGCCGATGCTGATACAAACTCGCTTCGATCGGCCGATATGGGTCAAATCGCTTCGATCGGCCGATATGGGGCAAATTTGATGTTAAAGCGTTGCCTGCACTTGAGTCTTCACCAACCCCGCAAACCCTTATTGATTTCACCTTAAAGATGTTTAATATTGGACAAAATGTCTATTAACATGTAAGGATGCTGATGTGGATCTAAGTTGGTTTGCCACCAAAGTGGATTTAACTGAGTTTACTAGTCGTGTTGTTGTTGTTGACTCTGGTGAGTTTGTGATTTTCAAGATCAAAAAAACACCTAACGTTGACATTGAAATTGTTTTTGTCAAGCTTGGAAGCGCTGCAGCACAACAACATGATTGAAATCCCTGAAAATGGTGGAATGAGAAACGCCGGTGTATTGGTCGCGTTTTATAAGTGCCAATGTTGATCTTAGTTTTGACGGGATGAAACAATATGTTTATGAAGAGATCGCAGATGTACCTCTCTCCCGCGTATAGCAAATTCATTTACACCATACCTAAAACTGCCGAGAAATGAAGGAGAGGATAAAAGTGTAGGTTACTTAACAGTCGAATTATTATTGATAATATCACTGATTAGGATAACCCAAAATCTCACATCTTAACAACATACGAATCCAGATTTATTTATCATATCCGTTTATTACAATGGATGGGGTCCATTAACAGTTTTAATCACCAAGGGTCAATTAACAGTATCAATCACCAATCAGCCTGAAGAACTGGTAATGATACGTAACGAACCATACACCGGTGTTTCAAAGCCTGTTTACATCAATATCATTGATAGCTAAAGAGGAAATTCCTTTGAAATATTTCACGTGTATCCATATGACTACCTAACCCTCTTTGAAGATTAGATTTAACATTATTTATAAGTAATGGATTCTGACCGTGGTTGACAGCGGATGCTAACACTGATGGTGATGTACTTGTCTGTGAATGCTTGTGTGAGAGTGATGTTAACAGACACTGAAATATAAACGTGGTAAGAGTCAAATATAAATTAATAGTCAGGACTACCCTAATGTACCAATACCAACTAGAGGTCACTTTGGTGTGTATCATTAGCACGTGAAAACACTCAGTGGCAACAACAGGCATGGAATCACTCTGTGATTATTTCTACAACGATGAAGTGGAATCCAACGATAAACCATCACCGGTTACCATTTTAAACGACTATGTAAAACTAACCTTAACTCAAACTGAGAATTGTACGATCTCAGCTGTTATCCAACATGAACGCGCTTGTTCGGGTAAAAGTTATTGGGCAAAAGCTAGAACGATTGCTTACTACATCAGCACGGGTGCAACCAGTATAATTTTAAATGAACGTAATGCTAGGCCCAAAGAACTTAGAATTGTTGAAGCATAAATATTATACAGGTAGAGATTTTTCGATTACATGACAGTTGTGCCAGTAAATAATGTAATTGGTTAGAAGTGAATGTGTCTGTTGTACCTGGACGTGATGAATCCGAACAAGGTCTGCCTGTCGTACAATTATAAAACGTGATTGCATAACTAATAGAAAAACTACGATACACTGTCAATGTCACCAACTGCAAGATGAATTAATCAAGATAACTACAGTGATCATGAAATAAAAGTGTTAGTGTGTTCGTAGATGCTATTTGCGGGCTTGACTCTGCAGCAACTGTCGGCCTAAGTATGGCAGAAGCATGTGAACAACAACCATGAGTGGAGCACCAATCAGAATTATTGTTGGGACTATACCGATAGTAACTGGTATCTCTGTTGGTGCTAGCAAAATAATCTCGATACGATTACATTCACAAATACATTTTTATTAAGGACTTCTGGCAGCAAGACAAAGTAGATTCTACACGATAAGCCAACTTTACTCTATATCTATAACTCCGAGCACTGAGGAGACATGAGGCAGGAAAGAAATTCTAGTAAAAACAATTTGCCATGGCACAGTGTCAAAGACGTTTATTATATTAGTGTCATAATGCTCTTTTGCCAATTTAAATCAATGTCATTGGATATATAAGGCTGTGACCTATACCTGGAGTAATCACGGTCCAACAGAGTAACACACTACTCACATCAGGAAGACTAATTGTGTTAGAACATGATGGAAGCTAAAAAAATATTCAGGGGGTTTATTTGAGACCATACAATCATATCCTTGTTTAACCGCCCTGTGCATAATCGCATCATGCCCCTAGATGTCGTCATTGTATTATGATAATTTGAGACTGGTTTTCCAGTTCAGACGTTTTGTTTATTGGGAAAATATCTGAAACGGAACACAGTACACAGGCGCCATCTACAAAATTAATGTTGTAGAGTTTATTTGCAACATGTTTCTTACGTTTCACCACATTTTTGAGGGCAATGCATCAATTTTGCGATTGTTATTTGCAGAAGTCCATGCTTAAAACAGAGATAAAGTCAGACTCAAAATTGCTTTTTGCCCGAAAACATTTGATGAAAATAGGCTGAGCCTACGTTAGTAAGTACTGACCTGGAAATGATAATTGGGACCTAATTCCAAATAGCAAGTACACCTGGCGAAAGTGTATTGTAATTATTTCATGTTCATTTCTATGACTGAAATTATTCACGGTAATGCATTATTCTAGCAATAAGGTAGTTTTTATTTCATATTTTAGAGCAATATCTTAAAAATGTCATTTGTTTTTTAACGGGTTACCGATGGAAAGGTAAATTTTACCCAATAAAGACGTTCTCTCTCTCTCTCTCTCTCTCTCGTCTGATTCTTTCATATTTTGCAGGAACATCGTTTCTCACACCTGTGATATGAGGATTTCAAATACATGTTGACTTAGAACTTAGCTTCGGGATGCTTTTGAGAAGGAGGCCCTTGCTTTTAGATTGTCTCTTCATAATTTGCAAACTAATATTTTCAATATATTTTATGCATAGTTTCATGAATACTTATTGTCCTCGCAGTAATTGGAACCTCATGTAATGTTGGAGAGATATTTATGAGGACACCTATTCGTCGGAACAATTTGTCAGTTTACGAACATTTGTCCCATTGTATGTGACTTTATATGGTAACCTTATCAGAAGCATTTATTTAAGAATATTATTCCATGTTTAAAATCGCCTTGTCAAAATTGATTTTTTAGGTAGTTTTTACCGAACCTCATGGTAGAAGAAGGTTCATCGTCAGAATATGATGGTTGGGACCTAACATCAGGCGGATATATCCCAGATGAAGAGGGAATCACAGTTGTAAGTGTGATTAAACCTCTAACCTGTCAACAAAGATAGGAAAAACAAAGAGAGAAAAAGGAAAAAAATCTGCATCAAACTCGGAAGAGTCAACACAAATGGTTGGAACTCCTCTAGAAAAGATGAGAAACCAGCAATACCTCCACAAAATATTAAGTTTTAAAAAGAAAGAAAACAAAACAAGGATATGAAAATCATGACACAGGACAAACTGACTCAGTGGATTCTGGAAACTAGAATGGTAAATTCGGGAATGATAATAAACTCATTCACCCAGATGGACGACAGACGAAATGACTCGGAATATACTTCAGACGGAATAAGTAGCGAATCAAAGACAAACACAGATACTGGTAAGAGTGACAGTATGACAATTCGATTAAATCAGGCAACATAATTTCAGAAACATCTAATGAAGAAAACACACAGTATCATGAAGAAAACACAAAACCAGATGCTCCGATCACAGCAGGAGCCACTAGCTAAAGCTTCTTTTTAAACAAAATAGGAAGGAGCAAATTTAATCATTGCTTCAATAAATATAAACGGAATATATGAAAAAAGGTTAGAGAAAGTATATAAGAAGGCACAAAATTAGGATATTATATTAATACAGGAAACATATAACAACATAACGGATGAAACAAAAGCATCAATGGAAGAAACACTGAACACTATAATAAAAAAGTTGCAACCTTGATGATAAAGGTGTAGGGGTGGCAATAATAATAATCAAAAACAATAGAAAATAACATGGAAAAAAATACGAGCAGTGAATGTTTTAAAAGGGAGGGTAATCCATATCAAAATTAAAGACTGGCGTATAGTCAATGTCTACTTTCCGGCTCAAAGGAATAAGAAAAAAAGATATTTGTATAAAACGTATGCGAACATTTACAAGAATAAACAATGTATAATTTTATTATGGATGAGATTACAACTGGATCGGAGACGAGATAGATAGGAAAACAACCATAACACTTAACGATCAATTATTAAGGGGGTGATGATTAATTCATTTAGGTGTTTAAAAAATTTGGTTTCTAGAAAATAAATTTAAAAATGGACCGAAATCCTGTGCAATGGGATGACCTCGAGAGTACAGGTGAATGGAACAATAACGGAAGAATTTGAAATCCAAAGGTCAGTGAAGCAAGGATGCCCACTGTCCATGTTACTATTTGCAATAGCAATTGGAATCTTGAGTCATAACATCAGAAATAACCAGAATATAG
Source organism: Sinohyriopsis cumingii (assembly GCA_028554795.2). Taxonomy (NCBI): domain Eukaryota; kingdom Metazoa; phylum Mollusca; class Bivalvia; order Unionida; family Unionidae; genus Sinohyriopsis; species Sinohyriopsis cumingii. Next base: position 155,911,366 of record CM068829.1, read on the forward strand.
AAGGTATACATAATCCAAACTTAAAATATGAACTGAAGATGATCCAACATGCAGATAATTGCACAAACTTGTTAGGGAAGCAAACTCATTCAAGAACCTACAAAAAGAATTTAAAAACTTTGGAAAAGTCTCAGGATCAAAAATCAATCGCGAAGAAAGAGAAATTCTAAAGATGAGAAACTCGAGGGGATTCACCCCGGATGATATACCTAGCTATTAAAAACAATGTCAAGGATTTATGAGTGACATCTGGCCAAAAAACAGATTCAGAAAACTATAAATAAAGAGAAACAAAGATTAAGGAAAATATAGAGATATGTGCGCTTTCTCTGTTGTACGTAATGGCGCGGGCCCAAGTGGCCAAAAACATACATGTATAGCAATGTGAATTATATACTAGAATCCAGACTTGGAAAATACATATTTTTTTAGTGAATATGATAAATCAATAATTCACTACGTAAGGAACAATACAATGCATTATCTAACCAAGGAACTTTTTAAAAAGCAAACAACAGACGGAGGATGGGGGATTGGTTATGGTCACGAGAACTAACATAATAAATAGATGTAAGAAGATAAAAATCAACCCCGACTTTCGCATGGGAAGACCTATACATATATTGGTTGGGTTTTACTTTAAAAAAATGCCCTGATATATATGTATATATATATATATATATATATATATATATATATATATATATATATATATATATATATATATATATATATATATATATATATATATATATATATATAATTTTAAGGCATAGGAAAAATAGATCTATGGGAAAAGGAGAAGGAGGTAACGGGATAAGGGGAAATCTATGAAACAATACTTAGCATAAAGTAGAAAAGAGAAACTTAAGAATTGAATGGGAAAATGTATAGAAGGTTTGGGTAGGGATAAATTCCCGAAAAATACAAAGTATAATTTACAAATATATTCTTGATATCTGTATGACAGGCGAGGTTATTATAAGAATAGTAACAAAGTGTCCCAAATTTAATAAGGCCAACTTCACAAAATATCACACAATCACCCAATGTAAGGCAAACAAAACAGAGTGGTTCAATTTAATCATGCAAATATGCCAAAAAGTGGGATACGGTAGATACAACCTCCTATATCTAGATGGAATAATATATATATATATATATATATATATATATATATATATATATATATATATATATATATATATATATATATATATATATATATATATATATATGTATATATGTATATATATATATATATATATATATATATATATATATATATATATATATATATATATATATATATATATATATATATATATATATATATATATATATATATATATATAATTAATTCTGAATATAACAGACTATATTGTGGCCACCATGCTAAAATGTTGCAAAATTGTAAGTTTAAGCCAATAAAATAAATAGGACAGACTTCCCACGCCGCCGGGTAGACCACTGTGGAAGATGAGCCCTAATTGATCGCCATGAGGGGCGGTTCCAGCCAGTGCGCGGGCTGAGGTTCCTCATTTACATGTCACATGCACGGAGGTGGGGTTGAGGAAGTTTATGAATATTTCATCAACGGTATCTCACTCTGATTTACTTCTCTGAACCGTAACAACTAACCTCACCATACAAAATAAAGGAAACTTCCGCGCTAACCCTAATTTTGACACGTCTCTAATTCAAACACCAAGTGATACAGGCCAGGAACAGGGAACATGGGTACTGGATGAGTAGTGGACGAAGATTACACTGGGTTATGACACAAGGTTATACGAAGTGAACAGGCCTCTGTGGGAGCCCAGGAAATTCGGATAGCAGAAAATGGACAAACAAATAACAAAATAAGGGAAATATGAACATGATACTAACACACTTTTTTTTGTTTTGCTGTTGTTGTCTCTTAATTTAAAAAATAACGAAATTATAAAATCAAATAGAAACTTCCCCTATATATATATGTATATATATATATATATATATATATATATATATATATATATATATATATATATATATATATATATATATATATATATATATATATATATATATATATATATATATAAAGATAGGCAGCCAGGAGATCATGTCCGTCGATACACATATATCATATACACGACTATCTTTCGGATGTCTGGAAAGTCATATTTCAGCAAGCAATATGTGTATCCGTTACTGACTGAGAACTTTTAGAATTTGTAAGTTAAAATGTTTATTAATTTTCATATACACTTTAGTATGCTGTAGCAATAAGGCGACAATGGGAAAATCCTGTTTTAAATAATGTAAAAGTGTCATGCGACTAACGTCAATTTAACATTAGGTACCCATCTTGAAATTTGTAGAGACAATACATGATGTCTAAAAATTGGTTCATAGCTTTTCACTGGAGGATTCTGTTTGGTTAGGTCTGAAAGGCTGTATGGACATATTTTGTCATGAAATGTAATATGTTGGAGTTGGTCTACCCTGTAGCTGAGATGAATATTACTTAGTATGTTTATCATGCGTTGAACTGAACAAAGCCAAATCAGACATGGATTACATCCACTAAAACTTTGATACGTATCCGACAGATAGAAGCTTACAAAAACATATTGCTAACGTCACTGTTAGTCCGTTGTGTTAATTTACAAAACGTTGATATTTTTCCATGACAGTTTCTGAAGACCAGTGTTATTTTGAAGAAAAAAATTATCGAATGAAAACAATATATTTTGGCCTGTGCCAGATTTAGGGTCTTAAATTTGTTACAGTTCTGTCAGACTACATTGCTTTGACCTTGGCTTGTATTTGGCACGTGTATAAAATTACAGTGTTACGAATACCTACCACTGACTATAACATTTTTTAAAGAAATCAATACCAGGTTTGAAAATAGCGAAATAGTGTGCTTGGTGAGAGCGATTTCTCTTTTAACAAATTAAATCGGAACACATTTCTTTTAAAAATTCTCTGTCTTATTTTGTTCAACTTGATATCATTATTGGCACAAAGGTATACTGATGTCGTACACTTTTGGACTTTTATATCAAATTCTTGTAATTTTGGGTTACTCATTGCACGGATTGAAAAGTGCAATTGAAGAGGATGCAGTATTTGTTTTTGTTTTGCACATTTAAAGTTGTGAACGTAATATAACAAGCATGTGTCTGAGAGAGAGAGAGAGAGAGAGAGAGAGAGAGAGAGATCCTTAAAACCGTCACAGAGAAGATCGTTCGCAAACCTCTGTGGGTATATTTTCACATTTTAACCACTCCCAAAATGACTACTGCTAAGAACTTGCACAGTGGAATAAAAATAAACTTTCAAAATTAACCTGAAGAAGTGTACGGTAATGTCCACTGGTAACAAATAACTAGAATCTTCTCTTGACCTGGCGTTATATTTTTCCAAAACCGAACGCTATAAATTATTTCTTGATTTGTAATTGCTCTATTCCATTCAAAATTGCAATTCTTATTTCTCGCAGTACCTTTACGGTCGGTCATATTTCTTCTAATCTCTCTTAGACATCATTAATGAACAAAAATAGCCATGCCAACCTTTCTCAATCGCTCGGGCTATGAGAGGATTAGCTAGATGTGAAGGGAGACAACTCTACGGAGACACTAACATAATCCACAGTGTGTGTGTGTGTGTGTGTGTGTGTGTGTGTGAGAGAGAGAGAGAGAGAGAGAGAGAGAGAGAGAGAGAGAGAGAGAAATCGACGTCATTTAAACGCCAATGGTATGGGTAAAACTTATTCAGAAAGCTTTATTTTGTATGCGTTTAACACTTAACATCTTGATAATTTAATAATCATCAGTAATTGTAAAATTTTAACAAGTGGTTTTCCTTTTTAGACTTCTCTAGTGATTTTGTATCACAATAAGGAAGTGACGAAGAATCAAACGCAGACGATAATTCAGTTATTTAAATAAAAGTATTTTAGTAGTAGAAAATATTTGAAATAACTAAAATATCACGTTTTACGAAAGATTTTGCTAAAGCAGAGACAAGTGATATGTATTTACATGTTTCTGTCATCTGTTTTTTTTACACAATGATAGACAATCTCCATAGGACTTGGCCGTAGCTTTTAATGAGTCTATCAGTGTGCAATTTTTCTTAAAGCATGGTATTGTCATGTGGCTTCAAATAAGTTAAGACCTCACGAGCTCCTTAAAAAGTAAAACTTGTAGCCTTTTCAGAAATCAACCTACTCTATGCTTTTAAACAAAACCGATAAACCCGTGCCCGTAGGAGAGAATTTGTATCGAGTGAAATCGAATCCCCAAAAACCTTATTCTACTGAATAATCGTCTTACGAAATGTCCCTGTACCTGCTTTCTCCTAAATGTATTATGGCTTCGAACAAAATGAAGCAAGATTTCACAAACCTCTTATAAAACCTTCCAGCCCCTTTATAATAGCCATTCCCTCCCTTATAAAACAAACTACCATCCCCACAATTAAGATTCTAACAAAAAGCATCTTTACTCATGTGGCAACAGTAAGTTTACCAAACACATCCGACTGTGTTTGGGCGATAAGTGTTATCGTTTTTGTTTATGTTTATAAGTTAGGGGACCAATTTTCAAACTTTGCTGACAGTCCGTAACATCCCTGTCCAACATCTGATTAAATATTCTTTCACGAGTTTCGATAGAAAATTAAGAAAAGCCATCTAAGCTTGATAAACACGCTAACCTTGGATTAAAAGTAAGGCTTTTTACAGTGCTTATTAGTCAGAGGAATTAATTTTAATTTATGACCTAAGCGCAGACTGTAGAATTTAGGATTTTTTTTGGTATAGTTTTGAGTTTGCGTTATTTTTTAAAGCCACAGAGAAAATGTCATTTGCCCAGCCAAAGATAGTCTGTAACATTTATCAGGTCGAGTTCCGAAAACGGTAAAACTAATGTAATATAGTCTTTTATTTCAGTTAATTGTAACAGGATAGACCTTAATGGATGCTTGGATCAAATTACAACAAAACGCAATTTGATACAAGATGGAAATTTGTGAAATGAATTATATATATCTCTGAATTTGTGTGTGTGTATATATATATATATATATATATATATATATATATATATACAAATTCAGAGATTCTTTCACGCTATGAACATACGACTCATTCATTTACTTCATCCAAACATTCACGAGTAGAAAGAAAAAAATATTCAAATGTATGACGGTAAATTCATATAATCTCAGGTAATAAAATTAAGATTCAAATAATCTCATGTAATGAAAGTGAGATTCAAATAATCTTATGGAATGAAAATAAGATTCAAATAATCTCATGTAATGAAAGTGAGATTCACGTAATCCCATGTAATGAAAGTGACTCAATTGTACTCAGCTGAAACAACAAACAATTGAAACAAGCATATGACTTGTTCATTTGTACAGACGTGTGATTCATACATGTTTGTAAAAATTTGCAAATGTGTCCGTTTACAAGCCACACAGTTCTCCTGAATTCTTGGGTTGGCCCACACTTGTATCGTCCGCACACACCATTCATGGATCCACAAGTTTACAAACTAGCGGTTTTGTCTTGTTGACAGATGGCCTGATATCCCCGTACACACATACATGCAGACAGCACACAGTTCTCCTGACTTGGATTGGCCAATACTTTTATTGGCCACACCCACCCTTCATGGACTCACCATGCGCACAAACATATGTACATACATACGTACAGACAGCCCTATGGCTGTAGAACAAAAATGGAGAAAGTTCACTCCTTGACAAGTTCCAAAAGACTAGTGTGTCAGTTAGAAAAAATACTTGTCTTTATTCTACAAGGGAGTGAATGTTAGTAAGGGTAAAAAACCCATGCATTCCGTGCTTTTAGTGTATCTCGCCGTAAGCGATCAACGAAGAGATACGTGCTAGTTCAGTTGCTTACCTAGAAAAACAATTATCCACCTTAGGTACCGTTGTTCGCATGTACGACCAAAATGGTCAAATCGTTCTCAGGCGAAACTAAGTTATTTCTTACATTATTCTGTGTCATTAATCATGGGAGATATGGCAACTTTTGAGTACATCCAGCCATTGTGAAAGACGCAAATGTAAGTGTTTGTATGACGATATTGAAGGTCTCACTGGAATTAATATTATCACATGCGTTAAGATACAAGAAATCCTGTGATATAATGGTATTGAGGTTTAACATGTGGTTGGTATTATGAAGTCAAAAGTGTTTATGAGAGCAAGTGCGAATGATAATATTAACATTGCTCAATTTCTAATTTGTAAATCCAAACACACACCTTTATTAAACAAAACACCACATACATTTTTTTATCAGAACACATCCCCAAAATCAAACACATCATATATAGTATCGTAAAACACCCATATAATCCAACACCGGCGTTTTGATTACTATCCAAACACATATTAGTACAATCCAACAAGAAGGACAGGAAGTGTTGGTACAACATACTTTCTTACAGAAGAGAGAAGTGGTAAAACAGATTTTAAGTTTTATTTGTCTACAACATAGACACACACAAAGAAAAATATACATAATCGAAACAGGCACAAAACACATTTCCTTTGGTAAATTGGAATAGTATATCTATTTTAGTCAATAAATGGCTGTGAAGGATGTCTTTGGGTTTTGTTAACCAAATGCGTCGCTCTCCCGGGCTGGTTTTTCTCAAACGTCTTCCCGCAGACGGACTGTAAAGTAAGACCCGCTTCAGACACCCTTGTCTCTCCATATAAATTCCTATCCTCCATATCGCTGTGTATGTGATCCTGAGCCCATTTGCTTACTTACTTACTTTGGATTAAAGTGGTTTTCGCACAGGCGTGCATATACCACTGTTTTATGCATGCACAGCAGGCTGTTTAATTACTCCTGGGAAAACGAATTCGAGCCACTTCCCTCAGGCTTTTATGTGTTCAAGGAGCACTGTTTAATTGAAGCTGTCAGGCAGTGGGACTAAGATTAGTCCCTAATTGTATATATGTAGGGCTTTGAAGAAAGTGGGAATAGACCCAACTCACACTCAACTTTGCAGTCCGCATCTATTGAATTGTCTAAGGTGTGTATGAGTGGGATTGTACCCGTTATACTTATGAGGGCAGCGCAAAGATTCGTGCACTGCACGCTGACATAGTGTGATGTCTGTCCGCGGCAAGGAACAAGAGGACGGGAAGGTCAGGCCCAAGGTCACAGGTCGGTGCTTTTAGACTACATGGTATTTTTATTCAAAGGTTTACTTCTTACACAATTTGGAAAAAACTCTGTGCTGTTTTTGTTTGAGTGTTAAGACGAAGATAGGAACCTAGAGTGACAGCTTTATTGAGATGATTTCCGCCTTGTGCAGCTGGTCCTGATGGTCTTTGGATTTTTTAGACCACCCTTACTTTTGGACTAAATTTGGGATCATATCTGGTGTTATCTATCGTGATGCCGGTCCTGATGGTTTTTGGTGTTTAGACTACCTTATAAGTGCTAATTTAGTGCCTTACTTTCCTAGTGGTGGTAATTGGACTGCCACTTTATATGGCAGGGCCTGATGGTTATGGATGTTGAAACACCTTATATGATCAAGTTTTCGGGTCTTTTTCGATGTTTCTAGGTGTTAGAGTACATTTAATAGTATTATAGCTGTCACCTTTGGTGCGAGTGTTACCGAGTCCTCCGAGGTATTGAGTTATTAGTCCACATGCTGTTGGTGGTTGTTAGAGAAGAAGGGGTTGTTCAGAGATAGAAATGAATAGATAAGGCTAAAGAAGTATACTGAAAATATAAAGTTACCCCAGCCCCAGTTTGTCCGGGCTATAGGCGATAATCACGTCTGAGGGTCTTGCCAGTCCTCGCCTCGCACCAGTGGGTTCACACTCTGCTCCACCCACATGTCCTTCCGTGTGTTTTTTTCCCTCCTCTCGCTGCACATATTTACATTAAGATATTAGGTCTTGTTTATCACTTGTTATTTGCTGATCTATATTTATGTTTGTTCATGTTCCTAGCTCATGAATGGATATATTAATGTGGTGTTATTTTATTTTCAGGCAAAGTATATTTTGTTAAGACATATATCTTCGCCGAATACTCGGGTCGCTAAAGACATCTGATCTTATTGTTCCTTAAATTTAGTTTGTTAACCTGTCTCCTAGTTATAATTAATTGAATAATACTTATGAAACGGGTCATACATCCGGACAACCCAGGGTGTTGTAGTGGGTGATAGGTGCAGATGCAGCGTCAGCCCGCGCTTGGCGGTACACAACCCTACTTGGGCAGTAAACTGTATGCTACTACCGCACCTAATTCCCCGCCCGGTTACACCAAGAGGTGCGTCCGGTGATGAAATGACCAACTGTATCATGAAGTTTTAATTATGATACTTTAGTTTTATATTTTATTGCTTGTCTCTTAGTTAACATAAGTTGCGCATACTTTATTATGGTTATTTGTGTGTTGTTATTTTATTTTTCAGGCTAAATCTATTTTGTTAAGACATATATTTTTGCTGAATAATCGGTTCGCTTAAGACGTGTAAACCCGAATGCTACCCCCGCACCGCATTCCCCACCCAATTACACCAAGAGAGGCGTCCAGTGGTGAGGTGACCAAATGTATTACGGATGGTATAATGATGGTATTTTGGTTCTATATCTTATTTTGCACCCCAGATTCGTATATAAAGTTAATTATATTTATATATGTGAGGTTAAGGTTCGGATTGTTATTCGTTGGAAACTCTCGATATGTTACCGGGGAACCAATCTTACTTTGCTCCATTTTTAGTGTGGTTCTTTCTTTCTTTAGCTTTCGGCAGGTGTTGAAAATATATGTTAGGTCTTCTGGAACCCGGCAGTGGTAGCAATTTGGATTGTGGGATTGGGGTCCTATATACTGCCCAAAGCTGCTGGCCAATTTAGTTTTTCCTGTGTAAATTCTATTTATGATCCTTTGATAGTTATTGTTATCTTTTGGTGGTTTCCTAGACTTGTTGACGTTGTTCATGATGGAGTAAGAGCCCACGACGCCTTTGCATACATGGGGCAGTCTGGGTTGAACAATATGCCCGAAACGATGTTTGATTACTCTGCACTTGTCCACATGTTGCTTGAGTTGTCTAGAGAACAGGTTAAACAACCACAGAATGCGCTTCTATAAAAAGATGAAGATTGCATATAAACAGATTGAAATGTTCCACCAATCAAAATGCGTGTTACAAAATTCACTCAGAGCGAGTATCTTTTCCAATCAGACGGTAGCGGACACGAGAAGTCATTTTCAATGTATATGCGCTCTAGTCTACTTGCGGTTTGCCACTGCGAAAAAGGTTTGAGTATCATGCCTATGGCTGATATAACAAAGACAATGCATTGGCAGTGCCTGCTGTGGAAAACTAATATCTTCTTGGTTGTAACCAGTATTCTTCTTTCAGAAGAGGATGATTTCAATTAGCTTTGACTGAATTCCTGTCAAGAATTTTTCCTGGCTATGGAGGTCCTAGTAGTGTATATTAAAGGAGTATATTTGCCAAAACCCTATTTAGACCTTGGACGACAGCATGATTCTTACCCCGACAGACCCCTCATGTCAATCTAAACAAAATACGAAAACAACTTTGTTGAGGCAACAGTGTCGATTTCATTATCGATTATATAACTCAAGGACCTATCATTGAATCATCATCGTCGTCAGAAGAAATGGAGTTTGGCTGAGATACATCTCTTTATACCCACTACTGCGTTTTTTTGATTCAAATCGCTAGCGATTTATAATTATATTTTAATCAAAATCAGAGTGTTTTGCACTCCAGCATACCTTATGTTCTCATAAAATTTTACACAGTCACTTATCGAGATATTTTTAAAGTCTTGGTTTTGCTATTATATAACACACATCATCGTGACAGAACAAGTACTGATTAATCTTACCACTGATGAAATAGCCAGGTCCTAGCATCTTGATAAAAATCTCCGTGTGAGACTATTGATTTGTCGACATAACATATTTGAGCTACTCATCAACTGTAATATTTGTGTATTTCTTCATAGATATCGAATTTAATTGTAAAGATCAGAAATGGAAACTGTAACCCAAGTAAGATTACTAAAATACTCAGAATTTGCCGTGCGAACCAGAGATAACTATATCTTAGTTCTGTTTTTGAAATACTTGCTGTACTTTTCATTGTTGCTTCTTTAAAGTACTATCCGCTACTATAATATCTTCCATTATTTTTCGTATTTCACACAAGATTTTACTCCCCTTATTTTTGAAATTCACATGAAATATTACTATACTTATTTTTGAAATTCACACAAAATTTACTGAATATTGTTTTTCATATTTTAGAACTCTGTTAGGTATCATATCAACTAGCCAATCATATCTGAAACGTAGCTCCTGTAACAGATCTAACATAATAAACCTCTCACCACGCAGATAAGCTCGAAGTGATTTAAGAATTTTCTATTAGATAGATATTGCTATATCACAAGAAGTATTTGTATTATCGTATTTTGGCTGAATCTTTTTATTTATTGCTGATAATACTGATAGTATTGCTAATAATCTACTACCTGCCACTGACACTATCAGCAATAATGGGTTTGTGGTTGCGCCGGCTGATATGTTTCCAGTCGTTGTTAGTTTCATAGCAATGTAGTTCAGCATGTTTATTATTTTACTTTATTATTTTCTAGCTTGTCTGACGCGGTAAAGATTTTTATGATAATATTTATAGTATTTGATGAGACCTGATGAAATATTACTGAAGCCGACTATTTCTTTTTTTATTGTTATGAAACTGTTTCAGTTTTTATTTAAATTGCCGTAGTGAAGGTATTTACAACGGCAGCCTTATCAACGAGAGCGTAAATGTTAATATTGACAGGGTTAGAAGGAAACTCTCTGTTGTTATTATATACTTCAGATGACATATCATTATATCTTATATCTGATAACACTTTATGATCTGAGGATGAAAAGGGAGGATCAAAAATGTTTGGTATTTCAGCATTATCGTTGACTCTATCGCGGTAAATATCTTCTGTTTCATCGATTTAATTAACAACATAACATAACTGTCCCAGTTTAAAATTTTGAAGTATTAGAAACCGATATAGAAAATTGTGTATGCTGTTGCAAAACTCAAAAGGCCGCGAATATCTGTCATTGACAGGCAGGTTTACGTAGCTAGCAATCAACTATTTAATATTTCTATATTTTGCTTCTGTTAGTAACGTTCCAGCTTCGTTTTCTTAAATAGTTTTTCAAGCAGTTTTTTTATGAAAACTTATCATACCCATTGTCAATCAGTAAAATAGAATATTAGACTTTAACATTATAGGAATTGTCAAAAGGCAATCTGAGGAATGGGAAATAACCGTTATATTTTATTTATAGATTTATCACAATTATGCCATATTCCGATAAGAAAAATATTTACCAAATTATCTGCGTTTACTGTTAAAATTTATTTGGCACATAAATAATGTTTGCTGTAAAGATTTATGCGAATGAGTTCAAAGAGATGAATCTTTCATAAATATGTTATGTTAGAATCCAACAAATTTCAAAATCAAATGCAAGTACTCTGACTTTAAAATATGAAATAAAATATTAGAATTTAGTATGGAGAAAATGTTGAAAATACGATGAAAAATAATAGATAATAATGACTTATATATGGGATACAATGTAATCAAACTCTTTATGAAAATCTTAGAAACCACAAAATAAATTAACAGACAGATGAGCGATTAAAAATAATAGTTATGTATGACAGAGGATGGCAATATTAAACATAATAAAGGAACTGTTTGTAACATGCAGAAATAAATTGGAAAAATAATAAAGTTGAACATTATAACAATGGCACAGTAAGATATAAAGCCCAGCTCATTCTACACGCAATGCCAAGAAGACAAACTGAATTAGTTTAATAAAATTATCTTTAAAGAAGAAATGCAGTATCTGTGACAATAAATTATTAGACTTTTTTGACAAAACAATTTCAGTCGGTAATGTTTCTATTTTATTACGATACAAATGTAACTCTCTAACAATAATCAATTTTCCGTTTTCTTTTAGCATTTACCCCAAACATTCATGATTATAAACACCTTATGTATCTTAATTCAATTAATAGTCCGATTTCAGACGCTAATATGTTATTTGATTTTGATCCATATACATTTCTGTCAATTGAGTTAGTGACAAGTTTCTGGTAGAAATTATTTTTTTATCATGAGATTAATATAATTGTTCAAAATTATTTAGATTATGTATTGGGCCACACTATTTCTATTTATTTCTAATGGATCTCGTTTTATTTTTAAATATCTAATATTGACATTTCAAGATAGCATTCTTTATATATCAACCATAGAGTCAAAGTGAGCTTGATTTTATAATTCAAGAGAAATAGGCTTATATTTCCTTGCTAATTTTGCTTTATTTTCAGCATTTTATATTTTTTCTCCTTTTCTCTTATTCATTTTATTATATTATGTATTAACATGCGTTTAAATCATTTGTATATGTTTTATCACTTACATACTAAATGTCATTTTTGCGGAAATCATTTACAAGTTCAAAAGTAGAAAATATCGTGTTCATTTATCTTTTGCCTAACTTACAAGTGTTTTTTCTGTTTAAACAGTTGTTCTCTATCTAATTATTGATTCAAAGATCACGCTGAATAGTTTCAAAAGAAGTTGTTTTTAGAAACTTTTAATATTGTATTATGCTTTTTTTGTACAAATCGCGTACGGCTGCTGCTCTCCTTTGCAAAATTCGTTGCGGCTTACAATCTGTAAATTTTCTTATTATCGCTATGGCGATAAATCTTTGTTATTTTTAATAAAGGTTTCTGTCTATGAGATTCTTTTGCATTTTCTGCTATTTGTTTCAGGTACTGATTATGATGCATTGGGTGGCTTATTACATTATCAAATTTGTTTTATCGGATATTATTAATAGTGTTTGGCAGCGAATGTACTTGATCTCAGAAAAATTGTCACGGACAATTGTGGTTATAAATATTTATTAAATGCTTATACACAATGTTAGTAAATAACCTTGGAAAATACCTGTTAAAAGTAAAACTAAACAAGATATAGCAGATGCACGTTTTAAGGAAAATCATAAATTCAGGTAGAAGGCCTGTCAAATGATGGGTTTGATAAGAGTAATACATATTTTAATTATTCTGTTGAAAGATTATTAGCTGATATCATTAATTAAACAGTTGTTACTCAAGTTTAAATAGTTTTTCCTGATTATGCTACGAGATCTGTATTACCTGATTTAAAACATGCTTCACAGATCTGCTAAAGTTAGCTAGTACTCATATATTCCAACAGAAGATAATGATATTAAATATAAATTATTGTTGAAAAGTCAATAGAAAATTCAGAAACAGATACAACCATTAGTTATGAAGAATTTGATTATTTGTATCTTGTAACTTTGCATGTGCTATAATATGTAGTTTCCATGGATACACAACATACAATATTGCATTTTAAAAAGATGTCGTCATCGTCGGACAAAAGCAAAAAAGCAATAAATTTTGCAAATGGTAGGATTGCGGTAATTGAAACATTTGTTAATTGTTAATTGTTTTATTCTCAACAACAACCTGATGTTTAACATTTTCACATGTGAACCGTGAAGATAACATGATGATGATTAATGGTAGTGAATCATACACAAGAAATGTACGTTAGCACGATGGTAGACATTATAAAACCAAACTTCAGATTAAATATTCCTAGTGGATGAAATTGAATCATGTGGATACTAATGGCAGAAATGCGCCATTGTTTCAACAAGAAAAATGAAAAATTTTGGTGGGTGTAAAATAAAAATTGTTACATTGGATGAGGCAAAAATAGACGTTGACAAACAAATAGTTGATAGTAAAATAGATTCTTTTAAAATATATGAATTTTATCTAACATTCCAGATGATATTATAAATGAAGAAGAATTCAAACAATTTGTGATTTATAGCGGTAACGCGTATATCAAAATACAGACAATCTAGTTTAGGTATTACCGTATTTTAAGGGTGCACTATAAGAGAATGACTAAAACTATTAATTGATCTAACCGATAGAATACTGCTTTAGAAGAAAAGATGTAAAAACAATGAGAGACAAGTTGCTATTGTTAGAGTAGAAAATAATTTAAGTGGATGAAACAATATATTTTAATCGCTTAGTTTTGAAGATCAAATACAACTGAGAGACGAATACTAGCACAAAAACAAGAGAAAAGGTTTTAAAGCCATACCAAGGTTTCTGTATTCTGGCTTCAACAATAGAATATAATTTTAATGCATTGTATACTGCATCATCTATTAACTAAAGTAGATTGTTGTTGAAACTAATAAGAGTAAGCTAAACTTTGAACTGTTAGATGATTGCCTGTTAGGTAATGTTAAATCATTTTTATATAATATATGTAAACCAACCTATATATATTCAAATTCCATAATTCAAAAACTTTCTCGAATCAACAAGAAGAAGTAAGTGTATAATGTACTAAAGAATCAGTTAAAATATAAACTTTAGCCATCAATAAGTACGGAAATAAGACGATGTTAAAACATTTACTGTCGCTACTAATGAGAAAGTATTCACTGAAATATAAAGAAACTAAGACACAGTAATATCTTTGACACCGATTTCACCTTTATTACTAACGATTTGGGCAGCAGGAGTAGTTTTAGAAGTAAGCTTACAATGGCCTAGAAAGCAGATAAAGTGAGCTCAGTGTTTGATTAAAGAAATGTAAGACATAAAAGGAAATTATATTCACCATATCAGTGGGCAAAGAAAAAAGCATGTCTAGTCTAAGCACTCGGCACTAAAATGAATTATATAATCTTTTAATGTTGGGTAAAGTGTTTCGCTTCCATCATTTAAAATTTGAATTAAGAATCATTATCATCTGAGAATGCTCATGTCACGATTCATCCAACACTTGAAATAGTTTGCTGCGTTTTCCGTTAATGCGAATGTTTTGATAAGAAAAACATCAGTTGTTGTTTCACTCAGAATATTTAAAAAAGATAAGATAGAAACATAAACATGCATACAATAAAAATCTATCTGAATTAGATGTTGGCACTGAAATGAGGTTCTGGTACTTGATGTATGAAATGCATTACTCGTCCGATAAACTTCTGTCTGTAGTACAAACAGACTAAAAAATCCTGTACTGACACATACAAGATAAAGTTCCGAAAAACGAAAAAAGATATCCCAGCAAGTAAACAATGGTATTATCATATTTCGAAAGGAATATCATCTAATATGTGATGCACCTAGATGAAACATCAATTGGTCCTTTTACTGTCCGACAAATAATCGTCTTGTATATTTATAATCAAAGGAAGAAGAATTAGTTGAAACGTCTTGTATCATTAATATAGATGTTAGAGAGGGAACAACTGAAATATATGCAAAACATTTTCAATTCAAAGTCAGTTGTGTCAAATGTAAGACTGTCTGTGGAGATGAGAATGACCACTTCTTTAAGACTGAGTTTTAGATTTTCGTTGGAATTGTATCGACTACAAATGAAAATGCAGTGATTTGATTTTACCGCTTCTAGCCAACATTAGCAAACTGATTCATGTATATCAGGTAATGGTCATATAAATCTTTTTCAAGGTAGATGAAAAGTGAAATGAAAGAACGCTTTTGTTATAATATAATTTTTAAATAATTGAAAATCGCTTCCTTTTTTGAAATTGTCATGTACTGTATTCTATATGAGAATACAAGAATCAAGAAAAGACATTTTGTTTATGTTAATCTAGATTGGATATGTCGACTAGTAATTATATTTCGTGTTTTTTTTCCACTATTGTGGAGGGAATTGATTTTAAAAATCGGGAATCATTATACATACTGTTATGAAAATACTCATTTTGTGGGATTTTCTTCTATCTGAGAGAGTTAGGCCGGCTACATGCCTCCTAAATGCACAGCAACGTCTAACTGTAGTCTCTCTAATCAATTCTCGTCTGCTTTTAAGTATTCATCCCGAACGATGTGTGCGTTATCTAATGAGGCCTAATATATGATACGAAAATTATGCCTTAAGATTTTCTGCTTAAAATACTCAACTTATATGCCTTTCTTGATAGATACAATAAACAAAAGGGACATGAAACTGTGGTATCGCTGCTAAAACTGGTTGAGTTGTTGATTCGTCTGTTTTTACAACAACCGTTTGTGTTTATCAGGAAGATAATTTGAAGAACAATCATTCATTCAGTTCTATATCTTTCAACTTTATATATAAGACCTTTATGCCAGGCGCAATGAAATGATATAGATACATTGCAAAATATTACACACGTCTTCTCCATATACCAGATCACATATCTTTACGTTCGTACAAGGCTAAGGGATCTGGATGAAAGCCAAATTGATATTTGTAAATAAGATCGTTTTCATGCAAGCATTTGTATCTGTTGAAAATGTAGTGTTTAACGTGCCATGAATACTGCATGAATAGTAGTAGTTGTATATTATAGGATAATGTTTGTTTAATTCAGTATAGTGAGACCCTCTAAAAATGTTTGAACTGGTTCAGAGGGTGCCAACGGACGCTATCATGCCAAGCTCTAGAGGAATATAGAAACGTTATTAGCCCTACTGAGATGCATCTGTCCACCGTATCTAAATTGGCAGATGTAAATTGATTTGTTGCGTCGTTGATATCGTATCATAGACTACAATTTTGTATCCAATCAAAATGTTCTACTAGAATCTTAGGTTTCTGAAAGTCCGGATATTTATAGGGGTCACAACGTCCGTCTAAAACATGAATTTGTATTGTAATATTAGTTTGTTTATGAAATAAGTTTATCGTCTGTCGCTTATTAACATGTCAGTAGAAATAACTCCTGGATTAAGAATTTCTGTTTTGGGTGATACTATAAGAGAGTCGAGTAATGATGACGAAAGAGGTCTCTCGAAGGTTAGTTTTATCAAATTTTTTAATTGATAAGTATCATAAAATCTCTGAGGTTTGTCAGATTGGAATTTAGCAAGTCCTTACCTAGATCTCGAGAATAATTAAGCATTAAGAAATACTGATGACTCATTGTATGCAAATATTAAAGGCATATTTGATTAACCTGAAATGAGCTGCACTATAGAATTTTCTTGTGCTTGCTTAAATTTAATGCGCACTTATTATCTATCTAGCAGCATTGATTATAATAAAAACCTATGTATGTATGTATGCATGTATGTATGTATGTATGTATGTATGCATGCATGTGCATATATGTGTATGTATGTATGTATGTATGTATGTATGTATGTATGTTCGTCTAGTCTGTCAACGGATTAAAGACATGACGAATGCTATGCTCACGATTTTTGAGAAAATAAATCATATTGCTATCGATTTCATGCAAGTATATCTCGATGAAAGGTCGTTCAAGTGTGCTGGGTCGGCTAGAAAGTGGCTACCCCATGCCGACACCAAATGGTGTCGGCGAATTCCAACGTTTCGATATGGAATGCGCTCTGACCCTACACCCCAACATAAATGTCCAAATATCAAAAAATGGGTCAGAGAAAACTCGGACTACTTCGTGGTCAAATTTATGCATTATCTCTTTAAAAATGATTTTTTTAAAGGCATTTGCCTATATAGTTTAAATGAGTGGGAGTAAGTGTATTTTCACCTGTCAATGTATATTCATCTTAAACTATCATTTAAAACAATCTTTGTTATGTGACAAACCTCCAAATTATAAGGCAATGTCTCTGTTTCAAACAGCAAAAGCAACACATGATGGTTACATTAATTATAGTTCTTTTCAGAAATGCGTTCATTCGAAAAACTCTGTGAAATATTAAAAGCTGTAACCATCAATGATTTGCACACACTTTCTATGTTTGTACAAAAATGTCTGCTAGTTGTTTTATATTTTCTAAATTACCAAGTTGAAGATTACATTTTCTTCTAGAAGTTGGTAATTCATTGTTTCTACACCTCTCTAATGCCTTTACGTCCCTTTTTAATTCCTATAATGGCACACACATCAGTATTTAAATGTAATTTATCATATTTATAGCGATGTTCAACACCAATTTTGGTCGCATAATTGAAATTGATTTCCCGTTTGAAAGACTGCCTAAGGGGACTCTCTCCTCCACTATGATATGCCCTACATGTGACAGAACAGATACATCAGCTTAGGATCGATCACGAGATTTGGAACACAAAAAAACTGGTCAGAAGTTTTGACTTCAAATCAGGAGGATTCTCATCAACCTAATTTTTATCATAATGGACAAAAATAACAACTATTGAACAAATGTCCCTTTTCTATATTCAAATATGCATATCATCTCAGGACACGAGTTTTGTCACAGTATCTTGTTGCCTCTCATGCTGTCTATATATGCAACCTAATAATTGGTATCCTTTCTTTGTAGATCATTGCATGGATTATAATTTTGGCAGTCCTTATCATTGAAGATCTGAACACTGACTGCATGTCAGAACCGCTCAAGATATGTATTATATGGGTCGATATAGAGAAGTCCTTAAAACTGACTCTGCATTAACAGTAGAATGTATATTAGTGTTTCTTTGAATTTGATTCCACCCACTTAAATTCTGATTTCTATGTTATTAAATTTCTGTCCTTTAGATTTTGTCGTTTCAACTTTTGGAGATAACGCACACTTAGATGTTTTGACAAAACTTTAAATACTGAAGTCATGCCACTTGAGCTTTTGGTAATGACTAATGAAAACATAATCGATTAACATATTTAACGAATCACATATAGTATAATACACCTCCACAAATTTTAAATGCTAAGGACAAACCGACCCTGCCGAACGAATCCGGATAATGTTGATGATTTTAAGCTGCTTGAGCTTTATAATAACCAAACTAAAGTCCATTATCATCTTTAAGATTTTTTCCAACTCAAACATGGTATAATCAACTGATTACTTTTTAGGTTGTTGTCTGTTGAATTAGCAACGAATCTGGACTCAGGGAATTATATTCCATCAGTACAAGAATGCATCCTCATCCACTTAAGGCATCAGACAATCCTGTGAGAACCATCAGTGTATCTATTTGCTGTCAATAGCTGGGAAAACCCATGCCAGAATTATGCTGAATGGTGTTGTGCCTCACAAGAGGCTGTGTGTTGACCATAATCCACTTCAGTAGGATGTTCTCCCCTAGGCTTACTGATGCCGACATTAGACACCGGACCGACGGCAAGGTGATCTCCTTTTCGTTGACGACTGTTCCATTAATGCACAATCTGAGTCTGACAAGTACAAATGGGTGAGAGGGCAGAGGCATCAGTCTGTAAAAAAACTAAAGTCATTGTATTGCTGACCCAGCTGTATCCTTGCCAAAAATTGGATGGTGCCTAGAGTCTGAACCATTTCACAAAGGCTATCCGAAGAAACTGATGGGGATATGATGGCATTACACTTTTCCAGACAATTAGATTGTAACATGAGCAGGCTTTACAAGCATCCTTCTTCTATCGATGACATCAATGTTGAGATGAACAGGACACGTCAACAGGATGCCAGAAGAGCGTGTCCCAAAGAGGTTCTACGACGAACTGAAGGAGAGAATGCGATCTTAGGGCGGTCACAAGACACGCTTAAATGATTCCGTCAAGTCATCCTCATTGATATGTTTAGCTGCACTAAACTTCATTTGCATAGCTACAAATAAAACGATATAGCTAAATAATTTTGGACAGTTTGAAAGAGGAAAAGTATGTAATGCATGTAGAACCACGTGTGTTTTCGAATTCAGGAAAAGAACCAATTTAATTGGGTGTAAGACCACCTTTTTGGCCTAACATTATGATATATTTCCACATATGTATTCTTTCTGTAGACATGGAACAAACCATGTATGTAGTGTGGGGTACGTTATTATATGCAATGGTGGTGTAACATTTCAGCTTTTCTGATGTATTTAGAATCCATTTCATCTTTCTCAATGCTATTTATTCTCATTTCTTTAGTAAGTTTATTCATTACCCCGCTTGGACATTGTGTACATGATAAATGCCTAATCATTCTTTTCATATGTATCTTTTTCTTATTTACTGGCTATTTTCGAGGAGTTATTTTTGTTTCCACCAAATATATTTTGGCTCGTTCTCGACACTTTACTATGCCTTAGTAAACATCACAAATGCTGTCTAGGAATTCACATCGTAAAGATTGTAGTAATGCGAAGCGTAGTCTTTTCATCAAGAGACCATTTTGAACAGTACATTAACCTCATTCTGATCAGTATACTTCTTGTGTCCTGACTAAGGCAGGTTGTTTTCTTGTCACAATTTTATTTATACAGAAAAATACACTATTTTGGTATTCGGACTTGATCTGTTAAAGTCGTCTTTCTGATGCGGTAAAATTACATGGCATACGTCTACGTAACGTATTTATCTCTGTCTGTAACTTATTATCACTCACAGGCTGATAGCGCAAACGTAATCTTTATAGTGTACATAGGCAGATTTACGACTCTTGTCGGCCACATGTTGAATCTCATTAAACGATTGAAAAGCATTGAGGAATAACGGGTATATATCCAAAGCCGTTTATGCTCATTAATGATGCATATGGTTTATGGTCTGTGTTTAGATTTTAGTTTTCGCAAACAAATCATTCCTGAATGGCTGACAAACCCAACTTATTGAAATAACAGTTTCTGACAATCCTCACATATACACCACCGGCCTTAGAGCATTTATATGCTTGCTTCCTAGCGCTGCTCTTATTCCAACTTATAACGCATTCCTCTCAAATTTTGAGACCTTAGTAATTTGAGCTTGTAAATGTCCCCTATATAAGTAGCATCTACGCCATGTCTGTCTTTCGATGTATCCTCGTCTTGTTGCACCTGTGACACTGTTTACTTTACTGGAAACAGATCTCGTGAATGCTTCGAAGGAACTCCGCATCGGATGTAGCCTGAAGTTTTTTTTTGAATGCACTGGATGGGGTATTAATAACTTTGCTCTTTGTTACCAGCTTCTTTCAGGTGCGACTTTCAGGCCTCCTGGTACCTAGACTGTCGCTTATTTGACAGCTTTTTCTGTCTGTGTAATAGCTAAATCTACTGTTAGGTTTGCGCCTAACTCCAACGTTGTTGACAGCTTCGAGTCACTCAGTCCGTCTTTAATAACTTTCATTATTCTGTTTTAGATATCATAATATGTTTCAACTTTCAGCAAATTGATTGAAACAATGAATATGCTTTCCTTTGAAGAAATAATTTCATTCAATTTCTTTACAATAAGGTAATCTATTAAATTAATTTATTTAATACTAAGACGAAAATCTACAAAACTGATTTATTTCAAAATGCATCAAGAAAGCATTTTGCAAATTATTCAATATCCGTTTTTCGCAAGCACCTTTGTAAATAGAGAAAAAATTAGGTATATTTCCATATTGTTCCATTAGTACAATTTAGCGCAGAAGTAAAGTTCGGTGAGAGTGGGGTACGAAAAGGAGCAATATCAATATCATAAGTAGAAGTAATTATGACAATTAATGAGGCTATTCCAGCCATGTGTTTTACTTTACTGTGTTATTTGCAGTTGTCTCGACTTTGCACTTTGCAGCAATCTACTAAAATAATAAATCTGCTGTGCAACAAAACCAACGAACGAGACGGCCTTGTTTACAATCTTGAAAATGAATATAAAGGTTGTACTGAGGCGCCGATATTATTTCATCAAAGAGACCTGCTATTTCATAGTCTGAGACGGCGGACGGAATCTTACACCATATAAATCCACGAGTGTCTACTTAATTCTTGATTTGTAGGCATGGAGAGAAATTATATTAGATTAGATTGCAATCGATAATTTGAATAAAATAGGGTCTGTGATCCGCTTATCTCACGCAATTTACTTAGTTGTGTGGCTTAAGCAAAATACAAATGTGAAGCAGCAAAGTGTAGCGCACATGTTCTACATTTGAATCTTGAATAGGGAAAAAATTAAATGAATTAATGTATAAAGCAATGAGAATTGTTCATGACCTGAATGTTATGCTTGATTTTGTTTTTATTTACAGTCAACGTGTATTACTGTATTATGTTTCTTTAGCATCAATAGCAGAAAGAAACGTGCAGTTATTTTTATCTCTTATTGCTAGAGAATTGGGAAGTACAATGCTCAACATAATTATGATACAAGCCTAGAAAAACGAAAGAGGTTTGTGTTGTCAACTATTTGTAATGAAAGAAACTTAATGAAAAAGCAAATAAGATATTTAATCCCATACCGTAGAAACGCTAGAGATTTCTCGCCTTTCCAAGAGTTGTATCAACTTCAGTTGCTTCGCAAATGGTTCTCTATCTGTGTTAGGTTGACGTCATTATTAGATAGAAATGAAGCAGCGGAACAATTAACAAAATAATATGTGTCAATTGCATAAAATCACAAGACAAATACAAAATAACAGTAAGAATATATTTACAGCAGGGATTCTAGTTTTATTTTAACGTCACCGATGCAGTCATGGGATCTCAGGTCTCTCGCGAATAATAATGGGTATTTTTCAGCAAGTGTTCATCGCATGGGATTTCTAGTATCTCACTATTAATGATATGTATCTGTCAGATGTAGTTGATAACAGTCAATCCCACAGGCAGTATCAAAATTTGTTATGAAATATCTTTCTTCATTGGGTGCAAAATTTAGATTTATTCATTCAATATTGTCTATGAAAAAAAACTATATCGCTCTATCTATGTATATATTTATATATCCAGAACTAACCCAGTGTCATTGTACCTTTATTGCATTCATCAAGCTAATGATTCCTTCAAAGTTACAACTGAGGCTGCACAATATAAACATTCCTTCCAAACCTTTTAACCTTTTTAGTTTTACGAATACGAGGAAAATTGTATACATACATCTATTGAGTAGCGAAATATATAAACATAACAATGTACGTGGTCTATGTTGGTGACGTGGTCCAATTCCAAATCAAACGATCTGTTTTCTTCGTCTCCCTCAACTCACAGTAAATCGGGTATGCGGCTTTTAATTTATTAAGACTCGTTGAGTTAAGCTTTAAATTTGTATTAAATCTTTAACGTAATCAACATATTTGGATTTATAAATATCAAGTTCGGTATATCTTAAGATATCCACGGCGGATGAAAGTAAACGAGAATCAAAGCACTGCAAAAACTTTCACTCCACTAAAACATATTCACCTGAAAGCTTTAGAGAAAATGATTAAAATACACAAACGAGCGTTACAACATTTTATGATAATTTATTTGCCCAGTTATGAATAAAATAAAATTCAGTTTATGTACCATGTAAATAGTTTCTGGCTGAGTGTAAAAAACGATAAGTTTTAATGCGATAATTTTGTCACTGTTCGATACATATATATATATATCGAACAGTATATGAGTTGGGCACCACGAGAAAATCTCTACCACGTTATACCGATTTGTTTCTGAACATATCGCAATACGTGCCACACTATACCGCATTTATATTAAACATAAACAATTTAATATTCTGAGCTTGTGGTCTGACACTGTTTTAAAATGTCAGTCTGTCAATAGCTGACATAGCTCTAATTTATAGCAAATTAACACCATATTATATTCAGTAGTTTATTTTTTATTATATATCAGTCCCCTCTACTTTGTGTTGTCTGTGCATTAGGTTCTTTATCCATCCGTTCGCCAATTGCCAATGTTTGAGTTCGTTGTTTGGCGATTCGTCCGTTTGTGTTCATCCGTTTACTCCCTTTCGATCCATTTATCTGTTCTTGCACACGTTTGTCATATTCGTATCAATATATTGTTGAGTTTGTCTGCCAATCTAAACAACTGCGTATTTGCCTTGTATAAAAGTTGACCGATTTTGCCGTCTTCAAATATTTTTTTCACACGTTCACCATCTTTGTATCAATATATTGTTAAGAGATCTGTGTTACCAAATTACAGGATTCCAAAAATCATTATCTCCCTTTACATTTAACACGAAATACTAACAACTTTGCTAAAGAAGAAGAGTGAAAGCTGGTGGATATAATGGTCCCTCCTGTTGTCATAAATATTTCACACATGTGTGTCAATATTAATGAAACATTCAATATACGATCTCTGTGAACATTTCCAATACAAACAAACATGAATTCATGACACGTCAAGCTAAAGAAGCATACGTAACTGCTTTTGAAAATACGTCCAAACGCATTGTAGAGTTATGTAAAAGTTGTGTAATTTTCCTGCATAAATGTAAGGTCAAAACACCATGTTTTACGCTGAAGCTTTACAGATGTAAGTTATTGAAAAGACGCACTTGACATGCAACATTTGTATTATTCGACGAACTATATTCGCCCCATTGATATCATACTTAGTGTTGAAAACAGGAGACATTGGTTGTGCAACTTATCACAGATGATGCTGTAGCGACATCGAGTTACCACAAACTGAATTTGGAAGTCATGCGCATATAAGGTCAGCAGATAAATAGAAGTAACACTTTTATGTCATCCATATGATCAACACCAGCAAGAAACATTTCATTAATTACGACAATATGTGCAAGCAAGTCATAAACTGATGTGTGCCTTCAATGTGCCGGGTTCCGTTAATGATTTTCATGACTTCGATTTACACAGCTCATGCATTATACTTCCATCCATAATTCTCTTCTAGAAATGTCTCATTAAACACTATACAAAATATAAACACACCAAACACCAATCTGTCTACCGGTACAATGGTGTCAATCAGGTATTGTTCCGCTTTCTTTACCTTCTAAATTTAAATAGGTTTTTAGTGATAGCCAAAACGCACAGAATGTGCTATCGGACGAACCTAAGTACCGTAACTGAATTAGGCGTTCCTAATCGTACAGAAAACCCTCTCTAATCGCGAACAACGAAACGTATGTCAAGTGAAAGTCTTTTAGTTTAATTTATATTCATTTTACAAATTACACGTGTTTATTGCATTAATACATTTTACAGGTGTTTATTGCATTACTACAAAATTATTCTTGTTTATTGCATCACTATATATCATATTTGCTTATTGCATTACAGCATATCACATGTACCTTTTGCATTACAACATTTTACACAGGGTTATTTCATTACTACATATTACACGTGTATATTTTATATTGTTTTACTACATAAATATACACATTAACCATTTGTTTATTGCACTATTACATTAATAACTATACTGAAAATTTGGTTGTTTTGTGTCGAGATCAAATCCTCCTTTGCGTGCAGGTTTTTACTATTGGTACAGTACAGTACGGTATGTATTCCCGCGAATGGCGAGTGTCTCCTGCATAGTCAGTCTCTTATAAGTATACTTTACAAGAATGCGACCTGGGAGTCAGAAAACGGTATAAACCGTCTTTTGCATTCAAAATAACTTTACAAGATACTATGACTTGCCAGCTGTATACTTTAAGTGAGAGTGAGCTGTGCGGAAAGTATAACACTGTAGCGTATCTTTGTCATTATTAACGTCATAAAAATACAGAAGGATAAACTGTATATAGGTATGTAATATAAAATGATCCCCGTCCTCTAACTCTCGAAGAGGCTTGTAAAATGCATGTGATATCCTGTATAGTTTGACGCATGCTCTCTTCACGTCTAGAATTACAGAACGTCAAGGTATTATATCAGCAGTCAGTGCTATACCTGTAGCTAGCGACTTAAGGTCTGGTTAAATTAGATATCTTGTATTGTCTTGATTTAAACTTTTTGTATAATAATAGTATTTGTTGTGATGATACTGATATTAAACACTCATATAATACAATATCAACAATTTTGAATGCATTATCGATTTACTCAGCCGAAGTGGCTTGTGAAAGATGAACTACATAGTGTGGTAAACACAAACATTCGATAATATTTTCAACATTAAAGAGAGAGAGAGAGAGAGAGAGAGAGAGAGAGAGAGAGAGAGAGAGAGAGCGTTTCTTTGAAGATTCATATACATATTATATAACAAAGACATTAATATTTGTTGTGAACAAAAACACCATATTGACGATTAGACCATTTTCCTACCATATATGCTAAAATACATCCGACCGGTATGATTTCATGAGCGGTGCACTTTTCCGAAACGTGTTATGCCAGAATAATCGGTAAGTAAATCAAACAATCAATCATAATAATAAATACTCTAATAAAAAATTGAATTGCCATAATGAACTCATGACAGTTAAATTAAAACCCTGGGGGAGCTTTCATTTACTTTATACTATAGTTTTAGCACACCCTCACTTTGTATATGCGGTCGATTTCTAGACAAAACGTACTCAGTTAAAAAGTACCTTGACCAAAACTTCAAAACGTACCTAAACCGAATAAAACCCATGTCAAGTGGATGCATGAATGCCAAGAACGCACCCAAGCCGAAACGTACTCATGAAGATAAAATGTACCCATTCAAAATATTACCATACCAAAACATACCCATAATTGCGATTTATTAAACTAAATTGTATCATGACATATTTTGAAACACTTATCTTGCAATTCATCTAGCCATATAAGATAAACAAATTTGTACAGGAACTATATCTTCCGAAAATGTAAGCCCAGAGTTCCGTTCTTCCGAATGTTCGCAAGTTCGTTAGTCTGAAGATATTAAAAAGCAAGGGGTTTATTGGTCGGAAGGTTTCTTAGTTCGAATATATCTGAAAAATGGTTCACAAGATTAAAGGTTATTTGGTCTGAAAATAGATAAAAATAGGTTTCTTTTCTCGAAGGCTTAATAATTCGACAATATTTGTATTGGCCCGAAGGGTCATTAGTCCGAATATATTTTATAGAAGGTATATTGGTCCAAAAGGTGTAATTAGTCCGAATATATCCAAATATAGGTTAATTTGTGCATAACTAATGCAAAAAGGTTTCGAATATAATTAAAAACAATCTCAAAGTAGGATCAATTGGATAAACTATTTATAAACGATACAGGCCTTGATCATATTTAATTAAAATCTTAGTCTTCTTCTAAAATGGAATAATTATACAGTTACCTCAGTTATTGATTTTCAGCAAACGCTACTCTTTTGAATTTGCATTTTCGCGTCTTTAAATGTAAGCAGTTAAAAAGAAAATTGAGCTTTCCATTGAAACGTATGCTATTGACAAAAATGAGCATTTACTTTTAGAATAAAATTGTTTTATATTTTGTCCAAATTAGGAAATGACTTTCTAAGATAAAAAAGAAACAAGTTTATGAGACACGAAAGCCTTCACAAATAGGCAATAAATGAAAGAAATATTTGTTCAATCAAATAAATACTTCTTGCAATCAGTTGTTGCTGCAGAAGTATAGAACTGACACAAATATCCTAAGCTTATCATTGAGATTGGTTTCTGATCTTAATCTTGTGCACATAGACATGACTCTGAAAAGTCAATAAAACTTCAAACAAAAATGTTTTGCAATTGTTTAGCAAAAACAGCTTTCTGTTTTCTAAAAAAAACCACAAAATAAACCGAGTATTCTTTTACTTTAAGGATACTGAACTTCCTTACTTGTGTTTGTTTTACATTTTACAGCAAACAAAATTGTGTTTAAATCTAATTGCTGTGGAACTTGTAGAAACGTTATTTGAATGCATAAGTAACTTAGGTTGTACAGAAGGCGTACAAATCGTGTTTCAGTTCAATGAAATAATCAATTTGAGCTACATCATCCTGATACTCTTGATTTTTCACATCTTTCCTGCAGCTATTGATATCAAGTTATCTACTATAAATTATACTTGATGTGATCTTTGATCCACCAGTGCTCTAAACCTTATTAACAAAAATTCTTTCCACTGAAAATTAAATTATGCTTTCGAACCAAGTCGCATAATATGCATACATGCTGAATTTAAAGAGGGAAATGAACCCATAATGTTTCGTAAAACTTTTAAAAATTGAAAGTAAATTTAGTTATATCCAGTTATTTAATTCAGTTCATTGTCGCACGTTTCATTTTTAGAAATTCAAAACATCACAAATGTATAGCTGTACAATTAATCAGTCACACTGTACTGTCATAACTATATTTTATATGAAATGTTCTTCTTTAACAGACAACATCTTCAAAGCATGATGGAAAAAACAGCTCAAAAACTGTGGCATTATCTCACGTAATCCGTGGCTTATGCAAAGTGTACCCATTTGTCACAAAAATTTAAACATCAAAGCCAAATATAGAGAAGCGTACGCTATCTTTGTATAATTCAGTAACATCACTGTAGCTCCAGTTTGTGTACCAAACGTAAGAAATGACACCAACTTCCTTTTAAAAACACAGCCATATTTTATGTATAGTGCCATGCCTACCTTTATCTTGAAACGGTGCTTACGTCATCTAATGCCAGTGTAAACTTCAACAAGTAACATTGTAACAATTTTATTTTCCAGTTGATAATTTTATCGCTGCATTGCCTTTTATATTATTATATATGTGCAATCATGGGTTTAACTTGGTCAAAATTATATGCAGTCAGTACAAATAGGTGTATATCTCAGGAGTTGATCAGAAGAATGTTTCCTAACATGTAATTTCCACATTCTTTAAATCCATTAATTATTCCACTATTTCGTTTGGAGACTGATGTAAAAACAAAACAGGTAAATATATATCTCGAGAAGGAAAATTAGTTTTCCTTAAATCAAATTAGTGATCGAGTGCTTTTAAGGAAACAATTTTCTCCGAAAAGAATTGAAAATATCTTTGTTTCACATTTTAAATGAAGTACGACTCATCAGAAATCCAGTGGGTATCTCTATATAGAATCCAGGATTAAACACATACCTTGGATTTGTGCCAGATTAATCTTTCTGAAAAGGATCATGTACTCATTTACACTTTGTGAAAAGATGAGTGTAATTTATTATATTTCACTTGAGAAGAAATTATTGTAATTTATCAAACCATCAAATTTGAAGAACAAAATGACATGATGAGTGATAGCATGTAAGGCATCCTGTTTAAATATCGTAATCGCAAAGTTCTCAACAAATGTAAAGAACGTTCTTTATTTAAACCATAAATAAAATTATACAATAACAGTATCAACAAACCCTTGTTCCTCAAGTACGTGGGGGAAAATATTCTGAAGAGAAACATTGTTAACTATTCCCAGTCGATATTTAATATTGAATAGTCTAACAATACCATAAACAAGACGAGTACATCTTATAAATAACAGTGAAATTTCCATCACAATCCGTTAGAACGTTTTAAGAATTGTTTTAAGTTTTAAAATATTCAGGGGAATAACATGTCTCTGATAAGATATTTAATACACTTTGGTTTGGTTGCATTATATAAAGCATTACACTTTTCAAAGTTTTGACAAAATCGATTGAAATTGTCTTGCGGTCTTTTAAAAAACAACCCCAAAATAAATGAGTGTTATTTTGATTTTTGACCGTATCATAGTCATCACTTTGTTGAACTGACAGTGAACGGTAAATATCATCAGCTTTACCAGTGAGTATGCATTGTAATGATTGAGCCCAATGCTCCCTTGGCCATTCCAAATTTTTAGCAACTTTTTCAAAACAAGAAAATTATTTGTCTACTTCTTTTTCTCTGAAAGGGGGAAATAATCTACTATTCTTTGCAAGATTAAAACTTAAATTTGTATTTGAAGTATGGATATGCTTTTCACTTGCCATCTCCATTTATTTTATTCTAAATTGATACTCCCTGTCTTTTTCTCGTTCTTCCTTGTTTAATTGCATTTGTATTTGTTCTTTTGTAATTGCATTTGTTTTTATTTTCCTCCCTCCTGTCTCTCTCTCCTCTTACTCAAATTGTAACTTTATTTGTTCTTTTTCTTTCTCCAATTTCATTGTTCTTTTTTTAACTTTCATTTGTTCTTTTCCTTTTTCCAATTTCGTTTGTTCTTTTTCTTTTTAATTTCATTTATTCTTTTTTTTTTTCAAATTGCAATTGCATTTGAATTTGTTTTTCTCTTTCTTCTTTCTGAAATTCCAACTTACTCAACTCCAATCCCATCTTGTATTTTAATTCTAATTCCTTCATTGTTTTGTGATAGTCTGATACAGGCTTACAGATCGAAACCAAAGTTCTTTTATCCTAAACATTCTTTTCTACCAAATCCTGAACGAAAATATTTCTTATTTCGTATTTCGTTAAGGAATCCTTTTCCTCAGAAAGGTAGTATTTTCTGGCAAGTTGAATCAATTCATCTTTTTTGAAAAGAGCGAATTGTTACTGGGTAGGAGTTGAAAAAACGATTTCCACGTTTGATGACATTTCTGAAAAAGCTTGTCGATTTCACTAAAAATTCCAAACACTAGGGGAAGGTTCAAAATAATCCTTAGGACGAGCGACCCAATGCTTATATTACTTGTTTAGGCTCGCATAAACAGTAAAACAAGAAAGAGTGAAAACAACAAGCTTTAAAAAATATAATAATTTTGTTTCCCTGGAAAAATACTGTAAAACTGAAAAAGTATGAACTCACGGTTTTAAGAATCAACTTCAAAAATAATCCAAGAAGTATCCACGAATAATATTTTAGAAGTCCTACTAATAAAATGTTGTAATGAATTAAAGTTCGAGTCCTGACGAAGAATCCAAGATGGAAGGCGATGACGTATACTGTGACCTGTAGTGTGTTGAAGTCTACAGTTCATTGTAGAAAGAAAATAATTAATCCTCCGGTTTTGGAAATTCAAATGAAAAATTTAGGAAATGTCTTTCTTCAAGAATTCTGTATGAACACAATGATATTTCCAGAGAAATTAATTAATCTTTTAGAGTCCAAATAATCTGAAGAAAAATTAACATATAACTCATAAACTCAAAACTAGTGAAAATAAGAGAAAACGACTTGACATCAAGTGTTAGAAACCCAAAATATTTTGAGATCTCTCTCTCTCTTTCTCTCTATAAACATCACAATTAATAATAAGTATTTCACAATTTCGGAAATGCCTAATTGCGAAATAGGGGATAACTTGATCATGTTTACATATAAAAAGTCACGTCCTTGATAAGAACCATCATTTTATTCCGAGAATAAATGTTTTTTACTTGACCCTCAAACATGGCCAGGAATGAAATAAAAAAAAAGTAAAAGTTTTTCTATTATTAGGTATTTAAGGAAAGATTCAGGTGAAACTGAATTTTCTGGAAAATATCAAATTTCTAGTAAACCAAATTACATTACATTAACATGTACAGAAAATTAAAAGATTCCAAAACTCACAAGCACTCAAATAACATCAAACACAAATTAAATCAAATACAACTTGAATCAAATATACGTAACACTTCCCCCAGAAATAAAAAGAAATGTTTATATGATAAAGCTTTCTTTTTATCATAGAGTAAAAGAAAAACATAAGAAGAACTCTTATGAATTGCACACAGTGATCATGCACAAATACATTGTTATACACGGGAAAGTGCATCTCCTATATTATCTAATCCCTTGACGTGCCTAATGTCTAAATTTTATTTATATATATATATATATATATATATATATATATATATATATATATATATATATATATATATATATACTGTTGCAGAATTAGATATTTGAAAGGGATTTAAATGTTATTTAATTTAACAATTTCATGATAGAAATTTGAACAATTGTTTTACAAGGTATGATAACTTATTTAAAGTGCTCTGGAAGACTCAGATGTCACCATTAGGGCTGTGTCCACACCAGCTTCACGTGTCCTCACTAAACAGGAAAAAATGTTAGATATTTAATGTTGTTTTATCGAGCTAATCTTTACAGACAGGTGTCTTTTGAAAATGGCCAATGTATACCTCTTTCAACTCCATATTGCTAAGACAAACCAGCTTCAGAGTTGAACTGTTTGTCCCCAATATATGTCATTACGTGCACAATCAACTTACCACTTGCACTAAGCATTCAATAATAAACTCCACAAATGAATTTGATTGGCGGATAGAGTCCGCTCAGGAATTTTAATTAAATTCTCTGGCGTTGTTCAGTTTCCTCTAAATTCAACGTGTTTCGGAATTTTAGAATCACTTTTAGTCTTGGCCATATTATTTATCATACTATTCTCTAAATTCCGTGTAAGTTTCAGAATTTTGCTATGATTATAGTCTCGGTCTACTGGGAACCATGTTCGATACATGGAATTGACCATGTTGAAAACACGAGTCCTTCAGCTACATAATTCCACAAGAGTCCTGTCTTTGAGTTGTACCTAGTCGTTGGAACTTTCATAGTCCGATCAATCAGCCCATCAAATTTGTGTTATACTGGTGGACGATATGTCACCTGCCTATTGAAATGTGCAATTTTACTGCATGGAAATCTCTATATCATAAGTTAGTAAGGATATGTGTTGCATTGTAATTAAGCGTGTTAGATCTCCCCAGAGACTAACAATGGCCAATTCCTATTAGACGCCATACCGTCCGATGTATTCTAATATGGCAGGACATTGTAGCTATAATGACCCAGTTTCTCATGTCCCCAGAGTAGCTCTCAACGTTAATCATATTGACTATTTTATCATTAATCCCCAATGTTTCCAGAGTAGCCCACACTGTTAATATTTTATTTATTAGATTAAATCCCCCTTTGTCCCCACAGGGTAATATATTCAAAATGACGGTTTACTGCTAAATATCCTATGTTAGTAGCGTGTTCCATTGTGCAAAGTGTAGTCATATTAACTACTTAATTTTAAAGTATGTTTTGTTTATTCTTGTCTGTTTCCAGACGGTGGTACGACTTATGTCAGAAGGGTTTGAACTGTTTGTCCTGGAAATGGTACAGACTTAGTATACAGAGGTAAACTATATAGCAATCACTTGCAGACGAAATTATCGTTTACTCATATAAATTTCTCTAATAATAAAACATGATTTCTATGAGTATAAAATTGATATTTTTGATCTAGACATATTCTGATTTTCTAATCTTCGGAAATCAATTTCTATTACAAGTTTATAATAAGCACTTTCTATTAGTGGGAAATGACTTAGAGAACAAATTATTCGATTTGACAATCGTTCTTTTTTATTATCGTCGATACTTACAATTCTTTGATGTTAGAAAATCTCTGTCATTTGCACCTAATAAAACTAGTAATATTTAAGAAAACTAACATCATCTCTATTACTAAATAAGTATAACCGTGTTTTTATGTTTTTTTTTAAAGCATGTAACTCTCTGCATCATGCATAATAACTGATTCAGTAGAAGTGGTTTACAGTTTCATATGCATTTAGTAAATAATGTTGCATATGCTTTTGAGATCACTATGTCACTTTTCTCGGGAAATTTGGAATTTAATTTCCACAGCCATTAAATCGTTTCAGGGCTGCCGTGATACCCAAATGTTAACGTTACGATTACGTCTTGGCTTAGCTACCCTTGAAAGGCACGACAGTTTATTATTGCACCAGTTACAAGGCAGGATGCAGTGATAAAATGCAGACGAACTCTGTTCCTGTATAAAATTGAGCACTGTGAGGATTTAAGATCAGAACTAAATCAGACTCTACCAGATGGTGTATGGTGTACGTCGTCCTTTTGGTCCCCTCTTTCAGCAATTCTGCTTTTGAGCAAAGTTCTCTATCACACCAGTCTATTAAATTTCATAGCACACTTACTTCATCTAGCACCTGACAAGCGTGATTGCCGAGTTCCATTTAATGTAACGTATCGAATTAACTTTCAGGATATATGGCTGGCTCTGAATACACCCAGACGGGAAACGGACCAAATAATCTTTGCCTTCCAGAAGATCCAACATGGGCGAAATATGAAGACGGAGCTTCGATAATGAACTGAGAGCTCACGTATATGGTACAGAGTATGAGATAGGCTATGGGGATAAGTTTATCCCTTTCTCGGCTGCAATTCTAGACAGAGATGTTCCATGTGCTTCTTGCCGAACCAGTCGTTCCTCTTCAATTATGATCCCAGGGAGAACAAATTGTTACTCAGGATGGACAGTTCAATATTCGGGTTACCTTGTCTCAATGTATTACGTGCATGCTGCACCGACAGAGTACGTATGTTTGGACGGCCATCCGGAATCTGTTGAAGGTGGGAAACCAGCCTAAATGGTCATGTGATTTGCCTAGTGGATGTCATATGCGGCGCATTGCGATGTCCACCGTACGTTAACGGACGAGAACTCGCGTGTGTAGTCTGTTCTAAATAGAATATAACCGTTAAATATTATTCCCTTATACAGGTCAATAGCTGATGATCGCATAAGGTTTTTGTGTGTTTTTATTTAGTCATTTAATGATTCCATTGGACACAAGTTAACTAACTCAATTATGTCTAACTCAAAATATAAACTGCTCTAACGATGACGTTAATATTTGCTACAACGTTAGTGTCTCTGAAAACAAAGCAAAAAAGATGTATCCGAGACATACAATTTAAATGATATAAGAAGTAGAAAAGAGCCGGTGTCCGTTTTTAACAAAGTACTTTGCTCACGCATGAATCTAGAAGTTTCGTTTAATACCTGTTCGCGAAACTCGTGTGACGACATTGGTACCAAACGACAATACTCTGCTGCTGTAAAGGTGATCGGCATGGTCCAAGCACTGAACTGTTTCAATCACATTAACCTGTCTAACCTGTAATTATATTTTCAAAATGATGCTTAATCTTATTTGGAAGATTGTCTTTTATGATTTCAGTTATATTGTTTCAATGAACTGACGTAAAAGATCTTTTGCCTACTGATGATTTAAAAAGAAAGGTTATACTATTTTCCCACTAACTGTGGGGCTGTTAATTGCTTCCAAATCATCTGTTCAGATTTGAAACAACTGATTTGTTCTGACCAATGTTATACCGTTTTCCTATTTAAATTTTCTTCATTTTGGCAGTCCTTAATTGCTAGAATACAGTCTAAGGATAGCATAAGTAATTACATGGGTATGACTGTTTTGTGCCATTCATTATAAGGTACCACAATGTAATAGCTGTGTGTTTTATGTATGATTGCTGTGGTATATACTTATTACTGTTTTTAAAATTATTAACATTTTCTTTGCTACTTTATAATAGAAGAAGAACGAGTGCTTCGGCATTTCTAATCACGGACAGAACCGTCAGGAACACAAGGTAATCATCAGGAATCAGAGTGAAAAAATATTGCTAAAATTGGTCCACATGAAGAATAATTAGGTTCAGCAGGGTATTATCTACAGCAATGTGTCCTATTTCTTTACATCTGATACAATTCTGGAATGAAATAGACAAAATGTCTTAGAACTGCATGCCAAAAGGAGAAATGGCAGCTGCAATTATGCCCCGTCAGTGATATGCGAATAAAATATTGTGTCGGCATACCGACATAAGATATTGTGTCTTATACATTTTTGGCCGCAATGTGTTTAAGAAGAAGCGAAATAAAAAGAAACCCGATAGTTATATTTCGATAGATTTATTTTGTTTGGACCTAAATTTCTTCTTGCCTGCTACTGTTGTGATATCTAATTTCCGTCCTTCCAAAACAAAAGACAAATAACAATATATACAACATGCAGATATGTTAAATAAATAAATAAATTACAATTTACTTTTAAGGCCCTTACTATGTCTGTATCAGCATGCTGAGCTAATTCAAATTAGTTGTAATTTTAATTCCTTTGTCAGACTGTATCAGACATTTAAAAGGAAGCTTACCATACAGTGTGGTATGTACTCTTGGTATTTTTGCCACATTGTGATATCTGAAATTATGGTTGCTTTCTATGAATGTGACCCAATTATTGAAAAGTATGTGTTTTCTTGTGAAGTATATCATGCATTTTGATGCAGTGTTACCTATGGTACTGATATGTAATAAATAAATATTTGCTTTTCTTAACAGGTAATCATATGAGCTATTAAAATCATCAAAATCTAATCATTGTGTCTTATACTGTTATTTTTTTAACATTTTGTCAGAATGAATGTTTGTTACAGAAATGCTTAATAAGATTGCAATGCTTTAAGTGTGGTCTAATAAAGTTTTTTTTTTAGATCAATAACCTAGTATTAATGGACAAATAATGGTTGAGATATTGTCGTAGATATGTTTTTCTTAAACTTTACGTGAGATACATTCAATATCTACACCAATAAATTTCACACCGTAGTCATAGGGTATTTCAGTGTCTTCGGTGGTGGAAGTAGACGTTTTCAGCATTTTGACAAGAATAATCCTTGGAATTTATCGCGATTCGCTTGTATACCATTGGCTGCAAAGCCGTAAATGAATAAGTCCTTATTTACTAAGTAACCGCACCCTTCCCCACACCGAGCCAACAGTCGGATATAAGGGCTAAATGAATGCCCAAATTTGAAATACAATTAGTACGTGTGAATTACAAGATGACGGTTGTCACTACTGAATAAGGGTTGGTGTTATCATTAGACGTTGACCTCATGTGCGCACGAAAACTTGCAACATACCTTTGTTGACATGTAACCAATCTCCTCTAATTAGACGATTCAAGGCAATAAAACAAATCTTCTTTTCTTTTAATCTTCACCTTATGGCGTTTTACTTAATTTGCAACGTCTGGATCTTTTTAAATCTGTGTTGTCTTTTTTTTGCATTTAGCAGAAAGACTTAATGAGTATCTACACAATCTAAATACAATTCGGTATTGATGGAAGACTGGCTCAACATAAGCTACAAATCTAAATACAATTCGGTATTGATGGAAGACTGGCTCAACATAAACTACAAATCTAAATACAATTCGGTATTGATGGAAGACTGGCTCAACATAAACTACAAATCTAAATACAATTCGGTATTGATGGAAGACTGGCTCAACATAAACTACAAATCTAAATACAATTCGGTATTGATGGAAGACTGGCTCAACATAAACTACAAATCTAAATACAATTCGGTATTGATGGTAGACTGGCTCAACATAAACTACAAACCATTTTTTACTACGCGTACTTCTACTCCCTTTTCATTTTCACAAACTCACGCAGATTGGACCGAGTTTAATAGACGCGACACCACTAAAGAAATTAAAGGTTGATCTCTATTAAACTGGTTGTTCAATTATGCTTCAGTTTTACAGATCTAATAAAGGCGATGAGTTTTATTTGCAATGTGTATATATTATATCTTAGCCTGGACTTCCCTTTAAGCAATGATAGACTCATGGGCGTAGAAGTCTTACGATGGTGTTCCTCGCCTTTTCCAATACCCACACAAAGCTAAATGTAAGATATTGCTATTAGTCTCAACACTAAAATGTAGGTACTAATTACGAAAAATTACGGAAGTTAATATAACATGTAACGGTTCCTTCTGGAACACTACGTCTACTAAGCTGTCCACCGCATTAGTGCGCATTTAAGAGACACCACTGGGATGGCATTCTTCGTATAGTCGAAAGAATAATGTTTTCTTTTGTGACAAAAACTTTTTAATTTAATACAATCTTATAAGTAATAGCAACTTCTATAATGATGCCGTATGTGCAGATATTGATACCTTGTAGTTTTCCATGTTTACGCACTGTAATAATGCCATAAGACATCCATCTGAGCTCTTTATAAATAATATTTATGTCCTAAATACAGTCTATTATGCGTGAAATCCATATCACAATCTTTATAGTGGCCAAAATTAACCTTTGCAGCGGAAGTACGGACGTTGAAGGTATTCAACTTTCACTCACTAAATTATTACACTGCGTCAATACAGTCTGTAGTATACGTCAGATTTATATGAAAATATTAAACAAGTGGAGCTTGAAACAATCAGTGTTTGTTCATGATACATAAAATGAAATGTTGTTTAGTATCATCATATACAATGGAATTTCAGGCGATAACATAAATATTGAATCGATAAGAGACTTTTTGATCGTTTTCCTTTTCAATTTATATCTCAAAATATTTAAAATATTTTTTTTTCGTTTTTGTTGTTGTAGTGATATTTTCTTTAAGAAGAAAACCCCGCAATCTAATCCTTGAGCTGTGTTCTTTCTCTGTGATAGTTTTGGCACGTGTCTCGAGTCAGATCAGTGATTTAATCATTATGAAGACAAGTATGAAGCAGGAGTGGAAAACAGGGCGTATAAACTGTTTCCGTAATAGGGGATATGTGATTGACAAGGGCCACGTGGTCTAATGAAAGGAATATGGTACAACGGAAACACTGCGAGGTGAAAACTGGTCCAAATTCATATGATTGAATTCAAAATATTACTTCAGATGCCTTGACAAATCAATTGATAATCAGAAGGAAAAAATATGTTTTTTAATAGTCTGGGTTGAAATAATGAGTTCTTTACCTTGTGTTCTTTTATAACATTTGTATTATCTCAGTATAATATCCTTTAAAACAATATTCAAAGACCACAACAATATTCTACTTGCGGTATCTTTGAGTGTAAGTTTGGGCTTTTTGATCAAATTATTTTCAGAACAAGGTTACAGTTCAAATGAACATTTTTGAACTTAAACAACTAACCTCACCCCACACACACACTTGTTGGCCTGATTTCAGTATAATGTGACTGGGTGGGACATCATGCTACATGTCTGCGGCATGATGCCCCAGTGCAAGACATCACTATCAACTGCCACAGTGCAGACATCGTAGCGATATGACTGATTTTTTTAAAGCTACGTTAAAAATCCAAATCACTTCACATACACATCACACATCCCCAAAAAAGAAAAGAAAACATGCTGGTTTAAATTGCTTAGAAACAAACAAAATGCACTCTGTATGGCACAAAACGAATATAAGACAAAATAAATCAAAATTCATACTTTATCAGTATGCAAAAGAACTTCTCTGTAACCTAAATATTTGGCACTAAAAGAAATAATATATTCTGAATATTGGACCAAGTCTTTGACATTTTTCCCCTCAAGTCATCGTCCACCCATTGGTTGTAAGCATTATACGTGACATTTGGTTTCAAAGAAGGTGATAGTTTTGTTAATAAATGTATCGATTCTACTGACGTCGAAAGCAAATATTTTTGTTTTGCTAGGGATATCTTAAAAAAAAATAAAACAGAAACACTAGACAAGCAAAGAAGAAAACTGCATCTGCGCTTATGCTGGCCATGCAAGGAGATTTAGTACCTGATGTATGAATATTTTTACTCCAACAAATAACATCTTCCCTGTATTATTTTCGAGAGCTGAATGACATCATTGAAAGCCCGACCAATCAGATGCACTAGTTCACATAACACCAATATCCTTTCTGCCGTATAAAGTGAGCACAAATTAACTTCTCAAAGTCATTATCTCTGACGTTACGGTATGGTAAGAGCAATACAACAATCATGTTCACCACAAGACTGCTGATTTTATTTGTTACAAATGCTTGTGTGGGGACAAACATTTTTGAAGATGTGGGTCAAGCCAATCTTGAAGCTGTTCGTATTCGACTAGAGGAGGAAAAGGCCAAGAGGCTTCTTTTACAGAATGACGTTGAGGTACTTATGATACAAGTGGAGGAACTGAAGAGAAAATGTGGTCCAAAGGATAACACAGGTAAGAATCTGTGTACTTATTCCCTTGTTTGTATCTTTTAGCCTCTTGAAGCCT
This sequence comes from Sinohyriopsis cumingii, assembly GCA_028554795.2. Classification (NCBI taxonomy): domain Eukaryota; kingdom Metazoa; phylum Mollusca; class Bivalvia; order Unionida; family Unionidae; genus Sinohyriopsis; species Sinohyriopsis cumingii. The sequence goes on from CM068829.1 coordinate 155,951,045, forward strand.
CTATCTTTCGATTTCTTTCATTCTTAATTGCTTTTACTCCCCATTCATGGGTACATACAGGTCAGTGAATCGTCCGGCGTACTAAGTCAGAAATGCAAAGTGTATACAATCATTCTTCTAAATTATATAGGCACTGTAGTTCAGTAGCAAATATAAATAAAGCACACTTTAGAATACACACACACACACACATTAATTTTACTGACGAAAAGTTTGTTTTGCTAAATTATGTTAGTAACGACTGACCTTCTAGGTTTCTTCCATTCAAATCATAAGTGTTTCATAAAAATCTGGGTGTATCTCTGCTGAAATTATAGATATAGATTAGAGCCATTCTGATATAATTTATTGCTATATCAAGATTTCATTGGTTGCCGTCATTGCCTTACAAAACCACTTTTTATATTAGAATTTATTATTTATCAGAACTGCTAATACCTAACTTGAATTGAAGGAGAACAAAGAACGCACTCATCGCCCCTCATTAATCGTATTTGAGAAATTTTCTTCGCGCTTTGAGAAATTTTCAAATATATGGAGTAATTCGTCTGTTTTCACAAGCTGAATGCATCGTGTCGTTATTGTCATCAACTAACCCCTTGATAATTTAGTGTCTTGATTTTCACTTAACTGTCCAATATGTGTAATTGAACGTAATGCACTTGTTCGGTTAAAAATAATGATATACATATTTAAAGAAAAAATCAAAAGACAAAGTCTTTCAAGGACAAATTGCCAAATGAGAAAGAGTAAAACGCAGAACAAAATGAATACTCAAGTTCTTCCAGACAGGTACTTCTATTGATATATTTTGAACCTAAATTGGGACATTGAGTATACAACAATAAATTATCATAAAAGAACGCATATATATATATATATATATATATATATATATATATATATATATATATATATATATATATATATATATATATATATATATATATATATATATATATATGGCATTGGCTCTTTTTCAGTTTCCTCTGCTTGTCTCAAATTCTGGAATTTCCTTATTTCCGTTTCTTCTGAACGCACCTCCCCTTTTTGTTCTCTTTTCTCTTGGGGCACTCTGAAGTTCAATGTCATTTTCCTTGATACTGATAGCAGGTATCATTGCTTTCGTCTCTAATCTTTCCTGTTTTAGTGGTTCCTATTCTCTAACTTCGCAGAATTTCTGGAATCCAGTGTCCTTTTTCTAGACATACATAACAAGTATCTTGACTTATATCAGAAGTCTTAAATTAGTCAAATTAAATATTGAACCGACATGAAACGATTACAGATTTCCAAGGAGAAACCAGCAGTCAAGCGAAGACAACATTCTGTGTCGCCTCATACCCCCGAGAGATGTATTGGCAAAAGTTGTGCTAGCGATTTTGAAGTGGACACGAATGATCCTGATTTAATACCATCTACCTTCACCATATGACCGAGTGAAACAAGATCTTCCAAGAAAGAAAGTCGTTCCATAGACTTTGAAGACTTTTTTCACATCCAAGCTAGACAAAAAGTAATTTTAGAAAGGACCAGAGTCTCTTTACCCTCTAAACGGCCCTAAAATCTGGTAAAACATTATTTTCATGGATAGTCTTATCTCTATTAAAAAAATTTATAGTCTCAAAAAATGGTCAAAAAGGACGCTCTTTGACATCATATGCGCGTGCCAACATCATACGTCACGTGACGAAATAGCAATAGAATACTGGAAACATAATTTGAGCCAGAAATACAACCTATGGGAGTTTATTTAACATGGAACACATGCTAGAAAGAATTTACTTGAAAAAATAAACATTATTTTTATGTCGCTGTTCTCTCTCTCTCTCTCTCTCTCTCTCTCTCTCTCTCTCTCTCTATATATATATATATATATATATATATATATATATATATATATGAGTTGGGCACTAGGAGAAAATCTCTACTACGTTATACCAGTTTTTCTGAACATAGTTTATAACAAATTAACACCAGATTGTATTCAGCAGGTTTTTTTAAAAGTTAATTTTTATCTTCGCATAAAAGAAAATAAATAAAATATATCAGTCTGTACATTAGTTTCTTTATCCCTCTGTTTGCCAAATGTCAATAATTCTGTTCGTTTTTTGCCGATTCGTCCGTTTGTGTTCATCTCTTATTCTGTAGGTCCGTTCCGTTTCGCTCCCTTGTGATCCATTTATCAGTCCTTACACACGTTTGTCATATTGTTGTGTTTCTCTGCCAATCTAAACAACTGCGCATTTGTCCTGTATAAAAAGTTAACTGATTATGTCGTCTTCAAATATTTTTACACACGTTCGTCATATTTGTATCAATATATTAAGAGATCTGTGTTATCAAATTATTGGTTTCCAAAAAATCATTATCTCCCTTTACATTTGACATCAAATACTAATAACTTTGCTAAACTAGAAGAGTAAAAGCTGGTGCATATAATGATCCCTGCTATTGTATTAATATTTCGCACATATGTGTCCATATTAATGAAAAGTTCAAGATATGATCACGATGAACATGTCCAATACAAACAAACATAAATTCATGACACGTCATGCGAAAGAAGTATATGAAACTGCTATTGAAAATACGTCCAAACTCATTGTAGAGTTCTGTAAAGTTGCGTAATTATCCTGCCTAAATGTAAGGTCAAAACACCCTGTTGTAAGTTATTGAAAAGACGCACTTGATATGCAACATTTCTGTTATTCGATGAACTATATCCGCCCCATATTATATCATATAAAACAAGAGAGAAAAGTTGAGCAATTTGTCACAGATGCTGTTGTAGTGACATTGACTTACGATAAAATGAATTTGAAAGTCATGCGCATATAACTTCAGCAGATAAATAAAGTCAAACTTTTATGTCATCCAGATGATGAACCCCCAAAAAAAATTTCATTACAGCAATCCGTGTATTTCGTCGTCGTAATCGCAATAATTACGACAATATGCGCAAGCAAGTCATAAACTGATGTACATTCAATGTGCCGGCTTCCATTAATGATTTTCATGACTTTGATTTACAGATCATGCATTATGCTTCCATCCATAGTTCTCTTCTAAAGACTGTCTCATTAAACACTATACAAAATATAAGCACACCAAACACCAATCTGTCTACCAGTACAATGGTGTCAATCAGGTATTGTTCCGATCTCTTTCCCTTCTAAATTTAAATAGGTTTTAAGTGATAGCCAAATCGCCAAGAATATACTCTCGGACGAGCCTAAGTACCATAACTGAATCAGACGTTCCTAATCGTACAGGAAACCCTCGCTAATCGCGGATTTGAGGTTTCGAATATCCGCTGTGCGCCGTGCCCATTCCCGCGCACAGTAAAATGTACGTCCCGTGAAAGGCTTTTAGTTTCATTCATATTCATTTTACAAATTGCAGGTGTTTATTGCATTACAACATTTTACACGTCTTTATTGCATCACTACAAAATTAATCGTGTTTATTGCATTGCTACATATTATACATGCTTATTGCATTACAGCATCTTACACGGGTTTATTGAATTACTACATATTACACGGGTTTATTGAATTACTACATATTACACGTGTTTATTGCATTGCTACATAGTACACGTGTTTATTGCATTACTACATGAATATGCATATTAACCACTTGTTTATTGCAATATTACATTAATATATTTATTGAAAATTTGGTTGTTTTGTGTCGGGATCAAATCACCCTTCGCATGCAAGAGTTTATTATTGGTACAGTACAGTACGGTATGTATCCCTGCGAATGGCGAGTGTCTCCTGTATAGCCTCTTTTAAGCATATTTTACAAGAATGCGACCTGGGAGTCAGAAAACCATATAAACCGTCTTTCGCATTCAAAACACCTTTACAAGATACTATGAATTGCCAGCTGTATACATTACATCAACAGTCAGTACTATATCTGTAGCTGTAGAGTTAGGTTTGGTTAACTTAAATATCTTGTATTTTCTTTATTTAATTTTTAAAAAATAATAATACTAGTATTTTTTGTGGTCATACTGATATAAAACACTCACAAATTACAATAGAAACAATTTTGCATGCATTATCGATTTATTCAGCCGAAGTGGCTGTAAGAGACGAAATCGAGAGAGAGAGAGAGAGAGAGAGAAAATATAATATTGAGGATCAGGCCAGTTTCCTGACATAAATGCTCAAATCCATCTGACCGGTATGATCTCATAATAAACTGTAACATAAGAAAGAGTGAAAACAACAAGCTTTTAAAAATATAATTTATTTTCCTGGAAAAATACCGTGAAAATTAAAAAGTATAAACTTACGATTTTAAGAAACAAATCCAAACATAATCCAAGAATAATCCAAGAATGATATTTTAGAAGTCCTACTAATAAAATGTCCTAATGAATTAAAGTTCGAGTCCCGACGAAGAATCCAAGATGGAAGGCGATGACGTATGCTGTATCCTGTAATGTGTTGAAGTCTACAGTGCCTTTTAGAAACACAATAATTAATCCTCCGTGTTGGAAATCCAAAAAACAAAAATTAAAAAATGTCTTTGTTCAAGAATTATGTGTAAACACAATAATATTTCCAAAGAAACGAATTAATCTTTCTGAACCCAAAAAATCTGAAGGAAAATTAACATATAACTCAAAAACTCAAAACTAGTCACAACAGATGCAAACAACTTGACATCAAATGTGTAAAAGCTCAAAATCAATGCGATCTCTCTCTCTCTAAACATTAATACTATTAATACCAAGTATTTCGCAATTTCGGAAATGCTTCATTGCTAAATAGAGGATCACGGGATCATTTTTACATATAAACATCACGTAGCCCCTGTAACTTTTTGATACGAACCAATCATTTTGCTCCGAGAAAAAAGTTCTTTACTTGATCCTCAAACATACAAAAAGGTTTTTCTATTATTAGGTATTTAAGAAACGATTCTGGTCAAACTGAATATTCTGGAAAATATTAAATTCCTAGTAAACAAAATTACATTACAATGACATGTAAAGAAAATAAAAAGATAAAAGATTCCAAAACCAACAAGCCAACAAACAACCAAATCAAATCAAACACAAATTAAATCAAATATAAATTAAATCAAATATACGTAACACTTCCCCCATAAAGAAAGATAAAGATTTATATGATAAAGCTTTCATTTTACTATAGATTAGAGAACAACATAAGAAGAACTATTATGAATTACATAGTGTACATGAAATAATACATTGTTATTCAGAGGAAAGTGTATCTGCTATTAAGTTATCTTTTCCCTTGATGTGCCTGATGTCAAGATTATATATATATATATATATATATATATATATATATATATATATATATATATATATATATATATATATATATGGATACTCTTGTAACAATCCACTGAATTAGTTTAAAGGAATTTAAATGTTATTTAATTTAACAATTTCATAAAAGATATTTGAGCAATTTTTACAAGGTATTACAACTTATTTCAAGTGCTCTGGAAGACTCAGATGTCACCATTAGGGCTGTGTCCACAAGAGCTTCACGTGTCCTGTCTAAACAGGACAAATGTTAGATATTTGATGTTGTTTTATCTAGCTAACGTTTACGGACAGGTGTCTTTTTAAAATGGCCAATGTATACCTCTTTCAACTCCATATTGCTAAGACTAAACCAAATTCAGAGTTGAGCTGTTTGTCCCCAGTATATGTCATTACGTGTACCATCAACTTACCACTCGCACTGAGCATTCAATAATAAACTTCACAAATGAATTTGTTTGAGGGGAATTAGTCCGTTGAGGAATTTTAATTAAATTCTCTCGGTGTTGTTCAGTGTCCTTAAATTCAACGCGTTTCGGAATTTTAGAATCACTTTTAGTCTTGGCCTTATTAGTTATCATACTCTTCTCGAAACTCCATGTAAGTTTCAGAATTTTGGTATGACTATAGTCTCGGTCTACTGGGAACCGTGTTCGATACATGGAACTGACCATGGCTTTGAGTTTCATCTAAACGTTTGAACTTTCATAGTCCGATCAGTCAGCCCCTCAGATTTGTATTATGCTGGTGGACGATATCTCACCTGCTTATTAAAATGTGCAATTTTACTTGCAAGGAAATCTCTCCGGAAGACACCTGCGTACTGTTTAGACACTTAGCACTCGCCAAAATAACCATTCAGCTGACGGTAGCTCAAGAGCCGCGAGAAATTCTAGTGGCTACAGCTTTTTAGGTTTTGACGAATAGGCGATATCAAACCTTAAACTGCCAGCTAATATCGTAGGCGTTGGGCTGATTTTGCTCAGTCTAGAACCGTCAGCACTAAGTCTAAGGGCTTGATATCATAAGTTAGTACGGATATGTGTTGCACTGAAATTTCCACAACGACTCACAATAGCCAATTCCTATTAGACGCCATACCGTCCAATGTATTCTAATATGGCAGGACATTGTAGCTACAATGACCCATTTTCTCATGTCCCCAGAGTAGCTCACAACGTTAATCCTATTACAACTTATTTATCATTTTTATCATTAATCTCCGATGTTTCCAGAGTAGCCCACACTATTAATATTTTATTTATTATATTGAATCTCCCTTGTGCCCACATGGTCATATATTCAAAATGACGCCGTACTGTTAAATATTATATGCTCCTAGCGTGTTGGATTATGGAAAGAGTAGTCATATTAACTATTGAATTGTAAAGTATCTTTTGTTTTTTCTTGTCTGTTTCCAGACGGTGGTACGACTTATGTCAGATGGCGTAAAACTGTTTGTCCTGGAAATGGCACAGACTTAGTATATAGAGGTAAGCTATATAGAAATCACTTGCAGACGAAATTGTCGTTTGCTCATATAAGTTTCTCTAATAATAAAACATGATTTCTACGAGTATAAAATTGGTATTTTTGATCTAGACATATTCTTGTTTTCTATTCTTCGGAAATCATTTTCTAATGCAAGTTTATAATTAGCACTTTCTACTAGAAGGAAATGACTTAGAGAACAAATTATTAGATTTGATAATCATTTTTGTATATTATCGTCGATATTTACAATGTTTTGATATTAGGAAAGTTGTATCATTTGCGCCTAATAAAACTAGTAATATTTAAGAAAACTAACATTATCTGTATTTATTACTGAATCAGTATCATGTGTTTTTATTGTTTTTTGAAGAATGTAACTATTTGCATCGTGCATACAAACGGATTCAGTAGAAGTGGTTCACATTTTCGCATGCATTTAGTAAACAATGTTGCATATGCTGTTGAGATAACCATGTCAAATTTTGAAAAATTTAACTTTCGGGAATTTTTGGAATTTAACTTCCAGAGCCATTAGATCGTTTCAGGGCTGTCGTGATGCCCAAATTTTCACGTAACGATTACGTGTAGGCTTAGCTACCCTTTGAAAGGCACGACAGTTTGCTACTGTACCAGTTCCATGGAAGGATGCAGTTATAAAAAGCGGACGAACTCTGTTCCTGTATAGAATTGAGCACTTTGGGGATTTAAGATTAGAACTAAATCCGACTATACACCTCCAGATGGTGTATAGTGTACTGTCGTCCTTTTGGCTCCCTCTTTCAGCAATTCTGCTTTTGAGCATAGTTCTCTATCACCCCAGTCTAGAAAATCTCATAACGCACTTACTTCATCTAGCACCAGACAAGCACGATTGAGAGTTCCATTTAATGTAACGTATCGAATTAACTTTCAGGATATATGGCTGGCTCTGAATACACCCAGACGGGAAACGGACCAAATAATCTTTGCCTTCCAGACGATCCAACATGGGCTAAATATGAAGACGGAACTGTTGCTAGTGATCACAGAGGTCATGTATATGGTACAGAATATGAGATAGGCCATGGGGGTCAGTTTACCCCTTTCTCGCCTGCAATTCTACAAAAAGATGTTCCATGTGCTGCTTGCCGAACCACTCGTTCTTCTTCTATTATGATCCCAGGGAGAACAAATTGTTACTCAGGATGGACGCTTGAATATTCGGGTTACCTTATCTCACAGTATTACGGTCGTGCTTCATCAACAGAGTACGTATGTTTGGACGGCCATCCGGAATCTGTTGAAGGTGGGGAAACCAACCTGGATGGTCACTTGATTTACCTAGTGGATGTCATATGCGGCGCATTGCGATGTCCACCATACGTGAACGGACGAGAACTCGCATGTGTAGTCTGTTCTAAATAGAATATAACTGTTAAATGTTATTCCCTTACACAGGTCAATAGCTGATGATCGCATAAGTTTTTGTATAGTCATTTAATGATTCCATTGATTCTAGCTCACTTAGGTCTAACCCAAAATATAACCTGCTCCAAAGATGACGTTAATATTTACTACAACTTTAGTATATCTGCAAAGAAAGTAAAAAATAGTTATCCGAGACATAAGATTTCAATAATATAATGAAGTACATAAGAGCCTGTTTACATTTTTTAACAAAGTGCTGTGCTCACGCATGAATCTAGAAGTTTCGTTTAACACTGTGTGACGACATTGGTACAAAACGTCAATGCTTTACTGCTATAGCTGTGGTCAGCATGGCCTAATATGTAGCACTGAATTGTTCCAATCGGAAATAACCTGTCTAACCTGTAATTATATTGTCAAAATAATACTTAATCTTATTTGAAAGATTATGTTTTATGATTTCAGACTATATTGTTTCAATGAACTGTGATAAATGATTTTTCGCCTACTGATGATTTAAAAAGAAAGGTTCAAAATTTTTTCCCCCAATTCTGTGACTGTTAATTGCTTTCCAATCAGCTGTCCATATTTGAAACGAGTGATTTGTTCTGACCAATGTTGTCCCATTTTCCTAATCAAATTTTCTTCATTTTGTCAGTCTCTAATGGCTAGAAGACAGTCTAAGGATATCATAAGTAATTACATGGGTATGACGGTTTTGTACCTTTAATTATTAGGTACCACAATGTAATAGCTGTGTGTTTTATGTGGTTGCTCTGGTATCTACATGATATTTCTGTTTTTAAAATTATTAACATTTTCTTTACTACTTTATTGTCCTTTTTGTCAGAATTACATCGATTTTGTGTTGTTCAAACTCTGAAAAGTAAAGTTTGATATCTTTAGTACCAAGACACGCTAACAATGCTGTGTCTAACCGTGGTCATTTCTAATCACCGACAGAACCGCTTAGGACACACGGAAATCATCAGGAATCAGAATGTAAAAATATTGCTATAATTGGTAAACAGGAAGAAACATTAGGTTCCGCAAGGTATTATCTACAGAAGTATGTCATATTTCTTTACATCTGAAATGAAATAGACAAAATGTCTTAGATCGGTATGCCAACGGGAGAAATGGCAGCTGCCATTATGCCCCGTCAGTGATATACGAATGAAGTATTCTGTAGGCATACCGACATAAGTTATTGTGTCTTGTATATTTTTGGCCGAAATATTTTTGAAAAGAAGCAAATTACAATAGATTTATTTCTTTTGGACCAAAATTTCTTCCATGTCATCTACTTTTGCAGTATTTAATTTCTGTCTTCCCAAAACAAAAGACAAACAACAGTATATACAACATGCAGATGTGTTAAATAAATAAAACGCATGTATATATGTAACAGATCACAGAAGGAGTCCACATGCAAATTGGGATAAGAATATGAGAATTCGTTAGTAAAGTGCTTGTTAGTAAAATGCATGTACAAAAGCCATATTGAAAATTAAGATATCTGGAAATGATGGTGCATAAACTTTAAATATGATTAGTTAAAATTTACTTTTAAGGCCCTTACTATATCTATATCAACATGCTGAATTAATTTAAATTATATGTAGTTTTAATTCCTTGGGCAGGCTGTTTCAGATTGGTGGAAGCCTCTTCACATTTGAAAGAAAGCTTACCATACCATGTGATATGTACTCTTAGTCTTGTTGCCAAATTTCGATATCTGAAATTATGGTTGCTTTCTTTGAATGTGACCAGATTATTGAAAATTATGTGTTTGCTTGTGATATATATTATGTACTATAGCTGCAGTGTGTCTGAAGGAACTATGTAAAATATAAATATTTGCTTTTCTTAACAGGTAATCATAAGAGCTATTAAACTCATCAAAATCTAATCATTGTGTCTTATATTGTAATTTGTTCTCCATTTTTTCAGAATTAATGTTTGATATTGAAATGCTAAATAAGGGGGCAATGCTTTAAATGTGGCCTAATAAAGCTTTCGTAAATCAATAACTTAGTATTAATGGACAAATAACGGTTGAGACATTGTCATAGATATGTTTTTGTTAAACTTTACGTGAGATAAATTCAATATCCACACCAATAAATTCCACACAGTACTCATAGGGTATTTCAGTGTCTTCAGTGGTGAAATTATACATTTTTTCAGCAGTTTGACAAGAACAACGGTCAGAATTGATCGCGATTCGCTTTTATATCATTGGCTGCAAAGCCGTAAATGAATAAGTCCCTCTTATTTACTAAACTACCGCACCCTTTCCCACACTGAACCAAGTGTAGTTTATAAGGGTTAAATGAATGCCCAGATTTGAAATACAATTGATATGTGTTAACTACAAGATGACGGTTGTCATTACTGAATAAGGGTTGATTTTTTCATTAGCTGTTGACCTCATGTGTACACATTAACTTGCAACATACTAGTGTTGACATGCAACCAATCTCCTGTAATCAGAGGTCTTAAGGCAATACAAGAAATCTTCCGTTATTTTAATCTTCAACATAATGGATTTTGCTTAATTTCGCAGGTCTGGATTTTATTTTATCCTTGTGTCTCTTTTTGTAGATATTGCATTTAGCCGAGAGACCTAATGGGTATATGTACATGATCTAAATAAAATTCGTTATCGATGGTAGACTAGCACAACATAAGCTACAAGCGTTTTTACTATTGTTTCTAATACTCCCTTTTCTCACTCAGATTGGGCCGAGTTTAACAGGCACGACACCACTAAAATGTTACATGCTGATTTCTACTAAACTGGTAGTTCAATTAAACATCTTACGATTTTGTTCCTCGCCTTTTCCAATACCCACACAAAGCTAAATGTAACATATTGCTATTAGCCTCAGCACGACAATGTAGGTACTAATTACGAAACATTATCTTGTAAGACGGAAGTTAATCTAACATGTAAAGGTTCCTTCTGGAACACCACGTCTACTATCGTTGTTATTGAGTCAACAACCAGAACTATCAAACACAACAGGGAAAACATCAGCGCCAATAATAAAACAACGAACTGCTAAGCTGTCCACATCATTAGTGCGCAGATTAGAGACAACATAACACACGTTTGAGCTCTGTATAAACAATATTATGTCTAATTACGTTCTAGTATGTGTGAAATCTATATCATATGCTTTATGGTTTGCCAGAAGTAAACCTTTTGCAGCGGAAGCACGCACGTTGAAGGTATTCAACTTTCATTTACTAAAAGTATTACACTGCGTCACTACAGTCCGTAACACACAGCAGTTTTATATGAAAATAGTAAGCAAGAGGTGCTTGCAACATTCAGTGTTTCTTCATAATACATAAAAGGAAATGATATTTAGTATCATCATGTACAATGTCATTTCAGACGATAACATCAATAATTAATGTATAAAAGGCTTGTTGATTCTTTCCGTTGTCACTTTACCTTAAAATAATTTTTCGCTGTTGTTGCTGTTTTGTTGCTTTTCTTAAGAAGAAGAATCCGTGAATTGTTTTCTTTCTCTGTGATAATTTTGGCACGTGTCTCCAGCCAGATCAATGATTTAATCATTATGAAGCCAATTATGAGATAGGAAAAGGTTTTTGCAGGAAAGTGCGGTATATAAACCGTTTTCGTAATAGGGGTTATATGACTGACAAGGGCCATGTGGTCTAATGAAAGGAATATGGTGCATTGTAAACACTGCACGGTCAAAACTGGTCAATGTTGAATGATGTGCAATGGTTCATATGATTAAATTCAAAATTCTATTATACGATATTCTGACAAATCAATTGATAATTAGTAGGAACAATTATTTTTTAATAGACTGAGTTGAAATACTGAATTCTTTACCTAGTGTTTTTACATATCATTTGTATTATATCAGTATTATGTTCTTTAACAGTAATTGTTCAAAGACCCCAATAATATTCTTCTTGGGGTATCTTTGCACCACTGTACACAAATCAACAAGAAGATGTCAGTTGATTCAATTGCTGTTGCATTCAACTGCAATTTATGGTAGCCTCGGCTTTCATGTGCAGGATTGTTTTATAGTAGCTGATTCACTTGAACGATGTAATATATTGTTGCCCATTATCCAACATATATATCACAAAATGTAGATATACACATACATTATTTGTAATAACGGTATGTGGGTAGAAACAAGAAATGTGGCATGGAAACTGACTAACTATTATGAATTTTTCTGTTAATTTACATTTTCTACCTATCTACACTCGTCTATCTTTAATGACGTTGATGTATTCCAATCGACTTTTCAGCATCATCCACCATCTTCTGGCCCCATGTTGGCGAATCATTTTGTGCATGATGTCATAGATTTGAACCCCAAAAGTCAGATATGATTAGTGGATAATACGTAGGACCGTAAACTGATGTAGTCTCTGGAGGGACCCATATAAATATAATTATGCAAGTTGTATAAGCTTTACTCTTCTTTTTTTAGGAAACTTACAAATTGTTAAAATTTGAGTTTAAGTTTGGGTTTGTTGATCAAAATATTTTTGGAAGAAGGGGGCGGTTCAAGTGATTTTATTTGGACTTTGAAACAATTAAACAAAACAAAACAACACAAAACAAAAAAAAAAGAAAGAAAAAAGAACCAATGGTGGTTTACATTGCGTAGAAAGGAAACTCTGTGCGGGACAAAACAAATATAAGACAATAAGAAATCAAAATCAAACTCTATCGGTATGCAAAAACCTAAATATTTTGAACTAAAAGAAATGATATATTCTGAATGTTGGACAAAGTCTTTGACATGTTTCTCTCAAGTCACAGTCCCTCCGACGGTTGCATGCGTTAAATGTGACATTTGGTTTCAGAGGAGGTGAGGGTATTGTTAATCCATGTACCGATTATACTGGCATCGAAAACAAATGTTTTCGTTTTACTAGGGATCACTTTAAACACTAAAATAGAAACACTAGACAAGCAACGATGAAAATTACATCTGCGCTCTATGTTGGCAATGCGAAAGGGTTTAGTACTTGATGTATTAATATTTTTACTCAAACGAATAATATATGCCCTGTATTATTTTTGAGAGCTGAATGCCGTCATTAAAAGTCCCTGGAACTAACTGTCAGATGCACGCGTTCACATAACATCAGTGTCCTGTCTGCGGTATAAATAGAGCACAAATTACTCTCTCCAAGCCATTATATCTGACGTTACGGTATGGTAAGTGCAATGCAGCAGTTATGTTCTTAACAAGACTGCTGCTTTTATGTGTTACAACTGCTTGTATAGGGACAAATATTTTTGAAGATGTGGGTGAAGCCAATCAGAAATGCAAAGTGTACACAATCACTCTTCTATATTAGGTAGCCACTGTAGTGCAGTAGTAAACATAAACAAAGCACAATATAAAACACAGAGAGATTTTATTACTAACAGTGATGATTACAACAATAACAATAACAAATTCAATATTGATGACAACTTTAACAACAACCCAACAATCCAATACTATTTTTGATGCTGTTATTGTTGTCACAGCTGCCCCTGTCACCATCGCTTCAAATATTACTATTTTAACTGACATTATCACTTGCATCATTGTTTCCATAGTTACAGAGAAGGAATATTTACCAACACGCATTAACATCTGCAAAAAGAAGTATATTATTAACTGTAGCTATATAATTAAACATATTTGTAGCTAAAAATTATTAAAATAACCCCAACATAGTTCTTTTTACGAAGATTCTAACATTAAATACAGATTCCGCTTCGCATCAGATTTGTCCTAGCTGTATTTGTTGGAAGCATTACATTTTTATGTTTTGTAAATTGTTCACAACAAGTGTTTAAGACATTGTATACATAAATTACATTTATTGATTTTAGATTTATATTTATATTGTTTTTGCCTTTAGACAATGAATTTTGGAAGCAAGATCTGCATTTATTGTTCTCCTACCCCAAATACTATTTTTTCTCATGTTATATTTAGGAAGAATACAGAAACACAGCTTTTCTGAATCCATATAAAAAAAAAGAAATTAACATGTGTCCAAAAGCACTTAACGTTTTTACACCATGCGTAAAGATGAATGAGGCCTTACCTGGACCTATTTTACAAGAAGACTATTCATTGTTGTCAGAAATTCCTAGTTCCGAATGTTAAAGGATTTTATGTCTGTTTGTTTTCCCCTTTAGTATGTGTGTTTGTTTTATTTAGTTTAAAATTTCATTTGAATGCATGTTTATATAGGGTTCATACACGGCTCTAACTAGTGTATCGCTACTATTTACCCTGGCTGGTTTTGGAGTTAAATACATGAGTGATCCAGGCCAGTGGATCAATGTTTTCCCATGTGTGCCATGTGTTTATTGCTATATTGTTTTGTATGTTTTTATTCCTTTGTGTTTTTGTTCGGACTGGCTAGTAGTGATCAAATTCTCTTCGAGTTGTTCTTAATTTTAGAATAGTAAGGCTTATTTATCTACTTTTATCGTCTCTACTGAGGCTGACTGTCCGCCTTATCTATTCTTTCCCTTTCGTATCTTTCCTAGATTCTCTTTTCTTGCTCTTTCCCGGTGACTTTTATTCCTTAATGAACAACGCTTCTGAGGGAGTTCTTGGCGTTGACGCTGTTCGTTTTTTTTTTTTGGGTAGCTATTGGTGTTTCAGTTCCCTGTCTTGTTTGGGTTGATCTTGTTGTTGGTACTTCTATTTGTTGTCCCACTGATGTGTCATCTATGGCTGTTGTTTCTTCTATGAGTGATATTTCCAAGCTGGTTTGAATGATATCAAATGTTTGCTCCAGACTGTTTGAGGTCGGTGAAAAGGGGTTGTATGCTTCTCCTCTCTTTTCCTGTATTCTTCTCGCACATGGTTTTGCTTTTTTCATCGTTGGCGACCTGGTCTGGTCAGCTGACTCCCATTTCCATTGTGAGAGGCTTTCTGTACTGTCATTTTGAGTCTGGACTTCTTGCTCTGATTCTGGGTTTGATGCTAGTACTTTCTCCGTTTCGGCATCTGTTGTTGTTATGGTCTTTGGTATTGTATTGGTTAATACTGCTGCGTATGTCGTAGGGATTGTATTTGAAGGCGTATCTGCTTCCATGTTTTGTGTGGCCTGTTGCAGTGCCTGCTGCTGACAGTCCATGGGAAGGTGGCCGTTATTCCCATATTTATAGCATTGTATGTGGTTCTGGCACCTTTTGTACCACGTTTTTTGATGAAACCCATAATGTAGAAAAAGGGTCGTATCTTCTTCCTTTAGACTTAAGCCTGTTCCTATTGTCAGTTATATATACATATTTCCACAAACATTTTACTGAGGTAAAAGTAATAGCAAAGCATGAATAATGTAAGGTGTTACTAGGTGCTCCTTACTATTAAGCAATTCAAATATTTTATAAACTTAGTTGATTGCTATTTTTGATTCTTTTATTAACAATAACTAAACAACATTTATACATGATACATATTTTCTATAGCGTTTCCACAACTTTAATCCTGCAGTCGAATCAGAGTGGATGACTAATGAAATCAAATGTTTCTGTAAACATTTAAGTTACTTTTCATCTTACAAACAAACTGTAAATGTCTAATAATCAGGTGACTAAGTAATTAACGAATAACAACGTTTTGGTTATTTGATCCTAAGTGCGTTTTTATCCAGGTGATTTTCAGAGCAGTATCAAATTATTCTGTATTCATCACTCAGAGTCCCCCATAGGCATAATCCTAAGTAACTATCTTCCTTTTGATCTTATCATTGGGAACCATTTCACATAAACATGTAAAACATAATCTGTCTTCCACAAAATACGCTGTGACGGGTTTGATAAGGATAGGATAGCAGTAGATACTTGACTTTAGACACAGCAGCTGACTTTTTTAAAAGTAGATTTATTCCATTTCTAAATATTTGTCCTAGTTCAGCTCACTCGTTTGATAGTCTAAACACTTTTGTTTATTACAAAGTCTAAGATTAATACTTTTTATGCTACATATTCACATCACACAATATTTAGTTTTAAAATTGAAAATGGAGCACAAATTATGAGATTAAATTGAGATTAGTTCTCAAGGATTTTCTGCGACCTCTGGATGAGTTTGAGAGACGCATCATCTGCTTACAAGGTCAACATATAGGGCTGATACCTTTCGATGGCGATTTGTCCTTGAGGTATAAGGAGAATGGGACTACAGGCCAACATATTGAAGACAAACCTCCAAGAGAGGACGTCCTCGGTTGGAAAAATTGTACAATCTTGCTTTTACGAACGAGTTTAATCTTTGAAGATTTCATATACATATTATACAGCAACGCCATTACTCCTTTTTGTGAAACAAATACTATTTTGACAATCAGGCCAGCTTCCTGCCATAAATGCTCAAATCTAACTGAGCGGTAAACAATTCGAAAGCTTGTTATGCCATACTGAACTATAACTGCAGAACAATCGGTCCGTAAATTAAACAATCAATTTAGAATAACAAATACTCAAATCGCAATATAAATGCCATAAAGAACGGATTGAATATAAAACCCTGGAGTCTCGCAATTACTTAATACCATAGTTTTTGCACACCCTGCCATTTGTAGACTCGCACGATTTCTACTCAAAACGTACCCATGTTGAAAAGTACATTGACCGAAACGTGATTAATTCAAACTGTAAATAAACGGAAACAAACCGAAGTTAAAAAGGTATGCATGCATGCCAACACGCACCAAGGCAAAACCGATTTATAAAGATAAAATTTACCCTATCGAAACGTTACTATACCAAAACATACCCGACAATTGCGATTTATTAAACTAAACTTTATAATAACATATTATGGAACACTTATATTGCACTTCCTGCAGGCAGATAAAAAAGCAAGTGTATTGCTATTTGCATAAAGTAAACCATGATAATTTGCTCAGTTTAGCTTTATCCTGATGGTTAATGCAGTTGATTAGCTTCAGTCATTATTGAAAATATAAGTACAGGATGTTACGAAGGCTCTTTTATCTGAAAGTTCATAATCCCGAAACATTTTTTGTGCAAACATTATCTCTTCCAAAAATTTAAGCATGAGATCCATTGTTCTGAATGTTCGGAAGTTCGAATAAGATAGGTGCAAATAGATCCGATGGTTTATGACTTCGAATGTAAACGCTGAAATGTTCACAAACCCTAAAATTCGTTAGTTAAAAAGGTATACAGGTTCATTTGTCGAGAACTATTGCTAGAAAAGTTTCTGATTTCATTGAAAAAGAGTCATAAATTATGATTAATTGGATAAACGATATTTAAACGATACAGGTATGTATCACATTTAATTAAAACCTCGATATTGAATCTTCTTCTTTAAAAATGGAGTACTAAATGCAAGCTCAAATAATATATTGGTTCTATTATTAAAGTAATCTTACAGTTACATCAGTTATTGTTTCTCAGCAAATGGTACTCTTTTAAATCTTCATTTCATCACAAGACATAATGCGGCAAGGACACAAAATAGTACTATGAGGAAACAAAAGATCAAAAACATTTTCTTAAACATGTAAGGCTTTAAGAAGAATAATGGGCTTTCCATTCAAACGCAAACCATTGACAAAAATGAACATTACCTTTAATAACAAAATCGTTTTATAATTTGTCCAAATTTGCAAATGACTTTTTAAGATAAACTAGAAACGAGTCTCAGAGACACGAAAGCTTTCATCCGTGGGCATTAAATGAAATAAATATTTGTTCAATCAAAGATATATTTCTTGCAATCAGTATAAGTATAGAACTGACACAAATATTCTAGGCTGACCTTTGAGCTTCGATTCTGATCTTAACCTCGGGTACGCAGACCTAAGTCTGGGACACGACACATCGTCTCTCAAGAAATACATTGGTGTAAAGTTTCATTACAATCCCACAGTTCATTAAAACGTTCTAAATCGGACACAAAAATCCCTCCATATGTCCTTGAACCCTGTTGATGACCTAGACTTTGGAGCGACAGGCCTGGGTGTGTTAATTTCATCATTATCCTTATGCTAACATTTCATCCTCGTCTATGATGTTGAGACTGTATCCATGAAATTGGTAAACATCACATCTCCTAGTGAATATACACTTTTGTATACAGTTTTGTTGAAAAGTTATAGACCTGACACGAACAACCCTATATTGTCATTTGAACCCCGCTAGTAACTTTGTCCGAAGGTCTGTTCGGTTCCCGATACACACTGTCTAGTATATATATATATATATATATATATATATATATATATATATATATATATATATATATATATATATATATATATATATATATATGCAAAGTTTCGCCAAGGACAGTGCAACTACTGAAAAGTTATCTACCGGACACGAAATGAGGGACAATAAATACTATAGTTTGCCACTTGGGTAAAATAATCGCACTTGGCCGACAATGGGAATTACCATTAACATTTTGAAAATGCTGCACTTTGTGGAAAATGGAAATTGCATGTTAAAATGTCTTTTGGTTTAATATTCAATTTCTCTCTCTCTGTGGACAAGGTAAATTTCTTTTAAACATGACATTTCCCATTGTCCTTTGAAAATAATTTCGTCTTAGTACTAAAATAGCCTTCTGGCAACAAAGAGAAATGTAACGTTACATAAGACATTAAACGTAGGGAAAGGTTACATAATGTTACAGAAAGCAACAAAAAAATTCATAAAGCAGGGGCTTAGATGCATTCGCATTTGACAACAATACTTGCACAATTAAAGTCTTTAATACAGTCTGACTTATTTTTTTTAATCTTTTTTATTTATGGTCCCAATAACACATACATTGTACATTTGCAGAGTACGTTTGGATTAGACATTTAAACAGGAGGCCGTAAAACATCACCATTGGTCATGTTTACTTTGCTCTTCACGTGCGATTGTTTGATATTTACACCTCCGTCTCAACAACGTTTATATGATATCTGAGGACGGCAAATGGTTTGGTACGTCACCAAGGTATTTGTTTAATCTGTATGTACGATTCTATACAGGGACACCTATCGGGTGTCTGTCAAAAGAGCCAGAATGTATCTTATATAGAATGTTGCACAAAAGGTTTTGCTATTGTTTAGGGCAGACAGATTTTAAAAAAACACAAAATAAATTGAGTATTATTTCGATTTAGAGATAATGACGTTCTTTTCCACACACATTTTCTTTCTTGTTTCTGTTTTACATTTTGACATGAAACACATTTGTGTAGTTAAATATCATACAATGTACAAGTTCAATACACACTTTATTGTACATATAAAATAATATTTGTTCCATAGGAATACAACAGGATGAGAGACCTAGTGGAGTTTGTAGGGTTGTGAGGAGTGTCCGACATATGTATGTGGAGCCGCAAGGGGCTGATACGAGGAGTATAGGGACACTGATAACAGATACTTGACAAGTCTGATCCTGAGGATTGCTATGATAACAAACATCAACCGATACTCCATGCACCGTAGGAATCGGGTATGAAGTATATGGGCATAATAGTTGAGTACTGTTAAGTACTGACACAAATTGGGGGTCAAAGGCAAACCTATCAATGCATTAAACTTGGCAATGGCCAGCTCTGAATTTTGTTCCATAGAAATACCTCAGGAAGACAGACCTGGGGCAGTTTGTTGGGTTGTGACACCTGTATGTGGAACTGCAAGGGGCTTATACGAGGTATAACCGAAACTCGACAAGTCCTATCCTGAGGATGCCATGCTAACAAACATCAGCCAATTCTCCATACAGGCACTATAGGAAGCGTGTGTGAAGTATGTGTGACCTAATAGTTGAGTATATTTAAGTACTGACACAATTTGAGGTTCAAAAGCAAAGTTGTGAATGTACGAACTTGCAATGGCCCCCAGAACAGAATTGGAACAGTATGCTATGCATAAACTGTTCCAAATAAATGACTTGGTGAAAGGAGGGGACGCGGATGGTTATTTCTTTCCACATATAATGTTTTTAAGTTAAATGCAGCGTCGACACTGAAAAGCACACATCTCTACAGGCATCCCGGTTGCTACATGACTGCCTCAAACAACTGGACAAGGCTCGATTACATGCTCCAACTCAGTCATCTGATTGATCTAACTTGACAACATATCTAATTTTAATTACTAGCTTATTTAGTGCCTGGAATGACATCCTGTATGGGCCGAGAAACCCTAGTAGACAAAGAGTGACCCAACAGGGAACATCTTCAAGTCATGATGGAGAAAGCCAAAAGGATTAATTCAGAACCCGTGGCGTCACCACTCCTAATACCTGGGCTATGCAAAATGTACCCATTTGGCACCAAAAAATTAAAACACTAGAACCAAATTTAGAGGAGCCTGCGCTATCTGTGTATGATTCAACAACACCACTGTTGTTCCAGTTAGTGTCCGGAACATAAGAAATGCAGTTGAATTCCATTGAAACCACAGCCATATTTTCATATTTTCATGCCTGGTGACTTGCCTATATTTATCTAGAAACGGTAGTAATGTTGGGTAATGCAACTGTAAGGTCAACAAGTAACATTGCAACATTTGTTTATTTTCCAGTTGATAATTTTAACTCTACATTGTCCTAATGTTGCAATACACGTGTAAAGCATGACTTTAACTTGGTTAAAATTATATGCAGTCGGTAAGGTGCACATTTCGAAAGTGAAGCATGTGTTCTGCCATGTAATTTCCATATTCAATAAATCCATAATTTAATCCACAGTCTCGTTTGTAGCTTGAACTAAAAACAAAACTAGCAAATAAATGTATCGAGAAGGAAAATTTTAAATACTTAAATCAGAGTAATATTCACGTGTTTTTAAGGAAACGGTTTTTCCCAAATGAATTGAAAATATGTTTGTTTCACGTTATAAGTGAATTCTGACTCATTAGAAACCCAGTCGGTATGAAAATATAGAATCGAGGATCAAACACATACCGTGGAGACAAACCATATTATTCTTTCTTGACAAAATGATCATGTACCGTCATCAAATATCATTTAAATTTTGAGGGTACGTCAGTGAAATTTATTGTACTTCATATGCAAAGAAAGGATTGTAAATTATCCGACGATCAAATTTTACAACAAAATAAACATAATGAATGATAACATTTAAGGCATCCTGTTTAAATATCGGAATCCCAAAGATCTCAACAATTGTCAGAAATGTGATTTATTGAGACCATAAATAAAAATTATCGTACAGTATCCACAAAGCCTTGTTTATGAAGTACTTGGGGGTAAACATTCTAAAGATAAAGCTTGCACCGTATTCACAGTCTAACAATAACATAAAGGTAAAGAGGACATTTTCATACAATAATTGAAGATTGCATAACAACCTATTATGAACGTATTAAGATCATTGTTTAGTTTTAAAATATTTAAGGAAGATAACATCTTTCTAATAAGATATTTAATTTACTTGAGTTTTGATCATATATGAGAATCATATAAGACATTAAAACGTTTCGACCTTTTAACAAAATATACGGTAAATTGTTTCTTGAAGTATAAAGTTGTAGAAGATCACGCGAGACATTTGCAAGGCTAAATTATTTTAGCAGCATTGAAAATAGAATTTACAATATTTTTTTATAAAATTTGAATATGATAAATTCCCATCATTTTATTTGACGAAACATATTCAGATGTCAATATCATTTTTAAAACCTGTTATTCTTACATGCTTTAGTATTGGTTACAAGTGTCAGGAAACAGAACACACATGTGTGTCCCTATTGAACAAGAAACGCAGACTTTTACATTTACTTATAGGAATGTATTAGGTATGAAAGAAATGTATTAAGTTCATACATAATAATTAGATTTTACGTCAATAGAAAGAATATAGACCACGAAAATGAAAGACAATTTGTTTGAGGTTATTTAAAATAATTTTCAAGTTAATTGTGATTAAGCTAATGACAGAACATTTACCTCTTCAAATAGCATTACCAATATTTATATACAGAAGTGCAATTTGTCGCCCTGCAATTATTACATGAAGAACATAGCAAACTTGACAAATGGAAACAGACCAGGTATCTTGTGTAAATGTCGAATCCAAGCATTATCAACATAGATGCGGCATATTCTTTATTGTAACCATACAGAAATCTAGCAAAGATCTTGAATTTACAGATAGAAAACTCGCTAATTGTGAAAACTTAAACTATGAAATCACTTTAAAGTTGTATTTAAGATTTCGCACTTTAAATCTAAGTTAAAGAATAATGTCGAAATTACAACTGGAATCATACCTTTGCATCAAACAGTGTGGTGGGGATGGGTAGGGGCCCTTGAAAATCGAAACCTTCTAACCTGTATTTAGTCAGTAACTAATAGTAAGCATTTGACAAAAATAACAAAGTGACACATATGTCTACATTGTAGATAAAAAATAAACAATACATCTTGACATAAACAACAGTGAAAATGTCATCACAATCCGTTACGAATATTTTGAGATAAGTAATTCTTTAATTTGGTCGCTTTTTTACCTGACTTGATAATGCCTTGACTTCGGTAGGTTTGCATTTGATTGTTTTGACTTGATATGTTTTCACTTGAGTGCATTTTGGCTTGAGTTCGTTTCACTTTAGGTACGATTTGACCTGTTACCCAGTATGTGTGTACATGTATGGAATGTTTTGGAGACGAATTAATACTAATATTATTCATGATTGAACTGTAAAAAATATGTGGGGTTGAAAAGGAGCGTTAAGACAGACGAATAGATATAAGAACACCAGGACGAAAATAAATACAGCATTTTCTTTTTAAGCGATTTCTACTTGTGGTTTATTTTTATTGGATTTTTATTGTTGACCCTCATCGAAATTCTTTTGCGGGTTGTAAAGGTATTTTTGGAAAATTATGTACCCCTGACCTGGTTAACATCTGAACTAATTGCAACGGTTTACGAAAGAATACATCAGAAAACCGAACGTTCAAGTTAGAGCTGACATGTTTCTCATATATTCTTTCAAGTTTCGAAGTGGTTTTTTTTTCTTCCTTGGCGGATAAAACCCAAACTGGAACATCGCTGTTATGAAAATCAACCTGAAATGTAAACATTTTGAGCACAGGCAGATGATCGTGTGAAACTGGATAACGCCTGTAGAACACTGTTATAATAAATAAATACGGTTGTGTAAGCTGCTGTATGCATTATATTTTCCAGGCAGCAGGTATTACGAGTTGTATGAATTGACAGACTGACAGACAGGCAGGCAAGGATAATACTAAGTACTAAATGTGGATTCGTGATGGAAGAAAATAAAAAAAGAAACAATAATGTACTGGAAGCAAGAAATATAGGTATTTGGCGAGGAAGTGAACAACTTCCTGAAAACACAAACATACAAAAATAAAAGGAAAGGAATATATCAATCAATCAATCCTCTCTGCGCCGTCTGGTGCTTGAGACGACAGCAAGGGAGCACCATTTTGGTCTGTCGGCTGCTGTTATAGGGGCGGTCTGCATGGTGAGGCCTCTGGTCTTGAGTTCTCGCTCCACGGTTCGGCGCCAGGTCTCTTTGGGTCTGTGTAGTCCATCTCAGTGTCACCCTTGGTAGTCAGTCAGGGGGGCATTCTACAGACGTGGCCGAGCCATCTCCAACGACGACTTGCAATTGTCTCAGCGATGGTGCTTGCGCCCGCTCTGTGCATGAGTATGTCAGTCTATATGAAATGGAACATTTTTATTGGTGCTTAAGCAATCAAGTTTACAATCAAAAATACATAAAAGCATCATTGCTGAAATCTTTTAAAATTGGTTGCGTCACTGTAGAAATGTCAGGCTAAGGAACCGGAGTTGAAATTGGAAATAATAAATTATCTAAGGTTGTCAGTTTGGTAAGTCTATGTAACGTCTGACTTTTACGTTTCAAGACAGACATGTGCCTTCAGTCTTTCCTACAAAGACTTTTTACACGTGAATCAAAATATAACTGATTGTCAATGTGAATTGCTAACAGTTGAACAACTTCTTCACAGTTTTTGACAGTACTGCTTATGTTCAGCACAAACTTCATGCTGAATGTCTTGCAGCCAGAACTAGTGATTGAGACTTTTCAGGGTTGGACAGCATTTTGTTCGGAGTGCACCAGTCAGTAATAAACTTGGGCTGTTTCACGTGTGTCGATCAAAGTATCGAAGTTAGCGAAGAAACAAAGTGTCATTATCATCATAATTATATGAAAAGCTTTATTTAATATCATAGAATAAAACATATAGACCATCCAACCTATATTTCAATACGATGTATTAGTTTTAAGTTTTTATATACCTTTATCGGATACATGACCTCGCTTAATCTGTACTGATACTGACAGACGGTCTTTGGCTATGATCTTGCCTGTTGAAGAATTCCTGCCTTTGGCTATGATCTCGCCTGTTGAAGAATTCCAGCATTTGCTGCATATCTGCAAAACATTAGTGTACATTTTAGACACATGCATTTTAAGCGCCTATTGAGCTACAGTCATCTGAAAGGTCCTTTCTCTGATATGTACAGAATTTTTTCGGTTCCAATCCTGTTTTTGACTATTTGTCAGTCCACGTGGATAAACATAACCCTTCAACATACATTGACTGCAAAGGATCAAAATTCTAATTAAAGTGATTTTAGATATCAACGTACGAATAGCTGCTTTTGTAGTTTTTATAGTTTTAATCTTTTTCGATTGCAGGGCTAAACCAATTTGGGCTATAGTTTAGAAGTCTGGGACAATAAATATTCAGAAGCACTTGAAGAACATAATCTCGCGCCCCTTAGGGAAATATGATTATGCAGTTGGAAAATGTGAATATATCCACTGTGTTACCTGATATATATGGTGCATACTATTTGGGCTACATTCAGTTCAGTTGGATCAAAACAGATATTCTATAACCGGTGTCTGATTTGTTTCAAAGCTGAGGTCATGTCATTTCCACATCTGCCGCATCTGTCAAAAAAAACCACAAAACAAATGCTTCTTGTCTTTCTGATAGTATTCAATCATGACATATTTTCCACCTTCTCCTCCTGTCACATTGATTTGTGCACTGTATGCCATTCGTCGCAAAATAATTTACAAGTGCATTCACATTCTTTAGAAGCTAGCCTTAAAGAAGACCTAGGATAGTTCACTTTGACAGCACGTCGATCATATCAATGAATTATTTACAGTCCACACGAAAAAAAACTTCTGAAAAGCAAATCATCTTTGTCATAACTGGATGATCTAAATATCGATATGCACAAGACAAAGCATTCTGAAACCAGGTGGAAGTGGCTTTTTAGGGGGTTTGATTATTCGTTCATATTTGAAAAGGAATTCTAATGCCGAAACTGCAAAAGGCAAAACGTAAACGACAGGCAAAGAAGGGAAGGTTGACAGCGATTTCACACTTGAAGAAGAAGAAGAAATCTGAAAAGAAAACGACTTGCTCAAGAAAGAGAGATACAACCTCTAGATAGCGCACATACTGAATAAAAATATATATATGCAACCACCTCTCATGCTTTACTCCTCCGTTAATGATGATGCCAGCTACACCTTTTTAAGAGCTGTGATTTACAATTTAATGAAAAAAGGAAAACCCATCTCTGAATGAACTTCTGCTTCCTCGTCAAGGTCTGCTTCTCCTACTCATGAGGCTGCTGCTGCTGCATCACAAAGAGTGTTATCTCATTGGTTGGACAAAATACAAGACAGAACATGCGTGTTACAACGTTTACTGGATTTATCCAAACAATAGCTGGCATTAATTTGTCCGCTGAGAACACCTATGCAATTTCAATTAAATCTGGTACGACGAGAACTAGTGGTGATAAATTTCAGTATAAAGAAGATCTGTTAAACAAGACTGACAAAGGTTTAAATTGAACAAAAGACAAACTACATCATTTATAGATGCCTTCAAAAATAAATGGTAAAAGGTTTTTTCACCTTGTTCACCTAACCGTTAGTACGTACTGTCAGTACGTGACAGATCCACTTATACAGTGCAAAAACAAATCATTCGAAATGCAAATAAAAAAATCCATCGATGCTACCTACATCGAGTGTGAATTTTGTTTAAAGATGTTGAAAGAAAAAGTTCCTTTGACCAAAATACAGAACCAGTGATTAGGATGACATCGTTGCGTTCTTTGTCTAATGGTGAAAAAGTAAATGCCAATCATACAAAGAAACAATTGTTCGTTTAGCGAGGAATTCTATCCATTCGGATAGAACCATTGTTAAGATCAATTGCTCCACCTCTTTTAGAAAGATCCGTGGATCATATGAAAGGAGTAAATAAACGAAAACGGTTGATGGAACTCCATCGCTGGAATGAATAACGTCATAGACAGGAAAAGGAAAAAATCTCATCGATACGGGGAATTATTGCACCATCGATACCTATTTCACCAGAATGTTTTATGCAAGACTGCTAAACCTACTCTGAGAGATTTAGGAATAACACGAAAAGCGACGAAAAACAAAAACGGCAAAGGCGACGATATAAGTAGATACCTGGATGACTGAAGAGAACGAAACAAGAGAAGTATTTTAATCTCTTTTTTTTGGTGAAACACCTGGTGTGACAGTCTTGTTAAACTTTTACCATACAATGAGACGAGAAGAATTAAAACCTGTTCGAAGAAGATGATATGGACACCATCTTTAGCAAAAGAAAAAGGAAAAAAGGGAGGACAGATGTTAAAAAGGAAATCAAGGAAATAGCGACCAAAGAACCGATTATTATTCCTGTTGTTGGTCGGACTAGTCAAACATTGCAATCCAAAATACCACACGAACATCCTAAAAGGATTATCAACCGGTTGGTTACTTATTGAGCAACAAAAACAACAACATCGATAAACCTGTAACCAGCGACAATCCTGTTAATGCTGCTTTCTACGAAGTAATTCAAAACGTGTATCTTGCAGATACATAAATTGTGTTTGAAAAGTTTGCGTTTGCATTATATACAATAATGGTTACAAGAACCATCGACAAACAGATGAAGGAAACCCAGTCGACGAAACTTTTCTAGAAGTCAAAATGAAGTAACCGGAATCGATCATCAATGACAGGCTGATTTAGCTGATGTCTCACGTTTATCGTGGCTACAAATATTTGTTTTGCATCACTGACTTGATTTTTGGCACACTCAGCAATGTAGTCTCCAGCGGCGGTATTGATCAAAATCCTTCCGACACTTCAAGATAGAAATCACTCGAGATTGATAGACTTTGTCTACCAGACCATTTGAGCGGAACTTTGCAAGAAAAAATATACTTGAGATCTTATTCCTTTCAAAGCAACAGAACAATCAAAAACCAGTGATAGCCTTTCTATTTCGTACTTAGAATTATAGAGGGGGATATAACTGGTAGAGGTTTTTATTTCAACCGTTAAAAATGAGGCCAACTTGAGTTTCCACTGGCTTTGATGAGCACACGTCATCCTGAATGCAGAATTGCAGAATTCTATAATACTCAGGAAATCAAATAACTCAAACCTACTAAAACACGAAACACGAGCCCATTTAGTGAATTTCGCAACAAGTTAAATCATACATGCTGAGAATGAACAATCGCAATTTTGTCACATTTTTATTTTCATGTTCAAACGTTCTTTTAAACTCACGCACCCTAAGCTTTTAATATTCTTTACTCTATTTTGACTTTTATGTTAAAACTTCTTCTACTACTCCAGGCCGTCAAATAAGAGGTCGCGTATTCGAAACTCGCTGAATCCCATTTTGAATCTTTTTTCTTTTTCTATTTTTATGTCGAAACTTTCTTTTAGAACTCCCGTTTGCCAAAAAAGAGGTCGCGAGTCACACCAATTGTTTTACTATTTTAATTTTTATGATGAAATTATCTTTGGAAGCGTTCTTTTAAATCAGCGCACCACACATTTTTATTTTCCTTTTCCTTTTTTATTTTTATTTTGAAACATTCTTTTCTGACTCCCGTCCTGGGACGGGTAATTAAACTAGTATGAATAATACACATACATCAAAGTTATGAAATCAGCATTGAATCCATATACACTGCATTACTTCAGATGAAACCATGGATTGGTATACTGATTGCCAGCCTAAAATCGGGCGTAAATTATATTTATCCTCGAGTATGCTGCCACTTTAAGTAAAAAGACTAGATGTTCAACAGCTCGATGTCATGTCTGAGGGTGTGTGCCCATGCATGCATGAGTGTTTATAAATTCTTCTTCTGAATTGATTCAATACACAAAATTACTTTAGATATGTATCAGACCTGAGAGTTTGTTTATTTCCGTGTTTTGTCTTTAAATTGAAATTAAAAACAATTGGTCTACTTGTATTCAATGATTCGTTTTATGTTTAATTTTTGGGGTGGGGGTAAGGATCTTCTTTCGAGTCTGAATATCTTTCTTTCTGTTAACTAATATTTTTCAAATAATACAATGTATATAATAGATTTAATTTACTTCTGTATAGCAGAGAAAGAATATTTTGTTCAACGCATTTGAGAGCCAGATCAGTTGATGACTTATTGGTTTAGTGACTAATGATGTTGATCAAATAATGGTGGTATGAGCGATGGGTGGTGCACACAGTGGAACAAATACATTTGTAATAATTTGTCTAATGTTTATATTTATTCTTCATCTCTTCATTCCGGAGGCCTATATCATAAACAAAAAAAGAAATTGATGTCGGTCTACTCATGCTTTTCACAATGAATATATTAAAATCGGAAACCTGAATACGTCACGTGCCGTATGTATTACAACTTATTTACTCTCTCTCTCTCTCTCTCTCTCTCTCTCTCTCTCATAGAAATTGGAAAAAGTCTCAAAATTTTGTTATCATTAATTAATATATGGAATAATTTTATCGAATTGGTAATAAAAAAGTATAAAATAGCTTTCCACCGACGATACGTAAGCGAATGGGACTTGATCAGTGATGGTCTGAATATTTGTTTTCATGTTTCATTGTATACCTGTCTATCATCCACGAAAATATATTTTATGACAGGAGAAAACCATTAACATTTATGTATTAAAAGCAATCCTGAATAAGAATTAGGATCTCTACTATAGATTTATATAATGAAACTTGCGTCTACTGGAGTTTCATTGTCTTCTTCAAAATGTCGTTGACAAACCTAGAGCTTGTTTAGCAGCTTTTTGGAAATGTCGTTTGAATCGACTTCACATTCTCTTATCGTGTATGATTTCATTTTTCTGTGATGTCTTTTATTAATTTAGTGAACATTGACTACATTGTAGTGGAATTTTCATGTTTGTCATGTCAACGGTTATGTATTGTAACTTGGTTAATATAGGCATAATTTATTATTTCTCTCTGGTCCCGTTATCAGTATAAATTTTCATGACATATAGTTTTCACATCCTTTATTATTTAATTAGCCTGTCACATTGTAGAACTTGAAAGTGTCGTACTGCCTGATACTGCTTTCAATGAATTTCGATTCCAATATTTATGTTAATGGACGATGTATTCTGATGACTTTTGTTAACTATGTATATGTCATCCTTTTTGTCATAGAGTGATGAATCCTGTTCTTAAAACATGTCCTCTATATAATCTCAATTATAATCTCTAAGTATTAACTACCGGATCACCTAGCATTACCTGCCTGATTTTCAACATTTTTTTCGGTAAAGTTACGATGTAGCTCTTTGTAATCATTGTTTTGTACTTAGAAATTCTGACTGTTTGGACAATTTTGACTTTAGGTGTTAGTTTTAAAGCAAACCGAACAGATTGATCAAAACGTTTGACCTTTGTTCTCGCATGCTACAGCTGGAGTAATGTTTAGTGAGATATGATGAGTGTTATTGTATCATTGAAGTAACTTTTGGGAAAACGTCTACCAATGTTCTGGTTTCATTCTCTAAGAGAAATTCTTCTACATATATATTCTGATTGTTCTGTTTAACCTTATGCTTTTTTAAAACGCGTAAAGTCCTCAGGCAGCATGTAGATCAAATCAGTTTATCTGAAATATATGAAGCTGTGCTTGATCATACTGATTTATGTTGGGTATGCCAATTAGTATATCGATCTAAGTGATTGTATGTGGCGCATGCTAAGTAGTGAGTAGAACAAAGTGATTTTTTGTGTGAATATTTCAAATAGTACGTGGATCAAAGATATTTCTATTGACTATATCAAGTATTTTGTGGATCAAACTGGTCTATAAATTATTTCTTACTATGTCAATATCCGTATATGCTGACACTATTTTCACCACACGAAACTCTCGTGTGTTGGGTTTCCTTACCATTTTAGAATGGGAATGGAACTGTGCAAACTTGGGTTTCCGATTATGATAATGTTTCCCATCAATTCAACGTTTCGCTGGATGAATCACTAAACCATTCAGTCGATCGAAAAATGTAACGGATTAATTTTACGAATCTAATATAATTTCAGCTGTCGGAGGGAACAAAAACTAATTAAAACAATATTGCAAAGCCTAAGAGTTACCTGTTATTGTAGAAAAACAAGGAGAGGAAATTAAAATATGGGCCGAATGTATGTTTTTTCCGCTTCCAGCCTGTGGTACAACGTATACAAGATGGGGGAGAACTGTTTGTCCTGGAAACGGCACCGAGCTGGTATATAGAGGTAAAATGCACGGCAAGTCATCGTGGAGGAACATATCCTTGCTAATTAGATTCTCTAATAATACAAAATTATTTTCTACCCTTAGAAAACTGATATTGTTTAATAGTATACAAAATTTGCTATTATAAGAAACGTCTTCGCTTTGCATACTGTTATAACATGGTTAGAAAGCTATTTTAGCGTTAAAAATGATATTTTTCTATTAGAATTAATTTTGTAATTTTGAAAAGATTTTCTCTTATAAGAAAATCTTTATCGTTTGCTTCAGTAGAACTAATACAAATTCGAGTATGTAGTTTTTGGTACTTACAATAGAACTTGGTAAAACTCATCTCTTTTTTACCATTTGCTATCTCTTTCGAAACATCTAGTTGTGAGAAAATCCCTTTATCATGTATAACAGAGAAGAAGCTTCGTAATCCACTCATGCCATCAGTAGTTTCAAAGTGTGGCTTTTGCGTTCTAGTACCCTTGTGGCCATTCCATCCGTCCTCAGCACTGTCCTATGATATATTTAGCCCATAAGTGACCGTTGCATGTTATTTTTGCACGCCGGGTTGCAAGCAATCCACACACACTCACGCGACGTGAGTGATTCAGTCATGGTGGAGGTAAAATCTCGTCCGGATGGAAGTGCCCCAAAGGGTTCTCAAAACAGGGCAAAACACCAGCCTTTGACACTATTCTGTGATCGTAGAAACAAATTCATCGGTACTTATTATTCAGGCAAGCCTATGCTAGTGATTAATAAACACACTGCTAGCCTCCGTATTTTCCATCAATACTACATAATGACAGGCTTACTGATTGAAACCCTACTATATCTAAAACTATCTGTATTGACTTTTTTAACAACACAGTTTCTATAGCATGATTTTTTTCTGACCAAAACAGTCGTGTTGTGAATAATGTTGTATTCATGAAACGCCTGTGGCGGTTTATATCCAAATGATGTGTGGTATCCAACC
Organism: Sinohyriopsis cumingii; assembly: GCA_028554795.2. Taxonomy (NCBI): domain Eukaryota; kingdom Metazoa; phylum Mollusca; class Bivalvia; order Unionida; family Unionidae; genus Sinohyriopsis; species Sinohyriopsis cumingii. Next base: position 155,982,906 of record CM068829.1, read on the forward strand.
TATGACTGCCAAAGTATACTGAGGAAATCTATGGAGGTTACAAACAGTGGCATAAACTTGCCAAATGATAGGAATATTAAACATGTGACGGATCAACTGAGATCAGTATCGTTGAATGCTCTATGCAGGTTCACCAGAGAAGCACAGAAGATGTTGTTTGCATTCTCCGAAACGAAGTCAGAGCATATTGATATATTCGTTACCTGCGAGTGATCTTCGACTTGAACGAAATAAACTTGGGCAGATTTTTAAGGCAAATGAAACTCATAAGAATCTGCAAAATATTGTGCATGAAAGAATACACCTTCAAAAGAATCACAACTCGCCCACTGCGTCTGAAGCGAATTAAGTTTTTGATGAGGTCGCTGAAGCAGATGTTCAAGAGCAGGCTAATTAAAGAAATGCTTTGGATCATAAGTATAAGAATAGCATGCAAACTCACTACTTGCTTGATGACTAGATAGAAAAGGCGTTATGGGTGCGCAACAGAATAGCAGCGCAAGCACGTCTGCAATTTTTAGAAGCTATTGTCGAAAACAATGAAGCAAAACCGATTGAGTATAGTTGACTTCGACGGATATCTTTTGATGCTTTATAAGCAAGGTCATGTCGATAACACGCATCATCAACAAGGTTGATAGGTGCTTCACCAGACCGTAGATTACTGCTAGAGTTGTATTTCAAGCAGTGTACCAGGCCCGCAGTAATTGTAACCAGGAAGACGTTGTTCACCGGGACATTTACTCCATGGTGTCCCTGGTAATTGTGTTAATGCTCGTTCATTGCGTTTTTGACCTAGAGCTGGATTTGCGGTACATGTTTTGGATCAATATCGCATATAATATGAAAACATGATCGTATTATACGACAGACAATTATTCAATGATATCACAAAACAGAACTTTTGCAGATGATCTTCGTTAAAAGAACGATTTTTGGTCATTGACTTTTATGCACAAGGAACACCTAAACCGTCCAATCATGGTGAGGGAACCGTGTTTTCAAACTCAGTTAATTGCCCTGCTGGATCGGAGAAAACACAACTGTTGCTGTATGTGGTTGTTCAATGATTTACATGAGATTGATTGTACGTGTTTGCACGATCGGCAGACGATCATCTGTGTTCAAAAAGCGTCGAGATATGGTAACAATACCAGGGCGACTTTGTCGTCCACCATCGATTTCTATTCCGCTAATGAAGAAGCCCCTACCCTTATAGATTTCGGTGCAAATAAAAACAGTCTTGTTGTATACGATGATGTGATGCTTGAAAATCAAGTCAATCCCTCACAAATATTTTCACGTGGCCGGCACAAAAAACTTACGTGATTTATTTGACTCAACGATCCGCACATGTATAAAACATGTGACGCCATCAGTGGTAGTTATGAAAGCAGGTCTGAAACGACAGCCGTGGTTTTTCTGGGTTATATAATTTTTGGGTTTTCACCAACCGTGCAACCAGGCAACTTGATATCGATGACATCCTGAGCACCTATAGATCTTCCATGTCATAATAATTGTGTCACCCATATTCGTTTTTCCCTTCTGAATCAAGTCGCCACGTTGTGGCTCTGAGCGGTGATGCATTGACAATACAACTATACATTAGAGATTTACCAGATATTAAATAATAACAATGAAAGTCGTGAGTTGACATATAAAAACCATTCGCACAGTGAATGATAGAAAATCTGTGTACATGACATATTACGGGACTGGGCCTGTTGATGTTGTTCATGGATTATTTGCTAGTGTACCAAAAGCACTCACAACCTTTCAACGCGTTCTGCAGCCATTGCCAAGCAAGTTAAAATGCCGTTGGTGAATAGTGTTAAAAGTGCCGCTTTGGATCGAAAAAAGTAACTCGCATGCAACTCAGTTACTTCGATATTAAATACGGCGATTAATAACACGAGCACCATCAACAAAACAGTTACATTATCATCAACAGAATCAATGCTATTTGCAGTTGGTAAAGTAATTAACGAAGCCGTCCAGCAGCGATTGTCAGATTAAACGATTGTAAATCTAGTAACGAGAGGTAGATTTGGACGTAAGTGGTATTTAAGAAAATCAATAATGTATAAGTGAAAACTAGAAGGTTTTGCAATAGCATAGTTCAAAGAGGTTTTTGATCGAACATTTGACATGGCGATGCCTGTGTTAGTGAATCGAAGCAAGAAAGACTTCCAGTAATTCTCATAAGCAGCCAGAGACCACAATCAGTTAAAAATAGAATTGCATGTGCAAGACACATCTAGGCTTTTTCTTCCATGTAAAGCATGTTTGGAAATTGAAGAAAAACTGGTACATAATGATGGTATCGATTATCCCGCCAATACCGCAATAGGATTTGTTAGCAATGGCAACATGTCGTTGTTTAATAGTACACAATATTCCATCGATGGAAAGGATATCGAACCAATTTTGGACAAAGTTGACGTGACCACAACAATTACTGGACTTACCAGATACAGCGGTGATTGCAAATGAACAGCTGGTTCGACAATGATGTTTATCAAGGATACATCTGACAATGCGGATTTTCAACAATTCTCAATTAGGCGACATAAAACACGCACCAACCCTGCTAATGATGCAGATGTACAAGCTGTAGTTGTGGACCCTAACGGCACTTTTAATGGTGGATTTGCTAAGCGCGAAGGACAACTTCGTGGTGTATCTTTACGATTTTTTTGTGAAACTCCCTTCAGTTGCATGTTTGGTTTTTATAGAGATGTTCGCACGGTTATGTTTGGGGTCAAACACACGGTCACATCAACCAGCAAGAACAAATCCAACTATGCTATTTGGCGTGATGAAGCTGCTGCTGATGGTAGAGTTGTATTAGAAACATTAACATTTTGGATACTAGTGTTATCCCCTTCACTGTTTATAAAATCACGTTTGTGCTGTCGGGAATCACTTCAACGTTATCGTTTCTCGACAAACCAAGGACGCACACCCAACAATTGTTATTGCGGGACAGTAGAAATGGCAAATATGTACGCAACATGGTCTTACTGCACCGAAACAAGTGTTTGTGGCGTTTCAACTTACAAGTCGAGAAAATGTTCAAACACATATCAAAATACATTTGACGACTTAGAAGAGACCGAGGTTAAACGTAGAGATTCAAGATATTATTGTCAAGCTGAAAGGTGCTGTCGCAAAGAACCTGACTGAAGTCATTGAGAAACAGACAGTGGCGTGTCGGTTGCGTGTATCAAAGACTATGTTGATACAGGCAATCTCGGAATGAAAAAATTCATACATCAGCAAATAGCTAAAGAGCTAGCAACACCACGCATAGTAACACAGTTTCATTATCAACATCATTTATCACAGAAGACGAAATTCAGTTCGAAGCACTCAACATATATCTAGATGGATGGTTAACCGTCTTTGGCGTTTGTGTTTAAGATTAGATTGTATCATTATTATATACATAATGGAAATGACCACGGTAAGAAGGTTGCGGAATTTATCACATAAGACTAACTAGCAGCGAACTCTAACAACGATAACAATTTCGCTCCACTTGTCGAGGAACATCTGCGTTAAAGTGGTGTTACCAAACCCTCGTATGAACTGGGGTATAATTTTGTTAAGGCTCAAATAGAGATTGTCATTTGGAATCACCCTGATGTACCATAAACAAGTCGAAGTCAGCCTGGAATCATTGCACCTGCAGGTGAAAACTCTCAAGCGGTAACTGCAGGAGCAGATGCAAAACCTATCCGGGATGGTTTCTACAGAGATGAGGTGGCATTCACCAATATATCCACCCCAGTTACATTTCTTGTTAATTATGTTAAGTCAACATTAACTCTGCTGGCATCAAAAGACAAACCTGGTTGACTAAAATTCAACAAGGACGCACTTGTTCGGGTGACATTTATTTGGCAAAGACGATTGTTAGATGTAAAAGGTTCTGGCGCAATTGTCTTGTTTGCAGGTGAAAAGGGTTCTAAACAAGTAGATAGAACTGTCGCCGGCAATGGAAACATTCCAGAGGCAGAGAGTTTTTTATATAACTGTATGACAGTTGTACCAGTTAAAAGTGCGTGTGCGTATTGCGCATGCGCGTGATGACTAGCCCGGACAAGGTCTGGCTGTCATGCAATTAAACTACGCGATTGTATTATTAATAGAAAAACTACGACAGACCCTCATTCTTACTGACGTGAAAAAATAATTGAAGCAGTCCAACAGTTGGGAAATGAAATTACTAAGAGAACCGCGATGATCCAAAAATACAAACCCGCGGTTTTGATCGACTGTTGGTCTTGGTGTGACGGGAATCAGGACAACATCAATCATCGTAGGTTCACTAATTGCTATTATTGTCAGGGCTATATCGATATTAACCGGTGTCTCAGGTGGTTCTGGCAAAATATTTTCGATGCGACTACAATCAGGAGTACGCCTCAACTTTGAACTGCTTGCTACCACATAAAGCAGTATCAACACGATCAGTAAAGTGTATTCAGTCACAATCGAGAATAAAAATAATCAGTGCAGCTGACTATTAGACTATGCTGCAGAAATGGAAAGTCATAGACAGTACGAGCTCCAAGAAGAAAGCGCACTGATTACTAGAAAGAAAGAGTCAAACAAAAATATTTTCATGCAGAAAACGTTTTACTGATCGAAAGCCATTAGCTAGCAGTAAGTTTCTTGATCGCTACCATTGGCTCACCTGAATAAGCACACTCTGCGGAATTTGATTTTGCAATCGCAGAGTAGTAGCAAAGGCTGGTGTTTAGCCTTTTGTAGGAACCCTTTTGGGGCACGTCTATCTTGACGAGACTCTACTCCCATAACTGAATTACGTGAGTGTGTGTGGAGTGCTTACACCTCCGCGGACAAAATTTATATGCAACGGTCACATATGGGCTAAATATGTCATGAGTAGAGGGGAAAAAATGCAAAGGCCACACTTTGACAGTACTCCGTCCAACAACAGACATGAATGATTGGCTAGTTACATTTCATGTAATGAATATAATTAATTTTCAGGATATATGCCGGCACCGAACATAGCCAGACGGGAAACGGAGGAAATCATCTTTGCCTACCAGAAGATCCAACATGGGCGAAGTATCAAGACGGAGACGGAGTTTTATTTCGTGAACTCAGAGCTCATGTATATGGAACAGAACACCAGGTAGGTTATGGCAGTGACTTCAACCCTTTCTCGCGTGCAGTTCTTGACAACGATGCTCCGTGTGCTGTTTGCCGAACCACTCGTTCCTCTTATATTATGATTCCTGGTAGAACAAATTGCTACTCCGGATGGACGGTTGAATATTCGGGTTACCTGGTCTCAATGTATTACCTGCATGCCGCACCCTTAGAGTATGTATGTTTAGACGGCGACCCAGAATCTATAGTACGTGGTGAAAAGCGCCTAAATGGTCACCTACTGTACCTGGCGGATGTTATATGCGCATCGTTGCCATGTCCACCATACGTCAACGGCCGGGAACTCGCATGTGTCGTCTGCTCTAGATAATTAATAGGCTTCTTTGCCATTAGTATAATCAGCCTCGAAAAATTCTCACCATTGCCCAGATCAGAGGCTGACGAGCGCATCAAGTTTTGCTTTAGACATATCTTTATTGTGATTTAATTGAACATTATTATATTGAACACGAATGAAGTAACTCCTTGATGTCCTTTCACAAACACACATGACGTTAATTTTCCAAAAGCCTGAGCAAATTAAAAAAAATATTCTGTGTAAATTGCATTTATGATAGAAGTATTCAGTCACAAGGCAATACTAAAATTACACATACATGTATAACTTAAGTAAAATAACATCTTTTAAATAGTAGAAGGGGGGGGGGGGGCGGGGAAGGAAGACATTTTACCATAGTTCGTTCCACATAACATCACGAATGATATCCGCGTTTGTTTCTAATTAACTGCTTTCGTCAGCGTCTCGAATTGCAGCTACAATTGCCGAATTCGTTTCTTGTACGAATGATTTAGACACAATTCACAATGAAATTGAGCGCAACACTATTTATTCCATACACGCTAAAAAAGACTGGTCTGTGTACATGTAATCGGCCATATGGAATTACATCACAATTAATACTTTCAGTTCAGTACCCACGAATGTATTTCTAGTCTATTTTTACAACATTGTTTCCTCTCTCATTTTGGTGGTGATAGAAGAGTTTTATTTATGCATCTTTGGTAGGGATTTAAAGGTAACTATTTATTCTTGATAATATGATCTCAGGGTATTGTTGTCTGTATGTATTTTGGCGACAGTGCACAGTGAGTAATAAGGCCTTGGTGATGATCCGGAAGTTAAATATGTGTTCTGTTTACATGCCGTTATGTTGACAGTCAATCATCTAAAAAAAGAGCAGGTCAACCTTTGACAAGAACTTCATCGTGAAGTCATCTTTGAAGGTATTTTAGATTAACATATGATTTGCATTGATTGTCACACAGTGGAATGGTCAGTTCTGAGAAACAAATGTAGAGAACATATTGTAAAATTAATTGTGTACTATGTCCATATTCGTCCGGAGGTCTGGAAGAGTCAATTTCCATACTGCAAAGAATTCCAAGGGAGATAACTACCTTACGACCGAATACAGCTGAATAGGAAAGGTGATTACTCCTTAACAAACTAATCGACTCTTTCACAGGCTATGGCGCATCGACGATCACCCTGTTTCAGCATGTACAGAATAGCACGTGCTATGTTGTTTTTAGATACAAATAGTGTTCAAATAGTTCGTGCGCGAAACGAATTGAGTAATTTTACCTACATTTAAAGACGCTGACGTGAATATTTGTTGAACTATTGACTATATATATATATATATATATATATATATATATATATATATATATATATATATATATATATAGAGAGAGAGAGAGAGAGAGAGAGAGAGAGAGAGAGAGAGAGAGAGAATTATAAATATACAGACAGAACGGAAAGTGCTATTTCTGGATTCTATACCAAAATGCTTGATAATAGAAGGCATAATTAATATTTAATACAAATAATGCTATCGTACAGGTTTGATAATTTTTTTAAAGCTTACTCTACGGAGATTCGAATTTATGTCCGTGGGTAAACGGTACCCATCGTCTTTCCTGCACACGCCATGGTACAGAAACTACACTATATCGAACTGAGTAGTTTTCAGTAAGCTGATAGAAATATTTCATGAGTTTACCACTAAAGCAACAGTGATGGTATTTAGTAATAACGCTCATTGCTTACAAGTTTGGAAAGGCCAAAGTGTCGTCTAAGATAGCCTTGTTTAAAAAAATAGCATTCAGTAGAAGAAAAAGCGTTCATTTGTTGATTTCAAAGATCACAAAATTATTAAATTATCCAACAATGCTTTAGAAAGGACGCATATTTTCATTTTGCTGAAAATGGTGATTTCTATGAAATAAGCAGTATCATTTCCGATGGGCAGTTGTTCAATACAGTGTCGCATGAAGAAGGAATAAAATATATGTTTGATATAAGTACATATACACAGTCTATATTAGGCTAAACCGACAGTAAAAATTGGAGATTTCGTAAGCTTCACAATGTCAGTCTATAACGATTAAACTGAAACTGAGTATAACTAGAAGACGAAACAACAAATGGTGATCCAGCATAGGAATCAGAGTGAACCATAGGAATGACGAAATTTAATATGAACTCTGAAATCATTCATATGTTTAAAAACTTGCTTTCTTGCTGAACATAAGTTTCTGTTTTTAACGGACGTCTTGTTAACTAGTCGAAAAACCAATAAACATTACATGGTGTACAGCAAGTGTAGGTAAAACCTAGTTCCAAGACCAGTAACCTAATTTTTGAACATTATTTGTCCATTATTTCAGTAATTGTTTTCAAACACATTCATTGTAACACGTTGTAAATTGGATTTCGGTCAAACGTTTTACCATTTAAGATATTTTGTAGGACCTTATGGTAATTTGGTAATTTTCCTCACTATATATTACATTTATTAAAAATTACACTAAATCACGTCTAACGCAACTTAAAAATTTTTTTAACCTAATTTGTACGAGTGTTTGCTCCCTTTTTTAAAGAACTTGATACGAAGCTACTGGTTGTCAACATTTTAGTATAAACAGCCGAGGCCAATGGTTGAGAAAATATCTCGATTTCTTTATCTCCAGACCACTCACCTATTTACTTTATATTTTCAACACCGCTCAAAAAATAAGATTAAAGTCAGCGTCTGCCCCAAATTGTATATAAATTAAAACATGAAATTCATATTTAGATTGAAAGAAGAAAAGAAAAATAGAGGCATTCACCTTATCCTTGTCCTGCATTAAGTTTTAGTGTACTGGCCGATACAAGAATAAAAGTCATATTTAACGAGATAAATATGTTATATTTAGAAAGTGCATATTTTAAACAGCAACCACTGAATATTTTCAAAAACTCTACCTTAAAATTTGACTCTGATGATCGAGTCAATTGATTCAAGGCAAACTGTAGTATGAACTTTTACCAGTCAATTCAACTGGTCCTTGTCGTGTGCAATAGCCGGATGTGAAATAAATTCAAGGAATTCATATCTTGGAGATGGATTAATTACCTATATCATATCAACTTTCAGATAAGAAAACTGCTAACTGAATGCTCAATACCAACATCACATGACAGTACATTGAATCCAACAAACAAAATAGATCTAACAAAATTTGATCTCATTTGTAATAAGTTTAATATCCCTCCAAATTATGGATGAAGCGCAAAATCTTCTTGTTGTTAATGCACCTTGACCCTGTTAAGAAACAGAGATGGGCATAACGTAAGATGACATAAGAATATAAGAAACATTAGAACCAGACAAGTTGTGGAATAGAGGATGCTGGATGTGATGCAATCCGGAGCAATAACCACAAAAAGAAGAAATAGGATGGACTTATTTGTTTCTACGATTTAGCAGTGAACTAACAAATGAATGAATAACGCAATGAAATTCAAGTCTTAGGTCATATGCGATATATCTATCTATCTATCTATCTATCTATCTATCTATCTATGTATCTATCTATATATATATATATATATATATATATATATATATATATATATATATATATATATATATATATATAACTATATGCAACATAGATCTGTTACGGTGTCTGATTATACTATTCAAAACACCGCAAAAATACTGTAATATTTATTGTTTTCGCGAAAAAGCGTTTGACACTCATGAAAACATTACAGCAATGTTTTTCAGGTTCAAAAGATATACTAAACTACTCTGCCACTGTACTTCTTACCAAAGGTTTCCTCATTTACTTTTATTGATGTGCATCAGAGACGCACAGCAAGTTTTTGATTTGGTTAACCTAAACCCATCTTAAGGCTGAATCTTTAACTGCCTTTACATTTGTTTATATGCTTCAGACATGTACAACAACATTCTGAATTTTATGTTATATATAAGACACTTTTGAGCTCCAACAACTTGCCTTACGAAGAAAAACTGGCCGTCCCTAATTGGCTTGCCTCTTTATTCATTCGCAAGATCATGTTAATTCATTAGATTTGCGGTTGGTTACAACTAATATCGATAGCCGTTTAATCTACGTAGAGTGTTAATTTTTATTTGCTTTTAATTGGGTTTTCTGAAAGAAAAAATAACTATACATTACCCAAGTCTCTGATTGTCAATAAGGTTATCAAAAGTTGTGTCCCTTTCTTTATTGTAATGGTTAAACTGTCATATAATTTCAAGCACCCTGCCATGTGTTAGGATGTATGTACTATACAGTGTTTCAAAATGAATTTTCTAGAATATATTCTCTTGACAATCCACAAATGCTATAAATAAGGAGAGAGAGAGAGAGAGAGAGAGAGAGATAGAGATGGAGGCATGCAGGTTGGTTTGGTTTGGTGTGGTGTTTTAAAGTACGGCCGAACATGGAGGTTATTTAATGCCAAGGTAATAAGAGCAATTTGCCTTTTACTGGAACACACCAAGTATCCGACCCACACTGATCCTATGGTAGGATTCTAACGCACATCTTTTCGCTTGCAAGTAAGGCACGTAAACCAATAAGCCATTGTGGTTCTAAGATGAAGAGAGGAATATAAAGGTACGCAATGAAATTTTTTTATTATAGAGCATGCAAATTGGAAGCTATTTTGAAACTCTACTGAATTTCAGGTGAATGATGCCTCTACAAAAATCGCACATTTTTCTCAAAGTCATGCCTATAATGTGAAGAACACCAAGCATAATGTTCACAAGCTAGCAGGTACACGTGTTCAGCCAATCACGTGGAAGAACGTCTCAGTGATATGTGCAAATGTGGCTCAAAATCAAATCCATCAAAGAATTAAATGATTTAACCTTCTACACTAAGGTCAATCACAATCTCTTAAAAATAAATCCTCAACAGCGTTCACAAGCTCGGCCAGTCATACTGAAGAATACGTCATTAACATGCATAGGTATAGCTCATATTCGAACTCATCCAAATTCTCAGCAATAAAAACTTATGCACCAAATTTGATCTCAATTGTAAAAATGAAGAATTGACTTATGTGATTTATAATCCAATATTCAAATGTATAATCTTATGCACCAAGCCCTGACCACAATGTGCTCAAGAAGAATACCGGGGATGTCAATTTATATGCCTGCTCCTAATTTTCACTAGACAATGGTTGTCAATCTATATTGGTTCACAGCAACATCTGGTACATGCATCTAGCAAAAGCAGCATCTCCCCCTCTGGTATTCTAATTAGATGCAACTGAAAGAAACTGATCAAATCAGATTCCACGATACATTTTACCTCGGACGAAAGTTCAGAGTAATCATGGGAACCTCGTTGGACAACAACATATGTACACGTTGCGTGTAAATCACTCAAATTTTAACATTTCATACACGTTTCTCTCGTGAGTCACTTCACGTAGACAATGAAAGCCACAATATGTAAAATCTAAATGATCCAGTAACGAGAATATGTTTAAAATACCATCTTGGCTAGCAACATATGCCATGGGTTGATGTGGAATAAGATGGATCGACGACCCTTGGCTAGAGTATAGGTCACGCCTTGTATTTAATATAACTCTGTTTAGAATCAATTGGGTATTGTTGACTCTGGAGATTAATGACCATGGTCTCAGTGACCTTGACCTTTGGTCACTGTATGCAGTCATGACGAAAGAAACATCTGATATTTATATGCCCAAGGCTTTATAGGTTGCTTTATTGCTTTTAGTTCAAGCCATCTACAAAGTTTGGTCAAGGAAAGTCTCCAGGAAAAAGCTATTCTGCAAAATCTATTTTGTACGAGCCACAATGACCTTAACCTTTGATATTTTACCTCAGAATCATCAGGCCTCTTCTATACTTTAAAAGCAAGCTCTCGACATTCGTTAGTCAAAGTACATGGTTTAGAACTAAAGTTATTATGTTTCCAGTCACAGTTACATTGGCCTAATAGGCGGCTTCTCTATCCCAAGCAAACGTGAGTCCCAACCTCTGGTTAAGTTTTGCGATGCAGGGCTAATGTTAGTGAACAGTAACCATATTTTGTCTTTCAATGAGGTCTTGACCTTTGACCTTAGGTTCCGCAAATTGTTTGGGTTTTTACTTGCCATAAATGCAAGCCATACACTCTGTTTGGTCCCGGTCTATTATTTTATTATGCAGCAGCAATGTTTCTTCTTTTACATTGACCTTGGCCTTTGATCTGTTGATCCCGAATTTGACAAGCATATTCCTTGACGTAAGTGTCAATTTTCCACAAAGATGGATTCACGTATGTGACATAGAAATAATGCTATTGTTCGGAAACCATTTTTCTTCTTGCGTATAAAATTACCTTGAACTTTGATCTTTTGACCCCAAACTGACGAGAGTCTACCTTACTCGAAGCTATCCACAATGTTTAGTTCGGGTCATTGATGTAGAAATAAGGTTATTGTGCTATAACGTTTTCTTCCTTCAGTCTCAGTGACCTTAGCGTTTCTGTCCTTAATCCTAGACTAGAAATTGACAGAATTCTTTGATACCTCAAGTGCAATTATGTACAGAATTTGGTCCAGGTAAGTGATTTACAGTTAATATTATTGTGTGGAAACCAGGAATCGTCTTTCAAATACAGTGACCTTGAACGTTAACATGTTGACTCCAAAATTGAAAGGATTATTTCTTACCTAACGTGCAAGCAGTGTTTGGTCTCGGTATGTAATGATTAGATCATGTTATTATGATGAAACTAACTCTTTAAATCACAGTAATTATGTCCTTTGACCTTTTGACCCGAAATCGATGCTCCTTCCTTTCCAAGTTATCCACAAAGTTTGTGTAGCTATGACCCGTAGAAATGAAGCTGCCATGCGTAAAAGGAAAATAAACAGATGGAAGAAAATTTCAATGCATAATATGATCCACTGAAACGGCAGATATACAAAACTAAGTCTCGTGTGTTCACAAGCAAGTGTTTACGGACCAATGAAAGATGTTGCTGTGCCATAACGTTAGTTCACTTGACCTTGACCAGGTCATGGTTTCACTGAATTCAGCAAAATTTATCCTCCATTGAGATTTTACATTATCTTGCTTCAGACAATATCAGTATTTGCACTTGAGGTAGTGATAATCACGATAATGCAAGCTCACTCTTGACCATATGGAAATCTTTTTAATGAAAAAGACATTCCTCTAATCTAAAGATATTATCAACATTTTCTCAAAGACAAAGCATGCGTTTTATCATGAGATTTAAAAATAGTATGATTATTTTTGAATCATTGTTACCAGCTAAGGGTTCTCTGTAAAAGTAATTAATACCAACCAGGAAATAGAAAGGATATTAAAGGGGAGAAAACAAAACTATCTTGTCCTAGTTTAATTGAAACTAGCAATTATTGCCACACTATTGTGTTGCTTTTGAAAACGCAAAATGTTCACATGGAGTGATAATGACTGCTGTCATAATGACTGCTGTGTTAATGATGTAATAATGACTGCTGTGATAATGACTGCTGTGATAATACCTTAATTATTCTTGACATTATTATTTTGATTAAATAATTGCAAAATGTTTAAAGATTTACTTACTTACTTATGTAGAAATAAAAAGGGTACACATTTAAAGCCACTTGAAATCCACTTTTTCTGTTTCCTCGGGTCAATTAATTGCTGAAGTTAAAAATCTGTACTTATTTGATATACAACATTTACAAGCAGTATTGTTGCAAAAGACTATGGAAAGAATACGTGTCGGTTGGTTAGAAATTCATTATTTCTTTCTAAATTGTATTTATACAAGTAGTTACATTTTGCAATTGTCATCTAACTTGCATTCAATGGATGTAAAAATATTTTAACAAATAAAAAATAGATTAATGTCTATGAAAATGCAAATTCAAAGCGACGAAAAATCAGCCTCAGACAAGTCTGAGCTGATACAGTTTAGTTCGGATTGTAAACGTTAGTTCAGTTCAGTAGCAATATAGTTTTTTTACCCATGCAACATCTATAAAGCATCGCCTACTCTTGTTCGCTAAAAAGAAAAAAGAATACCCAAGTAAATAATAATGCATGTATGTGTTTTTTTTTATTGGAGAAGACATTAGTTCTCATCAAACGTATTTTGGGTTCATTCTGTTCATGTAGATTCCTTGCAGTCTGACTTCTTATTGAACGGTGCATCATTTCCTAGTAGCAAAGAGTTTTCAATTATTAACTGCATACTATACACTTCGAAATACTGCAACCTTCTAACACATCCTTTCAACAGAGCAAATCTATCTCCGTCACATCTGGTATTGCTGCTAAAGCATTATTCAACCATCTCTGCACTGGACATAGCCTCTGTTTGATTGGACGAGCTTCATCACCAGCATTATGATGGTGGCAACAAACCACAAATATTTCTTCCAACAAAATTTGAGTTTTGCAAGAAACCAGTAAAAACAATTTCCTGGTCAAGATGTGTAGTCGTGGGGAAAAATATATCTGCAAACTATACAGCTTGCAATACAAAGCTGTGTGACATCCATGTTCTGTTGATATAACTTTGAAAGTGTTCCTTCTGAGGTTTTGTGTATGTTCATGTAATCTAATACCCTTGATCTCTCAGAAATCTCCTTGCCGCTGGTATATAAGCTTGATCACTTTTATCTAGAGGCCAAGAAAGAGCGCTCTCTTTAAGATTAGTTTCAAAAGAAGGGGCAGCTTTATTTCTGCATGCTATAGGTGTAATATGCAGATTTCGATGATGGTATAGATTCAGTAAAGTAAACAGTTTTACTTCAGGAATAATCCTTTCATGTCTTCTTCTACGCTGCCAGACCCGATGATGACGCTGTTTTTGTGATTGTTGTGGCTGTGGCTGTCGTGCTGGTGCTGGTGCTACCTGTGGAAGTGTTTTCACCACAGGCTCCACCTCACAACTTTGCCTTAGCATGAGGTGAAGTAATATAGTTTTTTTTCTTTTCCTCGTCTTCTTTCTTTTTTTCTCCCTCTCCTCCTCTGTATCATGGCTTCCTCTGCTATTGCCTCCATGGCCAGCTCAGCCAACAGACGTCGGGATTATTCCAGGTGCTTCTGAAGTTCAATTAGTTTCGCTATTCTGCTACTCATTTTTTGTTGTTCACGAATCAACAGGGGTAGCCAGACTGACGAGCGTTCCCTATATATTGGCCAAGCACGGACGGGAAATAAAACATCCCTTGACACCAAAACATACATTACCTATAATAGCAGCAAATGCGCGCGGACGTAAAAGAAACACGCACACACTTTTTTTAATTAACAATCACGAATTTAATATTTTGATAGGCTACGGAAACGAAGGGCTTATACACGTACTTCTAACAAAGATAAATAATAAATGAGTCTATAGACGCACTTCTATTTTTTCTGACTAACATACCAATGGCAATTTGAATTATTATTTCTTTTCCTGAGTATTGGGTAGGCCTGAAAAGGGCTCTTTGTTTTGTGAACGAGGAGTTATGGCAATCTTTTATGATGTAAGATTGCGCCCTCGTCTGGCGGCAGGCTTTCCCACAGGATAGGGTCTGCTATCGGAAAGAGAATGAGAGCTCTTTGGTGTCGGCACGGCATTCGATAAAATCTATGTCAGATTCCTGCTGCTCCTCTCTCTGTTGCTTCTGAAGTATGTACTTGTCCGTCCATTCTTCTTTCTCCTTGTTAATTTCCTCTATGAAGAGCTCTTCTATCAGGTCTTCAGTTACTTCTGAAGTTTTCTATCTTTTCAGGCTTCTGTATCAGGCTTTGCCTGATTCGATGCGAATCGATGGTCAGACTGGAGACTGTCCCGCTTTTATATCGTTCAAGCGCGGACGCGATCGAAAACATCCCTTACTTATTTAGAGTCGGAACGCTGAAATAGTTTGATTTGAGGGATATAGAAAGTCAAAGAGCATGGTTCATGATACAAATTGCAAACAAACGACAGACTCATTTTTTCAAAACACAACACAACATTTTTATTCAAATAACTAACAACTAACACTTCATTGTTAAAAAAATTAACAATTCAATTCAACAATTAACTATTTATTTTGGACAATTTTGACAACGTTGTGAACTGTTGAAAGTCATTGGGCCATTGATGTACACTACGCTTCCTAGCTAGAGAGAAAGGATAACCATAATGGTCACAAAACCATCGATCTACTTTCTCATCGTTTCCAGAAGAATGACGATCAAAATAAGTCACTAAATGTTCTAAAGAATATCCAAACCTGTGTTGATGCAGAAAATACATAAAATATTGTCCACACAACATGGAATCTATGCCTTGTATTTTCACATTATTGAATCGTGTCGTCTGGGCATTTCTTCTCATAAAGTCGATGATATAGTCTTCCAAAGGGGGCAATCCATACGAATCGAAATATTCCACATTACCTTCTTTAGGAAAGTAGACGGCTACCCAGTGGTTTCCTGGGAGATGACTGCCGTCCTTGTTGATGACATAAGCTTGATGGTCTTGAGGTTTGCAATGAGGTAGTTCATCTTTAGCACACACGACAGGATTCCAAGGAGCAGTGTACGAATTGTGGTTCAAAAGGTAATAAAGCTCCCAGGTATCCATTTTTGTGTTGTTTTGTTTTTCTTGTTTTTTCTTCACAGGTGATGATAAGTGATCAGTTCAATCCAGACTTTTCCCCTGAAAATCTCTGACAAGTAAAAGGCTATTAGCTATGACTTCTTACCCTGGTCCAAGAGAGTTTCGATGCGACGGATATCCAGAGTTGTTAATGGAGGACAAGAATGTTCACGCATGCCTTTATACCACTGTTGTATCCTGTCTTCTTCTGAGATGAGACTCCAAGCTTCATCTAGATATTCGTCCATTTTTTCTTCTGGACTCAGCATCATACATTTATCGTGTTGAATTTGACTGGGATGATCGTTTTGACATCCATAGCAATCTTCCTTGATCAATTCCGTAATTTTTTCAGCCAAGTGTTTGGCAAAACAGAAGACTATATTCTGTTATTGTTCTGGCCATTTGGACTATATAACTATGTCATTTTCGTCTTGTCTTGGGATTCTACTTCCAAAGGCTCCTCAATTTCCCTGTCCAAAGAATCTCCACTATTCAAAGAGGAATAACAGTCTTCCATAGCTTCTAATAGTCTAAAATGACTTCTCTCGAACTGTTGATTTCTATAGTATTATCGATTTCTGCATACAGGATGACGTTCACCTTGTGGGGTAAATGTTTAGCAAACTGAAGTTTCACTCAAATCTGGCCGGATTTTACAGGGTGGAAATGTCCCTCGTCGCTGCCTTGGTCTGGAGTGAAATCAAAAGCCCACAAAGTGTAGCCTCCTGCATAATCCTTGTACGTAATATCGTGACTGGTGTTGGTTCCTAACTGCCCGGTGGCTTCGTACAGGGACAAGTACGTCGTAGTGATAAAAGTGGAAAGGATTTTCATTCCTGACTCAGTTGAAGCCTGTATTGCTCACGATACTAAGGATTAAACGTTTGGGTAACTGCCCTTGGAACAGATGATATTCGATCATAGAGTGCTGTCCAGTGGGAACAGTGAACGTTTTCACTTCCACGCGTCGTATCGGATACTTGGCAGTCGTTCTGCTCAAAGTGTGACTGATATCGTTTCCTACATTCGGTAACACTTCCACACGTCGTACGTAGAGGTTGGCTTCTTCGATTTTGGTTTTATAAGCGTCATCCGTTGCATCCATTAAATGGAAAGCGATACAGTTGCGATTCAGTCTCAGGCGGATATCCACGCCGTTCAGCAAATACTTTTCTTGTAACCACGAACCCAAATGCAAACGATCCATCAGTTCTAAACTCTTGTTATCTTTTATTTTGTTTCGTCGTTCTATAAATCCCTCATTGTGGTCTTTCTTTCCATCCACTTCAGTGTTGTTAATTTAATTGGTGTGTCAGGTTTCCATACCACACAAACATCCAGATGAGTGTTCTTGGCTTCGTTTCCGTACGTCAAGAGATTTTCCAGGTAGGCACGATAAGGGTAAGTATTCATACTGTTACTGACCAGTTTGTTATTCAAGTACAAATCCACTGAGCTGAAAAAGGAATGCATAAAATTGTTGACGGGAACTAGTGGCTCAGTGTCTGTAGGATTTCAAGCCGTATCCTGACCTTTGACATTCAAGTACAAGTAACTGCTGTTAAGATCGATGTAATTTTCGGTCTGTTCTTTGATTTCAAACTCAATGAGAGTTGATCCTGAGTCCTTGACAGAGGAAAAGGGATGAAATTCGACACAATGAGATTCTTGCATTGTCAACATAGTAGGCATGGCAAACACATCCAGTTGCGACTTGGAACAGGCGCAAGACGCTCTTTTGCTTCTATGATTTAATAATCAAAAACGTCTAAGTCTCGAACAGTTCTTCTTTTCTTTGTTTTTCAATTTTTATAAGTGCAAAGAGTTTTGAAGGGGTGTTTTCTTATTCCTCTCTTTCCGCCGTGTCCTTGTTGTGGCGTTAGGGAAGCGGGAATGCCCGACTCGGTAGCGCCCAGGGCATTTATAGGTGTTTCTCGTCGGCACAAAATGTCTTTGCCCGTTTTTAGCAAGACATTTTTGCCTGTTCTCAAGAATGCTTCTTTAGGGTTTTGATTGTCGATGATGACATTTTGGAGAAATTCTTTGCCTTGGATCAACGCGGCATCTTTCAAGGCGTGGATATCCTCGTGTCACCATCGGTTTGAAAACAGGAGCCACCGGACAAAAAGCCGATCTCAACGTATCTCCTAAACCATGTCCTCCTTGTCGAGCGACTCCTCGGTACACTGGATACATAACTTACGAGTGGTTAGAGAATCGTTTTCGAAAATGGAGTTTGAACGTGACTTTCCCTTTGGAGTATGGACTATTTTGTCCCAGATCTGCTTTTGTAGCAATGTTATAATTGTCAAAATAGGACTTACTGACGGGCAAATAGTAATTATGTACAAATTCGCGGCGAGCGTGATAGGTGTTTCCACCTTCCTTGACAGTGTTCATGGCAGAATCCACTCTGAAAGTAATGACACGCAGTAACGGTACGGCTGGGTGCCCCACCACGTTGTACACCACCATATCGGAGTACCCAAAGATCAAATTCAGTCCTTGGTTCAGTTCTACTCGGGAACGAAACAACTTGGCAAAAGAATCGTTGTTGGAAATGACGGCTAATTATCCTTTTGCTTCTTCCTCATCTCCATGTCCCCAACCAAAATGTCAAACAATTTAGGACAAAATAAAATGGACAACACTTTACTCCCCTCATGAAATTTCATCAGAAGGCGACGAGCTATTTTAATGGTACTCAAGGGTGACACTTTTTTTGTCTTTTGTCCAAGGCTTTGCCAACCACTGCATTGAACATCACAGCAATTGTGTTCACCAGATGTTGACGAATAACAAAATACCCTAGTGTAATTGTTAACAGATGGGTGATCCGCCTAGTTGTGTGATTATGTTTTTTCATAGGGTCACCTGAAGTTGGGTTGTCAATCAATTGTTGTTGTACTTTTTGGTCATGAACTTCAACCGCAAAATATTTTGATTTGGAAGGACATTGATGACTTGTGTCGGGTGAATGATTTCCACCCAAACCACTTCACAATGGGTTTCGTGATCTAATTGGATGGCCTGAGGTAATTTGACTGTGTAACATCACAAAGTGTTATTGGGAAACACCTCCATGGAACTGTCACTGGATAAGATTAAGTAAAATTGATTGTCGTAGTTCATAATTCCAGAATTCTGTGGCTGTGTGAGGGGTCACTGGAAGTGAGAGTAGTGTCTCCGGCCAGAATGTAGTTGTTGTTGTTGGAGTGGTGACTGACACTGGACGCAATATTCTCGTTATTGCCGTTCGAGGTGAATTTCAGGGACGGATTGGGAAGAAGGTAACCGTTGCAACTACTCAATAATATGGTCCATAATTGTTTGTCTCCTTGTCGCAAACTCAAATTGGCAATGGACGCACCGATGACACAATACACCATAAAGATTTGGCAGAAAAAGATGATTTGCGTTTTAGACACACGTTGTCAGCATCTCATCCACATGGATTAGTTTTGTAAATCTTGCAGAGAAGAACTGGGTGAAGCATTGGTCGCTGTAGTGGTAACGATAGCTGAGGCTGTGTGGAAGGGCATGATGGTCACTTCTTTTTATAGTCGATGACTTGCGAAGCGTCGATCCAAGAATCAAAACTGGGAGGATATCCTTTCCAACGTACTTTGACTTATTTGACACGCCGTTTTCCCACTTTAAGGGTTCTGCGTTTGAGAATACTTTCGATGTCGTACACGTCGTCTTTTATTCGGTGACACGTTGTGACTCTGGCAAGTAAAACGTTCCTATTAACATTTATCCATTCATGTCTTCCAATTTATAGGCGGTATGATGACGGCCATGCACTCGTCCAGTGACACGAAACAATTCGGTGGTCCAGTTGGGCAAGTAACCTATGTCGAAATTTGGCTTGGTTTTGCCAATGCGCACCCAATCTCCAAAGGTCAACACTCCACTTTTCTTGGGGTCAGCCACCGTCGGGGACGTACCAAACAGGCGATCAGAAACGAACACTTCGTTGTCGGGAGTCACTTCATGGGGGGTTGCGTCCGATGATTCGATGGTAAGCTTGTATGTACGCTTGAACCAGGTGCGATAAGATGTCGATGTACTTGAGAGTGTGGTGATGTGTAAAATATTTCCACATGTGTTCTTTCAACGTACGTTGAAAACGTTCCACGATGCTAGCCTTGGTTTCGGGATTCTCGGTGAGGAAAAAATGAATGTCACGTTTCTTTAATTCTTTTTGGAAAGCTTGGTTCAGAAATGTGGTGCCTTTGTCAGTTTGTCATCGAAGAGCGTGACGACCGCTTTGTTTCAACACCAATTTGAGGGCTCGCACTAACTCAGTGCTCGATTTGAAAGTCAATGGCACGACGCTACCAAATTTAGAAAAGACGTCGATGACACAAAACAAATTATTGTAGCCACGATTGTAGATGGCCAAATGAGAGATATCGGCTAAATCGGCTTGCCATTGATGATCGATGCCTTCCACTTGGGTGCGACTTCTGGAAAACGGTCGTCGAATGGGTTTGTGTAAAGTGTAGGTAGCTTGTTGTTGTAACCATCGTTGCACTTGAGGTAAACGGAGACTTTTCAATCGAGGTTTGTCAGCACTATACCATTTCTGAACTCCTCCGTAACCTGCAGGATGGAATGGATCGTAGTAATTGTTTGCTAACACCTTCTCCATTTTCTTTTGTTAGTAAGTCACTCACTCTTCGCTGACCATACTTTGGACGAAGCGAAAGGGTGGTTTGGACACGGATTTACGAAGGGCCACGGGGGTAGAAGTCAAAGGTAGTGGTGGAGATGGTAATGGAATGGCTTTGGTCTATTTTTCGTTTTCCTTCTGTGGAAGGAGGAGTGGACATCATCTTTTTAACCCAAGCCTTCATTTCTTCTCGTTGGGGTGTGGGAGAAGGGGTCGACAAGGACGCTTCAATCTTACTAGGAATGGGAGCTGCTGACAGTGTTTGAAATACTTCTCGTACCTCTTTTTTTTCAGGCTTTCGTGGGGTTGCGTCTCTCATGACCACTGGAGGTGGTGGCGGTGGTGGTGGTGGTGTGGGTGATGGACTTTTCATCAAGGCCTTAAAATCTTTCAATGTGGGTGAAGCTGTTTCGTCCAAAGCTCTCTGGTGAAAGAGTTGTAGTCTTTGCAAGAGTTGACCGTACTTTTGCGATTTTTCTGTTTCGAACAAATCGAGTCGATCCATCAATGACAGCAATTCGTGTTGTAACTGGGTCATCTCGGTCAAATTTGGATTGGGAGGCAAATGCGGGGTCCGTTGTTCTTGCCAACGATAGTATTCCATCCATCGTTTGTATGGACCTAAAGCTAGCTTTTGTCCTTCCATTCGATTTCAAGGGTCACGTCTGAGATCTTTCGACTTCAGAGGTCCCTTTTATCTTGCTCCAATGAGTCCTCCCATCATGGTTCCCAATGCTCCTTTCAGCAAAGGTTCTAACAACAGAAGCGAAATTCATCCGCGTTGGACCCCAGTCTTCTTAATTTGACGAATGGGGATTTTCTTTTGAACCATATGACGAAGAACGTGACGATATTTGCCTAAACATTGTTTCTAGTGTTTTGACAAAGGTATCGTGCCTTTCTAAACGTTCAAGCAACATTCGCACACGGTATCGATGACATCCACAGATGACTTGCGCTGACGGGTAAATAGTGAGGATGTACAAATTCGCGGTGAACGTGAGATGTGTTTCCGTCTTCCTCGTCAGCGTTCGTGACATAATCTACTTTAAAAGGAATGACACGCAGTAACGGCACGGAGGTGTGTCCCACCACATCGTACTCCAACACATCGGAGTACACAAAGATCAAATTCAGTCCTTGGTTCACTTCTACTGGGGAACGAAATAACTTGGCCAAATAATTTTTGTCGGAAATGACTGATAATTCCTTTTTGTTGGTTATCTTCGTCCTCATCTCAACGTCGCCGCCCAAAATGTCAAACAATTCAGGACAAAATAAAATAGAAAACACTTTGGTGTCCGGAAATTTTATCAGTCGGCGACGAGCCACATTACGGTACTCAATAGTGACACTTTTTCTGGCACTCTCCAAAGCTGTAAGAAACAAGGCATTAATCCTGGTAGAAACTGTGCTCACCAAATGTTCACCGCTAAAATAAGAGACAGTGGGAACTATAAAGTTATATGTTGACTTTTTGAGTTTGTGAGTTATATATTTTATTTTAATATTTTACATGGATATCTAAGTACTTTTGCATTTGCTCCTCATAAGCTTCGACTGAAAAGTGTTTTGATTTGGAAGGACATAGAGGACTTGGGTAGGGTGAATCATTTTCACCAAAGCCACTTCTCAATGAGTATCCGGATCTAACTGGATGGCCTGAGATAATATGGCCGTGTAACAACAAAACGTATTGTTGGGAAAAACATTCATGGAAATGTTACTGGTTAAGGCTAAAAAAAGTTGGTTGTAGTTGTTCATCAATTCATAATTCTGCTGAAGTCCAAGGGGTTATTGGAAGTCAGAGGAGTGTCTCCGCCCGAAATGTGGTTGTTGTTGGAATGGTGACTGGTGTTGGGCATAAGACTCCCGTTGTTCCCGTTCGAGGAGTATTTCAGGGAAGGATTAGGAAGAAGATACCCGATGAAACTGCTACGTAAAATAGTGCACAATCGTTTGTCTCCTTGCTGCAAACTGGCAATGGTCGCACCGATGACACAATATACCACAACAATTTGGCAGAAGAAGACGTTTTGCATTTTAGACACACGTTCTCCACACCACACTCACAAGGGTTGCTTTTGTAGATCGGTGAAGGAGCGGTCACTGTAGTAGCTGAGGCTGTGTGGAAGGGCGTGATGGTTACATCTTTTTTATAGTCAATGACTTGCGAAGCGTCGATCCAAGAATCAAAACTGAGAGGATATCCTTTCCAACGCACTTTGACTTCTTTTCGGATTCTTCGTTCGAGAATACTGTGGATGTCGTACACATCGTCTTTATTTGTGGCCACACGTTGTAACTAGGGCAAGTAAAACGTTCCTTTTAACACTTACCCGTTCATGTCTTCCAATTTATAGACGGCAGGATGACGCCACTCACTAGTCCAGTGACACAAAACGATTTGGTGGTCCAGGTGGGTAAGTAACCTTTGTCTAAAATGCGTTTGGTTTTGCCAATGCGCACCCAATCTCTTACTGCCAACACTTCACTTTTCTTGGGGATAGTCACCGTCGGGGACGTACCAAACAGGCGCTCGAAAACGAGCACTTCGTTGTCCGGTGTCACCATTTGGGGGGCACGTCCGATGCTTCGATGGTAAGATTGGTTGTACGCTTGAACCAGGTTTGGTAGAATGTTTACGTACTTGAGAGGGTGGTGATGCGTAAAATATTTCCACATGCATTCTTTCAAGGTGCGTTGAAAACGTTCCATGATGCTGGCTTTGGTTTCGGGATTCTCGGTGGTGAAAAAAATGAATGTCACGTTTCCTTAATTCTTTTTGGAAACCTTGGTTCAGAAATTTGGTGCCTTTGTCGGTTTGCCATCGAAGAGGGTGACGACCGCTTTGTTTCAATACCAGTTGGAGGGCTCTCACTAATTCACTGCTTGATTTTTAAGTAAATGGCGCGACCCAACCAAATTTAGAAAAGACGTCGATGACACAAAACAATTATTTGTAGCTACGATTGTAGATGGCCAAATGAGAGACATCGGCTAAATCGGCTTGCCATTGATGATCCATGCCCTCCACTCGGGTGCAACTTCTGGAAAATATTCGTCGAATGGGTTTGTGTAAAGCGTACGTGGCTTGTTCTTGTAACCATCGTTGCACCTGAGGTAGACGGAGACTTTTCAGATTTGTTTTGACAGCACTATACAATTTCTGAACCTCTCCGTAACCTGCAGGATGGGATCGATCGTAGTAAATGCTGTCTAAGACCTTCTCCATTTTTTTGTTAATAGGTCACCTACTCTTCACTGATGCTCTTTTCCGTGTGGTATTCTCTTGGCTTGTAATGCTTTGATTGTCCAGTGAGCAATATGTGTCGAGGAGGAGGAGGATATCTGAACAGGGGTAATCGGTTCTTGTTTCACTTCTGTCTTTACCTTCCTTTTCTCTTCTGTGGAAATGGGGTGTCCATCATCTTTTTAATCCACCCAATTCTTGGTGTAAGTGGTGTTGTTAACTTGAGTACTTTATCTGGTGGTGTTGTTAACTTGCGTACTTTTTCTGCTTGAGTGTGAAACTTCTTCTCCTTTATCTGTTTTGTCCAATGGGGGTTAGTGGTGATGGACTTTTTATCAGGGTCTTAAAATCTTTCAGAGTCGGCTGAGCTGTTTTGGATGCTGCTTTCCATCCATCGTTTGTGAGACACTAAAGCCAGTTTTCGCCCTTCCATTCCATTTCAAGGGTCACGTATGAGATGTTTGGACTCCAAAGGAGCCTTTAATCTTATTGGTCCTTTTTATCGTGCTCCCATGAGTCCTCCCAACATTGTTCCCAATACTCCTTTCAGCAAGGGTCCTAACAACAGAGCCAAAATTCCTCCGCGCTGTACCAACGTCTGCTTCTTTTGACGATAGAGTATTTTCGTTTGAACCATTTGGCGAAGAACGTGACGATGTTTGGCTAAGCATTTTTTCTGGTGCTTAGACAAAGGTACCGTGCCTTTCAAGACGTTCAAACAACATTTTCACACTGTATCGATGACGTCTTTGGAAGCGGTTTGAATGAGCCTTTTCGCATGGGTGGGGAAGCTTAGGACAGGACGGACAACATGTCTCAATGTTTGACTAAACGAGGAGGCAGTCATTTCCTTTTCTTTCCTCTGGGGTTATAAGAGGGATGGCTTCTGGTGGGTGACATATATGGGTGTTCAAGAGCATAAAACACTGATACCCATACTTTGCCTCAGGTCTTTTTTTAATTCTGGAATGCGTCGACACTGATTGTCTTTACGTCGTATCCACTTGATGAGAGGTATCACGCGTCGAGGAGGGGTTCGCAACGGGCAAAATCGTGACAGTTCTTGCTGGGACAAATCCAGTAAACTCTGTAACATGCCCGACCTCTCTTGGACTTTGATTTTGGGGGCATGTACTTTGTGAGCAGCTGCCCATGCAGCTAAAGAGGAGGGTGTCACCGCTGGAGGAGAAGTTCTTTGAGACGTCGGTTTCAGTTGTTGCATCAACTGAGGCAGAACGGGTGTTAAATTGGGTTTAGCAGGCATCACCCACTTAGTGGAAGAACCTGAGGCTAATGGAGACGCGGCAACTGTCGTTGTGAGTGTAAGGTTGCGTCCTGGTCGAAGTATCTCTCTTGCGGGTAGAAGCTATTTTCTGAGGGCATTTCTTTTTCTGGGGACTTTTCTTTTTCTTTCTCTGTGGGTTTTTCTTTTTCTTGGCTGTGAACTAGTCTGGACACCATTGCTCTTTTTCATCTTTGGGGCTCGTTTGGCTTTTTTGGGAGTAACTTTTTATAGGGGAGGACTGTGGGGGCAATTATGATCCCATTTTAAGAGGGAACCAATGATGACACCTCCAAGAGAACCGCTATCTCTAGGTTACAAAATTATTTGCATTTTGGTTTGACTGTCGATGCGGGGATCGGCCAGTTGCGTCAAGGCTACATTGTTTCTCTCAAACAATCGTTTGGTTTCACGAGGAATGTGAATATTGCCTTGCAGTAATTGACGTGCTGTCGTAAACCATCGTAAGTCTTCTTTGAAACTGGCTTCTAAGACACGAACACGTATTTGTGGACTTTTCTCGCGACTGATGCCGTACAAGGCTTGAATCAAACTGACGGGATGATGAGACTGAAGGGACGTCATGTTGACGCTGAATGAGACAGATCCAAAGTGTCTGAGCTTTTATAGATTTTGTTTGGGTTAATTGACGACAAGGACGTGTACGCGACAGGCTCTCCGTCTTGGCACCAGTGGTGAAACATATGTGTACGAAATCGCATATAATCGGGGCTGGTGGGTTTTAAACTCACGAGTAAATAGGCGTGTATGGTTTGAGTGGCATCGTCGTACGCATGAGTCAGCCAAGGTGTTCGTAGCTGTTTGGCTAAGACTTGCACTTGCGATTTATATCGAGGGCTTTTAAACAAGACCACGTAATGAGCATTGAGAGTGGTGGTGCGATGGGCTTTACTTTGTTAAAACAAATTTTGAGATATGTAAATGACACTGGCATTATAATGATGCCTTTTGTGCGTAAGACACAGTTTAATTTCTCTTCATGTTCTTCTAACACATCGTCGAAAAGGACCAGATGAGTTTGACGGGTTAGACACGATTCCGTCCTCTTCGCCAGGAATGCCTTACACAAACACCATGCCACTCTTTGTAACACCACACGATCCGCTCAGGTGAACAATCGATCAAATGATGTTTATGTTCGATCAAACGTTTAACAAATTCAGTTTTGCAAGAACATCTAGGTCCATCAATTAACATGTTAAAGGGCTGGTGAAGATACAAGGCCTCGCAACTAGTACGATCTAAGTGTTCGTCGATGACTTTGAAAGTGGAGTAAGAGGAAGTAGAGACAGTAGAGGTAGTCATAGTGCAGGGAATGTCACTTTTGACACGAAGACAGACAAGACAAGAGTTATTATACTTTTTTCAGGACACGTTTACTGATTTTTTTAAAATAAACACAAAAGACAAAACTACATAAAAGCCAAATGGTTAAGTACAATGATAAAAACACATCAGAACGATCAAAGTGGAATATAAACATGTCTCTGTACATCATGTTTTTTGATAACCAAGGTGTTCTAGGGACAGTGTGTAATGTTCTTACAGTCTCTACATTGGGTATAGTCACGGTGTCCTCCCGGAATGTCTATGAGAGTTCTGTCCTGAAAGGAGTCGTTGTCCTCGGTGACGGCTTCTTATAGCACTGTCACTAACACAGGTTTAAAATATACTTTTTGACTGGACGTTTGAATTGACGATCTCAGTTCGGTTTTAATTTAGTTCCGTACGAAAATTGCTTAGTCCCTAACTCACACACCACATGGCGTACAGAAGTTTCCTCTTGAACCAAGATTTCTTGGTTTAAAATATTTTCGTAATCCTCTAACTCCTCCGTTGCAATTCGGTGTATTAGGATCACCTTGTAAGCAGAATGAGGGGCATCCAAAACTTTATGAATCTCACGCGATTCATCAATGTCTGGTCACTTCAACACTTTGAAGTGAATCAGTGTTCTTTTGCCCTAGAGGTACCAGTTGTTCCAAAATCGGTGACGTGACGGAGTCAATTGTTTTTAGGTTGAACTTGTATTTTGATAGCTCTCGGTAAATTGCTCTCTCAACTCCTCGGCAAGTCACGAATGTTGTCTTGAAAAGTATCCATCCAGAGATTACTTAGCTCGTCCCACTAGAGGTAGGTAGTAACAATTTGGATACCATAGAGCATGTTCCAGATAAGCCGAATCTTTCTGCTCACACTGGTGTGGTGACACTCAACAATTGAAACACTTGACTGTATCCCCTTCGCCCAGGTAGAAAAATCAAGCTCTGGCTAATTCTTCGGGGGCATGTCATCCTAGATAGTTAGGTCATTTTGGTTGGAAGGTTTGGAATCGACTTTCAAAGTCGCAGTATTCAGGCAAAATGCACAGCGAACGAATATTCGTCTTTCACGGGCTAATTTCGATGAGGGTAAGGTGAAATCCGCAGAAGTTTGCTCATTTTTGGATGGAATTCGTATGGTGGTAGCTGCAAGGTCTCGCGTGGAGGATAACATTGACCATAAAAACCAGTAAAGAGTCAACTTTTACGAATGGCATCGCTTTCGCATCCGTCAGGATTGACACTCACAGCATCACTTTCCATGGTAAGTATGGTAGAAGGGGTAGTAGTGGTAGTCATAACAAACTTCCCATAATGTGGTACTGCATCGCTGAGGTCACAACGTACGGTATCACTCTCATTGCAAGGCACAGCATCGCACTCGACTTGGAAATCCCCAAACTTGAATGATGTCTGTTTAAAAGAATTCATCTTTCTCGCTTGGTCCTGGTAGTTACAATGAACTATCGGTCTTGGACGTTGTCCCTTTTTTATGCTGACCAATATCGACGTGACCGTACGGTAAAGTGAAGTTGTTGGGAAGCTGCACTCGCTTCTATTACATAATTTGATAAAGTTCTTCGAAGGATCGACTGACGATTTGGTGAGTGGGTAAACGTACATTTTTATGCGGTTCGTAGGTGGTCACTCTAAAATTTCCTTCCTGTCCAGACTGCAAGGCTTCTTTCAATACCCCAAAGTTCACCACTCGATAATCGAGATTCAATCATTTCACTTTACACTCAGCGTGCACATTTCCTTGTGGGTCCCAGTATTCGTAGCCGTAATTTTTAGGGTTGCCACTAGCAAAACTTAGAATCTTGTCGTCGGGGTATTCGTCTGTCCAGGCTCCTAAATGGTCTCCTTCGACGTCAGTGTGACGTTGACCCGGGTGATCAATATGGATGCAACTGTCCGTGTCAAAGTACAGGACGCGATCACCTAACAGTTCTAATGCTTCGTACAATTTTAAGCGAGCATGGGCTGTCACGTTAGCTGTAATGATGACATTTCCAAATTAGTCAGCTTGTACAAAGTCGAGTTCTTCGTAATTGACTAAAATCAAGTCCTCACGAAAGACGTCCACGTTTTTCAAGTATATGATTTTGTCGTGAATCATGTCGAAGTATCGGGAAGGTTCTGTCAAATACTCTGTCTTGGGGAAACACGGTCGTTGTGCCATTTTACCACACAAGCAATTTAACATCACTTTGAAATCGATCGCATGCATTCGTTTTTCTCGATGTGGTCTAAAATGATCCTTCCTGCTCCCAGTATTTCTCTTTGAATTTCATTTGGTCTCCGGGTGTGTGGCACAAGGAAGGTTAGCCACTAGCTTCTTGTTTCAGTTTCAAAATGGCATCCACGTTGTCCACAAAAATGAGTCTCGTTCCCCCCTGTGGTACTGTTCTGTCTTGGGAAAGTGATAAATTACGTACACTTCTAACAGTTGGTATCCCAGGTCAAGAGTTTTGAACAATTCCACGCTGACCCATGTTGCCGTCTCGGAGCGTTCTTCCTGGGTGTGCTGACAAGGTTGGTCTTGGTTGCACGTTTCAGCACAAGTAGGGCACAGGGGAAGCATCAATTTGCCTTGGCAATGGTGAGGTAACACGGGATGGTACAAGTCGCTGGGAGGCAAAACTTTGCAGTTGATCAAGGCTTCGTATTGTCGAATGTTGTCCAGGTCGATGTGTTCCGTCAGTAATTGCGGGTGCCCTGCAGGAAAGCGACAATATTTGCACATGTAAGGATACAGCGAACACACGTCCAAGTATCTGATTTCTTCTCCTTTCTCTTCGTCGGCATGGTACAACAAACAGGTGGCATTTGTCCTTCCTCCGTACAAACTGTCCCTCGGGTTCAGTGGGTCCATCAACATGTAACTTTGCACCATGCGTTTAAACTCGGAATCGGTTTTCAAACGGTGATCGTACTCGTGTTCCCACATTTCCACCACTTGGTATCCTTGCTGTTCTAACTTTATGCTTGGCTGACAGCTGACCTGGTACAAGTCTTCCATGGTTCGTTGTAAAAACTGATTTTTAGTTTCACGCTGAGGGTAGCAGAGGGGACATCCGTGAAGTAAGCAAACGTTAAACTCGTACACGATCTTGGGGTTCTCTAAGTCCCAACCATCCACTGAATACTTTCCGATGATCTTTTTGTCTCCTCCGTTGCGGACATGTTGGATCCATTTGTCTTCCTTGTCGCACAAGTAATGTAGCCAGCGTAGAGCTTTGACCGAGTATTGACGTTTACAAAGTTCGTCGTTTGAGGGCTGATGACGACCAGGGTGTTTTCAGGCATGAATCCTTGGCGGTATACTAAGGAACAGGCTTTGGTGATGGTGCAGGCTTCTTTCAAAGGATCAATCCTTTCGTGTTCCATGAATAATTATCGAAATTTTCCACACCAACGCCGTAAAATGTCCACGTCGGAACGACAATACTTTAACATTTCTTCCTGAAAGTCAACAGGGTCCAAGGCGTGAGCCGGGTAGCAAGCGTAGAAAGTTTTTCGTTGTTTGGTACCCATGTTGTCGGGTCGTAGTCGTCAGCCTCAGGGAAATGGGGTAGAATGGCGTGTTGATTGGCTTCGGTATTGAAAAAGTGCGGAAATAACATTTGGCCATTCCTGTCATTCCAAACGTTTTAGGCATTCGACTCAAAGGCATGGCCAAGTAGCTCATCGACTCTTTAAACTGTATATCACTATTCATTTTATAAATCAACACGTTTAAAAATAAGGGATGGACTACTCCAGTGGCCTAAGTGGTTAGAGCATCTGCCTCGGATAAGTGAGATCTCGGGTTTCGAACCCGCCGGAGCCATGCCAAAGACTTATAAAATGGTACTAACAGCTGGCTCACTTTGCCCTCAGCGTTAAGAGGTTAATGTTAGAACTGGTCGGCATGGTCCCAGGATAATTTCGCGGGGTTGAACATGATACTGCATGTCTTCGGCAAGATGATCCAATGCTAGACATCACTATAAACTACCACAATGCAGACATCGCTACGATATGACTCAAATTGTTAAAGCGACGATAAAAATACAAAACGTAAAAATACAATTTAAAAATAAGGAGAAGAAAGACAGAATGGAAAGGCCCCATCGATTTGTGTGAAAGCAGAGTAATACAAGGTGATGAAGCGAAGAAAGCTTTTTCGGGCATGCATTGGTGGAATTCTAACCTGACTGAACTAACACGAATGCAAAATGAAGCTTAATATTGACAGATCACGTACTATATGTAGGAATGGTTTAGGATACTGATAGGAATACGTGTTTAGTAATTTTAGTAATTTGATATAGGATTAATTAGTTGTGTTAGGCATTTCGGTCGTGTCTTGTGATGCATGAAGTGAAGTATTATTATTCCGAAAATGACTCCAGTAAAAGGGAAACCATTAAAAATATACAGATGTGCAATTGGAGATTATGTCCTTAGAGGAGAATTATGTGGAGTATTTACGAGTTTATGAAACCTTCAGTTGACTTTGAATATTTTTTAAACGTCCTTGGAACTGGGGAACTTAGCATACTTATAACAGATTTCCAGAAATTGGGGTTACATAAAAGGGAGTGAAGGGCGGGTCAAGCACAGGCCTCAAGAAGATTATATCTTACTTATACAGTTTGGTTGTTAAGTATCACCTTCAAAGAGATTTGAAAAGGACCCCTCTTGACATGTTACGTGTAGAAGATAGTAAGTCCTGAGGAATTTCGTTGAGCCGATTTCGAGAAATCAGCTAGATGACGGTGGTCTCGTACGACACA
Organism: Sinohyriopsis cumingii; assembly: GCA_028554795.2. Classification (NCBI taxonomy): domain Eukaryota; kingdom Metazoa; phylum Mollusca; class Bivalvia; order Unionida; family Unionidae; genus Sinohyriopsis; species Sinohyriopsis cumingii. The sequence goes on from CM068829.1 coordinate 156,014,392, forward strand.
TGCCGATAGTAAGATTATAACATAGACCCTTCTTTGACATTTTATATCTGAGTGATAGAGGTCTATCCATGAAAAATGTCCTGACAAATTTCGTCAAGAGGAAACAGCAAACAAATAAAATGGGACGCCCCTTGGATACCGGGTATTATTCCCAACCCAGAACAAAACCAGCAACCATCAACAAGACGCAAATGTAATTAGATTGTATAAATAGCTTCTACAAATTGAACACCTGCTAAAAGGATTTTGATTTCAACGTCTCTTGCATAGTATCTAACTAGGTACACTTTTTAAGAGTAGAAATTCTTTTAAAATAAATTCGAGAAATCTACGGCTAGATGGAGGTAGCGTAAGACACGTGCAGTAAGAACATGCTGTCTACCTACGAAGGAAATCCTCACGAATTTTTGTGGAGACGAAACAGCAAACCTTTTGGGTATCGGCTATTAAAAATACTTAATTGTTAATAAACTGTATCAATAGTTTGTACTTATGCAAGCCTTAATTATATAATTTTGATTTCAACGCCTCTTAAACAGTATCGAAATAAGGTGTCTTTATAACAGCAGAAACAGTTTAAAGAAATTTTGTCGAGCTGATTTCGAGAAACTCACGACTAAATAAAGGACGTCGAGAAGAACACATGCCATACGATTATATATGTTTACATTTGGGCATTAACGTCTACTCTTTATACAGTCTTGACATGGCCAGTACACCAGACCAAATAGGAGTGAAACAAACCTATGTCAGAGAATTTTGGTCTATTGGCGATGTCGGTGAACACAATAAGGTCATTCATGTCTATGGTGTCGAAAAGATTTATGCCATTCAATAGCTCAGCATTTCTCACGTACTGGGCGAGGTTCACCAGAATGCTTAGGAAGGCGCCGTCTGTATCTGTGCGATAGTCTGAAGTTGTCCACCGGCATGACCTAGATGCCGTGATCCGACCTGTTTCAATTACCAGCTATGCAGATACAATGCCTTCTACATCGGTACACCAGATTGAGGTCGTTGTCGAGCGCACTTAGTATTGCAATCGTCCCGTCAGAGATCGTTTGAACAGAGATTAGTAGCCGACCCCGCGGGCAAGGCGGAGGCATGCGAACATCCCCTGAGCCAAAATCCATCCACTGGGTCACGCAGTTTGGCGATTTGCCAAGGTTGACAATGCCGACCTTTGGACACCTCGCAATTGCAGACTCACCAGGTCGTCGTGCATGCAGATGCAGGAGAAGTGTTTTCGGGTTGGGCGAGCCGTAGCTTGTTAAAGTTGGAGATGGTGTTCCCCGTCGCCCAGGCCCTTGCCACCAACGCTGCGGTTAATGGACTTTAGGGCCAGTTCACTTAAAGCGAATGTGGCAGCCTTGAAGGTAACTAAATGCTCTGCGTTAACCGCCGCCCTGGCAGCAATAGTGAAGGATGTGAGACGAATAAAAAGATGAATCGAAAAAGATACCGACTTTGCGATCGAAGACGGCACGAAAATTGCTTTGCAGGCCACCCGTATGCGCTTGTCCAGGGTGGCCCGCAGCATTATTGGACTCTAGAGCTGAACCGCAGCCTGTCACCCCGGCCAATCTTCCAGGCTGTGAGTTTCTCCAATTGTTAGAGGGTGAGGACTTCAAAATATCGTTTTGTAGGGCATCACATGCATGTATGTACTATGGGTGGACATCAAATATTTTTACTTATTTACACTCGTCTATCTTAAATGGCGTCGATGTTTTCCAACCGACTTTGTCAGCATCATCAATCATCATCTGGCCCCATGTTAGCGACTAATTTTCAGCATGAAGGAATAGATTAAAACCCGAAAACGTCAGATATTATTAGTGGATTTATGTAGGTCAGGAAACTGCTGTAGCCTCTGGAGGGACCAATGTAATTATAGGTAGCTGTATTTGTATGGGGAAATATGAACGAGTTTTTGGGATGGAAATACTGCACGACCTTGGGAGTGAAGTATATCCATCCTGCAAAACTAGTTCATATTTTCCCATAAAAAGGCAGTACCCTTTTTATTATATGCTCATTGTTTTAATTCTACCTTAGGCTTAATTAAATAAACAAAAATACACCACAAGAAACAAAGTATTCCAAACTAAATACACAGATTTATCATTACACAACAGCAACATTATTAATGCACAGATAACTCCGCCCAGATAACTTTGAACTTAGTCGTGTGCTAGATAAACTTTCGAAAGAAAATGGCGTATTGGTCTACTTAAAATTGAAATTTCGAGTCATATTGTGAATGGATGCGCATTGCAACAACTTTTCCATTTGATCTAGGATGAATAGATTTATGTATTTTTGTCGATTCAACGAAATTTCGTGATTGTGGACTTTATTTATCTGTGCCAATTCTACATGAAGTACATCGGATTTCAGCAGCGTGTTGACATCTGCAAGCGTGTTTCTGTTCTATCATTTGATGTTAGAAATCGTAATGTGGGAAAAATATGAAGTCTTTCAATTGCAATTATCAAAAAGACGCTTTGGAATATAATGTTTATTTCATTTTGAGTGCAGTAAGGAGGATTTAACTGCACTTGGAATATAGCCGAAATTAGAGTACAATTTCGAAATGTGTAATCAAGCTTGAGAACCCTTGGCATGGCTCATGTAATTCGGATTTGCAAAACTAGGAAAGTACATTTTGAGGAAATTCAGGATGTAAAACTGTAAGTATATATTTTGCCATACTCATTACCAGCTAAAGAGGACAGCCTATGCTTTGTCACTTGCATGTTATATGTAGGAACCCAGCAATTTTATTAGATCTGGCGTCTATAACTAGCCTAAATTAAAAAAATTGTATCAATAAAGTTAACGCGGAATGTAGCAAAGCAGCTGGTATGTGGTAGTCCACGAAACATCTTCTTTTGTTCATTTATAAACAAATTTAATCAACCAAAACGTAAAGCGCCTACTACGTGAGCGTACATGATTTGTAAATTTAACGGAGAAAAAATGAGCATATAATAAATATAATTATTTAAGTTCTATAATCTTGACTTCTTATCAAACTTACAATTTGACAAGATTTGAGTGTAAGTTTGGGATTTTTGATCAAATTATTTTCAGAACAACATTTCGGTTGAATTTTTTTACTTAAATAGCTAAACCAACATTCCCCAAAAAATAAATAATCAAAGTGGTTTGAATTGCCTAGAAAGGAAACAAAATGCTCTCTGTATGGAACAAAACAAAAAAAAAGACAATATAAATCGAAATTCATGCTTTATCAGTATACAAAAGAATTTCTCTGTAACCTAAATATTTGGCACTAAAAGAAACAATATATTGTGAATATTGGAGCAAGTCTTTCACATTTCCTCAAGTCATCGTCCATCCAACGGTTGTAAGCGTTAAATGTGACATTTGTTTTCAAAGAAGGTGATCGTTTTGTTAATAAATGTATCGATTCTACTGACGTCAAAAACAAATGTTTTTGTTTTAATTGGGATATCTTTTTAAAAAGAAACATAAACAGTAGACAAGCAGAGAAAAACTGCCTCTGCGCTCATACTGGCCATGCAAGGAGATTTAGTACCTGATGTATGAATATTTTTACTCAAACAAATAACATCTTCCCTGTATTATTTTCGAGAGTGAATGACCTCATTAAAAGTCTGCACGACCAATCAGATGCACTCGTTCACATAACATCCATGTCCTGTCTGCGGTATAAATAGAGCCCAAATTACCTTCTCAAAGTCATTATCTCTGACGCTACGGTATGGTACGAGCAATACAACAATCATGTTCTCTACAAGACTGCTGATTTTATTTGTTACAAATGCTTGTGTAGGGACGAATATTTTTGAAGATGTGGGTCAAGCCAATCTTGAAGCTGTTCGTATTCGATTAGAGGAGGAAAAGGCCAAGAGGCTTCTTTTACAGAATGACGTTGAGGTACTTATGATACAAGTTGAGGAACTGAAGAGAAAATGTAGTCCAAAGGATAACACAGGTAAAAATAGTTGTATTTTTTTCTTGTTTGTATCATTAGCCTCTTTAAGCCTCTGTCTTTCTATTTCTTTCATTCTTAATTGCTTTTACTCCCCATTCATGGATAGATACAAGACAGTGAGCCAACCGGCATACTATGTAAGAAATGCAAAGCATACACAATCATTCTTCTAAATCATATAGGCACTGTAGTTCAGTAGCAAATGTAAATGAAGCACAATTTAGAATACACACACATACAGTAATTTTACTGACGAAAAGTCTGTTTTCCTAAATTATGTTTTTTACGACCAGCCTTCTAGGTTTGTTCCATTCAAATCATATAAGTGTTTCATACAAATGTGGGCGTGTCTCTGCTGAAATCATATATATCGATTAGAGCCATTTTGATGTCATTTATCGCTGTATCAATATTTAATTTGCTGCCGTCATTTTCCTTATTAAACAGCGCTTGATATTAGAATTTATTATTTATCAGAATTGCTAATACCTAACTTGAATTGAAGGAGAATAAAAAACGCACTCATCGTCCCTCATTAATCTTATTTGATTAATTTTCTTCGCGCTTTGAGCAATTCGCAGGTTTATGGGGTAATTCGTCTGCTTGACTCACCCTCTGAAATTTCTTTATTTCCGTTTCTATTGAACGCACGCTTTGGGCACTCTGAAGGTCTATGGTCAATGTCCTTTACCTAGATATTGATAGCAGGTATCATTATTTTTGTCTCTAATATTCCTTACCTTAGTGGTTTCTATTCGTTAACTATGTGGACTTTCTGGAACCAAGTGTCCGTTTTCTAGACAAACATAACAAGTATCTTGACTTATATCAGAAGTCTTAAATTAGTCAAATTAAATATTGAACCATCATGAAACGATCACAGATTTCCAAGGAGAAACCAGCAGTCAAGTGAAGACAACATTCTCTGTCGCCTCATCCCCCGAGAGATGTATTGGCAAATGTTTGTGCTAGCGATTTTGAAGTGGACACGAATGATCCTGATTTAATACCATCTACCTTCACCAGAAGACCCAGTGAAACAAGATCATCCAAGAAAGAAAGTCGTTCCGTAGACCTTGAAGATTTTTTCACGTCCAAGGTAGCCAAAACGCAATTTTGGAAAGGGCCAGAGTCTCTTTACCCTCGAAATGGCCCTTAAATCTGGTAAAAGACTTATCTCTATCTTAGAATGTTACATTATCTAATCGAGGTCAAAATGGACGCTCTTTGATATCATATGCACGTGCCAACATCCTGACGTCACGAGACGAAATGGTAATAGAACACTGAAAATGTAATTTGAGCCAGATATCAAACCTTTTGGACCAATGTAACATGAAATACATGCTAGAAAGAATTTACTTTAAAAAATGAACATCAGTTTTGTCACAGTTCGATATGTTCACCATCTTTGTATCAATATATTGTTAAGAGATCTGTGTTACCAAATTACAGGATTCCAAAAATCATTATCTCCATTTACATTTAACATGAAATACTAACAACTTTGCTTAACAAGAAGAAGAAAAGCTGTTGTATATAATGATCCCTGCTATTGTATTAATATTTAGCTCATGTGTGTCAATATTAATGAAACGTTAAAGATACGATCACGATGAACATGTCCAATACAAACAAACATAAATTCATGAAACGTCATGCGAAAGAAGTATATGAAACTGCTTTTGAAAATACGTCCAAATGTAAAGTCAAAACACCCTGTTTGCGCTGAAGCTTTACAGAAGTAAGTTATTGTAAAGACGTACTTGATATGTACCATTTGTTTTATTCGATGAATTATACTCGTCCCATATTATATCATACTTAGTGTTCAAAACAGGTGAGAAAAGTTGTGCAACTTATCACAAATGCTGTTGAAGTGACATCGATTAACCACAAACTGAATTTGGAAGTCATGCGCATATAAGTTCAGTAAATAGAAGTCAGACGTTTATATCGTCCAGATGATCAACTCCATCAAGAGACATTTCTTTACAGCAATCCGTGTATTTCGTCGTCGCAGTCGCAATAATTACGACAATATGTGCAAGCAAGTCATAAATTGATGTGTGCATTCAATGTGCCGGCTTCCATTAATGATTTTCATGACTTCGAGTTACAGATGATGCATTATGCTTCCAAAAATAGTTCTCTTCAAAGAATTTCTCATTAAACACTATACAAAATACAAGCACACCAAACACCAATCTGTCTACCAGTACAATGGTGTCAATCAGGTATTGTTCCGATCTCTTAACCTTCTAAATTTAAATAGGTTTTAAGTGATAGCCAAATCGCAAAGAATGTGCTATCGGACGAGCCTAAGTACCATTACTGAATTAGACGTTCATAATCGTACAGAAAACCCTCGCTAATCGCGGATTTAAGGTTTCGAATATCCGCCGTGCGCCGTGTGCATTACCGCGAACAACGAAACGTATGTCCAGTGAAAGGTTTTTAGTTTAAATTATGCTCATTTTACAAGGTACACGTGTTTATTGCATACAACATTTTACACGTGTTTATTGCTTTACTACAATATTATTCTTGTTTATTGCATCACTACATATGATACTTGCTTATTGCATTACAGCATATTACATTTGCTTTTGCATTACATCATCTTACAACATTATTACACGTGTATATTGTATTACTACATAAATATACATATAACCACTTGTTTATTGCACTATTACATTACTAACTATACTGAACATTTGGTTGTTTTGTGTCGGGATCAAATCCCCTTTGCGTGCAAGTTTTGATTATCGGTACAGTACAGTACGGTATGTATTCCCGCAGAGTCGGTCTCTTTTAAGTATATTTTACAAGAATGCGACTTGGGAGTCAGAAAAATGTATAAACCGTTTTTCGCATTCAAAATAACTTTACAAGATACTATGAATTGCCAGCTGTATACTTTAAGTGATGTAGAGATTGAGCTGTGCGGAAAGTATAACACTGTAGCTTATCTTTGTTATTATTAGCGTCATACAAATACAGAAGGATAAACTGTATATAAGTATGTGTTATAAAATGATCCCCATCCTCTAACTCTCGAAGAGGCTTGTAAAATGCATGTGATATCCTATATAGTTTGACGCATGCTCTTTACGCCTGGAATTACATACAGAACGTCAAGATAGTACATCAGCAGTCAGTGCTATAACTGTAGCTATACACTTAGATCTGGTTAAAGGATATATCTTGCATTTTCTTTGTTTAAATTTTTTGTATAATAATACTAGTATTTGTTGTGGTGATACCGATGTAAAACACTCATAAAATACAACATAAACAATGTTGCATGCATTATCAATTTATTCAGCCGAAGTGGGAGAGAGAGAGAGAGAGGATCGGGCCAGTTTCCTGCCATAACAAAGACATTACTGTTTTTGTGAACAAAAAATACCATATTGACGATCAGGCCAGTTTCCTGCCATAAATGCTAAAATCCATCCGACCGGTAAAATCTCATGAGCGGTGCACTATTCAGAAACGTGGTATACCGCACTGAAGTATAACTGCTGAACAATCGGTCAGTAAATCAAACAATCAATCATAATAATAAATACTTTAATAAAAAATTGAATTGCCATGATAAACTCATGACAGTGAAATTAAAACCCTGGGGGAGCTTTCAGTTACTTTATACTATAGTTTTAGCACACACTATCTTTGTGTATGCGGTCGATTTCTAGACAAAACGTACTCAGTTAAAAAGTACCTTGACCAAAACTTCAAAACGTACCTAAACCGAATCAAACCCAAGTCAAATGGATGCATGAATGCCAAAAACGCACCCAAGCCGAAACGTACTCCTAAAGATAAAATTTACCCAGTCAAAATATTACCATACCAAAACATACCCCATAATTGCGAATTATTTAACTAAATTTTATCATAACATATTTTGAAACACTTATCTTGCAGTTCATCCAGCCATATAAGAAAAACATTTTTGTACGGGAACTATATCTTCCGAAAATGTAAGCCCAGAGTACTGTTGTTCCGAATGTAAAACGCACGGGTAAATAGTCTGAAAATTCTTTAATCAGATCGTTTATGACTATGACGAAAAACGCTGAAATGTTCACAAGCACTAATATTCGTTAGTGTGAAGACATTAGAAAACGAAGGTTTTATTGGTCGGAAGGTTTAATAGTTCGAATATGTCTGGAAAAGGAATTCACAAGTTTGAAGTTATTTGGTCTGAAGATATATAAAAATAGATACATTGGTTCCGAAGATTTAATAATTCAACTATATTTGTGTAGGTCCAAAGGGCCATTTGTTTGAATATATTTTTGAGAAGGTATATTGGTCCAAAAGGTGTAATTAGTCCGAATATATCCGAATGGAGGTTAATTTGTGCATAACTAATACAAAAAGGTTTCGAATATAATTAAACAGAGTCTCAAAATAGGATTTATTGGATAAATGATTTATAAACGATACAGGCCTTGATCATATTTAATTAAAATTTCAGTATTAAATCTTCTTTTTCTAAATTTAATAATTTTACAGTTACCTCTGTTATTGCTTTTCAGCAAACGCTACTCTTTTAAATCTTCATTTTTGCGTTTTTAAATGCAAGCAGTTAGGGAGAAAATTGGGGTTTTCATTGAAACGTATACCAGTCACAAAAATGAGCATTTACTTTTAGAATAAAATTGTTTTATAATTTGTCCAAATTAGGAAATGACTAAGATAAAAAAGAAACAAGTTTATGAGACACGAAAGCCTTTACCAATGGGCAATACATGAAAGAAGTATTTGTTCAATCAAGGAAATACTTATTGCAATCAATTGTTGCTGCAGAAGTGTAGAACTGACACAAATATCCTAAGCTGACCATGGAGATTAGTTTCTGATCTTAATCTTGTGTGCGTAGATCCGAGTCTGGAAAGTCAATCAAACTTTAAACAAAAATGTATTGCAATTGTTTAGGAAAAACAGCTTTCCGTTTTAAAAAAAACCACAAAATAAAACGAGTATTATTTTGATTTAGGAATATTGAACTTCTTTACTTGTGTTTGTTATACATGTTACATCAAACAAAATTGTGTCTAAATCGAATTGCTGTGGAACTTGTATAAACGTTGTTTGAATGGATAGGTAACTTAAGTTGTGCATAAATCGTGATTTAGTGCAATGAAATAATCAATCTGAGCTACATCATCCTGAAACTCTTGATTTGTCACATATTTCTTGCAGCTATTGAGATCAAGTTATATACTATAAATTATACTTGATGTGATCTTTGATCCACCAGTGCTCTAAACCTTATTAACAAAAATAGTTTCCAATGAAAATTAAACTATGCTTTGGAGCTAAGTCGCCTAATATGCATAAGAGCTGAATTTAAAGAGGGAAATGGACGCCATAATGTTTCGTAAAACTTTTAAAAATTGAACGTAAATTTAGTTCATTCAGTTATTTAATTCAGTTCAGTGTCGCACTGTTCATTTTTATAAATTGAAAACATCACAAATGTATAGCTGTAAAGTTAAACAGTCACACTGTACTTTCATAACTATAGTTTACATGAAAAAGTTCTTCTTTTACGAGAGAAAATCTTCAAATAATGAAGGAAAAAAACAAAAAGAAAGGGCTCAGAAACTGTGGCATTATCTCTCGTAATCCGTGGCCTATGCAAAGTGTACCCATTTGTCACAAAAAATAAAAACATCAAAACCAAATATAGAGAAGCGTATGATTCAGTAACATCACTGTAGTTCTAGTTTGTGTACGAAACTTAAGAAATGACACCGACTTTCCTTTAAAAACACGGCCATATTTGCATGTATAGTGCCATGCCTACCTATTCTGCAAACGGTGGTTACGTTAACATTGTAACATTTATATTCTCCAGTTGATAATTTTAACGCTGCTTTGCCTTTTATATTATTACATATGTGCAATCATGGATTTAAATTGGTTAAATTATATGCAGTCAGTACAAATAGGTGTATATTTCAGGAGTTGTTCATAAGAATGTTTCCTAACATGTAATTTCCACATTCAATAAATCCATTAAATGTTTCCTAACATGCTAACATGTAATTTCCACATTCAATAAATCCATTAAATGTTTCCTAACATGTAATTTCCACATTCAATAAATCCATTAAATGTTTCCTAACATGTAATTTCCACATTCAATAAATCCATTAAATGATTCCTAACATGTAATTTCCACATTCAATAAATCCATTAACTGTTTCCTAACATGTAATTTCCACATTCAATAAATCCATTAAATGTTTCCTAACCTGTAATTTCCACATTCAATAAATCCATTAAATGTTTCCTAACATGTAATTTCCACATTCAATAAATCCATTATTTATTCCACAATTTCGTTTGGAGCCTGATGTAAAAACAAAAGAAGTAAATAAATATCTCGAGAAGGAAAATTAGTTATCCTTAAATCAAAGTAGCATTCGAGTGCTTTTAAAGAAACAATTTTCTCCGAAAATAATTGAAAATATCTTTGTTTCACATTTTACATGAATTCTGATTCATCGGAAATCCAGTGGGTATCTCTAAATAGAATCTACACACATACCTTGGAGTTGTGCCAGATTAATCTTTCTTAAAAGGGTCATGTACCATCCTCAAATATCATACACACTTTGTGATACATTAGTGTAATTTATTATATTTCACTTGAGAAGAAATTATTGTAATTTATCAGACCATCAATGTGAAGAGCAAAATAACATAAGTGGTAACATTTAAGTTCTCAACAAATGTACGGAACGTTCTTTATTTAAACCATAAATAAAAATTATACAATAACACTATCAACAAACCCTTGTTCCTCAAGTACGTGGGGAAAATATTATAAAGAGGAACATTGTTAACTATGCCCAGTCGATATTTAATATTCAATAGTCTAACAATAACATAAACAAGACGAGTACATCTTATAAATAACAGTGAAATTTCCATCACAATCCGTTAGAACGTTTTAAGACTTTTTAAATTTTAAAATATTCAGGGGAGATATCATGTCTTTGATAAGATATTTAATATATTTTAGTTTGTTCGCATTATATAAGACAATAAACGTTTAAAAGTTTTGACAAAAGTGATTGAAATTGTATCATTTTGATTTTTGACCGCATCATAGTCACCACTTTGTTGAACTGACAGTGAACGGTAAATATCACCAGCTTTACCAGTCAGTACGCATTGTAATAATTGAGTCCAATGCTCCCTTGGGCATTTCAAATTTTAGCAACTTGTTCAAAACAAGGAAATTATTTGTCTACTTCATTTTCTCTGAAATGGGGCACTAATTTACTAGTCTTTGCAAGATTAAAACTTAAATTTGTATTTGAAGTATGGATATGCTTTTCACTTGCCAGCTCCATTTCTTTTATTCTAAATTGATACTCCCTCTCTTTCTCTCGTTCTTCTTTGTTTAATTGCATTTGTATTTGTTCTTGTGTAATTGCATTTGTTTTTCTTTTCCTCTCTCCTGTCTCTCTCTCTCCTGTTTCTCAAATTATAACTTTATTTGCTTTTTTCTTTCTCCAATATCATTTGTTCTTTGTCTTTTTCCAAGTGCAATTGCAATTGCATTTGTTTTTCTCTTTCTTCTTTCTGAAGTTCCAACTTACTCAACTCCAATGCCATCTTGTATTTTAATTCTAATTCCTTCATTTTTATGCCAGAGTCTGATACAGGCTTACAGATCGAAACCCAATCTCTTTTGTCGAAAACATTCTTTTCTACCAAATACTGAATAAAAAAATTTCTTATTTCTTGTTTCCTCAGAAAGGTAGTTTTTTTTCAGGCAAGTTGAATCAATTCATCTTTCTTGAAAAGATCGAATTGTTCCTGGGTAGGAGTTGAAATAAAGATTTCCACGTTTGATAACATTTTAGAAAAAGCTTGTCGATTTCACTAAAAATTCCAAAAACTAGGGGAATATTCAAAATAATCCTTAGGACGAGCTAACCAATGCTTATGTTACTTGTTTACGTTGGAATAAACAGTAACACAAGAAAGAGTGAAAACAACAAGCTTTTAAAAACATAATAATTTATTTCCCTGGAAAAATACTGTAAAACTGAAAAATTATGAACTCACGGTTTTAAGAATCAAATCCAAAAATAATCCAAGAAGTATCCACGAATAATATTTTAGAAGTCCTGCTAATAAAATGTTGTAATGAATTAAAGTTCGAGTCCCAACGAAGAATCCAAGATTCCGGCGATGATGTATACTGTGACTTGTAGTGTGTTCAAGTCCACAGTTTCTTGTAGAAACACAATAATTAATCCTTCGGTTTTGGAAATTCAAATGACAAATTTAAGAAATGTCTTTCTTCAAGAATTCTGTATGAACACAATAATATTTCCAGAGATATGAATTAATCTTTAAGAGTCCAAATAATCTGAAGAAAAATTAACATAAAATTCAGAAACTCAAAACTAGTCAAAATAGAAGAAAACAACTTGGCATCAAGTGTTAGAAGCCCAAAAGGTTCTGAGATCGTTCTCTCTCTCTAAACATCACAATTAATAATAAGTACTTCGCAATTTCGGAAATGCCTAATTGCGAACTAGAGGATCACGTGATCATGTTTACATATAAAAGTCACGTAGCCCTTGTATGTCCTTGATAAGAACCATCATTTTACTCCGAGAATAAATGTTTTTTACTTGACCCTCAAACAAGGCCAGGAACTAAATAAAAAAAGAAACAGTTTTTCTATTATTAGGTATTTAAGGAAAGATTCAGGTGAAACTGAATTTTCTGGAAAATATCAAATTCCTAGTAAACAAAATTACATTACATTGACAAGTAAAGAAAATAAAAAGATTCCAAAGCTCACAAGCAATCAAATAAAATCAAACACAAATTAAATCAAATACAAATTGAATCAAATATACGTAACACTTCCACCAGAAAGAAAAAGAAAGATTTATATGATAAAGCTTTCTTTTTGCCATATATTAAAAGAAAAACATAAGAAGAACTCGTATGCATTACACACAGTGATCATGAATAAATACACGGGAAAGTGCATCTCCTATTAAATTATCATATGTCTTAAAAATGGTCTCAGTGTATACCTCTTTCAACTCCACATTGCTAAGACTAAACCATTTTCAGAGTTGAGCTGTTTGTACCCAATATAGGTCATTACGTGCACCATCAACTTACCACTCGCACTAAACATTCCATAATAAACTTCACAATTGAATTTGTTTTTTTGGGGGGGATGGAGTCCGCTGAGGATTTGTATCTAAATTCTCTTGGCGTTGTTCAGTTTCCTCTAAATTCAACGTGTTTCGGAATTTTAGAATCACTTTTACTCTCGGCCATATTATTTATCATACTCTTCTCTAAATTCCTTGTAAGTTTCAGAATTTTGGTATGATTATAGTTTGGGTCTGCTGGGAACCATGTTCGATACATGGAACTGACTATGTTGAAAACATGACGACTTGAGCTACATAATCTCACAAGAGCCGTGGCTTTGAGTTTCACCAAATTGTTTGAACATTCATAGTCCGATCAATCAACCCATCAAATTTGTGTTATACTGTGCACTTTTACTGCAAGGAAATCTCTAAGAAAGACACTTGCGTAGTCTTTAGACACTTAGCGTAGTGTTAAATATCCTATGTCCCTTGCGTGTTGGATTGTGCACAGATTGGTCATATTAAATGCCTAATTGTAATGTATGTTTTGTTTTTTCTTTTCTGTTTCCAGAAGGTGGTACGACTTATGTCAGATGGGGAAGGACTGTTTGTCCTGGAAATGGCACAGACTTAGTATATAGAGGTAAACTATATGGCAATCACTTGTGGACGATATTATCGTTTGCTAATATCAGTTTATCTAATAATAAAACATGATTTCTACGAGTATAAAATTGATATTTTTGATCTAAACTTATTCTGATTTTCTAATCTTAGAAAATCATTTTCTAATACAAGTTTATAATTAGCACTTTCTACTAGTAGGAAATGACTTAGAGAACAAATTATCAGATTGGACAATGACTTTTTTTCTATTATCATCGATACTTAAAAATTTTGATGTTAGAAAAGTTGTATCATTTGCACCTAATAAAACTAGTAATATTTAAGAAAACTATCATTATCTCTGTTTATTACTAAATCAGTATAATCGAGTTTTTATTGTTTTTTGAAGAATGTAACTATCTGCATCGTGCATACAAACTGATTCAGTAGAAGTGATTCACATTTTCGCATGCATTTAGTAAACAATGTTGCATATGCTGTTGAGATAACCATGTCAAATTTTGAAAAATTTAGCTTTCGAGAATTTTTGGAATTTAACTTCTAGAGCCATTAGATCGTTTCATAGCTGTCGTGATGCCCAAATTTTAACGTAACGATTACATGTAGGCGTAGCTGCCTTTGAAAGGAACGACAGTTTGTTATTGTACCACTTGCAAGGCAGGATGCAGTTATAAAAAGCAGACGATCTCTGTTCCTGTATAGAATTGAGCACTATGGGGATTTAAGATTAGAACTAAGTCAGACTCTACACCTCCAGATGGTGTATAGTGTACTGTCGTCCTTTTGGCTCCCTCTTTCAGCAATTCTGCTTTTGAACATAGTTCTCTATCACACCAGCCTAGAAAATCTCATAACGCACTTACTTCATCTAGCACCGGACAAGCATGATTGCCGAGATCCATTTAATGTAACGTATCGAATTAATTTTCAGGATATATGGCTGGCTCTGAATACACCCAGATCGGAAACGGACCAAATAATCTTTGCCTTCCAGAAGATCCAACATGGGCTAAATATGAAGACGGAACCGTTGCTAGTGATCACAGAGGTCACGTATATGGTACAGAATATGAGATAGGCCATGGGGGTCAGTTTACCCCTTTCTCGCCTGCAATTGTAGACAGAGATGTTCCATGTGCTGCTTGCCGAACCACTCGTTCTTCTTCTATTATGATCCCAGGGAGAACAAATTGCTACTCAGGATGGACAGTTGAATATTCGGGTTACCTCGTCTCACAGTATTACGGTCATGCTGCATCAACAGAGTACGTATGTTTGGATGGCCATCCGGAATCTGTTGAAGGTGGGGAAACCAACCTGAATGGTCACGTGATAAACCTAGTGGATGTCATATGCGGCGCATTGCGATGTCCACCATACGTGAACGGACGAGAACTCGCATGTGTAGTCTGTTCTAAATAGAATATAACTGTTAAATGTTATCTCCCTTACACAAGTCAATAGCTGATGATCGCATAAGGTTTTGTTGGGGTTTTATATAACGACAAAAATCAAAACTGATATATTTCATTAGATTGTACATTACTGGACCTAACCTTTCTTTTTGTTGCATTATTTCTTTTTCATCAACTCCAGTCACAACTTAAAAACAAACAACAATATAACAATATATACATGATGGAAACATTTCTAATATATATATATATATATATATATATATATATATATATATATATATATATATATATATATATATATGTATGTATGTATGTATGTATGTATGTATAACCTATGTACATATATGACAGAAGGCCTACATATGAAAACGTAGGTAAGAAAAGTGACAATTTTATTAATAAAATCCATTCACTAAGACCATATTGATATTTAGGATATCAAGGAATGATTCTGCTAAACAGTTCAAATTTAAACATAATAACTAAATAATTAACTAACTACATAACTAAATGACTACATAAATAAAAGAAACAGCAAGGAAACAGGAGATAAGCAATAAAAAAATCGTCAGACAAACTTGATGAACACAAATATTTATTGCCCCTTATTACTTTGTAAAAGAACACAAAGAACATTAACTCTCTTACCATATCTGACTCTGCCCGCGGCATTGTTTGAAATATATTATTCTTAATTCGTTTGGCAGGCTGTTCCAAAGTATGGTGGCCTCACATTTAAGTGAATGATTATCGTATCTTACCGTACCTTGTGGTCTGTATCCTAAGTAATGTGACCACGTTTTGATGACTGAAATTACAATTCCATTCTTTGAATATGACTAGATTATTCAGGTTATTATATATTTTGTGAACTATAGGGTATAATTTGGCTGCCTTGTGTCCTAAACTACTAATATGTAAAGAAGGAAGATATGCTTTTCTTAATAGTAAATCATATCAACTATTAAAACCATCAAAATTTAATTAAAATGCATAATACTGTCATTTTTTCATAGTTATTTCTGAAGCTCTTTTAATGCAGAAGCACCTGTCGATGAATAACTTAGCATTCTTTGACGTTTTTTGCTCTGTTACTTTCTGAAATATCTATAATATTTGGCTGTTAAAATTTAGTTGATAGTCAAAATCTACTGCATGGAGTTTCAGACAATTCTTATTGGATACTGCGGTGGTCTTCAATAGTGAAATAATACATTATTTCAGCATTGCTACCAAGATTAATGGCTTGGAATTTCTGGAAATTGGCTTTTGAACCGCTGACTGCAAAAAAGTGAATTAGTATTTAATGTTATTCTAAAGAAAGATAACAGAACAGGAGTAAAAAGTAACGGCGATAAGAGTGGATAGAATTGAAATACAGTCATCAGGTGCAAATGAAAAGAATATGCTACTTTTGGATAAGGTTTTCTGTTTTTATTACGGTATACGCATTAAATTTGTGGCAACAAAGACGCCTTCATTTTTTTTAATCCACCACATCAATGGAATAATAATAATAATAATAATAATAATAATAATAATAACAATAATGATACAAATAATAATAATAATAATAACAATAATAACAACAATTATACAAATAATAATAATAATAATAATAATAATAACAATAATGACAACAATAATACAAATAATACTACTACTACTACTAATAATAATAATAATAAAAAGAAGAAGAAGAAGAAGAAGAAGAATAACATTCACACAAGGCATGAACTAAAACATCACAAAACATTAATACACCAATTGTTCTTCAGCGATCGAGCAAAGCGAAACACTTCTGTCAAGATCATGATGTAACTACTAGCCATTTGTTTCTAAACGCATACTCTGTTTCTAAACGGATACTCTGTTTCTAATCAAGACACAAATGCTGATAACATGGTTATTCGCACACATTCCCGGCGCGCCACCCGCTTATCATAACTTCTTTAAAAATCTAAAACCCATTGTTGTAAGAAATATTTAACTGCGTCATTGTAAGAAAGTTGTCTAGAGAGGAGCACAATACAAACACATATTACAGAATTGGAAAAGCAATATTTTTACATCTCCAGAAGATGTTTTAAAAGACCTTGAAATCATATTTACTCATAAACAAAGAGAACGATATTTTCTGTGTAATCACTATAATATAACAGATTTGAACGAATGACTTGTCATACGTACATTTGCTTGCTGACAAACAACAGCTTTTCACCGCAGGCATGCACATACATAAAACTTGTAACAATCAGCTACTTCGATGTTATGCAGATACCCTTTTGTTTACCACTACCACTATACTGCTAATACGCTATCTCTCTCTCTCTCTCTCTCTCTCTCTCTTGCACATACACATGACGATTGGGGCGAGTTAAAAAGACGTGACAACGTTAATACGCCATTACTGGAGTCACATGTAACATCTAAGAAATGCAGTGCCCACTAAGGTAATTTGGCGAATCACTTGTGTCAGACAGATTGAGAAATTAAAAGATAATTTCTACTACACTGGTTTTCCAACTATACCTAGTTTTTACCGACGTAAATTCTGTACCCACTCAAAACAGTACGTTAGATAAAGGATATTGAAACTAGCCCCCAGTTGAACATGTAAGTAATAATTTTGGACAAGTAAAGAAGTTAATTATGGTGTAAAGGATCCATCTGATATAAGAACCAGAACTAATAATAAAAATAGCAGGAAAATGAGCAAAAACAACAACATGGAACTGTGCAGTTATCCACTGCATCAGTACGCAGTTAGATACATCAATCAGGTGACATTCCTCGCATAGTCGAAGGCATAATTTGTATCTCTATGATATATAATACCAACGTTA
Source organism: Sinohyriopsis cumingii (assembly GCA_028554795.2). Lineage (NCBI taxonomy): Eukaryota > Metazoa > Mollusca > Bivalvia > Unionida > Unionidae > Sinohyriopsis > Sinohyriopsis cumingii. The sequence continues at coordinate 156,032,435 of CM068829.1, forward strand.
CAGGTAAATAAAAACTTACGCAATGATGCCAGAAACACAAACAGTAATTTCTAGTAGTTTTCCAGAAGTAACTAAATTACTATCGTATCCGAGCTAGAGAGTACATTCACTGAATAACTATTAACCTTGTTTAATCATTGACATCAAAATCACATGTTTTATGGGTTGTTAAAATTAAACATTTTGCAGCAGAAGTTTAAACATTAGAGCTACAGATCTCCTATTCACCAAATTATTACACTTGGTCAATGCAGTCCCTATTTGTGTGTTGTGTAAGTTACTTCCATTTCTGGCACGGGATTGGCTCCGGATGGTATTTATTTTATTTTACTATATACACTTTATACCTGAATGAACACTGTCATGAATTTAATTGACTGTACAGAAACAGTTCTTTAATGGATTTATATAATAGTGTTTACTATAAAATAGAGACCCTATAGGTTTTTTGTTTTTAACATTATTATCAGATAAAATGAATAGAAAGGCCACATGTTTTAAAAAGCAATATCATCACAATGCCTACTGTGGGGAGGTAATCCTTGAGAGAAAAGGAAAATAAAAACTATGCTAAAGAATGAATTGCATAAGTCAACTTTGTATGAAAAAAATAAAACAAACGGTGCTCGAAACTAAGTGTATATTTAAACCTTTGAAAAATGCACTCTTGGCAAACTTAGCGCCAGGCAATGTAACGTTTTAACGATTCTTTCCGTTTCTTACATTTCTGACAACTTTAGTTTTTACTATTCTTTTTGATGACTTGAATTGATGAAAATAAGACAGATCCTATCAAGAATATAAGGATAAAAAAGCGCACATGTTTGATAGATTAGAATAATTTTCGATCAAACAGTTGGTAGAAAGAAGAAAAGTTTATTCGCCGATGCCGGTACAAACTCGCTTTGATCGGCCGATATGGGGCAAATTTGTTGTTAAAGCGTTGCCTGCACTTGAGCCATCACCAACCCCGCAAACACTTATTGATTTTACCTTAAAGATTTTTAATATTGAACAAAATGTCTATTAACATGTACGGATGCTGACGTGGATCTCAGCTGGTTTGCCACCAAAGTGGATTTAACTGAGTTTACTAGTCGTGTTGTTGTTGTTGACTCTGGTGAGCTTGTGATTTTTCAAGATCAAACTTTTAAATAACAAACACCTAACGTTGATATTGAAATTGTTTTTGTCAAGCTGGCAAGCGCTGCACCAAAAGAAAACATGTCTGAAATCCTTGAAAATGGTGGAATTAGAGACGCCGGTGTGTTGGTTGCGTTTCATACGAGCCAATGTTGATACTAATTTTGGCGGGATGAGACAATATGTTTATGAAGAGATCGCAGATGTACCTCCACTCCCCGCGTATAGCAAATTCATTTACACCATACCTAAAACTGCTGAGCAAGGAAGGAAAGGATAAAAGTGTGGGTTACCTAATAGTCGAATTATTGTTGATAATGTCACTGATTAGGATAACCCAAAATCTCACATCGTAACAACATGCGAATCCAGATTTATTTATCATATCCATTTATGACAATGGGTGGGGTCAATTAACAGTATTAATCACCAAGGGTCAATTAACAGTATCAATCACCAATCAGCCTGGAGAACTGGTAATCATACGTAACGAACCAGACACCGGTGTTTCAAAGCATATACCGCAATGTCGGTCAATTCTGCGCGTCGGGTAATTCTGCGAAACGATACGTCATTTCTTTAAACATTGGATCACGTGCTATTTTGGGTCAAAATTCCATTTTGTATCCAGAAAGAACAATCGTATATTAATTAAGAAAAGTGATATTCATAAAGTGTACAAAAATATCCCACATTTAGACTCAAATGCACATAAAAATGTGATTTCTAAATGGCAACGTGAAGACCCACTCCATGACCTTCTTGAACCTGTAACCCGGAAAATTCGATTTATTTTGCGCCGTTTAGAATAATACAAAAACCTGACCTAATTACTCGACTGAACTGCTGACAGAAACAGTCCAAAGTAATATATTTCATTTCTGTAGCCCAAATGGATAAACACGACATCTTTTCAAAACTATGCGCAGAATAGGCCGACATATCGCGAGTCAGGAAAACGGGGGGTGGGGGGTGGTTTCCTCTGTGTCCAAATTTAATATTATTTTGAACAGAATATTCTGGTGACCATTGCATCTTTTCAAATGGTAAGCATTGCTGTATTTTATTTTTGTCAGTCGCTGAAAATCCGTATGCGTTTTGCTTCAATATTGGAAACGAAAACCTTAGGTGCGCAGAAATGCCCGACAGCAGTGTACATCAATAGCATTGATAGCTAAAGAGGAAATTCATTTGAAATATTCACGTCTATCCATATGACTACCTAACCCTTTTTGGCGTTTCATTTGAAGATTAGATTTAACATTATATATAAGTAATGGATTCTGACCGTGGTTGACAGCGGATGCTAACACTGACGGTTATGTACTTGTCTACGAATGCTTGTGTGAGAGTGATATTAACAAACACTGAAATATAAACGTGGTAAGAGTCAAATAGAAATTAATAGTCAGGACTACCTTAATGTACCAATACCAACTAGGGATCAGTTTGGTGTATATCATTAGCACGTGAAAACGCTCAATGACAACAACAGGCATGGAATCACTCAGTGATTATTTCTACAACGATGGAGTGGAATCCAACGATGAACCAACACCGGTTACTATTTTAAACGACTATGTAAAACTAATCTTAACTCAACTGAGGATTGTACGATCTCTGTTATTCAACATGAACGCACCTGTTCGGGTAAAGGTTATCAGGCAAAAGTGAGAACGATTGCTTACTAGATCAGTCACGTGTGCAACCAGTATAATTTTAAATGACCGTAATGCTAGGCCCAAAGAACGTAGAATTGTTGAAACCTAAATATTCTACAGGTAGAGATTTTTCGATTACATGACAGTTGTGCCAGTAAATAATGGTAATTGGTTAGAAGTGAATGTGTCTATTGTACCTGGACGTGATGAATCCGAACAAGGTCTGCCTGTCGTACAATTATACAACGTGATTGCATAACTAATAGAAAAATATATGATAGACTGTCAATATCAGCAACTGCAAGATGAGTTAATCAAGATAATCACATTGATCATGAAATAAAAGCTTTTGTGTTTTCGTATATGTTATTTGCGGGCTTGCCGCTGCAACAACTCTTGGCCTAAGTGTGGCTGGAATCACGTGAACAACAACCATGAGTAGAGCAGCAATCGGAATTATTGTCGGGGCTATAACAATAGTAACTGATGTCTCTGGTGGTGCTAGCGAAATAATCTCGATACGATTACATTCATGAATAAATCTGTATTCAGGACTTCTGGCGGCAAGACAAGGTAGATTCAACACGATTAGCCAACTTTGCTCTATATCTATAACTTCGAGCACTGATAAGGAGCCATGAGGCAGTAAACAAATTCTAGTAAAAACAATATGCCACGGTACAGTCTCAAAGACGTTTATTATATTAGTGTCATAATGCTCTTTTACCAATTTAAATAAATGTCATTGGATATAGAAGGCTATGGCCTATACCTGGAGTAATCACGGTCCAACAGAGTAACACACTACTCACATCAGGCAGACGTAATTGTGTTAGAACATGGTGGAAGCCAAAAAAGTATTCAGGGGGTTTATATGAGAACATGCAATCCTATCCTTGTTTAACCGTCCTGTGCATAATCGTATCATGACAAGGGCTCACCCACCACTCCAGTCTGCCCGTAGATGTTGCCATTGTATTATGATAATTTGAGAATGGTTTTCCATTTCAGAGGTTTTGTTTATAAGGAAAATATCTGAAACGGAACACAGTACACAGGCGCCATCTACAAAATTAATGTTGGAGAGTTTATTTGCAACATATTTCCTACATTTCAACCCATTTTTCAGGGCAATGCACCAATTTTGCGACTGTTATTTTCAGGAGTCCATGCTTAAAACAGCGATAAAGTCATTCGCAAAATTGCTTTTTGCCCGAAAACATTTGATGAAAATAGGCTGAGTCTACGTTTCTAGGTACTGACCTGGAAGTAATAATTGTGACCTAATTCCAAATAGCAAGAACACCTGGAGAAAGTGTATTTTAATGATTTCATGTTCATTTCTATGACTGAAATTATGCACGGTAATGCATTATTCTAGAACAAAGTAGTTTTTATTTCATATTTTAGAGCAATATATTAAAAAAGTCATTTGTTTTGTAACGGGTTACCGATGGAAAGTTTACCCAATAACGACGCTCTCGCTCTCTCTGTCTCTCTCTCTCTCTCTCTCTCTCTCTCTCTCTCTCGTCTGATTCTTCCATACTTTGCAGGAACAATATTTCTAACACCTGTGCTATGAGGATTTCAAATACCTGTTGACTTAGAACTTAGCTTCGGGATGCTTTTTTGAGAAGGAGGCCTTTGCTTTTAGATTGTCTCTTCATAATTTGCAAACTAATATTTTCAATAAATTTCATACATAGTTTTATGAGTACTTATTGTCCTCGCAGTAATTTGAACCTTATGTAATTTTTTAGAGATATTTCTCGAAACAATTTGTCAATTTATGAACATTGGTCGCATTTTATGTTACTTTATATGAAAAAATTATCAGAAGAAATTATTTAGGAATATTATTCCATGTTTAAAATCGCATTGTCCTCACATAAACCTTTACATCAAAAGTGATTTTTTAGATAGTTTTACAGAACATCATGGTAGAAGAAGGTTCATCGTCAGAATACGATGGTTAGGACCTAACATCAGACGGATATATCCCAGAGGAAGTGGGAATCCCAGTTGTAAGTGGGATTAAACCTATAACCTCTACACCTGCCAACAAAGATATGAAAAAACAAAGAGAGAAAAAGGAAAAAATCTGCATCAAACTCGGAAGAGTCCACACAAAGGGTTGTAACTCCTCTAAAAGAGGTGAGAAAAGGGCAATACCCCCACAAAAATTACCATCTTAAGTTTTAAAAAGAAAAAGAAAAAAAAAAACGGATATGAAAATCATGACACAAAACAGACTGAGTCAATGGATTCTGGAAACTCGAATAGTAAATTCAGGAAAGATTATAAACTCAGTCACCCAGACGGACGACAGAAGAAATTACTCGGAACAGACTTCAGACGGAATAATTAGCGAATCAAAGACAAACACAGATACTAGTAAGAGTGACAATATGATACAATTCGATTAAATCAGGCGAAATAATTTCAGACAGATCTGATAAAGAAAACACACAGTACCATGAAGAAAACACAAAACAAGATGCTCTGACCACAGCCGGAGCCACTAGCTAAAGCTTCTTATTAAAACAAAAGGATGGAACAAATGTAATGATTGCTTCAATAAATATAAACGGAATATATGAAGAAAAGTTAGAGAAATTATATAAGGAGGCATAACATTACGATATTATAATGATACAGGAAACATATAAGAACATAACGGATCAAACGAAAGCATAAAAGGCAAAAAAAACTGAACACTATAATAATAAAAAGTCACAACCTTGGGGATAAAGGTGTAGGGGTGGCAATAATAATTAAAAACAATGGAAAATAACATGGAAACAAATACGGGCAAGGAATGTTTTAAAAGGGAAGGTAATCCATATTAAAATTAAAGACTGGCATATAGTAAATGTTTACTTTCCGGCGCAAAGGAATAAGAAAAAGATATTTGTATAAAACGTACGCGAACATTTACAAGAATACACAATGGAGAATTTTATTAAAGATGAGATTACAACTGGATCGGAGAAGAGATAGATAGGAAAACAATCATAACACCTAGCGATTAATTATTAATGGGGGGACATGATTAATTAATTCAGGTATTAGAAATATTTGGTTTGTTGGGAAAAAATTCTAAAAATGGACCGAAATCCTGTACAAAGGGATGACCTCGAGAGCACAGATAAATGGAAGAATAATGGAAGAATTTGAAATCCAAAGGTCAGTGAAGCAAGGATGTCCACTGGTCATGTTATTATATGTAACAGCAATTTAATTCTTGAGTCATAAAATCAAACATAACCAGAATATAGAAGGTATACATAATCACCACTTAAAATATGAACTGAAGATGCACCAACATGCAAATAATTGCACAAACTTGCTAGGGAAGCAAATTCGTTCAAGTACCTGCAAAAAGAATTAAAAAACTTTGGAAAAGTCTCGTGATCAAGATCAATCACGAGAAAAGAGAAATTCTAAAGATTGGAAACTGAAGCGGAATCACCCCGGACTCCAAGTCTACCTATTAAAAACAATGTGAAGGATTTATGAGTGACCTTTGGCCACAAAACAGAATCAGACAACTATAAATACATAGAAACAAAGATTAATGAAAATATAGAGCTGTGTGCGCTTAAGCTGTTGTAATATTGGTGCAGGCCCAAGTGGCCAAAACATACATGTATAGCAATGTGAATTATATACTAAAATCCATTGACTTGGAAAATAAAAGAATTAGTGAATATGATAAATCACTACATATGGAACAATACAATGCATTATCTAACCAAGGAAACTTTATAAAAAGCAAACAACAGACGGAGGAGAGGGGATTGGGTATCCTCAATCCAAATATAGTCAAGAGAACTAGCATAATAAATAGATGTAAGAAGATAAAATCAACCCTGACTTTCGCATGGGAATGTCTATACATATATTGGTTAGGTTTTAAGTTTATGAATAATCAACGGTATCTCAGTCTAATTTCCTTCTCTGAACCGTAACAACTAACCTCACCATACAAAATAAGAGAAACTTCCGCGCTAACCCTAATTTTAACACGTCTCTAATAGAAACACCAAGTGATACAGACTAGGAACAGGGAACCTGAGCACTGGATAAGTAGTGGACGAAGATAACACTGGGTTATGTCACATGGTTACGCGAAGTGAATATGCCTGTGTAGGAGCCCAGGAAATTCTGATAGCAGAAAATGGACAAACAAACAACAAAATAAGGGAAACATTAACATGATACTAACGAAATTATACAATCCAATAGAGACTTCCCCTATATACAGATAGATAGATAGATAGATAGATAGATAGATAGATAGATAGATAGATAGATAGATAGACAGGGGACCATGTGATACAATATCTATCCTTACAGATATATCATATATACGTTATCCGTTACTGACTGTGCATTATTAGGTTTATAACGCCGTCTTAAAGCCATGATAATTTACATATATATTAATATTTTATCCCATTTCAAAGAGAACTTTAGAATGTCACATTGTTCTCAAAGAATTTGCAAATTAAAATGTTTATTCATTTTCATATACACTTTAGTATGCTGTGGCAATAAGGCGACAATGGGAAAATCCTATATTAAATAATGTAAAAGTGTCAGGCGACTAACGGGAATTTAACATTAGGTACCCATCTTGAAATTTGTAGAGGCAATAGGTGATCTCTAAAATTTGGTTCATATATTTTCACAGGAGGAGTCTGTTTAGTTAGGTCTGAAACACTGCATTAACCTATTTTGTCATGAAATGTAATATGTTGGAGTTGGTCTGCCCTCTATCTGAGATGAATATTAGTTAGTTTATCATGCGTGGATCTGAACAAACCCAACACAGACATGGATTACATCCACTAAAACGTTGATACGTATCTTACAGACAAAAGCTTGCAAAAACATATTGCTAACTACACTGTCAGTCCGTTGTGTTAATTTACAAAACGTTGATATTTTTTCCTCGACAGTTTCTGAAGACCAGTGTTATTTTGAAGAAAATAATTATCGAATAAAAACAATACGTGTTTGGCCTGTGCCAGATTTAGGGTCTTAAATTTATTACAGTTCTGTCAGACTACATTGCTTTGACCTTGGCTTGTATTTGGCACGTGTAAAAAATTACAGTGTTACGAATACCTAGCACTGACTATAACATTTTTTTAAAATCAATGCCAGGTTTGAAAATAGCGAAATAGTGTGCTTGGTGAGAGCGATTTCTCTTTTAACAAAGTAAATCGGAACATATTTCTTTAAAAGATTCTCTGTCTTATTTCGTTCTACTTGATATCATTATTGGCACAAAGGTATACTGAAGTCGTTCACTTTTGGACTTTTATGTCAAATTCTTGTAACTTTGGGTTACTCATTGCACGGATTGAAATAGTGCGATTGAAGAGGATGCAGTATTTGTTTTTTTTGCACATTTAAAGTTGTGAACGTAATATAACAAGCATGTGTCTGAGAGAGAGAGAGAGAGAGAGAGAGAGAGAGAGAGAGAGAGTTCTCCTTAAAACCGTCACAGAGAAGATCGTTCGCAAGCCTCTTTGGGTATATTTTCACATTTTAACCACTCACAAAATGACTACTGCTAAAAACTTGCACAGTGGAATGAAAATAGTTAAACTGTCAAAATTAACCTGAAGAAGTGTACGGTAATGTCCACTCGTAACAAATAACTAGAATCTTGTCGTGACCTGGCGTTATATTTTTCCAAAACCGAACGCTATAAATTATTTCTTGATTTGTAATTACTCTGTTCCATTCAAAATTGTAATTCTTATTTCTCGCAGTTCCTTTATGGTCGGTTAAATTTTTCCTAAGATCTCTTAGACATTAATGAACAAAAATAGCCATGCCAACCATTCGCAATCCTCGGGCAATGAGAGGATCGGCGGATGTGAAGGGAGACAACTCTGCGGAGACACTAACCTAATCCACAGTGTGTGTGTGTGTGTGTGTGTGTGTGTGTGTGTGTGTGTGTGTGAGAGAGAGAGAGAGAGAGAGAGAGAGAGAGAGAAATCGACGTCATTTAAACGTCTATGGTATGGATTAAACATATTCTGAAAGCTATATTTTGTATGCGTTTACCAATAAACATCTTGATAATTTGATAATCGTCAGTAATTGTGAAATGTTAAGGAGTGGTTTTCCTTTTAAGACTTCTCTGGTGATTTTGTATCACGATACGAAGTGACAAAGAATCAAACGCAGACGACAATTCAGTTATTTAAATAAAATAATTTTAGTGGTAGAAAATATATGAAACAACTAAAATATCACGTTTTACTAAAGCAGAGACAAGTGATATGTATTTACATGTTTCTGTCATCTGTTTTTTTTTTACAATGATAGACAATCTTCATAGGACATGACCGTAGCTTTTAATGTCTATCTGTGTGCAATTTTTCTTAAAGCATAGTATTGTCATGTGGCTTCAACCAAGTTAAGTAAGACCTCTCGAGCCCCTTAAAATAGTAAAACTTGTAGCCTTTTCAAAGATCAACCTACCCTATGCATTTAAATAAAACCGATAAACACGTACAAGCAGGAGAGAATATGTATCGAGTGAAATCAAATCCCCAAAAAACCTTATTCTTCTGAATAATCGTCGTACGAAATTTCGCTGTAGAAGCTGGCTCCTAAATGTATTATGGATCCCATCAAAATCAAGCAAGATTTCACAAGCCTCTTATAAAACCTTCCAGCCCACTTATAATAGCCATTCCCTCCCTTTTAAAACAAACTACCATCCACAGACTGAAGATTCTATCAAAAAGCATCTTTAAGCATGTGGCAACAGCAAGTTTACCAAACATATCCTACTGTGTTTGGGCGATAAGTGTTATCGTTTTTGTTTATGTTTATAGTTGGGGGACCAATTTTCAAGCTTTATTGACAGTCCGTTGTGTCATCCCTGTCCAACGTCAGATTAAATGTTCTTTCATGAGTTTCGATACAAAGTTAAGAAAAGCCATTAAAGCTTGATAAACACGCTAACCTTGGATTTAAAGTAAAGCAGTTTACAGTGCTTATTAGTCAGAGGAATTAATTTTAATTTATTAAATAAGCGCAGACTGAAGAATTTAGGCTTTTTTTGGGTATAGTTTTGAGTTTGCGTTATTTTTTTAAAGCCACAGAGAAAATGTAAATTAAATGTTTCGTGAAACTTGGAATAACAAAAAACATTTTTTGCCCACCCAAAAATAGTCTGCAACATGTATCAGGTCGAGTTCCGAAAACGGTAAAACTAATGTAATATAGTCTTTTATTTCAGTTAATTGTAACTGGACCTGAATCTGAATGGATGCTTGGAACAAATGACAACACAACACAATGTGATGACAGATGGAAATTAATGAAATTAATATATATATATATATATATATATATATATATATATATATATATATATATATATATATATATATTATATATATATTCTACAAATTTAGTGATTCTTTCACGCTATAAACATACATCTCATTCAATAACTTCATCCAGACATTCACAAATAGAAAGAAAAAATGATTCAAGGTAAGATTCAAATAATCTCATGTAATGAAAGTGAGATTCACATAATGTCATGTAATAAAAGTGACTCAATTGTACTCAGTTGAAACAACAAACAATTGAAACAAACATATGACTTGGTCATTTGTACAGCCGTGTGATTCATAAATATTTGTAAAAATTTGCAAATGTGTCCACTAACAAACCACACAGTTCTCCCGAATTCTTGGGTTGGCCCACACTTGTTTCGGCCTAACACACCATTCGCGGATCCACCACGCGCACACGTTTACAAACTAGTGGTTTTGTCTTGGAGACAGGCGGCCTGATATACCCGCACACACATACGTACAGACAGCACACAGTTCTCCTGACTTGTATTGGCCACACCCACCCTTCATGGATCCAACATGCGCACATAAATATTTATAGACATACGTACAGACAGCCCTATGGCTGTAGAATAAAAATGGAGAAAGTTCGCTCCTTAATTAGATCCCAAAGACCAGTGTGTTAGTTAGAAAAAATACTTGCCTTAAATCTTCAGAAGAGTGAATACCCGTGCATACCGTGCTTTTAGTGTCTCTCGCCGTTAGCGATCTACGACGAGATACATACTAGTTCAGTTGCTTACCTAGAAAAACAATTATCCACCCTAGGTAACGTTGTTCGCATGTACGAAGAAAATGATCAAATCCTACTAAGGCGAAACTAAGTTATTTCTTGCCTTATTCTGTGTCATTAATGATGGTAAATATGGCAAATTTCGAGTACATCCAGCCATTGTGAAAGACGCAAACGTAAGTGTTTGTATGACGATATTGAAGGTCTCACTGGAATAAATATTATCGCATGAGTTAACATGCGGGGGACGGTATTACTTTATACAATAAATCCTGTGATAGAATGGTATAGAGGTTAAACATGTGGTTGATATTATGAAGTCAAAAGTGTTTATGGGGTCAAGTGCGAATGATAATATTAACATTGCTCAATTTCTAATTTTTAAATCCAAACACACACCTTTATAAAACAAAACACCACATACATTTTGTATTAAAACACCTCCCCACAACCAAACACATCATATATAGTATCGCAGAACACCAGAACATCCGCGGACGGTCAGTAAAGTAAGACCCGCTTCAGACACCCTTGTGTCTCCATATAAATTCCTCTCCTCCATATCGCTGTGTATGTGATCCTGGTAAGTGCCCATTTGCTTACTTACTTACTTTGGATTAAAATGGTTTTCGCACAACCATGGATGTACCTCTGTTTTATGCATGCACAGCAGGCTGCTGTTTAATTACTCCTGGGAAAACGAATTCGAGCCTCAGGCTTTTATGTGCTCAAGGAGCACTGTTTAATCGAAGCTGTCAGGCAGTGGGACTAAGATTAGTCCCTAATTGTATGAATGTAGGGTTTTGAAGAGAGAGGGAATAGAGCCAACACACACTCAACTTTTCAGTCCGCATCTATTGAATTGCCTAAGGTGTGTATGAGTGGGAATGGAACCCTCACGTATTCATACTTATGAGGACAGCGCAAATATAGATTGTGATGTCTGGCCGCGGCAAGGAACTAGAGGGCGGGAAGGTCAGGTCCAAGGTCAGAGGTCGGTGCTTCTAGACTCCATGGTATATTTATTCAAAATTTTCCTTCTTACACAATTTGGAAAAAGCTCTGTGCTGTTTTTGAGAGTTAAGACGAAGAGATGCACCTAGAGTGACAGCTTGTGCAGCTGGTCCTGATGGCTTTTGGAATTTTTAGACCACCCTTACTGTTGGACTAAATTTGGGGTCATATTATCTGGTGTTATCTATTTTGATTGCGGCCTTTTGATGCCGGTTCTGATGGTCTTTGGTGTTTAGACCACCTTATAAGTGCTAATTTAGAGCCTTACTTTCCTAGTGGTGGTAATTGGAGTGCCACTTTGTATGGCAGGGCCTGATGGTCATGTATGTTGAAGCACCTTATATGATCTAGTTTTCAGGTCTTTTTCGATGTTTCTAGGTGTAAGAATACCCTTAATAGTACTATAGCTGTCACCTTTGGTGAGAGTGTTACCGAGTCCTCAGAGGTATTGAGTTATTAGTCCACATGCTGTTGGTGGTTGTTAGAAAAGAAGGGGTTGTTCAGAGTATAGAAATGAATAGATAAGCCTAAAGAAGTATACTAAAAATATAAAAGATTTTTTTTACACATTTGGGGAGTTGGGAGCCTGTTACACCCCCTCCCCCGTTTGTCAGGGCTATAGGCGATAACCTCGTCTGAGTGTGTTGCCTGTCCTCGTCTCGCACCAGTGGGATCACACTCTGCTCCACCCACATGTCCTTCCGTGTGTTTTTTTCCCTCTTCTAGTTGCAAATATTTAGATTAATATAGTAGGTCTTGTTTATCCCTTATTATTTGCTGATCTATATTTATGTTTGTTCATTTTCCTAGCTTATGGATGGAGCTATTAATATGGTGTCATTTTATTTTCAGGCTAAGTATATTTTGTTAAGACATATATCTTTGCCGAATACTCGGGTCGCTAAGACGTGTCAAAAACATCTGATCTTATTGTTCCTTAAATTTAGTTTGTTAGCCTGTCTCCTAGTTATAATTAATTGAATGGTATTTTATGAAACGGGTCATACATCTGGACAACCCAGGGTGTTGTAGTGGGTGATAGGTGCAGATGCAGCATCAGCCCGTGCTTGGCGGTACACATCCCTACTTGGGCAGTAAACCGTATGCTACTACCGCACCTAATTCCCCACCCAGTTACAAAAAGAGGTACGTCCGGTGATGAAATGGCCAACTGTATCATGATGTTTTAGTTATGATACATTAGTTTTATATTGTATTGCTTGTCTCTTAGTTAACATAAGTTGCGCATACCTTATTATGGTTATTTGTGTGGTGTTATTTTATTTTTCAGGCTAAATTTATTTTGTTAAGACAGATATCTTTGCTGAATTCTCCGGTCGCTTAAGACGTGTAAACCGAATGCTACCCCCGCACCTAATTCCCCACCCAATTACACCAAGAGGTGCGTCCAGTGGTGAGATGACCAACTGTATTACGGATGTTATAATGATGGTACTTGGTTCTATATCTTATTTTGCACCCCAGATTCGTATATAAAGTTGATTATATTTATATATGTGAGGTTAAGGTTCGGATTGTTATTCATTGGAAACTCTAGGTATGTTACCGGGGAACCAATCTTACTTTGCTCCATTTTTAGTTTGGTTCTTTCTTTCTTTAGTTTTTGGCAGGTGTTGAAAATATATGTTAGGTCTTCTGGAACCCGGCAGTGGTAGCAATTTGGATTGTGGGGTTGGGGTCCTATGTACTGCCCAAAGCTGCTGGCCAATTTAGTTTTTCCTGTGTAAATTCTATTTATGGTCCTTTGATAGTTATTGTTAACTTTTGGTGGTTTCCTAGATTTGTTGACGTTTTTCATGATGGAGTAAGAGCCCACGACGCCTTTGCATACATGGGGCAGTCTGGGTTGAACAATATGCCCGAAACGATGTTTGATGATTCTCCACTAGTCCATATGTTGCTTGAGTTGACAAGAGAACAGGTTAAACAACCAGAGAATGCGCTTCTATAAAAAGATTAAGATTGCATCTAAACAGATTGAAATGTTCCATCAATCAAAATGTGTTACAAAATTCACTCAGAGCGAGTATCTTTTCCAATCACAATAGAGCGGACACGAGAAGTCATTTTCAATGTATATTCGCAGTAGTCTACTTGCGGTTTACCATTACGGAAAAAGTTTGAGTGTCATGCCTATGGCTGATATAACAATGACAATGCATTGGCAGCGCCTGCTGTGTATACCTAATATCCTCTTAGTTTTAACCAGTATTCTTCTTTCAGAAGAGGATGATTTCAATTAGCTTTGACTGAATTCCTGTCAAGAATTTTTCCTGGCGATTGAAGTCCTAGTAGTGTATATTAAAGGAGTATATCTGCCAAAACCCTATTTAGAACTTGGACGACAGCATGATTCTTACCCCGACAGACACCCCCCTCCATGTTAATCTAAACAAAATACGAAAACAACTTTGTTGAGGCAACAGCGTCGATTTCATTATCGATTTTATAACTAGAGAACCTATCATTGAATCGTCATCGTCGTCAGAAAAAATGGAGTTTGGCTGAGACACATCTCTTTCTACCCACTACTGCAGTTTTTACTTCAAATCGCTAGCGATTTATAATTATATTTTAATCAAAATCAGACTTTTTTGCACTCCACCATACCTCATATTCTCATAAAATTTTACACAGCCACTTATCTAGATATTTTTAAAGTCTCGGTTTTGCTATTATATAACACACATCATCGTGACAGAACAAGTACTGATTAATCTTACCACTGATGAAATAGCCAGGTTGTAGCATCTTGATAAAATTTCCGTGTGAGACTATTGATTTATCGACATAACATATTTTGCTACTCATCAACTGTAATATTTGTGTATTTCTTCTGAGATATCGAATTGTAAAGATCAATAACATCCGAAAGGGAAACTGTAACCCAAGCAAGATTACTAAAATACTCAGAATTGTCTGTGCGAACCAGAGATAATATTATCTTAATTCTGTTTTTGAAATACGTGCTGTACCTTTCCTTGTTAAGCATAATCGTTATATTCTTACCTCTGAAAAGAATTGTTGCGTCTTTAAAGTAGTATTCGCTACTGTAATATCTTCCATTACTTTTCGTATTTCAAACAAAATTATACTCTCCTTATTTTTGAAATTCTCTCAAAATTTACTGAATATAGTTTTTCATATTTTACAACTCTGTTCGGTATCATATCAACTAGCAAATCATCTCTGACACGTAGCTCCTGTATCAGCTCAAACATAATAAGCCTCTCACTACGCAGATAAGCTCGACGTGATTAAGAATTTTCTTGCTATATCACAAGAAGTATTTTTATTAACGTATTTTGGCTCAATCTTTTTATTTATTGCTGATAATACACTACCTGCCCCTGACACTATCAGCAATAATGGATTTGGTGTTGCGTCGGCTGATACTTTTCCAGTCGTTGTTAGTATCATAGGAATGTAGTTCAGAATGCTTATTATTTTACTTTAATATTTTCTAGCTTGTCTGACGCACTAAAGTTTTTTATGGTAATATTTATAGTATTGATGAGACCTGATGAAATATAAATGAAGCCGACTATTTCTTTTTTATCGTTATGAAACTGTTTCAGTTCTTATTTCAGTTGCCGTAGTGATGGTATTTACAGCAGGAGCCTTATCAACGAGAGCGTAAATTTAATATTGACAGGGTTAGGAGGAAACTCTTTGTTGTTATCATATATTTCAGATGAGATATAATTATATTTTATATCTGATAACACTTTACGATCTGAGGATGAAAATTGAGGATAAAAAATGTTTGGTATTTCAGTATTATCATTGACTCTATCACGGTGAATATCTTCTGTTTCATCGATTTAACTAACAACATAACATAACTGTCCCAGTTTAAAATTTTGAAGTATTAGAAACAGATATAGATAATTGTGTATGCTGTTACAAAACCCAAAAGACTGCAAATATCTGCTTATCATATATCTATGTCATTGACAGGCAGGTTTACGTATCCAGCAATCAACTCTTTAATATTTCTATATTTCGCTTCTGTTAGTAACGTTCCAACTTTTTTTCATAGTTTTTCATGCAGTTTTTTATGAAAATTTATCATACCCATTGTCTATCAGCAAAATAGAAGATTAGACTCTAAACAGTATCGGTATTGTCAAAAGTAAATCTGAGGAATGGCAAATTACCGGTATATTTTATTTACAGATTGATCACAATTATTATACCAGATTTGCGATAAGAAAAATATTTACAAAATAATCTGCGTTTACTGTTTAAATTTAGATGGCACAGAAATAATGTTAGACGAACATCAAGCTTATTGTAAAGATTTATGCGAATGGGTTCATAGAGATGCATCTTTCATAAATAGATTATGTTAGAATCCAACAAATTTCAAAATAAAAATTTGTAATTTATGCTGACTTCAAAATATGAAATAAAATATTAGATTTTAGTATCGGGGGAAAATGTTTAAAATACAATGAAAAAAGATAGGCAATATTCTATTATATCGGGGATACAATGTAATCAAACTCTTTATGAAAATCTTAGAAACCGCAAAAGAAATTAACAGACTGATGAGCAATTAAAAATACCAGTTATGTATGACAGAGGATGGCAACATTAAACATGGTAAAGGAACTGTTTGTAACTTATGCGAGAAATAAATTGGAAAAGATAAGGTTCAACAGTATAACAATGGCACAGGAAGATATAAAGCCCAGCTCATTCTACACGTAATACCAAGAACAAAAACTGAACTAGTTTAATAAAAGAATATTTAAAGAAGCAATGCAGTATCTGTGACAATTAATTATTATACATTTTGGCAAAACACTTTCAGTTGGCAATGTTTCTATTTTATTACGATACAAATGTAACTCTCTAACAATAATCAATTTTCCGTTTTCTTTTAGCATTTACCCCAAACATTCATGATCATAAACATCTTAAGTATCTTAATTCAATTAATAGTCCGATTTCAGACGCTAATATGTTATTTGATTTTGATCCATATACACTTCTTTCAATTTAGTTCAGTGACAAGTTTCTGGTAGAATGTATTTTATTTATCATGAGATTAATATAATTGTTCAAAATTATTTAGATTATGTGTTGGGCCACACTATTTCTATTTATTTCTAATGGAACTCGTTTTATTTTTAAATAGCTAATATTGACATTTCAAGATAGCATTCTTTATATATCAAACATAGAGTCAAAGTGAGCTTGATTTTATCATTCAAGAGAAATAGGCTTATATTTCCTTGCTAATTTCACTTTATTTTCAGAATTTTAAATTTTCTCTCTTTTTCTCTTATTCATTTATTATATTATGGATTAACATGCGTTTAAATCATTTATATATGTTTTATCACTTTCGTACTTATTATCATTTTGGGGTAAATCATTGATAAATTCAAAAGTAGAAGATATCGTGTTCATTTATCTTTTGCCTAACTTACAAGTGCTTTTTTCAAGTTCGAAATTTCTTCACTAACCAAATATTGATTCGGAGATCACGATGACTAGTTTCAGAAAAAGTTGGTTTTAGAAACTTTTAATATTGTATTATATTTTTTATTGTACAAATCGCGTACGGCTGCTACTCTCCTTTGCAATATTCGTTGTGGGTTACAATCTGTAAATTTTCTTATTATCACTATAGCGATAAATATTTGTCATTTTTAAAAAAGATTTGTATCTATGAGATTGTTTTGTATTTTCTGCTATTTGCTGATTATGATGCATTGGCTGACTTATTATATTATCAAATTTGTTTTGTCGCATAATATTGATAGTATATGGCAACGAATGTACTTGATCTCAGAAAAATTGGCACGGAAAATGGTGGTTATAAATATTTATCAAATGTTTATACACAAAGTTAGTAAATGAGCTTGGAAAATACCTGTTAAAAGTAAAACTAAACAAGATATAGCAGATGAATGTTTTAAAGAAAATCATAAATTCAGGTAGAAGGCCTGTCAAATTATTGGTTGATAAGACTAATAAAACTTTTAATTAATCAGTTGAAAAATTATTAGCTGATGTCAATGATTAAACAGTTGTTACTGAAGTTTAAATAGTTTTGTCTGATTATGCTACGAAATCTGTATTACCTGATTTAAAACAAGCTTCACAGATCTCATAAAGTTAGCTAGTACTCATATTTTCCAACAGAAGATAATGATATTAAATATAAATTAAGGTTGAAAAGTCAATAGAAAATTTAGAAACAGATACAACCATTAGTTATGAAGAATTTGATTATTTGTATCCAATAACTTTGCATGTGCTACCATTTGTAGTTTCCATGGATACATATTATACAAGATTGCATTTTAAAAAGATGTCGTCATCGTCTGAAAAAAAGCAAAAAAGTAATAAATTTTGCAAATGGTAGGATTGCTGTAATTGAAACATTTCTGAATTGTTTTATTCTCAACAACAACCAGATGTTTAACATTTTTACATTTTAACTGTGAAGATAATATGATGATGATTAATGGTAGTGAATCATACACAAGAAATGTACGTTAGCACGATGGTAGACATTATAAAACCAAAATTCAGATTAAATATTCCTAGTGCATGACAATTGATTCATGTGGATACTAATGTTAGAAATGCGTCCTTGTTTCAACAAGAAGAATGAAGAATGTTGGTGAGTGTAAAATAAAACTTGTTACATTGGATGAGACGAAAATTGACGTTGACAAACAAATAGTTGATAGTAAAATAGATTCTTTTAAAATATATGAATTTTACAACATCTAACATTCCAGGTGATATTATAAATGAAGAAGAATACATACAATTTGTGATTTATAGCGGTAACGCGTATATCAAATACAGACAAACTAGTTTAGTTATTACCGTATTTTTAAGGTACTCTATAAGAGAATGACTAAAAATATTAATTGATCTAAAACCGAAGGAATACTGCTTTAAAAGAAAAGATGTAAAAACAACTAGATACAATTTGCTATTGTTAGAGTAGAAAATAATTTAAATGGATAAAAAATATATTTTAATCACTTAGTTTTGAAGATCAAACACAAATGAGAGACGAATACTAACAAAAACACAAGAGAAAAGGTTTTAAAGCCATACCTAGGTTTCTGTATTCTGGCTTCAACAATAGAATATAATTTTAATGCATTGTATGCTGCATCATCTATTAACTAAAGTAGATTGTTGTTGAAACTAATAAGAGTAAGCTAAACTTTGAACTGTTAGATGATTGCCTGTTATGTAATGTTAAATCATTTTTATAAAGTATATGTAAGCCAACCTATATATATTCAAAATCCATAATTCAAAAACTTTCTCGAATCAACAGGAAGAAGTAAGTGTATAACTTACTAAAGAATCAGTTAAAATATAAACTTTAGCCATCAATAAATACGGAAATAAGACGATGTTAAAACGTTTACTGTCGCTATTAATGAGAATGTATTCACTGAAATAATATTAAGAAACTATGACACAGTAATGTTTTTGACACCGAATTCCCCCTCATTACTAACGATTTGGGCAGCAGGAGTAGTTTTAGAAGTAAGCTTACAATGGCTTAGAAAGCAGATAAAGTGAGCTCAGTGTTTGATTAAAGAAATGTAAGACATAAAAGGAAATTATATTCACTATATCAGTGGGCAAAGAAAAAAGCATGTCTAGTCTAAGAACTCGGCACTAAAATGAATTATATAATCTTTTAATGTTGGGCAAAGTGTTTCGCTTTGGTCATTTAAAATTTGAATTAAGAATCATTATCATCCGAGAATCCTCATGTCACGATTCATCCAACACTTGAAATAGTTTGCTGTGACATTTGTTTTCCGTGAAGGCGAATGTTTTTGATAAGAAAAACATCAGTTGTTGTTTCACTTGGAATATTTAAAACAATAAGATAGAAACATAAACATACATACAATAAAAATCTATCTGAATTAGATGTTGGCACTGAAATGAGGTTCTGGCACTTGATGCCTGAAATGCATTACTCGTCCGATAAACTTCTGTCTGTAGCACAAACAGACTAAAAATAATCCTGTACTGAAACATGCAAGATAAGGTTCCAAAAAGGAAAAAAGATATCCCAGCAAGTAAACAATGGTATTACCATATTTCGAAAGGAATAGCATCTAATATGTGATGCACCTAGATGAAACATCAATTCGTCCTTGTACTGTCCGAAAAATAATCGTCTTGTATATTTATAATCAAAGGAAGAAGAATTAGTTGAAACGTATTGTATCATCAATGTAGATGTTTTCAATTCAAGGTCAGTTGTGTCAAATGTAAGGGTGTATGTGGAGATGAGAATGACAACTTCTTTAAGACGAAGTTTTAGATTTTCGTTGAAAATACAGTGATTTGATTTTACCGCTTCTACCCAACATTAGCAAACTGATTCATGTATATCAGGTAATGGTCATACAAATCTTTTTCAAGGTAGATGAAAAGTGAAATGAAAGAACGCTTTTGTTTGTGTTGTAATATAATTTTTAAATAATTGAAAATCGCTTCCTTTTTTGAAATTGTCAGGTACTGTATTCTATACGAAAATACAAGAATCAAGAAAAGACATTTTGTTTATTTTAATCTAGATCAGATATGTCGACTAGTAATTATATTTCGTGGTTTTTTCCACTAAAAGAGGAGGGACTTGATTTTAAAAATCGGGAATCATTATACATACTGTTATGAAAATACTCAGTTTGTGGGATTTTCTTCTCTCTGAGAGAGTCAGGCCGGCAACATGCCTCCTAAATGCACAGCAACGTCTAACTGTAGTCTCTCTAATCAATTCTCGTCTGCTTTCAAATATTCATCCCAAAAGATGTGTGCGTTATCTAATGAGGCCTAATATATGATACGAAAATTATGCCTTAAGATTTTCTGCTTAAAATACTCAACAATTGATATGCCTTTCTTGATAGATACAATAAACAAAAGGGACATGAAACTGCGGTATCGCTGCTAAAACTGGTTGAGTTGATGATTCGTCTGTTTTCACAACAACCGTTTGTGTTTATCAGGAAGATAATTTGAAGAACAATCATTCATTCAGTTCTATATCTTTCAAGTTTATATATAAGACCTTTACGCCAGGCGCAATGAAATGATATAGATACATTGCAAAATATTACACACGTCTTCTCCAAATACCAGATGACATATCTTTACGTTCGTACAAGGCTAAGGGATCTGGATGAAAGCCAAATTGATATTTGTAAATAAGATCGTTTTCATGCAAGCATTTGTATCTGTTGAAAATGTAGTGTTTAACGTACCATGAATACTGCATGAATAGTAGTAGTTGTATATTATAGGATAATGTTTGTTTAATTCAGTATAGGGAGACCCTCTAAAAATCTTTTGAACTGGTTCAGAGGGTGCCAACGGACGCCAAGCTCTAGAGGAATATAGAAACGTTATTAGCCCTACTGAGATGCATCTGTCCACCATATCTAAATTGGCAGATGTAAATGGATTTGTTGCGTCGTTGATATCGTATCATAGACTACAATTTTGTATCCAATCAAAATGTTCTACTAGAATATTAGGCTTCTGAAAGTCCGGATATTTATAGGGGTCACAACGTCCGTCTAAAACATGAATTTGTATTGTAATATTAGTTTGTTTATGAAATAAGTTTATCGTCTGTCGCTTATTAACATGTCAATAGAAATAACTCCTGGATTAAGAATTTCTGTTTTGGGTGATACTATAAGAGAGTCGAGTAAGGATGACGAAAGAGGTCTCTCTCGAAGGTTAGTTTTATCAAATTTTTTAATTGATAAGTACCATAAAGTCTCTGAGGTTTGTCAGATTGGAATTTAGCAAGTCCTTACCTAGATCTCGAGAATAATTAAGCATTAAGAAATACTGATGACTCATTGTATGCAAATATTAAAGCATATTTGATTAACCTGAAATGAGCTGCACTATAGAATTTTCTTGTGCTTGCTTAAATTTAATGCGCACTTATTATCTATCTAGCAGCATTGATTATAATAAAAACCTATGTATGTATGTATGTATGTATGTATGTATGTATGCATGCATGCATGCATGCATACATGCATGTATGTATGTATGTATGTATGTATGTATGTATGTATGTATGTATGTATGTATGCATGTGCATATGTATGTATGTATGTATGTATGTATGTATGTATGTATGTTCGTCTAGTCCGTCAACGGATTAAAGACATGACGAATGCTATGCTCACGATTTTTGAGAAAATAAATCATATTGCTATCGATTTCATGCAAGTATATCTCGATGAAAGGTCGTTCAAGTGTGCTGGGTCGGCTAGAAAGTGGCTACCCGATGCCGAGACCAAATGGTGTCGGCGAATTCCAACGTTTCGATATGGAATGCGCTCTGACCCTACACCCAACATAAATGTCCAAATATCAAAAAATGGGGTGGCAAGGGTCAGAGAAAACTCGGACTACTTCGTGGTCTAATTTATGCATCATCTCTTTTTAAAATTGATTTCAAACAGCAAAATGTCGATCCTGAATACAGAGGTCATGTATATGGTACATAATAGGAGATAGGTGTGCAAGGTGACTACAGTCCGTTCTCACGGGGAGAACAAATTGCTACCCAGGATGGACGGCTGAATATTCGGGTTACCTGGTTTCAATCTGTTACCCTCAGGTTGCACCGTCAGAATACGTATGTTGGGACGGCGACCCAGAATATATTGTAGGTGGTGAAAGCATGTGTTATGGTCACCTGCTACACCTGGTGGATGCCATAAGTGACATTTTGAGAATAGATTTCTTTGCCATTACTGTAACAAGCCGTGAAAAATCATCTCTCTTGTCCATATCATTAGCTGATTAGCGCATAACGTTTTGTTTCTTTGTAATGTATTGTCATTTAATTACACAATAATTCATTGACCACGAATTTACTAATTCATTTAGATCTTATGCAAAACAAATCAAAATACTTCAAGGATGGCATTAATTTACAAAAAACAAGAGCATATCTGAAAACAAGGTCAAAATTACATTTATTCAAAACATTAAAGTCACAACAAACTTTGAAACATATACATGTATTATGAAGTAAATCAACAATTAAATAGTACATTAGAGAGAAGAAATTTAGTTAGTTATAGTCACTATATATCTATATACAACCAGTTTTAAAGAGTTCTTTAGACTGCAAATATTCTATTCTTCATGATATTGTCTGACTCATAGACATGCCTTTGCAAAATATATTTCATCCATGGTCGAATTAGAAAGTTTCGTTTAATTCTGACTTGTTTAACGTCCATGCGAGCATTCAATATTTTTCTGCATTGTGTTATTCGCATATAACGGAGGTCAACATGGTTCAATACGAAGCACGGAATCAGTGCATTCGACAAACCTTTCTATATTGCAACTTCATGGTTAGTCCGAGTTTCCTCTGACCCTTGCCACTCCATTTTTGATATTTGGATATTTATGTTGGGGTGTAGGATCAGAGCGCATTCCCTATCGAAAAGTTGAAATTCACTGACACCATTTGGTGTCGGCATGGGGTAGCCGCTTACTACCCGGCCCATATACAATATGACCTCTGATGTCATTAACATGTAGGTTCCGAGATTTGTACAGTCATGTGACTCGGAATGCAAATGGCCACATCAAGGTTAACTTTCAGCAACGACGTAATTTCGTCTAGTATGTCAGCGGATTAAAGACATAACGAATGCTATGCTCACGATTTTTTAGAAAATAAATCATATTCCTATCGATTTCATGCGGGTATATCTCGATGAAAGGTCGTTCAAGTGTGTTGGGTCGGCTAGAAAGCGGCTACCCCATGCCATGGTGTCGGCGAATTCCAACCTTTCGATAGGGAATGCGCTCAGACCCTACACCCCAACATAAATGTCCAAATATCAAAAAATGGGGTGGCAAGGGTCAGAGGAAACTCGGACTACTTCGTGATCAAATTTATGCATCATCTCTTTAAAAATATTTTTTTTTACGGCATTTACCTATATAGTTTAAATGAGTGGGAGTAAGTGTATTTTCACCTGTCAATGTTATGTTCATCTTAAACTATCATTTAAAAGAATCTTTGTTATTTGACAAACCTCCAAATTATAAGGCATTGTCTCTGTTTCAAACAGCAAAAGCAACACATGATGGTTAAATTAATTATAGTTCTTTTCAGAAATGCGTTCATGGGAAAAATTCTGTGAAATATTAAAAGATGTAACCGTCAATGATTTGCACACACTTTTTTATGTTTGTACAAAAATGTCTGCCAGTTGTTTTTTTTTTATTTTCTAAATTGCCAAGTTGAAGATTACATTTTCTTCTAGAAGTTGGTAATTCACTGTTTCTATACCTATATAATGCCTTTACGTCAATTTTTATTTCCTGTAATGGCACACACATCTGTATTTAAATGTAATTTATCATATTTATAGCGATGTTCAACAATAATTTTGGTCGCATAATTGAAATTGATTTCCCGTTTGAAAGACTGCCTAAGGGGACTCTCTCCTCCACTATGATATGCCCTACATGTGACAGAACAGATACGTCAGCTTAGCATCGATCAAGAGATTTGCAACAAAAAAAAACTGGTTTGAAGTTTTGACTTCAAATCAGGAGAATTCTCATCAACCTAATTTTTATCATAATGGACAAAAATTACAACTATTGAGCAAATGTCCCTTTTCTATATTCAGATATGTATATCATCTAATGACATGAGTTTTGTCACATGCTGTCTATATATGCAACCTAATAATTGTTATCCTTATTTTCTAGATCATTGCATGGATTATAATTTTGGCAGTCCTTATCATTGTAGATCTGAACACTAACTACATGTCAGAACCTCTCAAGATATGTGTTATATGGTCGATTTAGAGAAGTTCTTAAAACTGACTTTGCATTAACAGCAGAATGTATATTTGTGTTTCTTTAAACTTAATCCACCCACTTAAATTCTTGTTTCTATATGTTATTAAATTTCAGTCGTTTAGATTTTGTCATTTCAACTTTTGGAGATAACGCACACTTAGATGTTTTGACAAAACTTTAAATATTGAAGTTATGCCACTTGAGCTTTTGGTAATGACTAATGAAAACACAATCGATTAACATATTTAACGAATCACATATAGTATAATACACCTCCACAAAATTTAAACACTAAGGACAATCCGACCCTGCCGAACGAATCCGGATAATGTTGATGATCTTAAGCTGCTTGAGCTTTATAATAACCAAACTATAGTCCATTATCATCTTTAAGATTTTTTCCAACTCAAACATAGTATAATCAACTGATTACTTTTAGGTTGTTGTCTGTTGAATTAGCAATGAATCCGGACTCAGGGAATTATATTCCATCAGCACAAAATGCATCCGTCATTGACTTCTTTAAGCGGAAAGGCAACAGACAATCCTGTGAGAACCATCAGTGTATCTATTTGCTGTCAATAGCTGGGAAAATCCATGCCAGAATTATGCTGAATGGTGTTGTGCCTCACAAGAGGCTGTGTGTTGCCCATAACCCACTTCAGTAGGATGTTCTCCGCTATGCTTACCGGTGCCTTCAGTGGCCAAGACACATTGATCGACATTAGACACCGGACCGACGGCAAGGTGTTCAATCTGAAAAGAATGCAGGTAAAGGCGAAGTCATAAGAGGTGACTGTTCGTGATCTCCTTTTTGTTGACGACTGTTCCATTAATGCACAATCTGAGTCTGACAAGTACAAATGGGTGAGAGCGCAGAGGCATCAGTCTGTAAAAAAACTAAAGTCATTGTATTGCTGACCCAGCTGTATCCTTGCCAAAATTGGATGGTGCCAAGAGGCTGAACCATTTTCACAAAGGCTATCCGAAGAAATTCATGGGGATATGATGGCATTACACTTTTCCAGACAATTAGATTCTAACATGAGCAGACTTTCCAAGCATCCTTCCTCAATCGATGACGTCAATGTTGAGATGAACAGGACACGTCAACAGGATGCCAGAAGAGCGTGTCCCAAAGAGCTTCTACGACGAACTGAAGGAGAGAATGCGATCTTAGGGCGGTCACAAGACACGCTTAAATGATTCCGTCAAGTCATCCTCATTGATATGTTTAGCTGCACTAAACTTCATTTGCATAGCTAAAAATAAAACAACATAGCTAAATAATTTTGGACAGTTTGAAAGAGGAAAAATATGTAATACATATAGAACCACGTGTGTTTTCGAATTCAGGAAAAGAACCAATTTAATTTGGTGTATGAACACCGTTTTGGCCTAACATTATGATATATTTCCACATATTAAATGTGTTCTTTCTGCAGACATGGAACAAACCATGTATGTAGTGTGGGGTATGTTATTATATGCAATGGTGGTGTAACCTTTCAGCTTTTCTGATGTATTACGTTTCATCTTTCTGAATGCTATTTATTCTCATTTCTTTCGTAAGTTTATTCATTACCCCGCTTGGACATTGTGTACATGGTAGATGCCTAATCATTCGTTTCATAAGTATCTTTTTCTTATTTGCTGGCTATTTTTGGGGGATTTATTTTTGTTTCCACCAAATATATTTTGGCTCGTTCTCGACACTTTACTATGCCTTAGTGAACATCACAAATGCTGTCTAGGAATTCACATCGTAAAGATTGTGGTATGGCGATGCGTATTCTTTTTAGCAAGAGACCATTTTGAACAGTAAATTAACCCCATTCTGATCAGTATACTTCTTGTGTCCTGACTAAGGCAGGTTGTTTTCTTGTCACAATTTTATTTATACAGAAGAATACACTATTTTGGTATTCGGACTTGATTTGCTAAAGTCGTCTTTGTGATGCGGGAAAATTACGTGGCATACGTCCACGTAACGTATTTATCTCCGTCTGTAACTTATTATCACACACAGGCTGATAGCGCAAACGTACTCTTGATATTGTACATTGGCAGATTTACGACTCTTGTCGGCCACATGTTGAATCTCATTAAACGATTGAAAAGCATTGAGGAATAACGGGTATATCTCCAAAGTCGTTTGTGCTCATTAATGATGCAAATGGTTTATGGTCTGTGTTTAGATTTTAGTTTTCGCAAACACATAATTCCTGAATGGCTGACAAACCCAACTTATTGAAAGAACAGTTTCTGACAATCCTCACATATACACCACCGGCCTTAGAGCATTTACATGTTTGTTTCCTAGCACTGCTCTTATTCCAACTTATAACGCATTCCTGTCCAATTTTGAGACCTTAGTCTTTTGAGCTTGTAAAAGTCCCATGTTAGAATATATGTAGCATCTACGCTATGTCTGTATTTCGATGTATCCTCGTCTTTTTGCACCTGTGACACTGTTTACTTTGCTGGAAACGGATCTCGTGAATGCTTAGAAGGAATTCCACATCGGATGTAGCCTGAATTTCCTTTTGAATGCACTGGATGGGGTATTAATAACTTTGCTCTTTGTTACCAGCTTCTTTCAGGTGCGAGTTTGAGGCCTCCTGGTGCCTAGACTGTTGCTTATTTGACAGCGTTTTCTGTCTGTGTAATAGCTAAATCTACTGTAACGTTTGCGTCTAACTCCAACGTTGTTGACAGCTTCGAGTCACTCAGTCCGTGTTTAATAACTTTCATTATTCTGTGTTAGATATGATAATATGTTTCAACTTTCAGCAAATTGATTCAAACAATGAATATGCTTTCCTTTCAAGAAATAATTTCATTAATTTTCTTTCAAATAAGGTAATCTAATCAATTTATTTATTTAATACTAAGACGAAAATCTACAAAATTGAATCATTTCAAAATGCATTAAGAAAGCTTTTTGCAAATTATTCAATATTCGTTTTCCGCAAGCACGTTTGTAAATAGGGAAAAAATTAGATATATTTCCATATTGTTCCAGTAGTACAATTTAGCGTAGAAGTAAAGTTCGGTGAGAGGGGGGTACCAAAAGGAGCAATATCAATATTATAAGTAGAAGTAATTATGACAATTAATGAGGCTATTCCAGCCATGTGTTTTACTTTACTGTGTTATTTGAAGCTGTCTCGACTTTGCAGCAGTCTACTAAAATAATGAATCTGCTGTGCACAAGAACCAACGAACTAGATGGCCTAGTTTACAATCTTCAAAATGAATGTAAAGGTTGTACTGTGGCGCCGATATTATTTCATCAAAGAGACCTGCTATTTCATAGTCTGAGATGGCGGACGGAATCTTACACCATATAAATCCACGAGTGTCTACTTAATTCTTGATTTGTAGGCATGGAGAGCAATTATATTAGATTAGATTGCAATCGATAATTTGAAAAAAAAGGGTCTGTGATCCGCTTATATAACGCAATGTACTTAGTTGTGTGGCTTAAGCAAAATACAAAATGTGAAGCAGCAAAGTGTAGCGAACATGTTCTGCATCTGAATCTTGAATAGGGAAAAAAATAAAATGAATTAATGTATAGTGCCATGAAAATTGTTCATATCCTGAATGTTATGCTTGATTATTTTTTTTACAGTAAACGTGTATTACTATATTATGTTTCTTTAGCATCAATAGCAGAAAGAAACGTGCAGTTATTTTTATCTCTCATTGCTAGAGAATTGGGAAGCAAAATGCTCAACAGAATTATGATACAAGCCTAGAAAAAACAAAGGAGGTTTGTGTTGTCAACTATTTTTAATGAAAGAAACTTACTGAAAAAAAGAAAATAACATATGTAATCCTATACCGTAGAAACGCTAGAGATTTCTCGTCTTTCCAAGAGTTGTATCAATTTCGGTTTCTTCACAAATGGTTCTCTATCTGTGTTAGGTTGACGTCACTATTAGAGAGAAATAAAGCAGCAGAACAATTAACAAAATAATATGTGTTAATTGCATAAAGTCTCAAGACAAATACAAAATAACAGTAAGTATACATTTACAGCAGGGATTCTAGTTTTATTTTAACGTTACCAATGCAATCATGGGATTTTAGGTCTCTCGCAACTAATAATGGGTATTTTTCAGCAAGTGTTCATCGCATGGGATTTCTAGTATCTCACTATTAAAGATAGGTATCTGTCAGATGGAGTTGATAACAGTCAATCCCACAGACAGGATCAAAATCTGTTATGAA
Source organism: Sinohyriopsis cumingii (assembly GCA_028554795.2). Taxonomy (NCBI): domain Eukaryota; kingdom Metazoa; phylum Mollusca; class Bivalvia; order Unionida; family Unionidae; genus Sinohyriopsis; species Sinohyriopsis cumingii. The sequence goes on from CM068829.1 coordinate 156,061,522, forward strand.
ATATTTTTCTTCATTGGGTGCTAACTTTAGATTTATTCATTCAGAATTGTCTATGAAAAAAAGTATATCTCTCTATCTATGTATCTATCTATCTATCCAGAACTAACACAGTGTCATGTACCTTTATTGCCTATATCAGGCTAACGATTCCTTCAAAGTTACAACTGAGGCTACACAATATAAATCTTCCTTCCAAACCTTTTAACCTTTATAGCTTTTAGAATACGAGGAAAATTGTATACATACATCTATTAAGTTGCGAAATATATACACATAACAATGTACGTGGCCGTATGTTGGTGACTTGATCGAATTCCAAATCAAACGATCTGTTTTCTTCGTCTCCCTCGACTGACACTAAATCGGGTATGCGGCTTTTAATTTACTAAGACTAGTTGAGTTGAGCTTTAAATTTGTATTAAATCTTTAACGTAATCAACATATTTGGATTTATAAATATCCTATTCGGTATATCTTAAGATATCCACGGCGGATGAAAGTAAAAGATAATCAAAGCACTGCAGAAACTCTCACTCCGCTAAAACATATTCACATGAAAGCTTTACAGAAAATGATTAAAATACACAAAGGAGCGTTACAACATTTTAGGATAATTTATTTGCCCAATTATGAATAAAATAAAATTGAGTTTATGTACCATGTAAATAGTTTCTGGCTGAGTGTAAAAAACGACAAGTTTGAATGCGATAATAAAATACGGATTAAATATCAAAGATGAGAGATTAATAGATTGTGCGGTAATATATTAACCTGCTAGCCCCTGGACTTCATAGGGAAATTGAAAAAAGAAAACACTTTTTTAAAACTCTTAATATATTTTATAATTCATTAATTGCACTTTCAGACTATAGTGTCCGAACACCGTTTCGCTTGTTTGTACCCTTCTACCGATTGTGTAAAACACAAAGCATCAAGGATGTAAAAGATACACAAAACGTAGGAATTTCGTTCATTAATTTACAAGTTCTAAAGTGACTGTAACACGGTCCCCATGATTTCATTGGCTAGGTTATGGTTTTCAAGCAACATATGCGATGCAGCTGAACGTCTTTGACAATCTCAATAATTCCGTACATTCTGGAGCTACACGAGTTCATTCTTTCTATTTGTTCAATTTGTTTTAGAAATATTAAAACTAGACATGGCAAATACTGAATGGACACGACGCGGATTTTACTGAAACGGGCTTTTCCAGAAGACAGAACAGGGCAGTAAGCAGTCTCTCTCCTTTTTTTACATCGAGAGCCTCTGTTTCCTTCGAAACACCAATAGGTCGACAGTGTTAGAGACGCCTTAGCAACAGTCAGGTTACAAATTATAAATCAACGAATGAAGGTATTGGATTGTGTGCATTTTTTATATTATTTCTGCTTATACTTTTTTAAAAATCGGTAGGGGCTACAAATGAACGGGAATGTGTGCAAGTACAATAGTTCAGACTCATTTTTACGAGCACATTGGAGCAGCCATTTTCGATAACACTGGTCAACAGTGAAATCATTACTGACTTGAAAAGGCCCTAATCTGTAGTATTTTGGTGTGCCGAACACGAATATAACCGTGAAAAATTTGTATTGGCTCTCGTTTTGAAGATATTCATATACCTCATTTTCTATGTTTCACTGTGTAAATTTCTCCAGTAGGACTGCAGCAACATCCGGAATAATGATGTAACATTGCATAATACCATCATGCTCACATCATCCACAGTTGATTGCATCATTTTCTGATGCAATGCAATAATAATGCCATGCGGCTGCTGAAGTAAGTTGACGTCAGCAGTGTACTATACATGTGTAGGCCTATTATACTAATGCCAGGCGGCTGCTGAAGCTGACGTAAGCAGTGTACTATATAAAGCCCAATCAGATAGGTTCAGCATTTAAAATATTTTAGACGTTGTGCGAGACAGTTCAAACTACTGTTACATAAAACTTATTATTTTATCCATTTACGTACAATAAAGAACAGTAATGCCTCGAAAGTGTGTTAATACCGCGGACAATTTTTGCTATATTTGTGGGGAAGTGACATTTGCCAACCAGAAGAAAAGTATCAATTCTCAAGTGAAGAAGGCATATCATCTTTACTTCGGATGCAAGGTTGGTGACCAAGACAAGCCTTGGGCTCCGCATATATGCTGTGCTACATGTACAACACAGCTTTCACAGTGGTTGAATTGCAAAGGGTCATCAATGCCGTTTGCAGTCCCAGTGGTGTGGAGAGAGCCAAGCAACCACCTAAATGACTGTTACTTCTGCTTGGTTCCTCCTCTTTCCGGCGGAATAACGAAGCGAAAGAAGTCGAGAATAGTCTACCCAAACATTCCGTCTGCATTGAGACCAGTTCCACATGGTGAGGGACTTCCTATTCCAGAACCTCCAGCAGAATATTCTCTTGATTCATCTGACGAAGACAAAGGTGAGTCGACCTGTTCTTCTCCTGGTCCATCAGCATGCAGTGATCCAGATTTTCACTGTGGTGCATCATCAACCCCACACAGAATAACACAGGAAGAACTAAATGACCTGATTCGTGATTTGGACTTATCAAAGAACAAGGCAGAATTGCTAGGATCAAGACTCCAACAATGGAATCTTCTAGAAGAAGATGTCACAATTACTGCATATCGAAAGCGCCACCAGCAATTGGAGCCTTTCTTCAGAAAGGAAAGTAATCTGATATTCTGTTCCGATATTGAGGGCCTCATGAATGCTTTAAAAATCACTCATGACCCACAAGAATGGAGACTATTTGTGGACTCTTCGAAACTGAGTCTCAAGGCTGTGCTTTTGCACAATGGAAACATTCTTCCATCTATTCCAGTAGCGTATGCTGTCCACATGAAAGAGACATACGATAACTTAAGGCAGCTACTGAATTCCATTGAGTATAACAAGTACAGCTGGCACCTCTGTGGTGATTTGAAGGTAGTTGCCCTTTTAATGGGACTGCAGCAAGGATATACAAAATACATGTGTTTCTTATGCGAGTGGGATAGCCGAGCAAGGGAAATGCACTACATGAGGAAGAAATGGACTCACAGGCAGAATGTAGCCATTGGAGAGAAGAATATCCAACACCCAGCTCTGGTTGAGGCTCAGAAAATCTTGCTACCACCCCTTCACATCAAACTAGGTTTGATGAAGAACTTCGTGAAAGCCATTGACCGGACTTTGCCAGCATTCCGATACCTGCATGAAAAATTCCCTCGACTCAGCGAAGCAAAGATTAAAGAGGGAGTTTTTGTGGGTCCTCAGATTCGAGAGCTTTTCAAAGATGACCGGTTCAACAACTTGCTGGAAGGTGACGCGAAACAAGCATGGAATGCTTTTCGCCTAGTTTCTACAAACTTCCTCGGAAATGTTAGGGCAGAAAACTATAAGGAACTAGTAGAAGACATGTTGATGAAGTATAAGAAACTTGGCTGCAATATGTCTCTAAAGATTCACTTCCTTCATTCCCATTTGGATTTCTTTCCTAGCGACTGTGGTATTGTTAGTGATGAACACGGCGAACGTTTTCATCAAGATATCGCAACAATGGAACAAAGATACCAGGGAAAATGGTCCACTACAATGCTGGCTGACTACTGCTGGACACTCCTCAGAGATGCTCCCGAACAGCTGTACAAGAGACAGGCGAAGAAATCTAAGATGTAGTCAATGACTTGATTTTTTATAGGTAGGCTATTACAGTTGACCTTTTACTATTGGAATGCATTTCGTTATGTAAACATTAATGTCTTGCAGATTACAAAAAAAACTAGAGCCAATTTTGCAATTTGACTGTCATATTCGTGTTCAGCACATAAAAATTGATAAGAATTGACTAATTTTATTTCAGTAACATGACTTTTGTAAAAATTTGTTGTCCAGTGTAAGCAGTCTTCGTTAAATAGTGCACAGTTTTTGTAATTACCACATCTAAAGGAATTTCGTCACAATACAAAATGTAGTATAGAGATATGTGAAAATTCTCACCACTGTTTATGTTGGCAATGTTAGCAACTTCACCTTATGTCGTTCCCTCTCTGATAATTCGATAATAACTGCATAATGGAACCAATAAAGATTTAATCAACATGAATATAAATAAAGAATGACTACACATGGAAAAATTCAAAATGGATGGAACCTAATATATAGGTAGCGTTGTTCGAGACTAAGACTGGAAGTCACATGTTAACATCCATTGAGACCATTGGTTGAAAGTAGCGTAATAATGGCTATGCTCGTAAAATTCATTGCCTGTGCTCTTCTCTAAAATAAAATTTATAAGTTCCAAATATTCATGTGAAAAAGAGAATGGTGTTGCTTTTGGTGTTTAAATCTCTACGTCTTGAAATTCATGTCTCCGCTTAACATTCTGAAGAAGATGATTTTGAAAATTTCGCTCTTCACCTCTTGCAGACGTTTGCCTCAGTATATAAATCTAACGACAGAATAGACAATACTAACTGGATGCATAATCAGGAACACGTGCACGCCATTCTGTGTTAAAACTGGCACAGACTCAATTAATTTTTTTTAGAAAGTGACACTCGTATACTGAACTGTCTATGGCACATTTGACACACTTGACAGGAAATGCAACTTTTGTTTGCTCGAGCAATAGAAGACGCACTTACTGAAATTCTAAGATTTCCGCTGCTCGCCTTTTGCACTGTTTCTGCAATTCTTCTCAGTTCAAAGCTCCAGTATTGACGAGACTCCGCCAAGTGGATCGATCCTGTGTACGATTTTCCCAAGACTCAATGTTGATCTTGAAATGCTTGAAGGATGACTTGAGGGAATCTTTGAAACATTTCTTCTGACTTCACTGAGATTGCTTTTATCATTCAGCTGGCCGTAGATCTTCTTTGATAGTCACTCGTCTGACATCCAGGTGATCTGGCTCATCATAAGCTTCCTCGGGCAACCCGTGTGAAAATGATTCATCTTCCTGGCAAGGGGTCTATACACCGTCCAGGTTTCGCAAGCATACGTCAGTTCGGCAACACAATGTCTTTATAGATCTTCAGTTTTGTTTGTAGACTGGTCCTTCTACGCCACATACATTTGCTTTTGTTTCATCGATGTGGAATGCACATGATAGTGTGCTGTTGAGATAGGTGAGCTTGTCCACTGCCATGAAGATTTTGCGATTTACTTTGATGGTAGGCTCTACGTAAGACATTCCTGGTGCTGGTTGCTGCACCACCTCTGTTTTCTTGATACTGACTGTGAGACCGAAATTGTCACAAGCGAACGAGAAATGTTCCATAGAGTGTTGCATGTCATACTCAGACTTTGCATTCAGGAAACAGTCGTCAGCAAATAGGAAATGACTAACAATAACTTCCTGTAACTTTTTCTTCACATGTAGTCTCATCAGATTGAAGAGACTGCTCTCAGTCCGGTATGTTATGTCGATCGCAATATCATAGTCACAGAAGGCATCAGAAGAATGGCAGAGAACATAATATTGAAGAGGGCAGTGGTTAACACAGTCTTGCAGTTTTGCTTGACTCCATTGGTGATTGGGACTGGTTCAGATGACTCGTCATCCTTTACGACACGAGCTAGCATGCCATAATATAATTGCAGAACCGAAATGATAAATTTAACTGGGCACCCAAATTTTGAACGATCTTCGAAAGGCCTCCACGACTGAATTAAAGGGTATTGTCAGGTTGATGAATGTCGCACTCTGGATGGAGTTATATCCCTGGCATATCTCCTGGCTGCATACGCCATGTCTGTGGTCATTTGTTCCCATCTACAGCCACACTGACTCTATAACAGACGATTCAACGCAAATATGGCAAGTATTTTGCCGGCTATTGAAACCAAGGAGATGCCCTGATAGTTGATTCGGGACTGTATGTTGCCTTTCCGCTGTACAAGTGGACGATTGTACATCCTTGTATTCTTGAGTATAGTTCCCACATTGACTGGAAAAGTTCATTAACTTTTCTGTGCCACGTGCAAGCCTCCAATTTTGTAGGCTTTTGCAAGTATAACATTAGTTCGAAGTAAGTTGCCATTTCTTAGCAGGTCAATGGCTTTATTAGTTTTAGTCAGCATTGGAGGATCGATAAGTATTATCCTGATTTAATTCTGATGCAGTCGATCAGTTGCCTCCTTACTGATAGATGACTGCTGATTAAGGATGCTGTTGAAGTATCTGCCCATCTTGGAAGTATATTTTCTTTGTCAGTGAGCAGCGTGGTGCTGTCAGCACTTAGTATTGGTGATGCTCCTTTTGACTGTGGCCATTAGGTTTTTTCCTAAGCATTATATAATCTTTTAGTATCATTCCTGTCTGCGTATGACAAAATCTCGTCTGCCCTAAGGCTCAACCATGACACTTGCAGCTCTCTGAGTTTACATTAGATAGTCCTCTTTATCTTGTTAAAGGCCGCGTGTTTAGATTACGAAGTGTTGTCTTCTGTAGTTAATAAATCTAAGCTGATGTTTCTCATTAAGAAGTCTCTATTTGGCTGTATCGTTATCATCAATTAATCATGTTGTGATGGGACCAAGAAATATGGTCGCAATTGAGTACACAGAGTCCCTTTTGCAACATTAAGCTTTTCAGGCGGCACTTTCTTTCCTTGAGGTTGTCTTCTAGGCTGCATCCAGAGATTGAAATCGAAGGTTATGAACCTGTGGTCAGTCCAGCATTCTGCCCTTTTCATGGCCTTCGTCACTCTGACATACTGGCCGTTTGTAACCATAATAAGCGCCTAAAAATCTGAATTTTGCTTTCTTAGGCAAAAGTGAAAGTCATACAAATACCATGTTATAATTTTGTAGTACTATTCATGTGATTTCACTAGATAGCTTCCGGACACATTGTGCGCTCTGGTACTGTAGTGGATTGCATAATTTAACTTTTTATAGAAAGAAGTTTAGCTCAACTGTAAAAATGACAAGTCGGCAATATTGTTAAAATCAGGGCCTTTTATAAGACTGAAAATGAGGCTAAATATACAAAATTTTAATCAGATGATAAGTGCAAAAATGATTTGAAGAATTGGAAACTAAATTTGACAACTTACTATCTTATGTTAAGAGCATCTGAAATTTGGGGTTGTGAATTGTTGCACAGTATAAACACGTGGTTCATGGTCTGTGTAAATCCTAAGCTCCAGATAAACACGCCACCACAAAAGAAGTCACCATAGCTTTTGATTCTAACAATAATCTACTTTGTTCACATTTCATTAAAACCTTGGCCGAATAGGAGATAATTTTTCTCAAATATTTTGTCTGGTCATTGACAGTCAAATTCAAGCGAACAAGATGCCAGTTAGGAAGTATATAGTGCAAGTTGTGTTGAAAATAAATATATTTCAAATATCTTCCTGAAGACAGCAATATGTTGAAACATTTGGGACACGACGTGTTCTTACAAATGATACCCGATGGTAAGGTCATTATCTTAGGCACAACCGAAGTTATGATTCGGAATTCCACATGGCGATATGAAGATCCATAATCACTATCAATATATATAGATGAGGGTGGACTAGAGTTTCTGAACCTGAAAAGATGTTTACACTGCCTGGCCTGAATGACTTTGTAGAACAATTACTCATAAAGTGGTTCGGGATAAAAGCAATGTTTAAGAATTAAGAAAGTCACTGTTTTCTCTTACTTTTGAGTCCATAGAGAGATCAGCATTCTATGACCAGATCAAAGACAGGATGGGCATCACTGTCAATAATTATATGCTGCAAGGTTTAGCTTCACTTAATCAAAACATGCAGCAGAATGAACCGAACATAGACGCTGAAGATAATACCTACCAAAACCACAGCAGCTTAAAAGAGGCAAATACAGTTACTGTATTTTTGTAAACTGTATAATATATGTATGTAGGCTTTATAGTGTATTTCCGGCGCTTGTCTCAAGAAAGGTTAGAAAATCTAGTTCTCTTTTCACATCTTAAGAAACAGTTACTTCGGTGTTTAAATGTACCAAACGCTGTGAAAGGCTCGTCAGAAACCCAGGAGGAACCAGCTGACACGGTGTCAGCAGGTGCCTACAAGTTAGGGTAAAGAGGTCACATGAATCATTTATTTCTTAACTGTAATTGGGCGGGGAAAAAACAGCTCATCACATCATTTTTTCTGGAGATGGAGGCAGTATACACGTCAGTCCGACATTTTCTTCAATTTTCTCGTGCTTTGGATTCGAAATAAAATTAGGACATGTTGACAAAAATGTAAATTTTATGATTACATATTGTACTTATCTACTTGAACTCACAGAGACGCCTATTGTTTATTTTAGCTTTTTACTAGAATTTAACATATTTGGGTTTGTTCGCCTAATTTGCATAGTGACGATTGAGACTGATTTGAAATAACGCAGTATATATCCAATTTGATAAAGATAGTTTATTACATTGCCAAGACAGAGGAACCTCGTTAATCCGAAAACCTTCGCTCCCAGTAAATGTGTCCGGATTAACGAGTTTTCTGGATAACTGAATCATGCACATTGTTATTTTACGATGTCATCATACAGTATAACATGTACGTGTACATGTATATGCTAGATGTAAATGTACTGTATATTCAATAATTGTTGAAATAAATTAATGGATGCATCTATTGACTTGTATTTATTTCACATGATTATAACATGCACTTGTACATATATGTATAGTAAATATAATATACACGTACAGTAAATATAAGTTTCAACACATCGAACACATCACACTATATACATGTACATTAATGTACTGTACTTACATTTATTATGTCAATTTCCTGAAGAAATCTGTAACCTTAGTTAGAATAGAGTACATATTTCAGAAAATTAAATGATTTTAGCTCAAACATTGGATAAACAATAAAAGAGTCCTTTTAAAAGTTTTGCAACCTATAATTTCCTTATAAATCTGCAATCTCGGCTGAACTAAACGCGCTTATATTCAACGATTTCAAGCCATATTTCCTAAGCAACCTTTCCGGATCGTAGTCCATCATCTGACGTCATATACTTCAAACATATGTAGCTTGAAACAAAACGTTAGACCCCAAAATAAGGCATCATGAATGGAGTATATTTAGCTCAGTAAAATGTAGCAGACTTGAGAGGAATCCATTTTTAAAATGCCATAAGTTCTATAATCTTTTCTTTATATTTTATGAAACTTACAATCTGAAAAAATCCTGAGTCTCTTAAGTGATCATATTTGGCCTTTTTATTAAAAAAGAAACAAAATGATGACCTAAGGTTTAAATAACTTAGCTACAATAGTGTACACCATGTTAATAAAACAATGTGAGACAAAGAAGAAATTATATTAAGACTTTATCGATTTGCGATGAAAAACTTACCTATAATCTATTGTTTTTGCACTAAAATAAATGATGCATAAAATAACTGAAGTATGTTGAAATGACCAGAATCAGTACAATCAGAGATCAGATGTCTCTATTACATTGTACATTCAGTGATTGAGGTCATTAAATGCGACATTTGGCTACTACCATCGAAATCAAATGCTTTTGTTTTACGACGCATATCTTAAATGAAACACAATCCAAAAGCAGAGAACGGAAATGGTTCTTGACTCTGTTTTGACACCGATAGGGGTTGATATTTGATAGATAACCTGTTTTTCTAAAATGAATAATGTATGTTATATGTATCTGTGAGAGCATTCAGTGATTGACGTCATAGAAAGAATACACGCAATTGTCTGTCAGATGAAATCAAGCAAACGCATGTGTTTTAAACTCACGTTGATATTTTGTCTGCAGTATTAGGTATAAATAGAGCACAAGTTAATTTCATTAAGTCATTATCCCTGACATTACTGTATGGTAAGGGCAATACAGTGATCATGCTTTCATCCAGACTTCTGATTTTACTTGTTTCAACTGCCTGTGTATGGACAGTCATCTTGGAGGATGTGGGTCAAGCCGATCTGGAAGCTGTTCGTATTCGACTAGAAGAAGAAAAGGCCAAACGACTTCTTTTACAGAATGACATCGAAGTACTTATGCTACAATTTGAGGAGCTGAAGAGAAAATGTGGTCAAAAGGACAACACGGGTAATAAACTTTGTTTTTTTCATTCAAGTATGTGCGTCATTCGCTCTTTATTTAAGTCTCTATTCTTTTCTTTCTTGCTTCCGTTCACATTTCCCTTTATTTCTCTATATATGTTTATATTCATTTCATTTAAATTTTAAACGTCTTATCTATACTTTCATTTTGTATACCTCTTTAAAATACTAGTCATTGATTATTCAACCGTTGACATTATAGGTGCAATGCATGTTTTGCTGTGTAACACCTTTTACCAAAACATGCGCCTAACATTCGAACATAAAGACACAGAGGCAATTACTTCAGTGTACCATTAAAATGTTTGTTAAAAGACATGCATTGAATTCTAAACCCTTTTCTTATTGTGTTCGTTTGACTTGCATCAGCCCTTTCACCCTTTCAGGTTACCAAGGGAATATCACATTAGTTAGACCCAAAATTGCTTTTACCGCTGCACTGAAAACAGACTTAACACTAGCAGCAGGACAGTCCGTGAGATTTGATGACGTCAAGATGAACGAGGGCAACTGCTATGACTCCTCTACCGGAAGTTTTCGAGCCTCTGTCAAGGGAATGTACTTATTCTCTGTCACATTGTTGGGTACTTCAGGTTCAGTTTCAGCGCTCATCATGAAAGACAACGTTGAGATAGGAAGGCTATATTCCGGACGTACCAGCTACCAGTCAGCATCTGCTACTCTGGTTACAGTAATGGAAAAGAGTCAGACTGTCTACGTTAAGGAATATTCTGATAAAGCAGAAACTCTAAAAGGTGACCTCTTTTCAACTTTTAGTGGTCTGTTACACGTTACGTATGACTAGGCGTTTGAAATCGCCCTCGACGGATGATTGGACCCTTTATCTTACGAATTTAATTATTTGATTCTGCAATTCGTCTACTTTCTTTTTATTCTGCATCTGCAAGGGTCATTACGTCACTACGCTGTTTTTCTCAGCAACTCATGCGCAATGGTTTTCGATAGATTGTATGCATTGAAAAATTGAAATTCCTGTATTCAAACATGTAAACACTTTATTGATTGTCATTAAATTCTAAGCAATTGCACTAAGTTTCAGAGTTGTGCCTAATCAGATGATTAATATATAGGCCGAACTTTAATTTTCGCAGGGCTGCATAATTTTGGCTCCGTCCAGAGACTCGAGGACAAATTGAAATAACTCAGTTCTCTTCCGGGACGTCAGAGACAGTTCGTGCTTGTGATAATGGTTGGTATTTATAGTTTTATTCGTATCTACATTCCTAATTTTGCTTCTGTATGTCTGCATTTACATTTTTACGAACTAGTTTTATTATGGTGGATATTAAACAAAACAGTGACGTATAATCCGTTGAGAATTTATCGTTTTACTGGGACAGTATTGTAGAGATCAACAGATATGTTCTGTAAGTGTTGTAATATTGAAATTATGTTTTTGTGCACCCTTGTTATCTGACATAGCTGAATAAATGAGTGCCATGCATAGCAAATTATCTTCCCCTATTTACACTATACGTATAAAATCTATAACCATGCAGCTTCTTCTTTTGCAGAAAGTCCCGAGAACAGGCAAGTGGATATTTTTGGAGTAGTTTTAATACCTATTTAAAAATCGTTTTCAAATTCAAGCAAAACAATAGCCTAATCTTTAAAATTACATATATTTCCAATTGTTCCTAATTGTTTCCAACAGTAACTTAGTTTGCGATGCTTCTTAGAATGTATAGATGAAATTGGGCTTCGCCGTATGCAGTTCAGCACAGTCTTGAAACTTAGCAAATTCTCCGGTAAGGTCGTTCCTTGAATTTTAGATACAATGCGAAAATAATGTACGCATGTAACAAGATGGATATTAAATTGTGTCCATACTGTCTTAATTTATTCATATTCCACGATGTATTGCCTGGATTTTGGAAGTTTTGTTCAGGTAAACCGGTCAATACTTTTTGAGAGGATGTATATGATTTGCATCCGTAACATTAGGATAGAGGTAATTTGAGGCAAACAAATAATGCCTAATTGTTGGGTAATTTCTTTTAGCGCAAATATGCAAGAATATGTTCGCAATTGGTAGCAGAATTCACAGTTTCAGTGCATGCAAAATGAATACCATATCTCGCTTAGTAATTGCTGTCAAAAACAATATTCTTATAATTGCACCTATTTCCTGTTTTGTTAAATTAATCCGTCTTGTTTCAGCGATTACATTTTAGAACTGTTCATTACTGTTTACATATGCTACTAATTTTTCTTTTGTTAAAAGTCCACCAATTTGATTAATTCAATAATAATAAGAACATTTATCAGATATAAAAGAAATTGGATTTAATGCAGCATAGACAAGACTTATTAGTTTACATGTACAATTTTATTCGTTAGGTTCTTAGTGTAATGGAGGAGACGTAATGTACAATGTACAATACAAACCGCTGCAGTTGTGTCCCTGTTAAAATCTAAATGTTCACCTGATTCATACACAGTTTCTATTGGTAAATAATATGCGACGGGCATGTACACATTTCTCAGAAACGTTGCAGAAGCTTAATTCATACAACATATCTTAATTCTTCTAATGTATAAATGTGGGGATCTGTAGAAAATGGATTATGTATCTCCGTAATAAAATATCTTTAGATTTAGCGATGGTTGTGGAGTGATGGGCATGGATACGACATGGAACTGCACGGTACACTATGTGGATGGACGACTAAATGCTGAACAACCCCATGTTGTTATGTAAGTGTGTGTGTGTGTGTGTGTGTGTGTGTGTGTGATTTGGATTTTTAACATAGCTTTCAACAATTTTTCAGTCATATCGCTACGATGTCTGCAGTGCGGCAGTTTATAGTGATGTCTAGCACTGGGGCATCATGCCGCAGACATGGATCATGATGTCCCACCCATTCACATTATCCTGACACCAGGCCAGCCAGTCCTAACACTGACCTCTTAATGCTGAGCGCCAAGCGAGGCAGCTGTTAGTACCATTTTGTAAGTCTTTGGTATGACTCGGCCGGGGTTCGAACCCACGACCTCCCGCTTCCGAGGCGAACGCTCTAACCACTAGGCCACCGGAGTGGTGTTTATGTAAGCGAGGCGATACTACATTGTCAGTTGGTTAATCGAGTGCGGAAATTACAGTGATTAACATATACTGGAAGAGCTAGCAAAGAAGACTCTAAGACACGTTTCCGTTCACATAGTGTACATTATATTGTAGGAGAAAGCCATTTGACTGAAGAAACTTGAGGAAATCAATATTGAAATTGTGTGGCTTGATCAGGGTAAGATCTAAGCTATTCAGAGTTTCTGATATATCATATTCAGTCTGTTTAAAAGAAGATATAACACCATAACAGACTTGTATTTATGTATATTCTCATGGTATTTCTAGGTGTGTGTGTATATTCAGTAATTTTTTAATTTTCCTTTTCACACTTTCATGCGGTAAAATAAGAAATTGTCATCCGACGAAAATCAAACGACACTTGTTTAAAAATGACGTTGCAATGCGCGACTGAGGGTCTGTATTTGTTTCGAATGCAAGAAATTCGCTTAAGACTAAATTCAATTTGTTGTATTGTGTATGGGTTACATAACCTGAAAGGTTTCTTTAGCTTTGAATAATTCCATCAACGTTATGCCACCATTCCTAATTGCCGTGTTAAATAAACGTCTCCAACTCTGAACCTCACAGCCAAGTTATGAAATACTTTTTCGACATTATAGCATTACTTGTTATAGGCACGAAGCAGGATTCTTTTGTATAAAGACTACACTTGTGAATAGAGTTTACCACGGGGCAGATATTTACGAAAGTACATATAAATGTTGAAATTTTTAATGCAGATTAATACATTAGCTAACACACACACACACGAAAAATAGGAATAACGAGGAAGAATACCGTGTAATTTTTGTATTTAATTGGGGTGCGCTATCGTTTCTTGTCAATTCATTCTTTAGTATGAAAGATTGATCGAGATGCTTGTCCTGAGTAATTGTGACAAACGACTCTAAATTGCCTAGATTAATGCTTCAAAGTTTCAATAACCATTTCAGGTTGAAATAAAACAAATTGTTCTGAAGGACAATTATTGTGACATCTTGTGTGAGGAAACAATACTACCTAAAAGTTGTCAAGATATATTTTGGTACTGTAACACAATTATAAACAATAATTAAATATCCATTATTGCCATTAGTAATCTTGGATATTTCTGCTTATAGTTTTTAAACCTATTTATTCTAAGCTTGGAAGAGAATATTTAAATATTTTTGAGGAAAATGGGGTTAGTCCGTAATGTTATTTGTTATTGAATAATACCTCCAGAAGGCGTTCTATAGTATTTTATATATACAAGACATCAGTACAGTTAGGTAGAGGAGACAAGACTGCCCTTAAAGTATTTTCCCATGGAACTTCAAAACTAGGGAACATATAAAATAATCCAGCTGTTGGTGTATATCAGTTCTAGTCCAGTGTGGAATGTTTGATTACTTTTACTGTCAAGTGATATTTTAAAACTAATAAGATAAGGCTTTCACTAAGTACTCTTTAACCTGTTTATTATATTCATTAAGTCTCAACAGGCAAAATAATATAAAACTATCGATTATCTGAAAACCTTCAAAGGTGAAACAATTGTCAAATATTACGTAATATACATAGACGAGAATATTGTATGTTACCATTGTGGTGAAGGTAACACTTTCGACTAAATAGAATGTCGAAATACAACCAATTAAAGGTGCCACAATTGTGGAAATATTACTAAAACAAACCTGTAAACTGGTATTATAATATAAGAAATGACAACATTAGATAATGCAACCAGAAAATAAGTATTTAAGTATTTACGAATTAAGATGAAATGTCAAAAGAGGTGCATTATTCAATAAAAAAAATTCACATTGGACATTTAATTGCAAAAGTAGCGATATAATAAATGGCAAAATAAAATGCTTGATACTAAATACCAAAAATTTGAAAGAAGAGTATAAAATGCTCCTTTAATTCGTCTACGTTTTCTTATTTAAACTAAATAAAGTTCCGAAGATGGCTTCATGACTCATTTATTTGACCTTTAAACGAGTATCGATTTGCAGCAGGAGATAATTAAATTAATCAGAATGTTGTTTTTAGCGACGCATACTTTTTGAAAACAATACGTAGGAAAATTAATGTTTTGGGTACTGAAAAATTCCAGCTAGATTTATCGATTGAACTCGGAGTTAAAGAACATGGGTTATCACGTTCTCTAGACTGATATCACAAAACATGGCCTGTAAACATAACGAGCAGAAATGAAATAGAAAGCGACGTTCCAAACCTGTTAGATATACTAAATACAAAAACGTCATGATGTACATTTCATTCAAAATAAAGTATCTAAAGCTACAGATGGACATCAGCCAGTAAGAGGAGATTCATACATATATTTGGCAGAAAAAATGAAACAAATATACGAAAGCCTCTCATAGTAATAAAAATAAAGAAAATAGATGTTTTTATGCTTCATAATCTATTATAAAGCCACTTAAAAAAAGCAGCAGAGAGGGCGAACAACCTCTAATTGGTTCACTCTCCATTTCGCAAAATAAGCTCCCCTGGAAAAATCGCAAAAACATCGCGATTGTCTCAGTACCCGGTATGAGACAACCCTGTTCACCGATCGCGAAAAATCTCAGGAAAATACGTTGGTGTCAAGTTGGAGGCAGCACCCTCTCTGCTGCTATAAATTAAATCATTATTATATCAATAATGGCTAACATCGGTGTAGCATATACCATTAGATTAGCTCGAGAACGACTAGAGACAATAAAAAAATTTCTTCCCGTACGAGATGATGTCAAAGAAAAATTACAAGCAAGACAAGAAGCACAAGTTGAATTTGCAACGGGTACTGAACAATTATTTAGGCCCCTTACTATAGTTAGTGAAAAAATAGCAACGGCTACTGAGGAAGGTCTTCTTTCAGTATTAAAACGAACAGAACAAATTTTACAGGAACTTCCAACTAAAATAGCCGCCGCACAACCTCAACCGCCTGAACCTGAAGGTGCTGCTGGTGGAAAACCAAAGGAGGAAAAGGGAACTAGTTTTATGGAGAAATTTAAAACGGTATAAAAACAATAAACCGATTTCAACTGTTGAAACCCGATGATATAATCAAGTTTGGTGTGTTTGCTGCTTCAAGTTATCCTTCAAGAGATAAATTTTAAAACCCGAATATATTAAAAATGTAAGTCGTGCCTCATGGATTGATTGGATGTATAAAATAAACAAAACATTAATCAGATAAATAAGCAAGATTTTATGTATACCACATTTTTAGAAGGAGTAGTAAAATGTTATAGTTATCAACAAGAAAAAGAACAACAACGAAAAGAAAAACAACAAAAAGAAAAAGAACAACGACAAAAAGAAAGGTGAGAGCGAAAACAACAACGACAAAAAAGAAACAAAAACTCCCCCGGAGGAACCTTCATATCAACTTCCTCCACCATTGCAACAAACGGAAGAAGAAATGTATTAACCAGATGAAAAAGGAGAGTTTTACGATGAGCCTGACGTTGGTGTTACTAGTAGTGGTTTTGGAAGTGGTCTTATTGCTTGTCCTAATAATATCCTCGAGGACTTGCAACGGTTAGAAATTCTGATTGGGGGTAAACGATCTGGAAATAATTCTCCGGAAATAACCAATGAAGCAGCTGATATTTGTCGACGATTATTTCAAGGTGGTATCATGGACATTAATCTTTATCGGGAACTCATTGATGAAATCGTTGGTGACTATCGTAGTGACTATCTGTTATCGCGATTAGATGAATAAATAACACATTAGATGATTATACATAATGCTCATCATTGACCCGTAGCGGTTAGGGTGATAAACTCGCGATTACCAACCTATAAAGCATCTTACGGAGATGGACTCGGTGATGTTGTTCAGGGTTTATTCGGAAGTATAGCCCCCAAAGCAATACCGATCGCAAAACAATTATCAATGAAAGCTATTGACGTTGTTCGTGATAAAGCTCCTGGTGCTATGGTAATGTTGTCAGTAAAGCGTTCTTGACAATCAAGGACAGACTAGTGCGATTAATACGCAGACCAAAAGCGGTCCAGCCACAACCAGTAAAATTGCCAGCACCGAAGTGATGCCTGCAAATGTCAGTAAAGTAATAAATCGAGCCGCAAATCAAAACCTAGCAGCGCTGTTAAATCAAGGAGCTGAACAAATAAATACAAGTCAGATATATATCAGGAAGTGGTATTCGTTTTAGAAGATAACAAATTATAATAAAATGTTTAAACGTACATCTGACCTAGCGTTTGACATGGATGCACCAGTACTCAAGGATGAGTCCGTGCGTGATTATCAGGATTATTCTTATGAAGCACGACAGCCAAATCAACGTGGACGAATTGAATTACAAGTTCAGGATACAAGTAGATATTTCTTGTCCGCTGAAGCATTTATTGAAGTCGAAGGTGAACTTGTAACAAACGTTATCGCTAATACAGAATACGGAGATAATGTCAGTGTTAGCTTTGTTAATAATGGCATCATGGCGTTATTCAAAAGTGCTATATATATATGATTGATGGAAAAGAAATTGAGACAATCCAAGATAATGTTGACGTTGCTACAACAATTATAGGCCTAGCAAGATATTCAGATGATTATACTAGATCAGCTGGGGCCCACTGCCATCTCACCTCTGTCTGCGTGGGATCGAGTCTAGGATTCGGCTAATGTGGGTATGTGAGAAAGCTTGTCAGTAGCTTCTCGTGGGTCGGTGGTTCTTCCTGGGGTTTTCCCGGGTTCTTCCACCACCATTAATACTGGCCGACATGCATAGCCTATCGTGTGCTGAAAAATGGCGTTAAAGCCCACAACAACAACAACAACAACAACTAGATCAGCTGGTCCGACTATGATGCTCGCCAAGGATAATGCTGACCATCCCAATGGAAGACCTGATATTGTAAGACGACCAAGAAACTTTGCCGATAACGCTGACGCTGATGTATGGCCGGTGGTTCGTAACAATCCAAATTAAACCTTAGGATTTAGAACACGTCAATTGATGCTGAAACCTAATCGTAGAAGATTTTCATGTGCAATTCCACCGTCCCACATCTTTGGATTTTGCAGAAATGTCCGTAAGGTTATTTTTGGAGCTAAACATGCAGTTGTACTTGTGAGAAAAGGTGATAATAATGATGCTGTCTGGCGAGAAAATGTCGCTGTTGATGGTAAAGTAATATTATTTAAACTTTCGTTGTGGATTCCGGTAATGACTTCATCACTCGCTAAGAACAGCGGCTACTTTCTTTTATGGATCAAGGCGGTAAATCAATACTATCATGGTTAACAACAACCACCGATAGTGTTCAAAGTGCCATCGACGGTACATTTACATGGCATATGGCATCACAGCAGGGTGTTTCTGCACCAAGACATATCTTTGTTGCTCTTCAAAATGTTGCACAATTAAACAATCAAGAAGGAAGTACAATGGTATTTGACAAACTTGGTGTCTCTGAAGTATCTTTAAGAAAAACGGACATCAAGAGCCATCCGAGGATATATTATTGAATTTTGATCAGAATTATGTAGCATGTGCATATATCATCGTTTGATGACATTTATGGGACGTGATCAAAATATTGATACTGGTTTGCAAATATCGCAGTTAGATTTTACATCGTTGTATCCGATTTACTACTTTTCTCTGGAACATCTTGATTTAGTTAAGCAATCTGTCATTGATATACATTTTCGAGCTAGCATAAATTCAGGTGGTGGTGTTAATTACAGAGCAATTGCTGTTATACTCAGCGACAAATCAATGTTACTTGAAGGTGTTAGTGGGCGAATGAAAGTTATTGATGCACCAGTGGAAAACATGTAGATAATTAGATCAATCGCGTTAATTATAAGAATGTCAAACAGTCATGTTAATGTCACTCTGACTCAAGGTCAGATGAAAAAAATACAATCAAAAAACGCGAGCGCAACCGGGTAAAAATAATATTAAAGCGAAATCAAATTGCTAGTGGTGGTCCAAAACAAGTTATCATTGACTAAAACTCAACTAAAACATTTCAATAAAGCGCAGCAAGCAAAAACCGGAGTTCGACTTGATTTCGCTCCAAGTGCCATCAAATACATGATTAAAATCGGTGGTATATTTCCACTTCTCGCAGCAATACCAGCGCTGATAGCTGCTGCTGCCCCAGCTGTTGCAAAAGCGGACGCGTTAGGTGCTGTTGGAACCGCTGCTGAAATGGCATTAAAGAAAGCAACTGGGAAGGGGTATAACAAAAAAGGGAGCTGGTCTAAGACTTCCAGAAACTCCTCCCTCATGGTATCCAAAACGGTTTAACGCCGATGTCAAATTTTGATTTACTCGATGCTGCTAAACAATTAAATATAAAAAAAAATTTCAGAGGTGTTTTTATGCGAGATCAGTTACCTCGTGAACCAAATAATCTAGAAACAGGAATTATTAATCTTGATAACAGCGATGGTCCAGGCACTCACTGGGTTGCTTACGCGATACATCCACGTGGAATTGTCTATTTTGATTCGTATGGGTTAGAACCGCAAGTTGAATTTCTAAAATACGTGCAAAGCACTTTCGCTCCCATTTCAGTGTGGTACTCAATGCTACCAACACAAACACTAACTGATCATCCGATATGTGGCCATGAAGTAATTAATGTACTTGACGCGTTATAAAAATCAACCAAATCACCTCACAAAGTCGTGCACGAGTATACCGCAGCAAGACTTAACATTTTAGACAATCACTAAAGAATAATGGTTGATATGTACGGAAGATCTCTCAGCACGAGTAAAAGTAAAATACACGACGACGTAGATTTATCAAAATATGCGACCAAAGATGAGATTGATAATCTTTTAACGTTGTCTGGGATATTCCCAGATGAGGTTGTTATTTTTCAGGACCGACATGGCAAGCTAAAAACCAGCAATATCAAATGGAATGACATAGTTGGCAGGGTTCTTGGAGCTACCTCGGATAACATCCCTGTGTTTACTGACAGAGGTAGAATGAGAGACTCAACTATATCAATTGCCACCATCACAGATGAAATCGCAACAAGTGCTCGTTTAAAAAAAAAACGGTGACACTATGACAGGTAAACTCAACATGAACAAAAATAAAATAGTGGTGTTAGCGGATCCAACATCCGACGAAGATGCCGCAAGAAAACAATATGCAGACGTTACATATACAACCATCAGAGATCAAATCTCAGCAAGTGTTGCTAATCGTTTAAAAAATACCGGTGACACAATGACGGGTGAACTCAACATGAACAAAAATAAAATGGTGGTGTTAGCGGATCCAACATCCGACGAAGATGCAGCAACAAAAAAATATGTAGACGTTAACTACATCATCGCAGATAGTAAATTATCCACGTTGCTTGCCGAGTATGATGTTCACGTAAGCGCGTTTACAAATCTCCGTAGAAACTTTAGAAAAATTAATGAAACTGCAGAGGAATTCTTTGGTACTCCGCTCACTCCTGATGTGAAACTTTCTGATATCATGACAAACATTAACACGATCAAGAAAACACTCGAAGATGTCGTAAGTGGAATTCCTGAGATTGTTAATAAAATTAGTCTGATTAAAATCCCGGGCATATTAACAACATAGCATACACAGTGTCATTTGGATTTGCAACATGGTCAAAACAAAATAATACTATCAAACATACCGCAACAGTTACTGGTGTGTATAGACTGTCTGTGTTCAGCGCTGCAAAATTTGAGATATTCTCAACAATCCCTGCGACATTCCACCGACAAGTTTTCTGGGGTTGTGACTATCATATTAAATAGCGGAACCGAAGAAATATTTATACTGGAAGCAGCTGATAAGAAATTAACCGCAACATCTTACTGGTAGTGTCTAGAATTTGTAGCTGAAACACCTCAATTAGTTACCGCGTAAATTAACAAAAGCTCCTGACGAAGTCAACGGCAAAGTCAATGACAGCGTCAACAACAACATTAGATACACAACAATATAGACACGATCAAGTGCGCGAATGGCAGTCAGAGTTAAAAACCATCATTGTCGAGTATACAACAAAAGTTAAAAAAATATAAGCGACGAGCAGTCATTCTTGACGTTGCAGTATACTCTGTATCTTCGTTAGTTGCGTCCACCTGGGCAGTATTATCAGCGCTGACACCAGTAACAACTGCAATAGCAGTAACAATATTCATTTCGTCATCGGCTGCAATC
Source organism: Sinohyriopsis cumingii (assembly GCA_028554795.2). NCBI lineage: Eukaryota > Metazoa > Mollusca > Bivalvia > Unionida > Unionidae > Sinohyriopsis > Sinohyriopsis cumingii. The sequence continues at coordinate 156,082,900 of CM068829.1, forward strand.
GCTGAGGCTTTTAATATTATCGCGAAAAAGATATCCACGTGCATGAGCACAAAATTGCACGATTTTGTCACGCGGCTAAACACAGCCACGAATGCGTACTCGAAATTATCATCGCTGATATCATCAAGCATCGACGATACAACCAGATCAGATTCCGAATTCCCTATGATGACAAACACATACAAACAAGTTCACGTTTTGAAGAAAAATAAAATAAATAACAATGACAGAACTATTTCAGCAGATAGCAGCAAATACAACTCCGGCAAGGACCACAATGATAACAGTGAGCTCAACCAAACCTGAATTAAGTATTAATTTTCCAACTGCGATTCTGGTAAGCGAGATCACGCTAGCACAGTTGCGAGTATATCATAGCTGGCCAAATATTAGATCAAAAACATTTTGGTGGATTACCAGCAAATAATTCGTTTGTGTTTACAAATAAAAAACGACCCGGTGGTACACCCGACTGGAACGTTGTTGGAATACCAACCGGATGCTATCAAATCGAAGAAATCAATGAGGAATTACAACGTCGAATAAAAAATATCACCGGGAAAGAATCCAAAATATCAGTAACCGCTCATGAACCAACGCTGTCATCTGCAATCGAGATAAACTCCCCAGACTATATATCAGAGTTCGATCAGAACAGTGTTAGGATGGCCTGAAATTCCACCACCGATACCACCACCGCCACCAGAACCTAAAAAATCTGATTTTACGACGGATAATACTTCATATAGGGAGGGAGATCTTATTAGAGACTATTTAAGTTGGTTTGGTGGTGGTGGAGTAAACGCCTTACTTGGAAAATATTTAAATATTACAGTATTTAGTATTTCCAATAATAAGTTTATTTGGAAGGACCCTAAAGGCGGAGAAATTGATGAATGGAGGATTATACAATTTATCGAAGATATACCTAAAAATGAATATAAAACAAGATTAGAAAAATTACGCCAGTATTTTACAGAATATCTTATTGATATAAGATCAGATAGCAAGGATATTTTTCAGCAGATCGAGGTGTTGAATCAAATCATGACTGATCTAGAGTACATAAATCAGCTGTCTATACAAACGGAAATTAACTCAGAAGATAAGCTTAAGCAACAATTTCTTGACAAATACAAGATAACAAAACTGATCTTCCGACATTTAATTTTCCCGGTATAACCCAATCGAGTTTTAAAAAAATCACTCAACGATATCATTGATGAGTTCTTTCCAAAAATACTCGCTGCATGGAGAAAGATAACATCACCCCAGGATAGTATTCTCCGGCACAACAATGATCCACAGGGGCAAGGACGACATGTATCCCCGTCGCGGTTAATCTTGTGTGTGATGTAATCGATGGAAGTTACAGCACGGACACAACAATGTCAAATCAAGCGCAGCAAGGATTTATTCTTATTCATTCACGCCGAAAGAACCAACCGGATGTTTGATTGTACAAGAACCAATCAATCCGGTCTATCTACGATGTCATAATTCACTGTTATCAAGAATAAATTTCAAACTAACTGACCAGTCCGGCCACTTGCTGGACTTAAGAAATGAGACGGCCAATATTAATTTACTTGTGAAATCGTGAAAATTTTCAATTTTTCATCTACGATATTCAGAGATTCTAGGCGTGTTATTAAGAAAACAGTCCCAACAAAATAATTCTCCTGATAGTCAAGGTGGATATTTTTTTTGCTAACTGACTAGACCCAAGCTGTCCCTCAGATTTCACAAGAAATTTATTTTTTTACTGAAAATCTGTCAAATTTCTCAATTCGGAAAGTCATAAGGTAGTCAAAATCATGTAAACCGACTGATTTCATAAAAAATATAATAGCACAAAAATATTCTCCTTCCTTGTCTTTGTGGACTGACATACTACTTTCACTTTCATTTCCACGTACTCGATAAAATCTTTGATTTAATCAATGGAGTTTAAGTTTCGATCGTTTCACGATCTGGCATAATTTTTCTTAGTTTACTCACACGAGAATTAATTATCTTCTTTGCTTCATATTCACGAGATAATTCTGACCTAATTGTTTCGATTGCAAGAGACAATGAAACAAATTCTCTTATCCGCGTTTCGTCTACTCTGGCTAGTAATTGACACATAGCCGTCAGAATTATCTTTATAAATCTATATTGAGACGATAAAATATATCTTCCCTCGTCTTTAGCTTCTTGCAACGTTTCAAAATCAGAAATAATTTTTTCAGGATTTAATTCATCAGATATATTTATACCGTGGTGTTCTAATTTGTAATAGCAGAAATTACATCATTGATATTTAATATTATATATTTAAAAGAATTTTTTTAGATACAAATTAAACAGTAGCATGATGAGCGGTTATCATTCTTGGGTTATCCTTCACTGGCCTGTGTGTCTTTCATAGGAGATAGTTGTCTTTGCTTCAGACTTTTGTCTTTGTTTGAGACCTTTCTTGCATTCTTATGACCGTTCCTTTTTGGCCAACAGTCTTTCTGAATGTTTTTTTTTTGTGTGGGTTCCCATGTGACTTAGAGCTTATGCATCCACGCTACTGTTTATTTAGGGATCGGAATGCATTCGTGTACATCCCCCCAAGATCAAATCAAATCCCGGGGTAGTGCAAAACACATTCACCACGTATTTGAGGTGATGAGAGATGTACACGGGCTTGCTGGCGCTCCCACTATATAGAGAAACCCTATTAATCGGTACCGTCGACAATATGCCCATTACGAGATTCGAACCACTGACCCCAGAACGAGAATCAGCCACGCTACCACTGCGCCATGTTCAAGTCTACTGGTATATGATTTAAAAATTATTATGTAGTTACCTTCATGGGAAGTGTAATACAGACAGTACTGAGTAAAATCTAATTTCTGCACTGATAAAATAACATTAGTCAATACCTCCGACTGTTTCATCAAATACACTGTATATTTCTGCAACAGATCTAAAAATAGCTCACTGTTGTGAAACGTGTAACCGCAGTTATTTTTTCTGTTTGTAAGTTATATACCATAAATATCCTATGTTATTAATAGTTAATTAATTAATTACGACGTAGATAGTTAATTAATTAATTACGACGTAGATAGTTAATTACGACCACAACTACGCAGAAAGCTATGTTACAGAATTATCTCCCTTTTTCAGGTCGAAAAACAAGTAGTATTAAATGGGAATTTTTGACACAAAAAATAAATAACTAGTTAGTAAATACTACATCTTAGCTTAACAGTTATCTCTCTTAATGATATTCGAAAATAATTTTTGTTTGTATTTTGTGGAGAATGCGGATTTATATATATTTTCTGCGACTTTTCGTACTGAAGCCCTGGTAATATCAAAATATTTTCCAGCTGCATTCATTGATTGAAAAATTCTCTTTTCGCCAGTCTCTAAATTTATGGATACAACTGCTTTCGCGCTCTTATTATTACAGCCAGTATTACCGGATTTACAATTCTGACTTTGCGTGACAACTCTCAGATAAAGAATTGTTCTGAGTGTTTGCGTCAATATGATCGATCACAATACCATCTTTGATCACCCCAAAAAAACATTCGTATGTGAATCGATGACAGTAAAAAAAGAATTTCGTGATGATGGTGCATCTCACACCTGGTCGACATTTAAAATTATACACATTGACTCTGTCAAGGACTCTGTCATTGATGCTACAATGAACGATACTCGGGCGAAAACGATTATCGCTTACCTTAATCAGAAATATCTTTTCAGAATAAAATTTATTGTGCTAGCAAAAGATTCCGCTACGTGGATTATCAGTGACTAACGTGACCTGTCCTTGCTAATGGAAAAACTGCTGTATTAAGTAAAGATTCCAAACCAGGAATGTTGACTGGGATTGACAGACCATATTACGCTCAATCGTATCATGTGACCGCGGTTATTTATGGAATTTATCAACTAAATGATAGACCTAACATTAATGATATTGCCCCGATGAGATTTTCATAGTTGAATTGTGTAGCCGAGCAAGTAACAGAACATCTGAAAAATGCGAAGCGTGGAAACGGTTTAACTGATCTGCGTCGTGAACAAATAGCGAAGTGGGCTGAGCAGGTTAAAGATACAGTCAATAAACGATGTCGCTGAGTTATCGAGTAAATTAAAATTTCCAATAACTGTAAAACCGTTGACCGTAGAGATTTTATATGAATAAGCAAATAAAGGAAAGGGAACACCATTTGAAATTATTGATCATAACGCTCAAGCTTGGACTAACGCAGCAACAATACTTACACGAGATCTTGTCGTGAGATTTTACTCCCCAGAGAACGGGTGGGTGGGTACATATGTTTGATTTTATTAAACAGATAAGTAAAAATCAGTATGGTTGTTTAAGAGTTCCGAAGATGGAGAATATGATCAATTTGTAAGACCTAACGGTGATTTATATAGTAAAGAATCTCTCCAACGCGCAATGATAAAACTCGCACAGAGATATTCAGAAAATACTGAGCAATTATTAACTAATTGTTTTACAGTTACGTCAGTTGCTGCCCACACCGCAAGAGAGAGAAATTTGTGGAGACCAACACGCACTGAGTTCCTCGAAGATGTTCAGTTAAGTTGTATCGAATATGCACATGGCGGTTTGTGGAATACCGAATATAACCACAAGGATGTTATTTCGGTGGATATGATTGCGTGTTAATCGGGAAGTTTTCTCGGGATGGATGAGTGTACTGGATATTTTAAAAGACATCCTACAAACGAGATGACACGAGTGGTGATTAATAGTCCATTACCCGATTTTGATCTGACAGGATTTGTTCGTGTAGTGTCGTTTGAATTCGCTAAAAATCTTCATCCGTGTTGTTATGTTTGGTTCGGTAGACAATTCTCGGAAAAACGCTGGGCGCCAGTAGTGTTATTACGATGTATGCTTGACAGTAGCATATTAATATCGTTGGTTGCCAGTGAAGCAATTATATCATATCGGAAGCAGACTTCGGTTTGGTTACCAATACCGGAGCGTATCAGTGTAGATGAGGTTATCGAAGAATATAAGCAGGAATGTCCAAATACACCTGTTGATGTCAACGTCGATGATGCTCCTAATATTCTCAAGATTAAACTCAGCAACAGCGAAAAAACCGTAAAAGATCTCGGTAGAAGAATAATCGGTAAATTTACTCAAGGTGGAGCATATTATCATAAACGACATTGTGCAAAATTGATTATGGATTATGTTGAATTAGATTTTATAATTGCTGATGCCGCTGCGAGAAATATATTTTGTGACCTGAGAAACGATTACTTGTCTGACGGGAAAATGTTGGGCACAATTGTTAATTACACTAATGGAGAATCTCCTCAGTATACACATCTAAGATCTTCAATGCTCGCTTATGTTTCTATAAATTTACTATCGATGATACATAGATTTCCCGACACTGCAGTTAGAGTTGCAACGGATTCATTTTATATCGATAAAAACTATTCAGAATTATTGGCTCGTTTTACAAACACTAATGAATTATGGGGTTCGTGGAGAATAAAACGAGAAATGTTGCATTGCTATTGTAAATCCGCGGATGTTGCGGTTAAAGATAGTTATCGCAGCGATCAGATATCAGAATTGCCGTTGGCGCCATCTGTGTATGATCTAGTATCCTTGCACAAGACGGTTTATTTGAACGGACCGGGAGGTACTGGTAAGACAACTCGGGTAATCGAATTATTTCGACAGAAACACGATGATATCATTGTGCTAACACCAACACAAAGACTTGCCAGGGAGATAAACCAACGAGGAGTAAATTCTTGTACTTATCATAGTTTTTTTTCAAATACAGCGGCAGCACATGGACTCCAGATCGAATGCGAGAAAAATATATTCCAAAGATCATCATTTGGGATGAAGTGTGCACAGTGTTGTTGGAAATATTAAAAACATTTCTCGATTGGTTGTTATTGAAAAATACATCTGTGATAATGTGCGGCGATCAAGGTCAACAACTTCCGTTTGTTGGACCATCTCCACATGATTGGCTAAAAAATTTTGTAGACTACATTGAAGAAACAACTGATGATCACAGATCTCTTAATGCAGAATTAAGAGAATTTAAAAAATTAATTAGACTACAACCGAACAAAATTCAATGTGAAATAGCGCGTAAAATAATTTCAGAAACTTCTATGAACGACTTTTGGGATACGTGGACACCAACCGATTTGATAGTGGCAAGTAGAAAAATAGTCAGAAACACACTTCAATAGCGATTGTTTCAGTTACATAAAGAAAAATTTCCAACCTTGCCAGTGCCGCTGTGTTATAGACCAGCTGATACGCGACAACAGAATATTGACGTTGATATACCAGGACAGACCGAATCGTTGAAACAAAATCACGTATTAAATGATATTGTCGCAGTTGATGGCAGTGTTGTTGAGGATGCGATACACGCTGATAAATCCCCGTGGACGGTAGGATACGCAATGACGATTCACTCATCTCAAGGATTAACTATTACTGATACAGTTGTTTGGATCGTTGATGATCGTATCGAATAGTCAAACTTGGTTTATCTCGCACTGTCTAGAGTCAGAAGAATATCTAAGCTACGAAGGATTGTCTTGGACCAGTCAGTGATCAATGATGACCTCAATAAATGTCGAGGTGACAAGGATATAATAAGAAAAAAATTAGCTAGTTATAAACAAAGTGACAAAAAACAAACAAACGCGACTTTGATCTTGACGTTCAATTTATCATAGCGCTAAAGCATCAGCAGCAGAATAATCACTGTGCGAGATGTAATTGTATAATGTTGTGGCAGTACTCGAGTAATAATCCAAAATTATTTACCGTAGACAGAAAAGATAACAATTGCGGTTATACACGAGAAAATACGATGTTGACCTGTCTTGAGTGTGATCGACGTAGGGGTGCTGTCACCCTTGGCGCTAGTTAAGTGATCGCGGTAGTAATTGTGTGGCTTCGGGAATTACTTGCAATTGCTCACGTGTAAATCTGCGCTGAGGAGCAGTTGAATCCAGTCTGTAGATTGCGGGTCTACCAGTAGATCTTGTTATGTTAGATATCTTGTATGTCGTGATGCTCCAAATGGATCAGTCGCTTTTCTTTTACCACCTTCAAGTTCACCTGGATCATATAAATATCTCACAGCGTCATTGCCCAGCACTGGCTGTGTTCAAAAATCACGTCGTTGACTGCGCTAATGGGTTTCATGTTGGTTGTTCGAGTAATCTCATTAGTTAGCGCGGCTATCACATTTGGCAATCTTGCAACCCATTCGCATGATCTCTTGTCTTGAATGAATTCCTTCGCGTATTGATATCCAAATAACCGCTCAGCAAGTGTTCGATTAAATCGCTCAACAATTGCCTGATCACGGTGAATTGCAGTACGTCCTCGTCTGATGGTGACGTTATGTTGCTTCATCAGCGAAGATACTGCACCCTGAAATTCTTTGCCAGGATCAACTTGTAACAGCTGTGGCCATTGCAAGGTTCCACATTGATAAATTCGTTTAAACGCAGAAGCAACTTCAGCAGCTGTCTTTGGTGATAACGACTCTGCTTCTTTATATCTACTTGCATCATCAACGATGATTAACGCGTATTTATATGTTATTTGACGTCTACCAATTTTAATAATATCATGTGGTAAAAATAAAATATCAGCCTGATGAACTTCATTAGGAACTCTGACATCAAAATGTGCAAAGTGAATTTGTTGAGGTGGTGGTAGTTAAATTTGCCATATTGCCTGTTTGGATAACTATTTTTTAGCAGTAACAAGTGTAACTTTTGCTGCTTCAGCGAGTTTACTAATCGCTGCGTTACCCTTCCTGTATCCTGTTAGGAATAATAAATCGATTCCATTTATAATTAATTATCAGCACCTAGCGCTAATTTACCTTTCATCGTGGATCTTACTAACCAATTAGCCAATGATTCCTTCAAAGATTTATTCGTAATGGAATTTAGCGCATTAATTAATTTCGCATCTGCTATGTGTCGTGCTGCAGATCTTTACATTTATAAGCTACATCATGAGCATGACACACTTTATCAATAGGTTTTATCGGATACTCACCTGGTTTTGGTTGGTCTTGGTTGTCAAGTCTGATATCAAGTCGGGTTCCAGGGCCAAAATAATTATATCCTGGGAGATGTTTTTCTCCTGGGTATTTAGCCCACGGAGTCCCTGGTAACTTTGTTAATTTTGCTACAATATCACTTCCTCGCTTTTTTAATAATATTGTTTGACTTTGACTGTGCGGGAATAAATTTAAATTTCTTTGTACCGCATCATTCACACTTACCTGTAACCGCTGATCTGTTATTTTTTGTTGTAATAGTTGCTAGATCACCTGTTGGGGTGCGCGTCCTACATTTCACACAATATAAATCCATATTTATTTTTATATACCATGAATGTAATTGATTTTTCTGCGACAAGAAAACAAGAGCCAGTCAAGCATCATGCTACACTACCAAATTCTGTTCGTATGATTATTATAGGACCATCTGGAAGTGGCAAGACGCAACTGTTACTTAATTTGATAATGAGATGGTTAAAATGGGATAAGTTGCATTTGATTGCTCCGTCTGTAGATGACCAGCGGTGCTATGATGTACTTAATGAATTTATTGGCATCATCTCAACATAACTAGAAAATCAGTCTAGCGCAGCGTTGCATTTATCGAACCGGATTACCTTACCTATTACATTTATTTGGATGCCTTTTGCTCTTTTTTAATTGTATTATCTGACAGTTTTAAACAGTCAATTTTACTTTGTAATTCGATGAACTCAACTATAGGAACAAAGTTTGTTTCATCCTTAAACTTTCCTATAACTTCTTTGTTATTGTCACAGTGAAATCCGCTGAGTTTTTTGATAATCTGAAAGATCAAATAATACTAAGCTATCGTAAAACTCTTGATAAATATCACCAGATTCTATATTGTACATTATCGAGTCAGTGTCTGTAAATAACAGCTCTGCATCAGGCCACTTAGCCTTAACAAAATCATAGTGGAACAAGTACATTAACTTCTTTGATATCTCAAGTACTGCCATACCGATATAATCTGGCTTGTTCAATTTCAAGTATGTCTTTCTTCGTTGAATCGCCACTTGATTTTCATTAAATATTTTCATACGAACAAAATCGTCAGATGCAACCAGTTTATTACGACGTTCCACGTTATGAATGATCTCAATATTGACTCGCTTTCTGATATTTTCCATAGTTTTGCCGAAGACGCCGCTGTTCATGCGTTTGAAAAAGTTTTTCTCGAATTCTGTTTTTGCAACTGTTCTTCGGTTAGTATTAACGTCGATATAATCGTTCATCCAACATGACTGATTAAATTTTAGCACACGATGAACTTTTATTAATATAAGACCATGATCAAGTGCCTGTTTCAGATTTTTTATAATGTAAAACGTATCTTCATTTTACAAGCAGATTAGGAACTAGTTTATATACCTGTTTGTGATAGATTTGCACTGAGAATAATTTTGCTGTTTTTTCTGATAGCAAACTATAGTCGATTAGCATTTGTTCTGGACAAAATGGATAATCATTATGTTTGTCATGAAGCAGGATAGTCAAGATCAACTTCAACAAAATAACTAATATCGTCCGTTACGATTTTATCAATTTCATCAAAAAACTGTTTTTCACTGATCGATCTGAAACCACAATACGCCATAGACTCAGACATTGTATAGCCATAAAGATTAATTTTGTAAAGCTAAGTTATAAAACTTGATGGTGCTCTCTCATCATAGTCGGGTAAATATTTATTAATAGCTTTAGCATATTTCTTGATTATAACACTTATTCCGCCTCTGATTCCTCTCTGGATGGCAAAGAATATATCTGGGTATGTCAGCAATTCCAGTTTTATCTTACTATTTGTAAGTAACGCATCGCAGCTTAGTCCTGGTGCTGAGTAATACCAGGCAGGATCTAGTCCTTATTGAGCAGCTCTGACATCTCTGAAATTTTCAAATATATCTGCGAGCAACAACACATCTGTGATCAGATACATGTCATGATAATCAAAGTTTTTACAGTCGTACGAGTCCCAGATCGATTTAGTATATTTGTAGTCATCATCACTAACACTTTCATGATTTAATCGAGAATAAAACGATTTTTAGCCAGGTAAACTTGTTTCATTGTTTCATCAAACCTAACCCAATTCTTAAGATATTCGTATGGAAAGATATCTTTTCTAGTCAGCAGATTCGATTTAACACAGAAATGTTCTGTCAAATTGTCAAACATACCACAGCCTTTAACTAGCTCATCCAACGGCGCCGCTATAAACTGCAAACTATCAATAAATCTTGACCTGACATAGTTCACTGACATATACGTTTCAGTGTTATTAGTAATACATTTTATTTTATCGTTGTTGTTAATTTTAGACGATTTATTATATCCTTGTTGCCAAACGCTTGAACGATATTATCAGAATCATGACTACGAAAATTGTGAAAGACAACAGGAACAAAATCTGGTGCGGTATATTTTAAATTACATTTGTCATGTGCTGGACAGAGATACTTACCAGTAATATGTTAATGATCTTTTACACGATATGACGTATACGAAGCCAACAGAAGAAGTATTATCAGAAATATTAAAACGGAGAATGTTGTTGGTCGTATTAATAATAATACTGAGTATTTGCAAGTGATGATGAGAGGTACACAAACAAATAAAATTTGTTAGAGATCGCACAGATTTGTTTATGAGGTTTTTCAGTTTAATTATTGACCACACAACTCTGCTACCAATAAAGTACAAGCTGCATCAGTATATGCAGCATCAAAATATTGTAATATTTGTCCAAGATCAATCAAATTTGTCGCCGATTGTACTACGAAATAGGGGCCCCGAGTGGCCGAGTGGTCTAAAGCGCTCTCGGTTACGGATTATTGCCATTTCACCTCTGTCTGCGTTGGTTCCAGTCTCGGATTCGGCTAATGTGGGTGTGTGAGAAAGCTTGCCAGTAGCCAGGGTCGGTGGTTCCTTCCGGGGTTTTCCCGGGTTCTTCCTCCACCATTAATATTGGCCGCCATGTATAGCCTATCGTGTGCTGAAAATGGCGTTAAACCCTACAACAACAACAACTACTACCAAATCAACCTTTTCAAAAACGACATTAGACATAATCGTTTTTCGATACGAATCACCTGCTGTTTAAAATGTTTGTGATATCGCTGCTTGTCAAACAGAAATTAATGTATATTTTTAAAGTACTCTTATCGTATTCTTGACATATCGACCTCGACGTTGTTGAGCAAAATCAGATTTTTTCTATTTCTAATTCAAAGTGAGCCACAACATTGTTGTCGCCGCAAAACATGTTTCTTTTAAATAGCCTCTTCAAGCTAATAAGGATTCGCTACATTAGCTCGAGTAGCAAATTTATCCTTTATCTTAACGATTAACACAAAATAGAAGTTTACAGATCTATCCTAAGAAAGTTTGTTTTTGGTATTCCGAGGTCAAGCAACAATGGGCCCACTTCATTACAGTGTCTCTATCATGTCTAACAAACATTGTTTTATATTTCTCAAATTCTGATACCTCAAAATCTGTCAGTAACACATTAAACGCCGAGTAAGGATCGTATTCAACTAGAAAGTTCACATATTTTGTTCTGTGTTTTTTTTTTTGTCATTGCTTCTAAATATCTTGACAGCATCGAGTAGCAAGTTTATGTTTAAGAAATTAGCTCTGACGATGCTTCTTATTTCGTTTGACATTGTATTACAGTAATTAGATACAAATCTAATGAATAGAATGTCGCTGACAAAATGACTGTCAGATCTTCGAGCTGACCTTGACAATGAGATCGCAGTCCAGTGCAAGCAAGTGCCAAGACAACAAGAAATTTTGTATCAGGATTCTAAGAATCCAAACACTACTGGCAGTCCAAAACTGTTAACAGTTCAGAGTTTAATCTAGAAATGTATCTGTTTCTTGTCATCGAAGTTAGGTTTACTGATGGACCAGGTATAGTACCAAACGATCAGCAGGCTTATGTAGCAGCGCAATCCAGGTATAATGTAAAATATCATCTTGCTAAAAATATTAAAAAGTTGAATTTTACTATTTCTGAGCTCAGATATTCTGGGAAATGTTATAGCCGTTTATGAATCGTGGACACCTAGAAGTTTATGGTCGTCAAAAAATATAAAATTGTATTTTCTGTTTGTAAAGATTTTTTAACCTGATGACGAATCTAACAACAACGCGAAGACAACAGTTGATATCATTGTGCAGGCCGGTGAAATGTAGGTCTTTCTTTTTAAATACTAAGTTATGCCACTTGAGCTTTTGGAAATGACTAATAAAACCATAATCGATTAACATATTTAGTCCATAACGAATTACTTCTAATCACATATAGTATAATACATCTCCACAAATTTTAAACACTAAGGACAAACCGACCCTGCCGAACGATGTTGTTGATGATTTTAAGCTGCTTGAGCTTTATAATAACCAAACTATAATCCATTATCATCTTTACATTTCTTCCAAATCAAACATACTATAATCAACTGATTACTTTTAGGTTATTGTCTGTTGAATTAGCAATCAATCTGGACTCCCATCAATGCAAGGATGCATCCTTCGTCCACTTGTATAAGCGGAAAGGCAACAGATAATCATGTGAGAACCATTGGGATATCTACTTGATGTCAATAGCTGGGAAAACCCACGCCAGAATTACGCTGAATGGTCTTTTGCATCACAAGAGGCGGTGTGTTGGCCATAACACACTTCAGTAGAATGTTCTCCGCTATGCTTACTGATGCCTTCAGTGGCCAGGACACAATAATCGACGGGGCCCCGAGTGGCCGAGTGGTCTAAAGCGCTCTTCGTTACGGATCACTGCCATCTCACCTCTGTCTGCGCCGGTTCGAGTCTCGGATTCAGCCAATGTGGGTATGTGAGAAAGCTTGCCAGTAGCTTCTCGTGGGTCGGTGGTTCTTTTCGGGTCTTCCCGGGTTCTTCCTCCACCAATAATACTGGCCGCCATGTATAGCCTATCGTGTGCTGAAAAATGGCGTTAAACCCTACAACAACAACAACAATGATCGACATTAGACACCAGACCAACGGCAAGCTGTTCAATCTGAAAAGAATTCAGGTAAAGGCGAAGTCAAAATAGGTGACTGTTCGTGATTTACTATTTGTTGACGATTGTTCCCTTAATGCACAATCTGAGTCTGACTAGTGCAAATGGGTGAGAGCGCAGAGGCATAAGTCTGTAAAAAAACTAAAGTCATTGTATTGCTGACCCAGCTGTATCCTTGCCAAAATTGGATGATGCCAAGTGGCTGAACCATTTTCACATTGGCTGCCTGAAGAAACTGCTGAGGATATGATGGCATAACCCATTTCCAGACAATAAATTTCTAACATATGCAGGCTTTCCAAGTGTCCATCCTCTATCGATGAAATCAACGTTTAGATGAACAAGACACGTCAACAGGATGTCAGAAGAGCGTGCCCCAAAGAAGATCTTCTACGACGAACTGAAGGAGAGAATGTGTCACAAGACACGCTTAAATGATTCCGTCAAGTCATCCTTGAAACACTTCAGCATTGACCATGATGCTTAGAAAGCTCTAACACAGAGTCTCTCCACCTGGCGGAGTCTCGTTGATATTGGAGCTTTTGAAATGATGAGCACTGTATAGTCAGTGCAGATGCATGAGTGGCGTAAATCTCAGAAAGAAGTACATTCTCCAATGATCAGGAAAGCACAAACAGCATCTCCTCTCAAGTATGCCACAGAAAGTACAGAGTTTAAATTATCCTGATCAGAGCCATTCATGCACTCACAAAAACCAAACCATTCAGTGAGGTCAGAATCATCTTCGAACTTGAAGTATGAACAACACATAAGTAGTTTACAGTCGCATGATCATAGAAGTCTATACTGAAAATATACCATATTGGATGATGGGTGTGAGAAAATAATTATTTTTCAAATTTTAAAAAAATAATTTTGAATATGTAGGCGATTTCAATGAGTGATGGGTAAGTAAGGATATACTTCTCATCACAGGAAGAAATCCCTTTCTGCTGCGAGGTTTACATGTGTGTGTGATCACTGTTGAAAGGTTTACTGCGACAATGTTAATGCATAATTCTTGGCATGACATTAAAACAAACTTTAACGAATACAATGTGGCATTCATTATACTTTACCCAATCCGGCAAAGCTGGGCATCTATTGTTTGGATTGTCATTTAAATTTTGTATAAAATATAACAATAAAATGCAGGTTTTCTTCATAAGCATCCCATTATCCGTAGATTTCTAATAAGGGGAAAGTACTTTTATATTTCGGAGGAGCTCCTTTGATGCCATTTCTCATAAAATAGGATTCATTGTAGACCTGTGTACTTTTAGTTGCTTTATTTACACTGGTATCGTTTTTCATTGTTGCTGATTGCTGTGCCAATGCCATCACTCATTTCGCACCAGTAATGAATTAATATATTACATATTTATATTTATGTCTGTCTCAATAAGTTTAGAAAAAGCCACATCGTCGATCCAAAGAAGCTGTCCTAATATATAAATTGGTTTTATTTCACTGTTGCTTTCACATTTAATCTTTTATTAAATAGCCATCTTTTTTACATCTGGTATCTAACATAAGTGTTCAGTACTACACGTTTCCATATCACACGCGCTGGAATTATTTACGTGTTTTCACTGATGACCACGCATTGATATGCTTAGCTGCACTAAACTTCACTTGCATAGCTACAAATAAAACAACATAGCTAAGCAGTTTTGCACAGTTTAAAAGAGGGGAAGTATGTAATACATATAAAACCAGGTGTGTTTTTCGAATTCAGGAAAAGAACAAATTTGATTTGATTTGAACACCTTTTTGGCCTAACATTCTAATATATTTCCACATATTAAATTTGTTCTTTCTGCAGACTTGGAACAAAACATGTATGTAGTGTGGGGTATGTTATTATATGCAATGGTGGTGTAACTTTTCAGCTTTTTATGTATTTGGAATACGTTTCATCTTTCTGAATGTTATTTATTCTCATTTCTTTAGTAAGTTTATTCATTACCCCGCATGGACATTGTGTACATGGTAGATGCCTTATCATTCTTTTCATGTATATCCTTTTATTATTTGCTGGCAATGTATTTATTTTTTTATTTTTTTTTGTTTTTGTTTCTTTGTTTCCACCAAATATATTTTGGCTCGTTCTCGACACTTTAATATGCCTTAGTGAACATCACAAATGCTGTCTATGAATTCACATCGTAAAGATTGTGGTATGGCGAAGCGTATTCTTTTCAGCAAGAAACCATTTTGAACAGTAAATTAACCCCATTTTGATCAGTATACTTCTTGTGTCCTGACTAAGGCAGATTGTTTTCTTGTCACAATTGTTTTTACAAAAAAATGCACTGTATTTTGGTATTCGGACTTGATTTATTAAAGTCGTCTTTGTGATGAGGGAAATTACTTAGTATACGTCCACGAAATGCATTTATCTCTGCCAGTAACTTATTATCACTCACAGGCTGATAGCGCAAACGTACTCTTGATAGTGTACATTGGCAGATTTACAACTCTTGTTGGCCACATATTGAATCTCATCAAACGATTGAAAAGCATTGAGGAATAAAGGGTATATCTCCAAAGTCGTTTGTGCTCATTAATGATGCAAATGGTTTATGGTCTGTGTTTAGATTTTAGTTTTACCAAACAAATAATTCCTGATAATGGCTGCCAAGCCCAAATTATTGAAAGAACAGTGTCTGACAATCCTCGCATATACACCATCGGCCTTGGAGCATTTAAATGTTTGTTTCCTAGCACTGATCTTATTCCAGCTTTTAAGGCATTCCTGTCCAATTTTGAGACCTTTAGTCATTGGAGCTTGGAGATGTCCCCTGTTGGAATATATTTAGCATCTACGCCATGTCTGTCTTTCGATGTATCCTCGTCTTTTTGCACCTGTGCCACTGTTTACTTTGCTGGAAACAGATCTCGTGGATGCTTAGAACGAATTTTACATCGGATCTAACCTGAATTTCCTTTTGAATGCCTTGGATGCGGTATTAATAACTTTGCTCTTTGGTACCAGCTTCTTTCAGGTGCGAGTTTGAGGCCTCCTGGTGCCTAGACTGTTGCTTATTTGACATTTTGTTATGGCTGTGTAATACCTAAATCTACTGTTAGGTTTGAGTCTAACGCCAACTTTGTTGACAGCTATGAGTCACTCAGTCCTAATACAAGTCTGTCACGGATCATTTTAACATTGAGAACACTAAAGTTGCAGCTTGCTGAAAGAACATGTTGGTATGTTACTAAGTCATCCATGTTTGTTCAATTTAGCCCTCTCAAATATAAAAATATGTCGTGGAATAATATCCGACATGAACTTATCAGTGATAGGTGTCCATTATACAGGTCAAATGATGACAATATATTGCCTGCTTCAATTCCTATGGAGTATTTTAGAGAGATACCCTGTGTATTGTCCTCCTATTCATTCAATCCAGGGGTTAGACGAAATCTCTGGAAAATCTTAAAGCATTTCCCACACATGTCGTGCTTGGAGAAGTCAAATCGCTCTATGTATTTTGTAATTGAAATGAAATCATCCTTCCGTTGTTGATGGCCCTCACTTGATTATGCTCCGATTGGTAGCTCTGTCACCTTATATATATATATATATATATATATATATATATATATATATATATATATATATATATATATATATATATATATCCTTCGTTATATTTGTGATAATTTTGCATGTCAAAATTATCTGATTGTCACTACTCATTAAGATTAGTAACATAAACTATTTTACATGGAAATCTCTATCACTTGCTTGTACAATGTCCAGTAGATTTTTCGAGCAACCCATTTTTTTTTCTCTCTCCGGCATGTCATTTTTTTTCTGACTGACCCATTTAACATGTTTGCACAATTGATAGCTCTTTCTACAAGCAAATAATTTAGTTTTGTTTGGTATCCTACAGTACTTACAGGAAGGTCATATCGTGGCGAGGCAAGAAGAGTAAAGTTTCAGCAGCCTTCTGGTCACAAGGCCAACGACTTAACTTCTGGGCAACCGCATCACCTGTGTGTGCAACTGGACCTTCAGGACTGTAGTAAAGATGACTTGAATGTTGTTCTCTGTCAGCTATTTATACCGTGTAGAGACAACGAGATAATACATTACACCGATAGATTGTCATTATCAACAAGACAACGGAAGATACATAAACGTTTCAATTATATAAATTTTTCCTCATTACTAAAATCGTTGAAAAATAGCCACTTCATCTGCTGAGTCACCCTTTTTGCTTCCAATCAAACTTTGCACTCCATGAATGCTACCTCTGGTTTTAACTTGATTCATTGTAGTGTTATGTTGACGTTACGAAATCATCAAATAGGAAGGTAAATGCAGGCGATTTAAAAAATTTACTATTTAATAACATCAAACAAGAGTCAATTACTTTTTCATACTCATTCAACAATCATGCAATCATTGTTTATGATGATTAGCTCCCTGGTATCATCATTAATTTTAAATATCTTCAAACTTGTAAAGAAATACATATTATCTCTTAATACGGGCATATCAGTTTTGATGTTAAACTCGCGACATATCTTTATCAGCTCTCTCAAATCTTATATGCCTAATTAAGTACAATATATCTGATGCCTTTAATGATATTTGTTATAAAAACTAAAATCAGTATCGTGCATGGCACATGCGTGACAAAGAAATCGTCATTGCGCATACTGATAAAGTTACTTCTGATTTGATCTCAAACAAAGATTATGACTTGAAGGTATTTGGGTTTTTAAAAACATATATTTTTTGTTGAGGGATCTGGATGTGATTTATTGATGGGGATGGCTCAGATTTTAAACTGCAAAATGATTGTCTGCTTTAATGCGAATCTTAAGTGGTTGAGTGGTCCAGGATCGGAAAATCTATACTACTTGAAGACAATAACTTGATAAACACAAATTTATTGCAAAGGGGGAATCGTTGCAAATATATGTGCGACGTGTCCTGTGCGAAATTAAATGACCTTGACCTAAGAGGCCCGGTTCTTCCAAATCTTACTTGTATCACTTATGGTTGGCCTAATATCTGTGTAAGTTATCTAGGCAGCAAATCTTCTAAAATTAACGCTTCCGTGTTTCATAAATTTCAGTACTCTGTGTTGGATATCATAATATGTTTCAACTTTCAGCAAATTGATACAAACAATGAATATGCTTTCCATTGAAGAAATAATTTCATTAATTTTATTTAAAATAAGATAATATTATCAATTGATGTCTATAATACTAAGACGAAAATCTACCAAATTGACTTATATCAGAATGCATCAATAAAGCTCTTTGCAAATTATTCAATACCCGTTTTCGCTAGATCATTTGTAAATAGAGAAAAAATGAAGTATATTTCCATATTGTTCCAGTAGTACAATTCAGCGTAGAAGTAAAGTTCGGGGGGGGGGGGTACCAAACGGAGCAATATCAATATTATTAGTAGAAGTAATTATGATAATGAATGAGGCTATTCCAGCTATGTGTTTTACTTTACTGTGTTATTTGCAGATGTCTCGACTTCTCAGCAATCTACTAAAATAATGAATCTGCTGTACAGGAGAACCAACGAACCAGATGGCCTTGTTTACAATCTTCAAAATGAATATATAGGTTGTACTGTGGCGCCGATATTATTTCATCAAAGAGACCTGCTATTTCATAGTCTGAGACGGCGGACGGAATCTTACGCCATATAAATCTATGAGTGTCTACTTACATTTGTAGGCATGGAGAGCAATTATATTAGATTAGATTACAATCGATAATTTGAATAAAATAGGGTCTGTGATCCGCTTATCTCACGCAATTTACTTAGTTGTGTGGCTCAAGCAAAATACAAATGTGAAGCAGCAAAGTGTAGCGAACATGTTCTGCATTTGAATCTTGAATAGGGAAAAAATAAAATGAATTAATGTATAGTACAATGAGAATTATCTATATCCTGAATGTTATGCTTGTTTTGTTGTTTTTTTTCATTTGTAGTGAACGTGTAGTACTGTATTATGTTTCTTTAGGATCAATGCCAAACTAAAACGTGCATTTGTTTTTATCTCTCATGTTGACAAAATTGGGAAGCAACATGCTCAGCAAAATTATAATATAAGTCTAGAACAAACAGAGGAGGTTTGTGTTGTTAACTACTTTTAATGAAAGAAACTTACTGAAAAAAAGAAAATAACATATTTATTCTTATACCGTAGAAACGCTAGAGATTTCTCGTCTTTCCAAGAGTTGTATCAATTTCGGTTTCTTCACAAATGGTTCTCTATCTGTGTTAGGTTGACGTCACTATTAGAGAGAAATAAAGCAGCAGAACAATTAACAAAATAATATGTGTTACTTGCATAAAGTCTCAAGACAAATACAAAATAACAGTAAGTATACATTTACAGTAGGGATTCTAGTTTTATTTTAACGTCACCAATGCAGTCATGGGATTCCTAGTTTCTCACTATTAACAATGGGTATCTGTCAGCAAGTGCTCATCACATGGAATTTCTAGTCTGTCACTACTAACGATGGGTATTTGTCAGATGGAGTTGATAACAGTTATTCCCACAGACAGGATCAAAATCTGTTATGGGTGCTAACTTTAGATTTATTCATTCGGTATTGTCTATGAAAAAAATTCATAAATCGCAGCACTTTGAACAATTTGCATTGATTGGCCTTCCGAAGATGCTGTAATCTATCTATCTATCTATCTATCTATCTATCCAGAACTAACCCAGTGTCATGTACCTTTATTGCATTCATCAAGCTAATGATTCCTTCAAAGTTACAATGAGGCTGAACAATATAAATCTTCCTTCCAAACCTTTTAACATTTTTTGTTTTCAGAATACAACTAAAGTTTGATACATACGTCTATTAAGTAGCGGAATATATAAACATAACAATGTACGTGGCCGTATGTCGGTGACGTGATCCCATTCCAAATCATCAATCTGTTTTCTTCTTCTCCCCCGACTTAGACTAAATCGGGTATGCGGCTTTTAATTTATTAGGACTCGTTGATTTACGCTTTAAATTATTTTAAAATCTATAACGTAATCAACATATTTGGATTTATTAATATCCAATTCGGTATATCTTAAAATATCCACGGTGGATGAATGTAAAAATTGAATCAAAGCACTCCAGCAATTCTCACTCAGCTAAAAAATTCTCATCTGAAAGCTGTACAGAAAATGATTAAAATGCACAAAGGAGCGTTACAACACTTTAAGATAATTTATTTGCCCAATTATGAATAAAATAAAATTGAGTTTATGTACCCTGTAAATAGTTTCTGGCCGAGTGTAAAAACCGATAAGTTTTAATGCGATAATTAAATACTGATTGAATATCAAAGATGTGCGATTAATAGATTATGCAGTAATATATTAGCCTGCTAGCTCCGGTTGGTAAATTTTCTCTTTCTGGACTTGATAGGGAAATTGAAGAAGAAAATAAAATACGAGCCGATAACTTGTTTCGAACTCTTTATGTATTTTATATTTCATTAATTGTACTTTCAGACTAGTGTCCGCACACCCTTTCGCTTGTAATACACTTCTAGCGATCGTTGTAAAACACAAAGCATCAAGGATGTAAAAGATACACAAAACGTAGTAATTTCGCTCATGTTTTCATTGGCTAGGTTATGTTTTTCAAGCAACAGATGTGATACGGCTGACGGTATTTGATAATCTCAATAATTCCGTGCATTTTGAAGTTACAAGAGTTCCTACTTTTTATTTGTTCAATTTGTTTTAGAAATATTAAAATTAGACATGGCAAATACTGAATGGACACAACACGGTTTTTTCCTGAAACGGGCTGTTCAGAAGACAGAACAGGACAGTGAGCAGTCTCTCTGCTTTTTTTTTTTTACACCGAGAGCTTCCGAATGCTTCGAAACGCCAATAGGTCGACAGAGTTAAGGACCCCTTAGCAACAGTCAGGTTACAAATTATAAATCAATTAATGAAATTATTAAGTTGTGTGCATTTTTTATATTATTTCTGCTTATACTTTTTTAAAAATCGGTAGGGGCTACAAAAAAACAAGAATGTGTGCAAGTTCAGGCTCATTTTTATGAGCATAATGGAGCAGCCATTTTCGATAAGCTGTCTTTTTTAGATAGTGCACAGTTTCTGTGATTACCACATCTAAAGGAATTACAGTCACAGTACAAGAAAGTATAGAGGTATGTCAAAATTCTCACCACTGTTTATGTTAGCAATGCAAACAACTTCACCTTATGTCGGTCCATCTCTGAGAATTCGATAATAACTGTAAAACGGAACCAATAAAGATCTAATCAACATAAAAATAAATAAACAATGACTACACATCGAAGAAAAATGAAAATGGATGGAACCTATTATATAGGTAGCGTTGTTCGAGACTATGACTGGAAGTCACATGTTAACAGCCATTGAGACCATTATTTGAAGGTAGCGTACATAACGGCTATGCTCGTAAAATTCATTGACTCTGCTCTTCTCTAAAATAAAATGTTATAAGTTCCAAACATTCATGTAAAATAGAGAATAATGTTGCCTTTGGTGCTTAAATCTCTACGTCTTGAAATTCATATCTCCGCTCAATGTTATGAAGAGGATGATTATGAGAATTTTGCGCTTTACCTCTTGTATCTGTATCCCTCAGTATATAAATCTACTGACAGAATAGTCAATATTAACTGGATGGACAATCGTAAAATTGGAGTTGAATATTACTTAATATGTTTATCATACCTGGGTTTGAACAAAGCCAAAACAGACATGGATTACACCCACAGACATAAGTTTACAAAAACATATTGCTAACTTCATTGTCAGTCCGTTGTGTTAATTTACAAAACGTTGATATTTTTCCTCGAGAATTTCTGAAGACCAGTGTTATTTTCAAGAAAAAATATCGAATGAAGACATTACTTTTTTGGCTTGCGCCACATTTAGGGTCTTAAATTTGTTAAAGTTATGTCAGCCTACAATTACTTGACCTTGGCTTACATTTGGCATTTGTCAAAAATTACATTGTTACAAATCTCTACCACTGACTATAACTCAGTGCCAGGTTTGAAAATAGCGAAATAATGTGCTTGGCGAGAGCGATTTTCTCTTTTAACAAGTGAAATGGGAATATATTTCTATTTGAAAATTCACTGTCCGATTTTGTTCTGCTTCATAGCATTATTGGCATAAAAGGTATATCGAAGTGGTGCATCATACACTATCAGACAGATTTTTATGTCAAATTCCTGTAGCTTTGGGTCAATCATTGCACGAAGTGAAAATAGTGGAATTGAAGAGGATGTGGTATTGTATTTTGCACATAGAAAGTTGTGCATCGTAACATAAAGTGTGTGTCTGAGAGAGAGAGAGAGAGAGAGAGAGAGAGAGAGAGAGAGAGAGATTTCTCCCTAAGAGAGTCTTAGCGAAGATCGTTTGCAAGCCTCTATGCGTATATTTTCACATTTTAACTACTCACAAAATCACAATCGGTAACACTTGCACAGTGAAATAAAAATAGCTTAAGTTTCAAAATTAACCTGGAGAAGTATACAGAAATGTCCACGCGTAACAAATAACTAGAATCTTGTCGTGACCTGGCGTTATATTTGTCCAAAACCGAACGCTATAAATTATTTCTTGATTTGTAATTGTTCTATTCCATTCAAAATTGCAATTCTCATTTTTCTTAGTACCTTTATGGTCGGTCATATTTTTTTCTAATCTCTGTTAGACATCATTAATCAACAAAAGTAGTCTTGCTAATCATTCTCAATCGATCGGGCAACGAGAGGATTAGCTAGATGTGAAGGGAGACAACTCTGTGGAGACTATAACATTTTCCACAGTGTGTGTGTGGGAGAGAGAGAGAGAGAGAAATCAACGTCATTTAAACCCATATGGTATGGATAAAACTGATTCTGAAAGCTTCATTTTATATGCGTATACCAATGAACATCTTGATGATTTGATAAAAGTCAGAAATTGTAAATTTTTAACGAGTGGTTATTGTTTTAGACTTCTATGTTGATGTAAACAAAACATTCTGTCTCACGATAAGGAAGTGACAGAGAATAAGACGCAGACGATAAATCGTTTATATAAATAAAAGAATTATAGTGGTAGAACATATATGAAATAACTGAAATATCACGTTTTACAAAAGATTTTACAAAAGCAGAGACAAGTGATATATATATTTTTTGTTTTTATTATCAGTTTTTTTGACAATGGTAGACAATTTTCATAGGACTTGACCGTAGCGTTTAATGAGTCTATCAGTGTGCAATGTTTCTGAGAGCATAGTACTGTCATGTGGCTTCAACCAAGTTAAGTCAGACCTCGTGAGCCCCTGAAAAAAGTAAAACCTTTAGTCCTTTCAAAATCACTCTATCCTATGCTTTGAAACAAAACCGATAATTCCGTACCCGTAGTAGAGAATATGTATCGACTGAAATCGAATCCCCAAAAACCTTATCCTTCTGAATAATCGTCGTACGAAATGTTGCTGTAGCTGCTGGCTCCTAAATGCATTATGGCTCCGTACATAATCAAGCAAGATTTCACATACCTCTTATAAAACCTTCCAGCCCCTTTATAATAGCCATTCCCTCCCTTTTAAAACAAACTACCATCCCCAGACTGAAGATTCTAACAAAAAGCATCTTTACGCATGTGGCAACAGTAAGTTTACCAAACACATCGGACTGTGTTTGGGCGGTAAGTGTTATAATTTTTGTTTTTGTTTATAAGTTAGAGGATCAGTTTGCTAGCTTTACTGACAGTCCGTTGTGTCACACCAATCCAATGTCATATTAAATGTTCTTTGACGAGTATAAATAAATTCGTGTACAGACATTTCAGTGTACTCGGTATCATCAACACCTTTCACCTTTACCTTATAACCCGCTGAAGTTATAATCCCAAACGAAGCTTTAGTTTTAAGATGAATCACCACTCCCATCATATTTCCAGCATATCAGTTGTACTTCTGGTGAACGTAGAATATCTCCTGCTCACTAACCGTTGGTTTAAGTCCACTAAGCACAATTCTGTTCATCTTATAATAGTAGCAATTTTGTTTCTTTAATTTACATTTTCGTATCATAATATTTTTTAAAAATATAAATTGTAAATATAGCAATGCTGAAACTTGCCGATATCGCAAAGAAATGTTTATTATCGTCGGAAGGATATAAACATAACACCTGGAGATCTGATAATAAATTTTCACTAGGAAATTTTTTCTGCCTAAAATTTATATCGTCTGCTTCTGCCAACAATTAAATCTGAGCTTGACACACACACTAGTCTAGAGATTATAGTTCAGTTTTATGTTCAATATTCGAAGCTCAATATATATATCCAGGGCAGTCTGATGCAGAGACGCATACGTATCAAAAACGCGAGAAATTTGCTAATCCTTATATCACATCAAAATCTCGTCGAATTCTAACTGGAATAGACATCATGTCATTGTCAGATGAAATATTTCAGAAAATATGAAAAAGGATCGGCGAATACACAGCATCAGGGTCTGGTTGGAGATTTGATAAAATTTCACACTATGAAATATAATCCGCTGCGAGGTGGCTGGTATGTCGAGCTGCAAACTAAAATGAAAAAACTCGAAATGTTGTGTTGATGTCCGGAACGGTGAGGATAAATGTTTTCAAATGAGCTATATTATAGGTGTTATTTCCAGCACGAAATCATCGTTATTGTGTATCGATTTATATTAGTCATGTTAAAAATCTAAATGTTAGCGGGAATAACTTTTCTGTTACTGAAAATCAAATTCCAACATTCGGAAAGCAAATTAAACAGCTGATACCTGGTGGGGTTAACATGTTTTGTGTTGATGATCTAAAATCTACAATTATCTGCTAAAAATTTATATTATCTACCCGATATACAATACCTAGTCGGAGGGCAATATAAAAGCATATGGAAAAGAAATAGTTCTGTTTCAGATGCTTGTATGGCTGTAAATCTCAGCAGGTACTGGATGCACATCTCGAGTATTGCTCTAACGTACAGCGGATATCTATGCCTGGCGAAGATGGAAAAATATTACAATTTAAAAAATGCAGAAATAAGATGAAATGACTTTTATAATTTACGGAGATTTCGAGTCTATTTCACTTCAAGTACTAGGGTAAGAAAATAACCCTGATAAATCTTCGACAAGAAAAATTCAAGAACACTTTCCTTTTGGAGTGGCATATAAAGTTTTCTGTGCTGCTGATAAACGTTTATGAAAATCAATAAAGAGTTATTGTGGTGCAAATCCTGCTACATGGCTTCTCAAAAACCTTATCAACGAAACTGACTTTATACTGATGCTACCCGGTAAGACAGTAGCAATTAAACTACTTATAATAAAACAAAAATCTGAATTTACTGCAGCCCAAATATGTCATATTTGTAAGCAGGCGTTTTTACCTCAAGATCGTGTAACAGACCACTGTCATATTACTGAAAAGTATCGCGGTCCAGCACATAACAAATGTAATTTAAAATATACCGCACCAGATTTCGTTCCTGTTGTCTTTCATAATTTCAGAGGAGATGATTCTCACCTTATTGTTGAACCGTTTGGCAAAAAATATATAAAAAACCGTCTGAAAATTAATAACAACGATAAAATAAAGTGCATCCCAAATAACACAGATAAGATAAGATTTATTGATAGTCTGCCGCGTCATTGTTAAAGGCTGCGGTAAGTTTGATAATTAGACTGAGTATTTTGGTGATTAATCAAGTTTATTGACAGGAAAAGGCATTTTTCCATACGAACATTTTGATAACTGGGATAAATTTGGTGAAACAAATTTACCTGACAAGGATATGTTTTATTATCGGTTAAATCTTTAGAGTTACAGCTGATGATGATTATCCTTATACTAAATCAAGATGGGACTCGTTCGTCTGTAAAAATTCGGTGATTATCATGATTTGTATTTTATCACTGATGTACTGTTTCTCTCAGATATATTTGAAAATTTCCAAGATGTCAGCGCTGATAACTACAAACTCGACCCAGCTTGGTATTATTCGGCACCCGGACTAAGCTGGGACGCATTACTGAAACATAGCAAAATACAAATAGAGCTGTTAACAGACCCAAATATGTTCTATTTCATCGAGCGGGAATCAAAGGCGGAATAAGCGTCCTAACAAAAAAGTATGATAAGCTAATAAATATTTACCCGACTATAAAAACATGCCGTCATCAAGTTTTCTAACCTATCTTGATTCAAATAATCTTTACTTCTACGGGATGTCCGAGTCTATGCCATATGGTGGTTTCAGATGGATCAGTGATAAACAGTGTTTTGATGAAACTGATAAAATCGTAACATGGGCATGTGAGGGAGATGTGAGAATCCTGATGTTAGTTATTTTGTTGAAGTTGATCTTGACTATCCTGTTGAGCTGCATGATAAACATAACGACAATCCATTTTGTTCAGAATCAATGCTCATCGATTACAGTTTATTATCTGATGAACATAGAAATTATTCGCAGGGTAAATATATTGTTCAAAAATTAGTTCCTAATCTGCTTGACAAACGGAGATACATTTTACACTATAAAAGTCATAAGCATGCACTTGATCATGACCTTGTTCTTAGAAAGGTTAATCGCGTGTTAAAATTAAATCATTCGACATGGATGAAGGGTTCTATAGAGTCAAACACAACACGACGAGCAGCTGCCAAAACGAAATTCGGGAAAAATCTTTTTGAAGCTTATGAATAACAGTGTCTTTGGCAAGACTATGAAAAATATCAGAAAGCGTGTCAATATTGAGATTGTCAATAACGTGGAACGTTGTAATAAACTTGTAGCATCTGATGATTTTGTTCGTATGAAAATATATAATGAAAATCAAGTGGCGATTCAACGAAGAAAGACATACTTGAAATTGAACAAGCCAATTAATGTCGGTATGGCAGTACTTGAGACATCAAAGAAGTTAATGTACTTGTTCCACTATGATTTTGTTAATGTTAAGTGGCCTGATGCAGAGCTATTATTTACAGACGATGACTCGCCAATGTGCAAGATAGAATATGATGATATTTATCAAGAATTTTATGATAACCGAGAACTGTTTGATCTTTCAGATTATCCAAAAAACAGCGGATTTCACTGCGACAAGAATACAAAAGTTATAGGAACATTTAAGGATGAGACAAATTTTGTTCGTATCGTTGAGTTCATCTGAAACGTAGTAAAATTTTCTGTCTAAAATTTGCTGATAATATAGTCAAATAAATATAGTCGGTAAGGTGATAGGATTTGATAATTATAAGTCTGCGTTATATGGGTTTTCCAGTTATATTGAATAGATGGCAATAGCATCAAATTGTAAATAAAACTGAGACTGATGTTATTATAAAATCTGGTCTTTGCAATTTGATGATAAACGATACTGCTCTGATGGGATCATTACATTTGCGTTAGGATATAAAATGTATGATAGTATTGATTTTAGCAATGTGGATTTTTTAGATTGGTTATTACAGTAAATTGCTAGCGATTCATGTAAATTTTGTGTGAATGTTAGGTATAGTAAAATTTTGTGTGAAAAAAATATGATAAAAATTGCAATAGTATTGATAAGTGGGTGTTTCTCAGCTAACCCTATTCTGTATGACGACGATGATGATTAAATGACAGGTCCTCGAGTAGGGTAATCGATAACGAAATCGACGCTGTTGCCTCAACAAAGTTGTTTTCGTGTTTGTTTAGACTAACATGGGGGGGTCTGGGAGGGGATAAAGATCATGCTGTCGTCGTAATACAAAATAGGGTTTGGGCTGAGAAACCCAACTTATCAATACAACGTTTCTTCATATGGTCTATTTTAAGATGTTCAGAACGTAAACTTGCGTATGATCTAGAAATAGATGCTTACGTACGTCTTTATAGTTACTAACAATACAATTATTAGTAAATGTGTTGACAAGTTGGACAGGTCAGTCATGTGGTGTTTTAGAAGAGTTAATTTAATTGCCATTGGATTGGTTAAATCATGTCAGTTCTTCTTATGATGTTGGAAATTCACTATTTGTCACGTATGAGTAGTGACATTATGAGTGTTTTAGCCTTTCGCCTACAATTTTCTCATTCTTA
The DNA here is from genome assembly GCA_028554795.2 of Sinohyriopsis cumingii. Lineage (NCBI taxonomy): Eukaryota > Metazoa > Mollusca > Bivalvia > Unionida > Unionidae > Sinohyriopsis > Sinohyriopsis cumingii. The sequence goes on from CM068829.1 coordinate 156,111,231, forward strand.
TTTCTTGTGATAACATTAAGTCTGCAACGTATTTTATACTGTATTTAGATATTACCAGAGAGTATAACATTTGTTTGAGTATTTAGTGGAAATTGAAAGTCCTCATTGGACTATACTATTTTTCTGGGACTATTGTGAATTATTCAAAGGAATTCTGGACAACGCCATTTTGACACGTGGATCTGAAATTTATACAACACTTTTCATTCTTTTGAACTTTAGTATATGTTTTTCAGAATTATTTTGGATTCAATTCATAATTCTATTAGTGCTTTTTAAATTTTCATTCTATAGCATTGATAATTAAGTTGTTTGTTAAGTTTTACAAAAATTGTTGGTTTTTCTTCTTTCTGTTCCTAGTTTATGACTATAGAGTCCTAACAATACACATATCGTGTACGAGTCAGATAAAGGTAACACAAAGAATTTATATATCTGTGTACAGAGAAATGTGGCAGATAATTTCTTTGTTTAAAAATGGCGCCACCTAGCAAGGTGTATACATATGCAAGACAGCTTCCGTAGCTCTATCAACCTAAAGATAAAACTCACATTCACAATGAAAAAGTTATTTTCTATAGATGCTAATTATAAATTGATTGATCAATATACATACGTTGACGATTCAAAAATCGAAAACAGCACACCTTTTCAGTCACCGTCCGGTCCAAGAGATACAAGAAAAGCAAAACATTTCATTTTGAGGTTTCGTAAAATTCGATCAGTCAAAGATCGTACATTATATTTGGGAACATAGGTGTCGACGAATAAACTTTTTTCCACCACAAACTGCAAACTTCAATCAGTTTTTTTATTTTAGAAACAACACTTACAAAGTACGAGGAAATGATGTTTCCCCCTCAAATTTGTAACTTTTACATAATAACGGAATAATGTTGTAAAACACCTTTTAGCTTGAAGAACAACAAAGACTGTGTGTATGTGCAATGATTCAGCAACGTTTCTTCGACTTTGGTTCTGCATGCAACAAAATCATATTCTTTCAGTACCGTTGTATAAACATATTATGTTAACTGCGGCTATAGTCAATTTCAAACAATATCTTTAAGTGTTCGGATCATTAATAGGTTTTCTGTCGACACCATCGTTAACGTTTGCAAAATAATAAATATATTTTGTGCACTAGATGACCCAGTATGCAACACTTATACTTCATTAAAGTTGACTCCTTCTAAAGAATCAAAATGGGGTTGATACTTGGGATATTTTCGAGAAACATTTCCCAGATGAGAGGTAGCGATGCAAACTACTTTAACCAGTGTAATTTCAGAATGGTAAAAACAGAAAGAAATCTTGAAAGATCACAGACATTATTTATGTAGAAGTTAAAAGCACTGATAAAAGTATAAGAACATTACAAAAGACAAATATCGCTGAAATTGCAAGATCATTGCTGGTTTCTACTGACATCAATCAATAGATTTTAAGACATTTTTGTTTACTTGATAATATTTTTTTCCAAGTGAAACTATCATTAATGACTAATGAAGTCGATCATATTTGTAAAAGTCAATACATATCTAATCACTACATAAAAGTCCCTGTGACCAGTACCTTTTTTGTCAGTCGACCAATCTGATTAAATTCGACATTTTAACTTACAATAAATTATGTCCGAGATCTCAGTTTGAATCCGACTTGGTAGCTAATCAACAAGCACTCTGCATAGTCTTGAGTTGTCAATTTCAATAATGTCATGAAAGTGTTATTTGTTAAGAAAAGCTTCTGAAAATGATTGAACATGCTAAATTATTTAGAAGACACTACTGATAAAAATTGCTGCATTCTCACAATTAATCAATCATTGTTTCAAAAAATGTTTTACCGAGATGTATTAGCTCAAATGCTTGTCACGGCTTTTGTAATCGAATGATTCTTTAAACTTTTTTTTATTTTCAGTTTATTTCCATGTCACTATTTCGTTACTTTTTACCTATTGAAATGTATATGTTCAGACTAAGAATTAATTGTTCCTGTGAAAATGCACAAAGAAAGACTAATATGTGTTTATGAATTTTAGAAAAGTATACAAGTATAAAAGTATCCTAAATATTAAATCCGAATTATGGAATAAAACTTAATCATTCTGTTCGTTTTACAGGACAATATTTGATATGTTCATGATTAATTGAAGGGAAATACCAACACGTTATAATAGTGGTCTTGGTCCACGTTTAAATACACAAAAAAGATTAATAATTTTAAATTCTTTTGAAACTTCCTTTCGCACAAATTACAAATTTGCAAACTTAATGACAAAGCTGAATCAAAATTGCAAATAACTTGGACAAAGTTAATCAGTACCCAGCACCCAAAATCTAATCTATAAAATACTCTCTCTTTTGCAAAACAAATTAAAATTCTTTTCAAATGCCTAAAAATATTGTTACAATATTGACACCTCCAACAGGAAAAACAAGCACGTTTTTTTTTAGTTGGTCCTAACAATACTAAAAACGGGAACACTAATGAACGCCGTATACAGCCGTGAAATCCAAATGTTTATCTGCTTTTTATTAGTCCAAGATAAATACAAAAAATAAATTTGATATGTTGTATTACAAGCATATGACATATTAGGGGATTGTCATTGGTGTAGGAAAAAAATAAAGCGAAAAGCATACTTTGCAAGGCAAAAACGAGGGCATATATGATAAGCATGTTTTCATGTTGCAAAATGTATTAGTATAGAAGTACACAAGAACACACATGCAAAATCAAACATATTAAGTATGTGAAGACATAATTTTTTAAAGTATAAGTCATACAGGTCATGAAGACACAGGGTATCGACTTACACTTTCTTTGAATAGATTAATCAAAGAAATATTATGTCGTGTAAGCCGAATCGAATGTTGTGCTATGACATTACAATAAAAGCGCCTCATATACGAAAGAATGTGGACCAATCCCACTCTTCTTGACCGGTTTACTATTATTCTCTCATTTTAAAAGTCCTTAGCGATCGATTATTTGTGTCTGTTAATTTTCTAATGACAAATGAAGTGTAAATTACTCAGATATTAGTAATGTACAGACTTTAGCAAAATTATTTAAGTATTGCAGTTTAGAAAAATTTATATTTTATTTAAGGTCAGTATACATGACAACCTTGACGTATACTTTGAGGATAGGAGAAAAACATATCATTCATTTTGATCATTTTTCAAAATTAATTAGGATATATATATATATATATATATATATATATATATATATATATATATATATATATATATATATGAAAATCTATTTTATGTATGTGAAGACAATTGTATGCAAGAAGAATATGTGAATGACAAAGGTGACAAATTATGACCAAAATTTATACATTCACTTTTACTAGAATTAATTAAATATAACCATATTTCTTAATCATTACTTAATTTTTTTTTAGATCTTCACAAACAAACTGTAAAATATTTAGAAACATTCTTAATCATAACAAGCATTCCACTAAATATTTATAAAAATGGATAGATTATTACACAAATTTCTTTACCATAACTTAATTTTCACTAAATCATTGCAAAACTTCTTTTCTAATAAAATTATTTCCAGTAAATATGTGCAACAATTGATGTATTATAACCAATATTTCTTAATCATAACATAATTTCTCTACATCTTTAAGCTAAGGAGATAGACAGACCGACAAGATGTAACACAATACACAAGGGGATAATGTATTGGTAATAAATATGTAATATTAAATGAATATGCATTAATGTTGCAAACATAACTATTATCCTCAAGGGAATCCCTACAAGGAAGGGACGATAAAGAAACAGGTATATCAAGGAATCTGCTCAACTTTATTCAAGGAAGGAATTATAAAAATATATTTACGTAAATGCTGGAAAACCTATTCAAGGACAGAAAGAAGGAAGGATACAGAAATATTTACATAAAAGTATGGGGAATCACTAACGTATTAAAGAGCGGAAATGGAGTGGAATTACCATCGAACCATTTTGGAACAAGTGTAAATTATTCAAAGGAGTTCTGGACAACGCCAATATATCCGTAGATCTGAAATTTATACGGAACTTTCATTCTTTTGGACTTTGATAGACATTTTCAGTATCATTTTTGATACAGTTAATAAAACTGTAAATTCCTCTTAAAATTTCATTTTATAACATTGATAATTAAATGGACTGTTAAGTGTTGCAAAACTTGTCGATTCTGCTTCTTTCTGGCAATTAGGTTATGACCATAGCGTTAATTTTGGTAACGATTTTACTACATACACACACATACATACAACATACATACATACATACATACACACACACACACACACACACACACACACACACACACATATATATATATATATATATATATATATATATATATATATATATATATATATATATATATATATATATATATATATATATATATATATATATATATATATATATAATTATCAGATGCAAAGGAGACCCGCCCAGGAGGGAGTACAAGCTGAGTATATAAATTGTACCACACAACAAAACTTTGAAATATATTACGGAGAGGGAAATGGCTGCTTGCATTAAACTTTATTCAATATCTTACATACCCAGTACCTGATATTATTGGAACTATAATTATTTTGTTATTCAAGAGTGCTGGCCAAATATAACGTTTCTATCTGATCACTTCAAATTACTTGTCTTGGCATAACTGGGTTTGTTATTTATCTTTTTAGAGTCACAATTTGCAGTGTAATTACCACAAATGTCTAAGGACCTATGGGTAAAAACTAAGTATCAGTATGGTAAATCTTAATTTAGACATGTTGATTTTATGCAATATTTACATCTACAGTATTTGTATTTGTATTTATTTCTTTGTTTTCTTTGATCACTTTTTCTTTCATACATTTGTAACATTTTACAAGGGACTGTACCATCTAGTTCAATAGAATAATCTCAGTTAAATGAAGGTTCTGAGAAAGTTGTAGATTCAAAATTTATATATGTACACACCTTTAAAGGTGTACTGGATAGTAATGTATCTATATGACGAGAAAACCCAACTCTTCACATCTTAACCGATTTTGATTAGTTTACGTGGTAATTCTTTGTAACAACGCGATTAGTGATTACTAAAACACTAACACTACATCTCCCCATCTGATACACGTGCACTCGTAAATGTAAATGACTGTCAGAAACAGTCTACTGTTCCAGATTCAATATGTTGCTAATAAGACGTAATAAACGCTGTTTGCAAATTCAGTGCCTCAGCTCATCTCGATAACCTTCCCAATCTTCTAATATATCTTTCCTGTCTATTTTGATTTTCATAATGAGGCACTGGATCAGAGATTTTATCATGATCCTATTGCTCTTTTGGCTCCGCCGATAAAAGCTCACGTACAGGAACGAAACTTATCCTGTTTCGATGTACGGCACCCTCACTGGTCCCTACAATATATGGTCCGGTGTTGAGGCCTCAGATTTAATAACTTCCCGATAGTTTGACTCGATAAGACTGGAAAATTTATTTGAAGTTCTCTCAAGTCACGGACGCAAAGTGTGTGTGTATATATAATATATATATATATATATATATATATATATATATATATATATATATATATATATATATATATATAAAGAGTCAACAGTGCTAAAATGATCGTCTGATTGTTTCAACAGAGTTTTATTGTTTGCAAGGCTATTTCGGAGTGGCCATTCCTCTACGGACATTGATGCTGTCACATGCTCGAATCAGTATCGCATTTTTAATTTCAATGTGACTAGAAAACGTATCTAGTACCATTGTTATGGTTTTCCATGTAATTCAAGTGAGTTTGAAGGGACTCTCTGCCAGGGTCGACTGGTAAATTCGCATTGATCATCGTTTCCGCTTGAACAAATTCTCTAATTGGGAGCAAAGGCCTTTCCACCAAATTGATATTTTAGCCCATTCTCGTCACTTTACTGCGCCTCGGTGACCATCATCAATTCTCTCTATTATTTTAGGTTGTAAAGATTATGGGATTACCAAAGGGCCCATTTCATCAAGTGACCTTATTTGAACCGCGCATTCACTCTTTTCTGACAAGTATTATTCCTTCTTACTGTCTAAAGCAACTTTTACTGGCCACCCTTGTTTACAGAAATTCCATCATTTTGAGATTCAGACTTTATTTGTAAAGTGAGAGGTTTTGATGTGGACAAAATTGCTTATTATAAAGTCAACCTAATGTATTTGTCTCCTTCTGAAACTTTATATCACTTGCACATTACTAGCGAAAAAGAACACTTGAACATGCATCGGTAATTATAAGACTCTTGTCAGTCACAAGAGACAAAGAAAACGAATCTCGTTAAGTTTCCCAAGTCTTTTGTGCTCATTGGCAGCGTTAACTGCTTATGGTCTGTATCTTGTTTGGATGCTTCCCCAATCAAATAAATGCTGAAGCGTTAACATGACCAAGTTTTTTATAGAACCTACTTTTCTATTTGATCATGTTTTTGCTCGGCTTCTGCGAACTCTTGCGAATTATACGTCGCCCGCATTAGAGTATATCCCTATATCTGTCGTAGCAAAATTATGAGGCAACTATGGAAACAATATTTTCCTTATCAGAGTCACAACATACCATATTTGGTGAGGATATTAATTCTTTTTTATGTCTGTGAAAGCTTTCTCTTGAGTTGGATCTCGCGACCATTCGTTTTTCCCTTGTATTAATTACTGCATTGGGTTGGATTTTTCAAGCAGATATGTTGAGAATTTTCTCAGCGGACTAAACATACCCATCTGCTGATGTTTTTCATTTCGCAGTTTTCATCTCAGTTATGGACTTCATTCTGCTTGGATCAGATGCAGCCATCTGAGATAATTATGCGCCCTAAAATTGTGATGGCGGTCGTATAGAATTCACACTTGTAAACGTTCATAGTCACGCCAGTTTGTTTAACTTATATCAAGATCTTTTTCAGCATTTCATTATACTGCTTTTATGTTTAACCGAATGCAAGGACATTCCCCTTGTGACGAAGCGTTCCTTCAAACCCTTTACAAGTTCCCGACATTCTTATGTTTAAGAGAATTCGGGCGCGGAATTGATCACAAAATGAACACAATTTAAATTTAAAAAATTCCAAAATGGGTTATAAATATTATAGGGAATGTGTTTCTTCTAGGAGATTTATCTTCCAAAACTTTGAGTTTGTACTACATTTTGCAAAGAACATTATCCATTTTGGTAAGTAAATTCAAATCCTTACTCCCCCGTTGCACAGCACTCAGTGGGCTGATCTACTCACAAATTGCGCAGTTGTATCCATTCTTTCCTGCTCTTCTGTAACTTGTCCATCAGAACGTATTGTTAAAGGAAATTAAAGACAGCTTGATTTAGACTAATTTTACAACATCAAACGAAACACTTGTCGAAGACACTTTTTTCTAGCCATATCCTCCAGTGAAAATTGACCAGTATTCACCGACAATAGTTCTGAAGTAACCCGGCTGCTCCTTTATAAAAATCACCTGACCTTTTTCCAATACAATAAAAACGGTCATGGACCCCTTGACCAATAGCTGTCATCGTTTCAATAGACACTTCCTATCTATTTCAACATTGTCCTTCATGATGTGCAAATGGACTGCCCTTTGCCGTATTTAGAGCAGTTACATGTATAAGAGCGCAGAATATTCTGGTGGATGAATCATAGCCGTTACCGTCATTGCCCTTTACATCTTCAAAAATCACCGTCAGTTCGGTTGCAATATAGTGCCTCGAGAGAGAGTCTAAAGCCTATATTACGTGTAACCAAAACCGTCTTTCCCTCAAAACCTGAAATACGTATTCTCAAAAAAGTTTACTATATTCCTATATTGAATGGTCAGAGCGATGAATCGGGTAGAGAATAAATCTCACTTTACTCTAACAAGTGTAGTTCAATTTTCATCATGCACAGTAAATGATACACAATTCAAAACTAAGAATATTAAGATGCTTCTCCAACGCATGGCTCTATGATGTGTGTGCATGTGAGAGAGAGAGAGAGAGAGAGAGAGAGAGAGAGAGAGAAAGAGAGAGAGAGGATATTTTCTGTTCCTACTTCCTACGTTAAATACCGCAAATATTTCACTACGTAGGAAAAGAAAATTTTCTCTTCATGATCTAATGGACTTGCTCCAGAATAGAAACTTAGAAGATTAAACTCACTCTTCAGAAAAACATCATACCCCTGTTTTCGCATATTCACTTCATTCTTATATGACGATCATGAAAATATCAGTGACATAAGAGAGCGGTAGGAATCGGTTGGTTGACATAATCTGTAGCAGTAAATTACATTTGTGACGTTTCTAAACGGTTTGTCCCTATCTGAACATAAAGCAAGTACGATTCGGCAATGCATCACAGCAGGCTTATCTTTGTGTCATGGAAATAAGAGGCAATACATTCAGAGAGACGCAAACAATGACGAGTCAGATTTCTTCTGCAAATATTAATGTCCATGTCTGAAATATGATTCATTTCCAGTTAATGGTTCTGGCTCACAAAGTGTTGCTTTTTGGGGGGTTTTTTTTTTGCTGCTGCATGTATAACTTCGGTATTCACACATAATCAATCAAGCGTTGCATGGCCAGAGGGGAAATGTTATTTTTTCACATGTGAAAATATAAGGGTATATTTTTCACATTTGAAAGTAAAGGATTAAAAATTATGAAAATTATTTTACCAATAAAGTGTGTATATTTCACACCTAAGCTGTTTCATCTTGCTCAACATGACTTAGATTCGTCTGCAAATAAATAAATCAAAGGAATATCAAACTTGGGGACTCTATTTATATTGGGTATGACAAACCATAATTTTAGATGTCCCGACTTATTTCAGTATTTTCATTTTCAATGCGGTTAAGAAGATGTTCATCAAATTAACTACTTCATTTCCACTGTTGTTTTCCTTGACAAATCTGACTTCCTTCAGAAATGTAACTATTTGAAGTCACGCAGTTTGAATGCATTATTCCGCAAGAGCAAGTGACGTATGAAGCCGAAAAAGCTACAACAGGTCCCTGTATTTCTTAATTATTCTCCTCAACGAGATAATTTTCTTGTTTATATATTGGTTTCTTTCAATGATTTAACACTATGCAGAGAGGAACATGTTACCAGCATGTAGCCATGTAGCTTGATACATTGGATTGGTATAGAGACTATATCTTTGAGTATATTGTATCCTAATTTTCTTGACAGGAGAGATTATAGAATGCGTGTAAGTCTTTAATTGCTTGTAAAGAAACTGCTTAATTAGCATCACATGTAGATAAAATACTATTAATACGAAATACACAAGGGAAAACTACGGTGTTTTGAAAACAGGCTCTATAACGAGTAAATGTGCCTAATTGAATTATCCTTTCATTCTTCTCCTTACTGATATTATACAAAGTTATCACCCTTGTTTTGACTTCATATGACGAATTGTCCACCCATGGCATATGAATACTCAATCTTAGTGGTGAAACACGTTTTTGAACAACTGCAAATGCATTTAGTCTGTAGCCGTGGAATAAAAAATATTATTTGAAAGTGTTTGAAAATATGTAAGATGACATTTAATTTAAGGAAGCGTGAGGGTAATGACGAGCACTATTATTCTTATTGTAAAGAAAACACATAGGGACGTGTGAACATCCGTGGAGGCATATGGTACTATGATGGTAGCGTGACTCTAAAATTATGCTCAGAGTGACGTTTTCATCGAAAATATAACATATGTTGAACGTCACGTATTTGAATTTAAACCAGTGATAGATAAGATCTGGAAATTGAGGTATACAAATAAATATTTTGAAACTTGAGGAAAATGTACACAAACATTGCCGTCGATGATACAATCATCAGTGATACAATTAAAATAAAGTAGATGATGCTTTGGATTTCAGTTTAGCTCTTTTACAATAGGTACGTTTTGTTAAGTTTAAGATGTCTCTTTTATGAATGCATAACTAATAGACTATGTAACTTGATACCATGAGACAGTAGCTTTACCGTCAATTTAAACCGAAAGTGTGGTTGATGTACTTGTCGACAGGTTCAGCAGGGTAGTGATGCCTGAGGAGGTTCTTACGGATTGTGTGGCCTCGGACCTTATGCAGAGATTAGTTGGTTGTTGTCAATCAAGCAGTTGCTCACAACACCGTATCACACCATTGGTAATGGAGTGGGAGAAACATTTAACGGGACTTTAAAACAAATGCTACGGCGAATGTGCGCGGAGAAACCGCGAAATTGGGACCGATATTTGTACTATTCGCGTATCGCGAGGTACCGCCATTCGAATTGCTAATCGGTAGAGAAATTCGTGGTCCTATGCTGATTCTGCTCGAACTATGGTCATGTGAGGTAGCGGACGAGGAAGTTAAAACGACATAAAACAATAAAGTTTTACACCTGCGTGAAAGATTAGAAAACACTTGTCGAATGGCACAAAACGAGTTCGCGAGGTCCGGAAGCACGTACGCGAAGTATTACAACCGCAGAACGCGAAGTAGGACATTCAACGTGCGTGATCGAGTGTTGTGCTATTCCCTACTAGTAAAAATGAGTTGTTGGACCAACGAGAAGACCATATTAAGTCAAACAGGTCAAGGGTAAAATAGACTATAGACTCGACATGGACGTTAGGCTGAGAATATTTCATGCCCATATGCTGAAACGATACATGGAAAAGCCGGATCAAACAGTTGAAAAGGGGATATTGCACGTTCGTCGAAGTCGAGTCGAGTTCAGAACCGAAATTAGACGCCAGTGACGAAACTCCCCTTGAGTGACCTATGGTCTTGGAGAAGGAGTAGATAAGTCGGCCCAGAGTTACCTGAAGGTTAACGTCAACAAATCATGGCGATTTTGAGTAAGTATCCAGACATATTTACAGACATTCCAGGCTATACTGTGTTAATAATACATGAAATAAACTTGTGTACCTCATAGTCAATTTAGAATAATGGATATCCAAAACCCTTTAATGCACGAGAGACGATAGATGTGGAAGACCTGGAAGTGGTTTTACCATCTCCCCGTATTGGTCCCCGAGAAGAGTGACCCGATTTTGTATGGACTTTCGACAACTAAATAAAGTCACTGTGTTTCATGCGAAACCAATGTCATATATGGAAGGCGTATGTTCAAAACTGGCACGGCATCAATATGTTTCAATGTTAGATCTCATTGAAGGATATTGGCAGGTACCCAACGCTGATAATACTCGCGAGTTAACGGCATTCGCGACTCCTGAAGGCCTTATCAAGTTAAAATTCACGCCTTTCGGTTTGGTGAACGCCGACGCGTCGTGCTTTTCCTATGCGCAGATTGCTGAATGTATGGAAAACGTAGATAATTTCGTTGACGATATTCTTGCATACACACATACCTGGGAAGAGCAGAATAGAGTATTAATCGATCTGTTCGACAAACTCCGCATTCCAATCTCAAATAAAACTCACCAAGAGTAGTATTGAATATTCTAACTTGGAATGCCTTGGCCATCAAGTAAACAGGCCGTGGCAGTTAAAACCCCATCCTAACAAAATTGAAGCTATCATGCTCCTAGATCAGAAACCAAGAAACAAATTCGATCGTTCCTTGGATTGATAGGGTTTTACAGAAAATTCATTAAACAGTTCGCCAATATAGCTAGTTCATTAACGGGCTCAACTAGGAAAGGGCAACGCAAAAGCTTATTGTGGTACATTCCAGGATTGAGCTTTTTTTGCTCTTAATGTAAATTTGATCAGTGCACCAATCCTAAAGTTGCCAGAACTGACTAAATTGTTTTTTTTATTATTGAGAATTGATGTATCCGATGCAGGATTAGGAGCAGTTCTGCTACATGAGCGAGAGGGTGTAAAGCTACCCATTGCTTATGCTAGTAGGCAATTGTTACCTTGGAGGGCAACTTTACTCCGTGATCGAAAAGAAGTGTTTGGTACTGGTGTGAAGATTAGGAAAATTTCACACGTACCTTTCCTGACATGACTTTGTCCTTGAAACGGACCACTAGCCTCTCATGTATTTGAATAAAGCAACATTCTCCAACTCATGCAAACCTATGCCAGAACACTTTGGAAATACCTCTGGGATTGACACCTTCCGTTCTGTTCCAGCAAACCGTTATTATAAATCCAGAAGAAAGTGTTCTAGATCATGTTCAATAGCGCTGAAAAGCTGATATTGGTCTTTTCTTTCTTGTCTGCTATGGTATGCTAGAAAGGATGGGATTACCTTCTCGTTTACATCGGAAGTGGCGTTACACCAGGTGAAATTCGAGCTTGAACAGATAAAGGCATGGCTTCGTTGTTCAGAGAAATACTATAATTTCAACCTACAGACTTCGAAATTTCGAAGGTCTTATAAAAATGTAAATTTCCTTAAACATTACCATTAAAGATTTTGAGATGATTTAGTCCATTACGTTTTGACTATATATTATTGATCTCAGACTGGAACACATTAGCAATTCAAACCAATATCCCTCTACTAGTGTACTGATAGGTTGCTAATAATCACGCGTCCATTGAATATTGTTAATTTTTTATATCCTTGGGCGATATAGGGCTGCTTCTCGGTCGTTGACATAATTCGTCATAGGTGTGCTTCCGGGTCCATCACAGCGGTCAATCTCAAGGCAAGTTATTTTATCCAGTGAAAAGTCGTTTGTCTTCGATAAAATATGTCTTTGAGTTTTCAAACCTAAATGCTAAAAAGTAATCCCAAGCTTGGTGAATACTGTATACTACGTTATGAAGCAGTAACTGCACTTACGATGCTCAAGATCAATATTAACATAGTTGGCTTTAATGTATTTGGTCTTTTGATACACATTTGATCGACAGTCCGGGGCATTTTTATCTTGACGTATAATGTTGTGTACCTTTGGTCCGACATACAATTTGTACTGTAAAACTATTAAAGTTAAATTAATCATACTCGAGATTTGGTCGAATGCTGTTATTATCCATACGTTCATGATGTCTGATCCCAAAGCATGATAAATTCATTATTAAGGCTGATAGTGGAGTGATAATAGTGCATATAACCCTACCGGGTTTGTATATACATCAAGCCTTCAGTCAGACGAATTTCGACCAACAACGTGATTAGCGCATCGCGAGGTATATTTGTCTTGTCCAGTTCTATGTAAAGTAGTGAAGATGCATGCCTGCTACGATTCCCTTCAGATGATACAGCTGAGTGCACGTGGATGATGTTTAGTGTCTTTTACCTCAGCTAATCTCTGAGATCATTGTCATTTCTCATTTATTCATTCTATATCTTTGTGTTTGTATTCGACTTGAGGAGAATGCATGAAATAATTTTTCGTGAATGACGTGGAGGTACTGACGTCACAGATCGAAAAACTTAAAATGAACATTTTTATCAAAAGGACTACTTGGGTAAATCTTTCTTTTCTTTTATATTAGTTTCCTCTCAGTATAATAGCAAAGATACTTGCTAAAACTTAATATGATTCCTAAAATCAAAGTTGCTTGTGTGTTATCTTTTACAACCACATTCTCTGATAATTATGGAAGAGTATGGTATTTATTTACTATATATTGGTTTAGGTACTTTTCTTTCCTCAGCAAATTTTGTTTAATTCGGTTATTTTACACATCAACACATATATTGGTTAAGTCGTTTCTGAAAAAATGTCACAAACATCTTATTAATTACAGATACAAAGTATATTTGTTAAAAGTATCGCACACTTAAAACAACACTTTTACAGGTTTGAGAAACTCTTTATACCATGTTCACTGTTCTTGTTTTTAAACGCTTCTAAACCTTGATTGCAGTTTAAAATGTTCTTGAATAGAAATCGCAACAGATTTTTAAGAGTTTTCGATCAGCTAACAGTTACAGAGGCACCAAATGTTTCTTTCATATTCATTCGGAAATAGGACATTTGTTGCACCCAGCATTGCCTTCAAAGACAGCATATACATGAGACGGTATATTTTGACTTGAAAGAAACTGTTACGACTCTTTGACAGGAAATTCCACTACTTTGTGTGGACTGTAGTCTTTCTCTCTCACAACTTTGGTACCTGTCTCGAGCCAGATGAATGATTTGATCATTATGAAAAAGAAGCATGCCATTAGAAGGGTATACTCTGGGAAATCAGGCGTAGAATCCGGGTCAGTAAAAGCTTTGCTGTGAGTGACAGGGCAGATGGTTTACTTAAAGGAATATAGTATAACTAAAAGTCTGAACGGTGAAAATGGGTCTAAATTCACCGGTTTGTTTCAAGTTCGATATGATTAAACTAAGTATTTCTACAACCGATGTCATAGCCCGTTAAATGATAATCGGTAGTAATTGAATCTGTTTCTTAAATAACTTTGTTTCAAATATTTACTTCTTAACCTTGTGTTGTTTCGTATCCTTTATATCATTTCAATAAAAAAAGACCTTTAATATAGTTGTTTTAAATATTGTTGTCAAAAGATGAAATAAGTATTAACTTGTGATTTTTCTCTGACCACCATATTTTCTGGGTGATGAAAGCGATAACAAAAACAGGAAGAAGATGTCACGTAATTGATTTTCAGATGAATGTTTAAAATGTAATTATAATAGCTTTGACATCCTAGCGGCGATTCAGGCGACATTTGTTCATCCAGGTTTTGGACTCGATAACTGCGGCAATAGGCTAAAGTGGAGGTGATAGCTTTTGTTAATAAATATATTATTACACGCATGGGGTCTCACACCGAGCAAATCAACCACGTGCATGAATGTGGCTTGAGGTCCGTTTTTTCGCTATATCCAATGATCTCAAGACATCAGTCGTTGTCAACTGAATGGTTCTTAAACGGACGAATACTGCAAATGATTGTTTCTCCAATTACCTAATGACTGTTCAAGATGAAACTCTAATTTCACTCTTGCATGGATTTTCTTTTACATTTGTATGATTCATTAGAAAACCTTTCTAAGCCGAACATCAGAACTTCAAGCCATGCAATACAAAACTCGACCCAAACACTCAATACAAAGAACTATTGTCTCAAATTACTAAACACGTATACCTAAAATATCCAGAGAATTGCTTATGTTAAAAATTATAGAGGGTACATTTTACGAAACTAATCCGTGCTGTCATAAAATCTCATAAGTTGTGCATATTATAACGTCTGCTCCTTTAAATTGGCTTACTTGGCTTGAGAAATATTTTCCAAACACCACCTCCCCATAGTCATCCCAAACTTCACTAAAATATAACAAAACTATAAACGGAGATATAAATACAAATAGCACATACTCTGTGTGTATTACAATATCAATTTTACTGGGCTCGGAAACAAATCCTTTTAATCTGCTATGTATATCTTAAAAATAATTAAACAAAAGCCAAAACCAGAGAATACAATTGCACATGCACTCTATATTGGTAGTGCAAAGAGGTTCAGATTCTTGGTATTATAAGCTATTTTACTCAGACGAATAATATCGTCTTATAGAAAGCATTCAGCGAGTGACGTCATTACAAATCTGTGTGAGAGAACTAGCACAATTGGCTAAGCGATCAAATCGAGCAAACGCAGATGCACGTGTTCTAAATCACGTTTATATCCTGTCTGTAGTATAAATAGAGAACAAGTTACCATCATTCCAGCATTATCATTGACGTTACTGCACGGTAAAGGCAATATAATGAGTATGCTCTCAGCCAGACTTCTGCTTTTACTTGTTTCAGCTTCACACGCAGGGATCGCCATTTTGGAAGATGTGGTGCCAGCCGATCTAGAAGCTGTTCGTATTCGATTAGAGGAGGAGAAGGCCAAGAGGCTTCTTTTACAGAATGATGTTGAGGTATTGATGCTACAGCTTGAGGAGCTGAAGAGAAAATATGATCAAAAGGGAAACAAGGGTAATAACCTCCATACATTTATCCTTTCAAGTTTGTTGGTCTTTAGCCTCTTTCTTTTTTCTTTCTTTCTTTTTGTCCATCCCATTCTCTTTATTTGTACATATGTCCTTAGATTTTTCATTTAAATTTGAAATTGCTAACCAATTTATATATATCTTATATATTTGTTTCTAATTCAAGTCACTGATTATTTAAATCTTGATATCAGAGAGACCACGCTTGAGTTTGCTATGTTACTCTTGTTACAAAAACACAAGGAAATGCCATCCAAACATTTTTATGCATTTGCCGAAATATAAACCCTTCATTTGACTCGTGTCATCCATTTTGCCTTTTCAAGTTACATTCTAAATATCATGCTGGTTAAACCCAATATTAGTTTTATCGATACACTGTCTAAAGACAAACACACCAGTAGAAGAAGAGACAGCGATGTTGTATGAAGATACGATCATTGAAGGCAAAAGCTGGATTTCGTGCCCATTTCAGGCAGATTTCGCTGCCATTTCAGGGACAAATTTGTTATGTATATATAATTTGTAGTATTTGTTGGCTTTTCTTAATGATTATCTGTTGCATACATTTTTATTTTGTACTAACCTTGTCCACGTCAATTTCACTGTGAACCTAACCAGGGCCATTGATTTTGTAAACAACATAATATATAGCTAAAATGTTCAGTATGAGTGGATACTTAATATTGAGATTAATGTAAACATGTTTATCTTAATCTGAGTCTAGGGCATTGGTATTTTTCTAAGGAATTACCCGGTCTACCTGATGTTCCCACGTTCTTTGTTATAATTTTAATAATAAACCTTGAATTGTTGACAACTTGGAATGTCCTAGAAATTAACTTTTAACCCTCAATCTGGTTCTAGTTTGTGCCTTAACCTTTTATATAATCTTGTTTACTTGAGAAATTATTGATTCTTGCTTAAAATCTTTACCAGAATCGATCGTATTGTTGTATTCACTATTTCATTTGGGTGGAATTGTTTATTCAAATTATTATCATTGGAAATATAAAGTTCTCATCAATAGTATTCTTGGACTGAAACATAAATTTGGAATTGTAGTGACCAGACAATAGCATATTTGGATTATTTTAGTGCGAAACATCAAAATATTCTTAGCACATCGCCACAATTCAGGCTACTGTAACATTAGCATATTTGGGACTACAGGCACATAAACATATCCAGTATTGGAACGTATTTGGAATACCACTGAAATTCAGATGGAACTTAATACATTTAGGTTTGTGATAAAATTGTTAGAACTATTTGGGACTTAATTCACAGTACTGTAAGTTTTTATTTTAATTTTCACATTGTATTCTCGGAAAATAAATTATTTGTTGAATTTTACAAAACTTGTTTGCTTTCGCTCTTTTCTATTAATTAATGGGAACAATTTGTTCTCTGTAACGTTCTTGAGCACTACCGGTCCAGTTCATAAGCACATTATGAAAGACGACGTTGTTACAGCATGGATATATTATGACTGTACCAGCTACCAGGCAAGATCTGCGTCTATTGTTACGTGTTTAGGCTCTTACAAAACGCAACAAGAAAAAAGTGAAGACAACAAGCTTTATAAAATGTAACAAATAATTTATTACCCTAGAAAAACAAGGTAAAATAAGAAAAAGAACTTAAATAATGCAAGAATTTAAAAATCGAAGTCCTAGTAATAAAAAGCCTAATGAAACTCAGTTGGAATCCCGATGAAATCCAAAATGGAAGGCAATGACGTATGCTGTGGCCCGCGTTGTACTGATGTGTCAACAGTTCTTTGTTGAATCGCAGAAAACAGTATTACAGTGTTTGAATTCTGTGCAAATTTCGATAAATATCCTTGTCCAAGAATTTGTTTAGAGCACTAGTATTTCCAGGTGAAGGAATTAAGTAAAATAAAATAATTAGCCCCAAAACTTGTCAAACATAAAATACCTGGACGCCTCCAGTGTTAAGGCAAGTATGACTATTATTTCTCAAAACATCAACAATAAATCTAGCTACAACGCAAAGCAGATACTCGGATGTGGGTCAATCCTCTGGAAAAACCTAATTGATACATGTTATTTAACACGTAGTCCAAGTATGGCCCTGATTCCTCTTTATGAATCTTACTCTGAGCAAGAATACAAAGATTAAAAAAAAGTTGTTTACTACAAACTATCACTAGTTCTAAATTAAGGTCAGGAACTATGTCAGCTTCAGAAACAATGTTTCTATAAAGTTGTTTACGTCAAAAATATAAAGAAATCAGTCAGAACTGAACTCAAATAATATAATAAAAACTTTAAAACTTGCATAGAAACAATTAAATATGATCAAATATAAATTAGATCAAATATACATAACACTATGGTTACAGTAGCGGAGAAGCAGCCAGAAAGTCTCTGTTAAGCAACATTCTCGTGAACTAATGCTCAATACACTAACCTACGGCCAACGGAATTTGATATGATACATGTTAGACATGACTATGAGTTGAACATCCCCGTCAGCTGATGTTTGGACCTTTTAAGCTACAAAAATAAATTATTTAGTCTTCTAATTCATCTACATTTATTCTTATTATACATCTGGAAGGTTTATTAATTCATTACTTTGTTTTTCTCAAGCACAGAACACGAGGGTTTTCTTTACATAGTGTTTATTTTTAAGGGGAATATCCGGCATTGAAATATGTCAATATTTTATTAATTATCAATAAATTCCAAGCTATTACACTAATTTTGCTAATCAGATAATTAATATATTGGTCACAATTTAATTACCAGAGGTAAGTACCATTTACACTCGATCCAGAAGCTTCATTACAAATTGAACTTATTTCTTTCTTTTTCGGAGAATTCGCACCTCAAATCTCGCTGGTGATAATGATTAGGTCTTAAAGGTTTTAATGCGAGTCTATATGCCTCGTATTGTTTTTGTATTTGAGTTTTTACTACATTTTTGGACTGGAATTATCATTGGGCATAGTTAATGAAATTCTTTCACAACACACGAAAACGTTATTTCTTAACTACAAGCAGCATAATAAATTATATGAAATTTCAGATAATAGCTGGTCATCCTTCACATCATAGATGTTCGTCTTTTATTTTATTTTATTTTGATGTTCTTTTTATAAACTAGGTCTCCAATGATTTGCGTCCAAAATTCAACGAGATTACTTACTCGCACTTGTATCTCTCTCTCTCTCTCTCTCTCTCTCTCTCTCTCTCTCTCTCGATGGATCCATCGATCGACATAATTCAAGGTTGCGAACAACGGACAGAAACATAGCATATCCCAAAATCAATGACATGTACAGGAACTGCTAAAGAAATTATATCCTGGTAGAGTTATGCATGGAGGTTCTAAATGAAAGATGTCAAGCGAATTGTCTTGCGGGATAATGAACATCAAAATCAACAACAACAGCAATAGCAATAATAATACTAATAATAACGATAATGACGATAAAAATAATTACTTAAGAATTTAATGTTGTTATTGCTGAGTTTATCTTGGTACAAACTGATAGTTATCGAATCACAGAGCAAATAACGCCCGAATTGCGTTACGTAAGCTTTGTGAGTCGGCCAATAACAGTTTATACCACGATAACCTCAGAGAAAACAACATTAAACTCTTATAACTGCATTTCTTTATAATTTCATTTATTTACTTTTATTTTTTTAATTTAAAAACAAAGTATTTCCTCGCAGTTTAAGAGCTTTATTTAAGCGTATGAATTCCTGTTGAGGGCAACTGCTATGTATCTATTTATATAACAGGGGATTCCTCATCTGTAACGTAATAGCTACGTCAGCAGCAAACAAATTCTACCAATGGTGGGCGATCTAAGGTTTTGAACATTCCACAGCATAGTCTTAATATTTCATCTAAACTGGCAAATGTAATCTGTACATAAGTTCAATATACAAAGGAAAGGATGTGTTGTTTGGTTTGACAAACGAATAACTCTTGGATTTGATGCTTTCATTAGTTCGTTGTGATTTGGAAGAATTGTTTTTGTCTACATACGTGAGTAACCAGTTTTCGTTTCTTTAGATCTATTTTTATTTTCATTAAAGGTTTAGGCTACCTACGGAGGCTACTTACAAATGAAATGATGAATATTGGTAAATGGATATGGTGATGAGGGTCCAATAGTCAAATAGTGCAAGACATCGACATTGACAGTTACGATAGAAGAGTAGTGGATCTATCTCCCACTCACCCTCACATCGTAACTATCAGAGTTGGAGTCTTACATTGCAGGACTGTGAATCCAGTTGTTATAATGGTAGTCTTTGTTAGTACCATGATATGAAATCACCATGTTTAATATGTGATGTCCTGTAGCATATACATCCAATTTCGTTTTTAGAATGAGTTATGTCTCTTTTGAACGTTTTATTAGCCATTTTGTAACTATAACAGCTAACTGGTGTTCAAACTGCCAAAACATAAATAATGTTTATTTTCTTTAGTACCAGTTCCGCCAACAAGCGAGAAAACCTGTCTCGAACTAGACTGAAAATAAATATTGTCAAAAGTGGTCTACAGGAAGTAAAGTTAGGTTTGGCACTGATGATCTCCTGGAGTATATTATATTTATTTTTACCTGATGCGACTCAGCAATGTACGAGACTACCCTTAATCACTTTTTCATCTTGAAAAATGGCGGGCGTTATTATGCCTCGTCAGCGATACTGTATATAAATGATTTTTCTTGCCTATATATCGACTGATGATATTTTCCATAGTACATTCCCAAAACCTATCAGTTGCATAAAAAATTTAAACTGTGATATATTCCGTTCGATTATATACTGCCGAATCAAACATTTCTTCCTGTTGCTATATTTATCTTCCATCCGCTCCAGACAATAGTTCTAAAACAAACAACAGTTCATACATACATTTTTTAAAATAAATAAAACCTTTGTGCATATATGGAGCATCTAAGAAGGCATACATTTGAAATTTTAGGCAACAAATATGGCAAGTTTGTCAATAACATACATGCACGAATGCCATATTGTTAATTAATTTATCAAGAAATTATATTTCTAAAGTTTATAATTAAAACCAAATAGCTAATAAATTACATAACTAACAAATGAAGAAGAAACAAAACGACAAGCAACATAAACATCAGTTAAACTTGATGAACACAGATAATTACCACTAACTACTGCGTAAAAGAACAAAGCACATTTACATTAACTCCCTTACCATATCTAAATCGACCGGCCGCATTCCTTGAAATATGTTATTCTTAATTCGTTGGGTAGGCTGTTCAGTCCTGGAGAGGACGCACATTTAAATGGAGATTAGCTTTTAAATCGGCTGCAATCCAGTTAATAAGTATCTTCCTGTTATTCTGAACAAAGACGGTTACTTTTATAAAGAGATTTTTTATTATTTTGCAGAAATATTTTAAAGACTTAGGAAGAAAATTTAAATTGTCAGTAAATTTCTTTTGAAAGAATATAGTTCTTTTCGAAAAATTGAAGAACTTTTTCACTGTGTGATCATATGAAGTGAAATGAAAACATTATTGGGAGATTATATCAGTGATATTCTTCATAAAATATATTATGATATTTTCAGGAAAATGGGAGTGGTTTCGAATTTGCATCAATAAATGGAAATATTTCAGCATATGTAAATCTTGAAAATAATGATAATATATGGAAGTATTAGTATAATTATGCCCAGTTTAAAAGCTGTGTAGCGGGAATCAAAATATGAATGTATTTTAATGCATACATTTTAATGGAATAAATGTTAATGCTAAGTTAAGATAGATTCCAAAATTTGGAAATATGATTAATTACAGGATAACTGCTTTGGTGATACAATTTATGATGCACATTGTCTGTCACTTATAAAGGATATTATTCGCTAACAACAGTAAACTTGTTATTAATAGGCTAGGAGACTAGAGTAAAGACAAATAACCATTTCATTTCACGAAAAGATTTACCTCAATTCTTATACCATAATTGTCTGTGTATGCTGTTTAAAATCATTTGGCATAAAAAATTATTTGAAGAACATCCAGTTTATTGTAAATATTTATTGAGCTGTTCCTGCTTCTGTCTTTAGAGGTCTGGCCTCAGTCCTTTTAGCGGATATTGACCTCTTATACGTAGGAAGTTTATTGTGGTTTACAAAACCATTTTGATAATACCTGATTTAATGTTCAAACATGACCCATTAGCCTTCCGTTCCAAAATGGTAATTCAATTATATCCATCCAAGACCACAAAGGTTTAATGGGTGATTCAGACCTGGTACGTTTTATTGTTATTACGGACAAAAATGTACACTATGTACGCTAAATTCTAAATAACACTGAGTAGGAAAATTTACCACTGGTTAGCTTGATCCTAATTACACTATGTGACTTACACACAATTCGAAGTAGGTCGAATTAGATAGACAGAATTTGACCTATAGTACGTCTATGGCGTTTTAGAAAGGTCCATTTCATGTTTAAGGTCTTAAGCCGGACTTCCCCTCCTTTGCCTCGCCCAGATATGGTATCCAGTAGTGTGAGACCAAACAAAGAAAGCCCAAGACCAGTGCTTGCATGCTGGACTGGGTGTCGTCCGTGGATGATATTGTGTTACACGTGACGACTAATTAAGAAGCATGATATGCATGCATTAATTTTAACTCCCGAAGAACGTGCTTTGTACGCAAAGTAGGGGTAGCTCGCCGGGTGTTGGTTCCATTCCCATCGACTAGAAATTAATTAGTGCACTGTGCGCACATCATGTAAATCCCGAAATGAGTGCTTGCACTCAAAATAGGAATAAAATCTCGTTGAGGGGTGGTTGGTTCCCACTCAACCAGTAAATCGGCTTACATAGCCGAATGACCGCACTCGTCACAAATATAACGTCAGGTCAGGTCAGTCGTGCCATTCGTAAATATCATAGTAGCGTTAAGAAGAATGACAACCGTACAATGTTGCCAAGTAGAGTGTTGAGGGAAGCAATCAATTTTATTAACAGGATGTTTGACGCCAAAGACTAGATAGAGGAAATCTGGTATTAGCCCCACCAAAGTAATGTTCACTGGGAGCTAACCTCACTTACAACAGCTAAGTGAAGTAATCAATGAAGTGGCAAAGATTGGGGCAATCAGGTAGGAGGAGAGAACGGAACAGGAGCGTCATGATAGAGAACGGGACTTCCAGAACGTCAATACGAAATGGATGAAGATACAGGAAATATTTCTCTGGCAGGGGCATACTGACTGGATCCATGATGAAGAGAAGGAGACCAAAAAGCCTACGTTTACGTTGGCGGTCTCCAGATAAACATGTTCGCTGTGACAGAGCCGGGAAATGTAACCGCAAAGGAAAGGAGTAGAAGAAAATTAAAAGCATTGTCAGGGCTACCCAGATCTCTAGAAAGAAGATATATATTTTCCCTATTTGCCAAACATACTGTGTTTTGTTTGTGTTTTGTAGATGTATGTGTTTATTTCTGTATGTCTATATTGTTGTCATCTAAAATTTAGAGCCCCATTTAGTATAATTGTATCTTTGTGTGAATGTATTTGTGTCAGTAATTCATAATCATTTTGCTGGATTGTAAGGGTGGTGTGAATGGATAGTAATAAATCACGGGTATTTATTGTAAGGATGTGTTTGGATAGAATATGTGATGTATCGAATTGTAGGGGTGTGCATTTGTATCGTAATCAAAAAGCGGGTGTTGGATTGTACGGGTGCATTTTGGACATTAAATGTGATGTGTTGGATAGTAAGGTTATAACACTATCGGCAGATTAACCTACGAATCAGTGTAATTTAGGATTTGTCATATGACCCCATACCGTTAATCGCATGTTAACCTATGGGTTAATGTTAATTCCATTATGACCCCAAATACCCTGAGAATGTTAGTAAAGAATAGAGAGAGATGGTGAACGAATGAAAGAGAAAAAGATAACAATGGGAGTCAATAGAAAGGAGCCAATATATATATATATATATATATATATATATATATATATATATATATATATATATATATATATATATATATATATATATATAGATAGATAGATAGATAGATAGATAGATCTAATTGGAGACAATTTACCTTGAATAGTTTCAATTTGGGACCTGGCCTGGGTACGTGTCTGAGAGAGAGAGCTTTCTGCATGTTTATACAACCATTGTCTCAAAATAGATGCGAATTGTTTTGCAACATTTTTCAGGAGAGATGCGAATGTTTGCACAATGTATTTATTAGAGAAATTCGCCATGTAATTGATGTTATTGTGCATAGTACTATTGTAAAATATCTGACATATTATTCTTTTTGATCACTGCTTTAGGAAATTCCACAATTTCGTAGATTTTATTAGAAAGCACATTAAGAAATGAACGAATGCATCGTATGGTAAAAATTGACCTGTACCTTGTGATGATCAGGGCTTTTACTTTTTAATGAGCAAACGCTCTAACTTATTTCTGGATTTGTAATCGGTATATTCAATTTAAAGTTATCATTTTAAATTCTCTCAGTACCTTCATAGTCATCCATATCTTTATCATTTGTTTCTATTAGACATTAAAAAGGAACGAAAATAATCGAACCAAATCAGTCTCAGGAGACTGAAAACTGTTGGATGCATCTGTCACGAATACTACAGTTTAATATGAAGAGATTTTAAATGTTACAATTTGAATTTTGTTTTTGATTGAAGGCACGAAATGCAAAATAAAACCTATCAACTGTTCTTTTTAGTCAGCTGTTTTACATCGTTAAACCCAAATTTGGGGCTGTGTGAAGTTAAGATTTCTGGTAAAGTTGTGAGGATACTTTGAAAACGGTAAAACTCGTGTCAGTTCATTTCGTGACATTCTGGATAAATATATTTTCTTAGCCAAGCCAAAGATTGCTTGCAACATTTTTGTTAGGTAGTTTTGTAGACCAAAGATCTAATGTCAATTTATTTTTAATTACACATTGATACAATATTTTTCCTCAAAACTAAAGACAACAATTGTTTGAGACTATCCGTCACTCACGACATTCAAGAAATTTCCTGTCTTGGGTGAAATTAAAGTAAAGCAATATTTAGTTTTCTATAGACATCGAGCAAAATGGAGAGAAGAATTAAAAATGGCTGGTTGGTATAGCCTAGTATTTTATTCACGACACTGTTAGTACAATACTGGGCTATATCAGTGCGAGAAAACTGGCGATAAGTGTCTTTCCCAAGAACACTTGGAGGCACCGGACCTGAACTGACCTAGGTCTTTCTCAAAAACCACTACCTTTGAATTACAAGTCGCATGCTCTACTCACCGAGTTACATAAACAGAACACAAGTCAGGATCCTTGATTGAAATGTTTTTATAAATTAGGTGGTTACAAAGCTATATTATTTTCCCTGACTGTCTTTGCATTCCATTGCTTTAATGAGTAAGACATATGCACGCACAGTTAATAAAATAGATAAAGTTAACTCGAATCGACCTTCTAAATCTTCATAGCCAGGCAAAGTTACAAGAAACGTCTTTTCTTTTCTTTGTTTGTAACTTTCGATAAGATAGAGGCATCTTTAGTGGTTTGTGAGTGTTTGCATGACATCACAACTATTGATGGATGAAATCTAAACGATTTGATGGATGACTTATCAAAGTATTGACCCTGATAATTACGTACCTCTCTGTCTTGACCAATCTACCTATGTTTGTGGATGTCCTAATAACTTGATGTACTCAAAATTTGCCATAGCCACAATGATTACGTTAAAAAGAAGACTCTATTACAACGGTTTTGCCATTTTCAGAACTCGAGCTGATAAATGTTAAAATCAGCCTTTTGCTTGGCGAGAAACGTGTTTATAAATCAAAAGTGCCATGAAAACTTGAACTGACATTAGCTCTGCGGCTTTCAAAAATGCAAAATCGTTGCTTTACCAGAGAAAATAAACTATTCTTCAGCATACACCTAGCTATAAATATCAAACTGAAACATAAAAGACAACAACAAAAAAATACAAAACTAACAAACCCATAAATAAATAAACTGTGTGAACTGCCCTACAGTTTACCTGAAGTTAACCGGTTTATTAAACTTGGATGTCGTTTTCTTAACTTTACATTAAAACTAATGAATAAACTGTTTGACCTGATATTGGAATTTTTTCGCAAAACAGAAAAACGGGCTGACAGTCTAGCTAGCAAAATGGTCCCCAAAGGAAAAAGAAAAACAAGACATAAAACACATCCCCTCCCTAACCCAATCGTATATGTTTGGTAAACATACTGTCTGTTCCGTGCATAAATTTGTCTTTTGGTGGAATCTTAATTCATAGGATGGTAGTTTGTTTAAAAAGAGGAGATAAGGCAATATCAAAATAAAATGGGCTCCTGAAATCTTACTTGACTTTATTCGAAGCCACACGACAATTAGGAAGTCAACAGATTTAACGACATTCTGTACGACGATTTTTAAGGATGATATGCGTTGTGGAGATTGATTTCACTCCAGACCTATTCTCTCCTTATCACTACACTAGTCAAATTATAGGGTTTCAGCAGATAATTCGGGTATGGTGGCTTTGTTTAAACGAATAAGGTTAGGCTCATTTTGAAGGGGATAGAAGTTTTATTTTATTTATATGGCGTTTATAAGACCTTAATTGACTTGGTTGAAGCCACAGAACAAAACAGTGCTGTCCGAAATATGAAGACTAACAGACTCATTAAAAGCTATGGTCAAGTCCTGCAAGGATTGTCTGCCATTGTCAAACACCTGAGATGACAAAATCAGTGCATACTGCTTTGTAAAACCTTTTCAAACTCTTCTCAAGTGTGAAACGCGATATTCCGGTTATTTCATATATTTTGTCTACCATTCATTTTTTAAGAACTGAATTATCATCTTCGTCTGACCCTCTGTCATTTCCTTATCGTGGGGCAGAATGTGTTGTTTGTTTCAAAAGGAAGCCTACAAAGATGTATCAAAAAATTACCACTCGTTACTATTTCCGACTACTATCAACATTTTCAATGGTGCAAGCATATAAAATTAAGCTTGCAAAATAAAGCTTATCCATACTGTAGACGTTTTAAATCATATTTCTCTAAGTGACGTTGATTCTTCTCACTTAGGTTCTCCCCATCTCTCTATGTCTCTCTGTCTCTCTCTCTCTCTCTCTCTCTCTCTCTCTCTGCAACAGCGAAACTACTTTGTATTCGGTAAGTAAGCAAGTAAGTAAACATTGTCTATTTTGTACACTTCATCCTTGCATTTCTCTTGCATCCAGTAAATCTGTTTTGACAAATCCTCTGAAACGGGATAGATAATGTTGCCTTGTTCTTACAGCATTCCATTGTCTCGGTTTTGGCACAGTCGATGTCAGCGGTGATTACATAAAGCAAACGAAAATAAATTCTTTATACGAAAATGAATAATATAGAAATGCAAACCAATGTTTTCTTTTTTCTTTGAGGTTATGAAAGTATAGACATAATAAAGAACAAAGTGGAAGAAAATAAAGATTTCAAAACTTTATTGTTTCCATTAGATAATAATGGATTTGTAAAAATATTTCATTGTATCGTTGGTTGAGAATTTTATACAAAATAATGATTTACTTGTTATTTATTATATTACAAAATTTAAATCCTAACTTTTTTTGGCACTATAATAAACAATGAATACAGAACCAGAACATCCCATAGAAGGAGGATAGCCAGATTTGTAACATATTTTCTATTTTGTTATACAACCTCAAGCATATCCACGCCCTTTCAAAAGAACAGTAATTATTAAAAGACAAGCGATATAAAGTGAGGTTATATAAACTTGAAGATATGGTTTGAAAAAGAAGTACAAAGAAATGTTATGCAAAACACTTCGAAAGTATTGGCAGCATATGAGTCATTCATAGTAATAGAATGGTGATTACACATATTTATTATTAGTTATTATACACAGTTTTTAAAATGTTTGTACACCCTTTAGAAAATTAAAAACCCAACAAGAATTATCAGTGCGTTTAATGTCGTGTTGTAAATTAAAAACACAAAAACGTGCCAAAAAATAAACAACACTAATATCACGCCTAAAATAGTACGTATTGGTCATGGCGGTGAAGTTATTATCACTTTTTCAGCAGAATATTTTTCTGACGTTGGAAGTCACTGTTATTACTAAGCCGCGATGTTCTGAACGATTTAATCGATTTTATAAAGGTTTATTTAGTTACTTTAAAGATGAAGAAACATTTAAATAGTTCAACGAATTACAAAATTTCTTCAAAACTTAAAAATAACACAGTAAAGCATATTGATGGTCATGGGTTATCTAATATCTATTAGAGATGTACCATTTTACAAGTCCGTCAAAATACTAAATTCCAGAAACAATGCAGATGAAGGTTTGGACATGAAACTAAGAGTATCAGAGCCAGTAAGCCAAGACGACGAATGGGCTGTCACACAACAGCTGCTTTGTAATATTCCCCAGTTTAACTATTTTGATACACTGTTAATTTTGCCATAGAAGACATACACTGTATGATACAGATCATACCTGAGGTCGCTGCAACAGCAAGCATGCAAGTGACAGGGCATACACATATGTCTTCTTTAGCTGGTAATAATGGTAATACATATACTTATATTTATGCATCCTGAATTTCCTGAAAATGCGGTTTCTTAGTTCAGCAAATCTGAATAACATGACCCGTATCATAGGAAAACTGAGACACACCGAAATTGTACTGTAATTTCGACTACATTCCCAACTGAGATCACATTCTTCTTAATGCACTGAATTGACTCAATATATCCAGTCCATCATAAGCAGAAAAGCAGAATTGAGTTGAATCAACAGAAAAACAAAATGATTCCATTCCAGAACAACTGAAAAAATTTCTTCAATACGCATTCATTCAGAATATAATTCTAAATTCAAATTTTAAGTTGACCAAAACGAGAGCATAAATCTACGAAGTTCAAAGGTCCTTGGGTGGTGCTATGTGTGCATTAATAGTGTTACTGTGAATTGATGAATTAACGCTTGTGCGTTTATTTTGAATCACAGCATAAATTCACTTACTTTGTTTATTGTAGTGTATTCCTTTATTATTGGGCTTATGTAGGAAAACTATGTGAGTATATAATAAAAAGGTTACTGCATGTATATGGGAAAATACAAACTCGTTTGTTTCGGACTAATACTACACTGTCAAGGTCGTGCAGTATTACTCTTTCATATTTTCCTATACAAATACAGTAGTATATAATTCTAGATTTTTTTCTTCAATTATAAGCCAAATGAAAATCATACAGATTCACCATATTAAATTTGGAAAATATTAGGAGTGCCGGGAAAAGAAAACTGAATATATGAGGCAATATGATTTTCTAAAATTGACACATTATTGTGTGTGTGTGTGTGTGTCTGTGTGAGTGCGTGAGAGAGAAAGAAGAAAGAGGGAGAGGTATGGTGAGGAGAGATAGGGATGGAGAGAGTATAGAGTGGGTTTTGGATGGTATATAACTACAAGTGTAGACAACCGGATGCTGGATAACAGATCACCGAGTAATGGTAAATCAAAGTGTATGCTAAATATATGGATATCATTATGATTACGTTTTCTCTTGTCGCCATAAGGAACGATAATGTCAATCATACGGACTAAAGGTGTAATATTTTAAATTCCACTGGATGCCATATCAACTCAAACATGTTAAACTACTTAACATTTTATTTCCGTTTGACTCACGAAAATTTTCAGCATATAGACATGTTATTAAATTCCGATTTGGCCGTATAGACACCTACAAATGTTAAAACTATTGATATTTTAACCATTACATATGCAGAGATCTGGAGTGAGAGAGAAAAACAAAATTGGACTGGGTTAAAAAAAAACATTGAAACTGAAATTGCACCAAGTAACCTACACTATCACTCTTCATAACGGTATGTTTACAGTTCCCTTGGGACCTCTCTAAGGTGTTAATATAATCATTGAGCCCCCCCCCCCCTCTCTCTCTCTCTGTTGACCATCGTATGAAGATAATGGCGAAAATCAGTGAAAAAACGATAATAGAGGATGTTCGCTTGTATAATGCCGCAACGTATCTGGACCTATGAAGAATGATCATGATAAATGTTAAGACAAACTGACCAAAGGAAGAGAGAGAGAGAGATAAAACAAATTCATAGTCGGTAATAATGTTAATTAAAGCAGAACAATGACATTTAATCAACTTTAAATATATTACAATATTTTAATTACCTCTTGTTGTTTCGTATTTTCGCTTAGATTATATTCCACGCTAATTTCCTTACGCCAGTACGTCAGTGCTTTGATGAGCGTTCAATTTTCAAGAATCATTGTGCATGTAGGCCTAGTGATCTACTTTCTTCATTAAAACCATCTATTGATTTAATCAATGTGAATAACAATAGAATCTTAAAAATGAAAACAATCAACTTATCTATATGACAAGGTGATTGTGAATAGGCACAAAAAAAACAGAACTACATTTTGTAGCGGACACACTCGGCAGGGATGTGAGTTCATTCACCCAGTCAATACACAGTTGCCTCTTGTCAATGTAACTTTGTCCAAATAGCAAATATATGTATTTGTATGTGATATAAATGAAATATATGCACAGTATGGACGCCATTTCAATGATATAGCACTCGGTGTATAAATTTCCATTAAAATGAAACTCGGCAAATCTCGTTTCTTTTTAATAAAATATTTGTACACGTCATGGTATATCATTGACACAGCGTTCTTATTATATATATATATATATATATATATATATATATATATATATATATATATATATATATATATATATATATAATATAGAAACATTTCTGTATGGCTGTATGGTTCATTTTTTTCAATACATCCACTAATAGCGACGCATTCCGCGGAAGATTTAGTGAAGGAACAGACTTATTCTGCTTCAGTAGCACAAATGTTATTCAAGGAACCTAAACCTCTTACTAGTTAGTAATATTGCTTCTTTGGTTCAAGTTCAAGGATGTATTTATAGTCAAATATCTTTAAATCTGGGTCATGGACATAACTTCTATATTTTGACATGAAGTGATGTCTACATCCATAGCAAGAACAGCGAGGAATGTTAGCTAAAGTTGTTGAGATTCAGTAGATTATCTTGGTGAGGGATAGCCTTGTGTTGTTTTATCTGTATTTCTGGTATAATCACTGCCATCTTGGTATTTTACCACTACGAGTTTTTTTTGTGTCGGATTATATCTTCTTGTCAGCTACTTTTAGCAATATTTAATTTTTGGACGATTCCCGAAGATGACTATCAATACCTTGAACTTCCAAAAGGAAATTTAATTTTGAGTTAATATCTAGAGGTAAATAATTATAAATTTTATGATGTAAAATCAAATTCATTTTTAATTTTCTTCTCATAATGTCTAAGTTATTATCGTATGCGTAAGGCCTCTAAATCAGCCTAAAATCTACAAACTAGTTTTAAAAACACGATATCATGACTAAGCAGTTGTGCACATACTGTCCGGACTTTTAATTCTTTAGG
Source organism: Sinohyriopsis cumingii (assembly GCA_028554795.2). NCBI lineage: Eukaryota > Metazoa > Mollusca > Bivalvia > Unionida > Unionidae > Sinohyriopsis > Sinohyriopsis cumingii. Next base: position 156,142,754 of record CM068829.1, read on the forward strand.
AAACCCCACAATTGGTCAGACAAACGAATTGCTGATACAAGTATAATCTTGAATCTCTTTCAAACTGTAACAAAAAATATCGAATAGCGGAGACTATGCATAGAGATTTTAAGGATTGAGTTTTCCGCAAAACAAACCAACTGACGATTTGGTGTTCCTTATTGTATTCAAATCATGACAAGGAACGTATGTTTTTACGTGTGAATGATCGTATTTAGCCGATGCGTTGGAAAGTTTATTCCAGCGTCATCTTGGCACTTATTTGCACAAAACAAATAAACAAAAGATTTTAATAAACAAAAGATTTTGCGCAGAACTGGTTGACTAGGTTTATCAATATCGGATTTGACGTGCTGTTGATGCCCTTGTTTCTTCTTTACTTAACCTTTAGTATTTACCCTTTAGTATTCGCAATGAAACCAATGACTCTGCACTTCCCATAGTTTGTTTATCGGTTTGAAAATAATGAGTACTTGAACATAAAAGAAAACACATTGTATTTCAAATGTGAATAATTAGCGTAAAAGTACTTTAAATTCGTTATAGAATGCCTTGTATTTGGAATGTGAACAGCTCGTGTAGGTGTAATGTAACTTTACTATTCCACACATACTATTTTAAATAAGAAGAGTTGTACAATAGAGACGGCAAGTTATAGGTTATTCCTTTTATCTTCAGTATTGTTTTAATTATTTTGAAATCTGGAAGAGTAGGGATACTTTTGCTAGTTTAATTGATGCTTGAGTAACAGCAATGCCGTCACAAGAACTTTTTTGACTTGGAGACCTTTGAAACTATGACACGTTAATCAAACTCTAAAGGGGTAGCCATAATTGGCCATCGCTTTATTACTCGAGTCTATACTGACCATAACGTAAGGATAAATTTCGTTAGACCCCCATAGTGACATCCTTAACGTTAAATTCACATAAGCCACATAGTGCTTTGATCCAAGCCAATTTCACCAAAAGTTTCCCAACTCAGGTCCCCAAAGTAAATCGACCCCTCCCCTATGACAGATTCATTACCCCTCCCCTAAAATATTTTTTAAATTGTATATTCTGGATTAAATTTAATCATAAGACCTTCAGAGGTCGCTATGCAGATAATTATAGTCTGAAATACAACACAGTTTCCTGAACATGCACAATTAACACACCATAGTGTTACTCTACACTTTTTGTGGAGACTGGAAACAAAAGGAGGCAAAACGAAAAGGCTCTATTTAATATTGTCCGTTTTCGATGAGCAATTGGGAAACAAACATGCAATACATGAAGAGTATGTGCATTTTCAATCACGAGCAATCGAATTAGCTTTTTTATTTTGGAAAACAATGCTGATAAATAGACAGGGGAAATCGAAGTTCAACTGTACTACATCAAGAAGTTACCTTTCAGTCTGCATCATTATTGTTCTTTATAGTTCTATATTAGGGTGGGCCAACATCTTTAACACCGTGGGCCATATGAACCAAAATGTAAAGTTAGTGGCACACACACACACACACACACACACACACACACATATATATATATATATATATATATATATATATATATATATATATATATATATATATATATATATATATATTTGTGTGTGTGTATATGTGTGTCCACAGTAATGACCCGCGGGCCATTAGTTGGACCAATCTGCCGTAACTACATACATACATACATACATACATACATACATACATACATACATAGTAATTATTTATCTTAGGTACAGTTATTAAAAAATGTTTGCCGTTCCGAGCAGTAAAGACAAATTAAACTCCTAACAGTTTTTTGATAAAGTGCATTTGCACAAACACGTAAAAGAGGAAAAGACAGACCATACCTTGAATGTAGAGACGCACAGCACATGTATATGTTATAAAGTAAAATAATGGTTGATACAAGTGTGGGTAGAAACAGCAAAATGATATTTTATAATGTTTAATTAACTGAAACATTTGTCCTATTAAATCACATTCTCTACTGATCTTGACGCATTTATCTTCAACGGTGTCAATTGCGTTTCCCGGCTAATCATTCCGGATCATCTACCATCATCTGAAATCTAACTCATGAGACAATTTTAGCACGGAGTCATAAACTCAAACTCCAAGACAGTGGAATAAAACAGTATTGGAGTGGAATGCATATAAATAATATTCTGTAAGTTTTATTGTCTTCACATTCTATTTGTGAGAATTTTCTGTTCAAATAAAACATATATTCGCGTCTATTCAAAACTCAAACAATAACACTGATTATCAAAGTAGAGCTTTTGTTTTAAAAAATCGCATATTGTCTTGACATATTCCGAAACTATACATGCGTGCTCGTTAATTATTTATGAATATAATGGAGAGGAACTTGTATGTTGAAAAAAAACTTCTCTCCAATCGTTTTGCACTGTATCAATACTTGTGATGTTGGCAATAAAATATGATTAAAATAAACATTTAATTGTTGTTTGAAGTCTTTAACATTTTCCCGTTCATTTAAAATCCACGGGAAAAAAACAGTATCATATACGATCGGATGACCTTCAAGCCATTGTCCATCCAATGCAAAGCTGGTTATACTATCTTTATAAAAAAGACAAATACACAACACGACACAGCATCAACAATGTTCTGGTAGCTGATATATGAACTGTTTAACTCAAACGAATAATATCTTCCTCATACAAATTTTGTGAGAGCATTGAGCAAATGTCACCATTTAAAGTCTGCAAAAAAAGAGCCAATACAATTAGCTATCAGACGAAATAAAAGAAACGCAAATATACTTATTCAAAAATGACATTGATATCCTGTCTGCAGCATAAATAGAGCACAAGTTACCCTCCTTCAGTCAGTGTCCTTGACGTTACTGTATGGTAAAGACAACGGTGTTAATATGCTTGCAATCAGACTTCTGCTTTTACTTGTCTCAGCTGCCTGTGTTGGGACAGCCATCTTGGAAGATGTGGGTCGAACCGTTCTAGAAGCTGATCGTACTAGACTTGGGAAGGCCAGTAGGAGTTTGTCGCAGAATGAATTCGATTTACTATTTCTACAGGCTCGGGTACTTCTGCTACAAGCTGAGGAGCTGAAAAGAAAAAGCGACCACATTGAAAAAATTGGTAATAACCTCTGTACTGGCTGGCGTGTTTTTCACCTCTTTCTGTTAGTCTCTGTCTTTTTCCTCCTTTCTCTCTTTGTTTCTGCCTTTCTCATTCTCTGTATTTTTCCTATAAATTATATATTTTAAAAATGTATTACCTATTAGTGTATATATCCTGTATATCCGTTTCAAGTAGTGGTCACTAATAATTACACGCGAGCTGCTGTCTAACGCATCTTACCAGAAAACAAGGAAAACATGTGAACATCAAGGCACACTGGGAAGAAGTATAGAATATATCATTAACATATTTTAAAAATATACTTATTATTATATTCTAAATCCTTCCCAAATGTCTCGCTTTATAACGGAAATGTTACCTAGTATTGGTTTTATCGCTCCATTGTCTGAATACACAACATTATCTTAGGACAGACATTTTAGGACCTCTCAATAAATGAGCAACTGCTATGATTTCCTTACATAAATAATTTCACAGCAGTGCGAAGGTTTTTGATAGATTATCATTGGTCGCGTGCATATTAAAGGATAATGCGGCCATCAAACATGATACCATCATTATCACAATCATCATCTGTATTTCCTTCTATACATATTAGAGGATATAATAATTAAGTATCATACATCACTTAATTACAGACAGGCAGAGAACTTTCATAAATTGAAAACAACCTCCTCCCAGATAAACATGAATATATATATATATATATATATATATATATATATATATATATATATATATATATATATATATATATATATTTGCTACCTATGCAGTCTGATCTCATGTGGACAAGGACAAGAATAGGCCGAAAAAGAAATAGAAACGATTTTGTACATACAAAAATGTCAGTTGAAATGGAGTAAGTCTGTCTTGATACATTTCGACGAACTGAATCAACACTCGTGACATCACACTGGAACATCTAGCTTTTGAAAATGGTCGGGATTTACACATTTTATATGAGTCTACATTGTTGATATATGCTTCCATATTTTTGCACTTAAAAAGTTTTGAACACGCTTTATTTGAGATGGATATTAAATAAATAAACGTGTACGCATAAGAATTCTGTCTATTTTATAAGCAGTAAATCAATTCTTCCTCATACATAAGCCAAACAAAATCCATAAAAGATCCACTTATTTCAATCTAAATCCACTAAATATCGGCAACTATTTAAATATAAAGTCATGTATATTTAGTTTTTCTTTAGCCACTGTGCTAGAAAATGTCTTGGTCTCTATCATACGTTGACAGGTTTTGCACCTTTTATCGCCACAGGGGCTAGATTGACTAGGGTGGTCTTGATTAGTGATTGGCGTTAGCTTCACCCTGACTAGGATGTCCTTGAGGTTTTTTGGTCTCCAATAAGCTACTACAGGTTTGTTAGGGAGGATTAACTTTAGTGCGTCCGACTAAACATAAATGGTCCAAACAAAACGTGCAAAACAGAGAATGTCATTTATCTCATCACATGTAAGATCTGTAGCCTTCAGTATACCGGAGAAACTGAAAAGCGACACAAAAGGATCAACCTTCATAGATTTGATTGGATAACAAAGAAGCTGTACAGAAGCCAGCCCGGTCGCAGAACACTTATCCTCCCCTGGCCACACTTTCAGTGATATAACACTATTGCAATTGATCACAACCCCAACTAGAGTTCCCAAACCAGGAAAGAAAAGGAATCTTACTGGATACGCCGCCTTAGAACATTGAAACCAAGCGGTTTAAACCAAGAAGACTAGAAAAAGACAGCCATGCACAAATAACATTACCTTTTGCAGCCGAAACATTTTCTTTTAAATATTTCTCTAAATTTGCTTAATAGCCCATAATGACTTATATGACAATGAAATATCCGGGATATAATTTGGGCTAACATAAATTTACATAAAATAACAGATGTCGTTATGGCTCATCGATTTCTAGGTCAGTACAAATATTTTCCAGTATCAGCAACAAGTTGAAATAAAATAGTTAAAACTTAATAAAGTTAAAGGTTTAATCTCTGTAGAAACAGCCATGTAAAGTTTTGCACATATAAACGTTTTTCTGTTTTATTTGTTTGTCTTGTCTATGTTTTGTATTTGCCTTTGAAAAAGACGCATTAAAGAGTCGAAAGCGCTCGGGCTAGTTAGATGTTAGATACTAGTTTCGCACTGTTCGTTGTCAGTTTATTATATATATATATATATATATATATATATATATATATATATATATATATATATATATATGTGCTAAAGAAAGTTTGTGTTTCTTATTGTTATTACGTCTTTGCTGCTGAGTATTTTTCCTCGTTTTTCCTCGCCTTTTCAATACTCACCCCATTGTGTACGTTAGACGGAAGAAATTGCAATCAGCCTCAGTTTTAAGATTCAGATGCTAATTAGGAAGACAGAAGTTAATCTAGGATGTAAATGGATCCTCCTTAAACACGTCTTCTATCGTTGCAATTAAAACAAAAGAATCACAACTATAAAAATAATACAGCAAGAGCACCAAAAAGTTCCTGCTATATATCCACGGCATTAGTAGGTAGTTGGGGGCATTCTTCGAATAGTCAGACCAGTGGTGCAGTTAGATTGTAGCTCTCACCCCTTTGGTACCGACCATCCCCAGCCCCATCTTTCTGGTACGGCCATACCGGTAATAAGTATATTATCGGTATGTCGTACCTGACCCTACCTTCTTGCTTACACAACTGAGTTAGACGCATATCTTGTCTTCAATGATCAGTACGTTGTCATTTAATACCAAGGTTATAAGTATTAAAAATTTAAGCAATCATGTCCAAATCACAAATGGTGACGTTTGATGGTTTTCCATGTGTAATTAACGTGAAAAATGGAAAACTCTTCTAATGTTTTTCATGTGTGAAATCCAACATGCTTTATGGTTTGCCAAAATTAAACCTTTTTACAGCGGATGTATACATATTAGAGTTTCACAACTTCACTGACCAATTATTACAATGGGTCAATCTCGTCTCCTGCATGAGACAGTTTTTAATGAAAGATGAAGCAAATATTGCGTGAAACATAGTGATTCTTCCTATGATACAAAACCAAATTATATTGAATATCATCACATACAATATATTTTAGATATCGAGATCAAGCGTTATTGTATCAATATTTTATCATTTCCAGTGTCTATTTATTTCTTGGAATCGACTATTTTTTTCTGTTCGGACAATAAAACAATTTCAGCTGTTCAAACTAGTATTTGACTCTACGAAAGAAAATGGTGTCCGTTTGGTTAGTTCACATTATGGAACCATGACACATAATATCAATATTTTATAAAAATGTTCCCAACTAAATTTAGAATTTAATCTCTTTTTATCCGTTATTAATACACAATACGCGGGCAAAACGATCCACTATATTTTTGCATGAGATTATTTTATATTTCATACGTTGGGGAGCCTCAGTAGCTCAAATGGTAGATCATCCGACTCAAAGTCCAAGTGTCTCGCTTAGATAACCGCCTATGCCATCTCGGATCGGCGACGTCTTTGTCTTTAGGAGAGGCACTTAGCTACCATTTCCTCAGTATGATATAGCCATTGCATTAAATGTGACGTTAACCTACTAAACAGACAAATAAGATAAAATATAGCAAACAAAAAAATATAACTTGAACGCTATCATTTTGGACAAGGTGGAGACTATGCAAAAATTGTATATGATCATGCTTTCTAATGAGAAAGTGAGTTGGTGCGTGTCATTTTCCTCATAAATACTTCCAAACTCCGTACGATGAAGTTTGCATAATTTTGCCTATGCGAAGGATGCGGTTTGCATAAGTGTACTGTAGTCATAGAATCTGAAAGCGCCTCATGGAGGAGGAAACTATGCAATGGAAACTAATTAAATGAAGAATGCAGAGACACTTTTCTCATACGTATTAATTCTATGTGTAATAATGGGGTATTGTTGCCATTCCAGCTTTCATGTCCACAATTCCAATAGAACTAGTCCATCAGATATATCAGTGAGTGCACATTTAATGCAAGGGTCATACCTGTTTTATTATGTTCTTTGAACGTTTGCCGAATATCAAGGGGTCATTGAAGCCCCCTATGGTTTCAACACACCTGAGGAATTCGAACGTTGATACCAGACCTCCCCAGCACACACAAAATAATGTACGACCGAAATTCTTTCGTAATACATTTCCCCCCAATTTGCTGATGTGTAACTGATGACTGTCTCTTAAGAGTGCCATCTTCTAAGATGTATTAAGAAATAACCACCAATGAGAAACAAAGCAACTACCATATTTTTTACCGATAAATGCATGAAATTACACAAATTCATATATGAATTTAGCACAGGGGACACTTTGAGCTGAGTCACTATCTGAAATTAACATGCTATATCAAGGAACAAATCGGGCCTGTATGATGGTAATGTTTTGCCATGTTAGAAATAGATGGGACCAAGAGTAAAACACATTAAACAATCGTTGAAACCAGATTGGCCCACAATGCTAAACCTGTGGATATTTTTGAACATTTAAATATCAGTCTCTGCATAGTGGCCCACAATGTTCATGGACATCCCATGTACGTTTTTAACATTATATTCTCCTTGTCCACAGAGGGACTCACCATATTAAATCGTGAATGATTTTAGTATAGAATTCCTATTATCCCCAGAGTTTTCACTTTGTTAGTCATTTAGCCGTTTTTAACATTAAATTCCCTTTGTACCAAGAGGGTTATAATGTTTTAACTGAGGAAAAAGTATTAAAAATTCATTTTGTGCCAAGTGGCCATTTTTGTGCCTAGAGAGTCTTCATGTGCGTGGCTTTAATTGTTTTATGTTGGGAATATGTCAAACAGTTTGTTGATCAAATTGATTTTAATACGTATATCAAGCAGAGTTTTTACCAAATTGATTTATGAACCATTTATTATGATATCCAAATTCATATCACTTCCTAGGACCGATATCTTTTCACCTCCGGAAACCCACGTGTGATACGTTTCTTTACCACTTTGAGAGTGATAATGGATTCCATCACACATGCAGTTCTGATCGTATTTATTTGCCCTTTCATCAACTTCATTCGTTGGATTTACCACTACTGCTAATTCTATTGAACAATGTTGCAGGTAAATGTTATGAATCTAATTTACATTCAGCTGTCGGTGGGGAGAAAACTTAGTGCAAATAATACTGTGTGGCATGAGAGTTGATATTATGGAAAGAAGAAATAAGAGAACATTATAACCAGGGCCGACAGGCTGAAAGGCAATTTAAGAAAAGTATATTGAGTTTTCGTTTTCGTTTTCAGCCGGTGGTACGACTTACATAAGATGGGGTAGAACGGATTGTTCTGGAAATGGCACAGAGTTGGTATATAAAGGTAAAATGTATGGCAAGCCATTGTAGACGAAAATAGAATAAGCTAACATTAGATTCTGTAATATTAGGAATTTGTTTCTACTATCAGAAAATTGCTATTGTATTTTAGTATAAAATGTATCTCATTGTTTTACATTAGAAATAAACAATTTTTTAAATATGACTAAGACATATTAATTAATATTAAAAAGTAGCGTAGAGACGATTTTTTCGTCTTAGAAAATTATTTTCTTCTATTACATCTGGCTTTATAATTATTTAATTTGATTTTGTAAAATTTTAAAATTTGTATCATTTGCATGTAGAACTAATAGTGATTTCACACATACAAGATACAAACATCATCTACACTTATCATTACATCAGTACACATAGGTTTGTTGTAGCATTGTCATCATCATGTAAAAACAGAGCAAAATGACGCAGTAAAGACTTTCACACTGTCCTATGGTCAATCAGTATTCTGGTACATAAGGTCAAATATGCTATTTAGATCACCAGCCAATTTTGTTTTTAAATTAGTTTTCTGCAATTTTCTTTGACTTTAGTGAATCACTATTACTTGCAGGTTTAGCTACCCTTGAAAGGCATAACAGTTTCTTATGGTACCTATTGTGAGGGAGGATCCAGTTGTAAAGGGCAGAGGAACACTGTATAGATTCGAGTACATAGTTTATTGGGATTTAAGATTATAATTTCATCAGACTCTACTCCAACTGATGGCGTATAATGTACTGTCTACCTTTTAGTTCCCTCATTCAGAAATTCTGTTTGTAAGCAAAGCCCTCTGAAATAAGGAACCAGTCTAGAAATTTCATTGTACACTCACGGGATCTAACAACGCACAAAAGTAATGGGTGAATTCCATTATCATGTAATGTATTGAATTCGTTTTCAGGATATATGGCTGGATCCGAATTTACGCAGACCGGAAGCGGAACAAACCATCTTTGCCTGCCAGAATATCCAACGTGGGCTAAATATAAAGACGGAAATGACGATTCTGAATACAGAGGTCATGTGTACGGTGCAGAATATGAGATGGGTGTGAACGGTGAATACAGTCCTTTCTCGAATCCAGTTCTAGATAATAATGCTCCATGTGCTGTTTGCAGAACAATTCGTTCCTCTTCTATTATGATCCCAGGAAGAACAAACTGCTACTCGGGATGGACTGTTGAATATTCTGGTTACCTGGTCTCAAGCTACTACCCTCAGGCTGCGCCGTCAGAGTACGTATGTTTGGACGGCGATCCAGAATTTATTGCAGGTGGTGAAAGCAACCAGAATGGTCACGTGCTATACCTGGTGGATGTGATATGTGGCACGTTGCTCTGTCCACCATACGTCAACGGGCGCGAACTTGCATGTGTCGTCTGCTCTAAATAGTCAATACATTTCTTTGCCATTACTGTAATAAACCTTGAAAAGTTATCTCTCTGGTCAGCATCACAAGCTGAGTGCATACAGTGTTGTTTCTTTTTTAATGTATTTTCATTTAATTAAACAATAATGCATTGGAAGCGAATTAACTAACTCATTTAGACCTTTCCAAAAGCATGTTAAAGCCACATTAAAAATCCAACTCACACACAAATATCACACACAAAATATTCGTCACGCATGCTGTAATCGGCAATTTTAGTTTAATTTATGCTTGCCAAAAGTGTTTAACCTCATTCATGCAAACGAAATATTGTACTGCATTGTTTTATTGCTATATAAAGACGGTCAGCATGGTTCAATACGAAACAAGGAATCATTCCATTCAACAAATAATCTTTTTAACCTATGACTTTACGATCAAATCTATCAGAAAAATGATCTTGTAGGCTTTTACTTATATAGCTTCATTGAATTTGATGTCAGTGAATTCTCACTGTCATCGTTACTTTTATCCATCTAACAATATAATTAAAAGCATTCTTAGTTATGTGACAATCCCCAAAAGTATGAGGTATTTTCTGTGCATGTAACTACAAAAAGAATAGGGCGTGTTTAAAATGGTGTGTGTGTTCCTTGTGTCGTTTAGATTTTGCAAAATCTTTTGAGAACAGGTTAACACGTTATGTAATTGAAGTAAGTCAGCAATATCCTGGCTGATTTTGTCGTAAGAATGCTGTGGCAACAACCCGCCCAATTCCTTGTAAGAGAGACCAATCAAGCCGGACCATGGGGGCCTTCAGGTGCTCACAAACGCCAGAAATGCGTCCCTCAGGGACTCACATATAAGAGAATGCAGATGTGCTCTTGCAAAACCTTTTGACAAATATGAATGGTTACATTTTTAATACACATGCAAAATAGTGAAAATGTAATGTTTCTTATTCAACTAATTACAATAGTGAAATATATGTTTAAAAAAATAAAAATAGTGAAATATATACTTAAGTTTTTCATAATTATAATAATGCCTTTTATTCTCAAGTAGGAATCAGATTTCTTCGGATTCAACAGTCCCCAACATGAATGCACTTTTCTTTTAGCGAATCAGCTTTGAAACACCCTACAAGCTTACAAAAATGTCGTTTCGCACCCTAAAGTATTAATCCAAACCTCCTTAATTATCACTGATCGCATCACTTCTATTGAGCATAAGAAATTATGTGCAACAACTTAAGATAGCAGCATGCATACAAATCTCAAAGAAATACTATCAACAGTTACAACTTAAGTAAAACTTTCGTTTTGTTTGAAAATATGAGGGAATAATACCGCAGATATTTTCCAAAATAGACTACAACTTAGCGATTGATGAAATGTACTTCAATAATGAATCTTAAAGAAATAAGAAATATACTAAACACGAAGGACGATAATATGGAACTGATACCATGTTAAAGAGATAACTTGGAAACTAATATTCACAATTTTTTGTCCAGGATTGTGAGACATATCCTTACATGAAACATTTGAAACAATGCGACAAAAAAAAACGGGTTGAACAACTAAAATATTCCATCTTACAAGACCAAGTCTTGTTTGTATTCTGTCAACACATTGTCGTCCCAACGCTTTCGAATTATCACTTAGTGATCGTCGACAGACTACTCTTCGCCTTGCTTAATATTTGTATGTGGTTTTTTTTCGCGCGTGCATGTAGTCGTGACGACAAAGTTTTACCAGCAGCGGAGACAACATCTGCTGCGATCGAGATTGTCACATCGCTTTCACTGTGTTTGCAATTCTGTGCCATCAAGACCAACTGTTGCTGCTACGCTAATCCCATGTGCGGTTTGGACAGTTGCGTTTAATCGTCTGTCAGTACTGAATTTAAAAATGACCTGCTGCCCAATAGGGTAACCGTGTCGCCTCTGGGAAGTCGATTGCCTAGGTTGATATATTCCAAACATTATATTGGTGGCGTCAATCCATACGAATCACACAAAAATTACGCCATTGGGTAAAATTGCATTCGAAATCCAATAAAAACCTACCCCGGATTACCTATCTTAGTTTCAATTGAGTTTGGTTTCGTAGATAGTTTATCACGCATGAAAACTCAATTCAAATGTTTCATTTTACATTTATTTGATAGCTCAAGCAAGACAAAATTGAATAAATGCAATCTCAGTTCCTGTTGTTTAATACCTTTTAGCCAGCCTTAGTCCCTGATAAGTATTTGTCCTATTTTGCTCACTGCCTAGTATTGACCTTTTCATCGTTCCGGGAATCGCGCTCATCATGATCGCCTTTTCAAGCGAAGGTGCAAGTGATGCGGAAAGTAGTGGCGCGTTCACATGCTGACTTGGTCCTCTCAAAGCATTAAGGGGGCAAAGGCCAGTTTTTATGTACAAATTTAATGCCGCAATCAGCGACCTAGTATAAAAACTCATAAAAAATCAAATACACAAGTGAGGTCAAAGAGGTCCATATATTTGGATACCTATATTAAAACAAAGCATAATAATATTATCCACTTGACCACAAAAGTCAATGACAATTCATAGCAGAAGACTTTTTGCATCCCAACCACAAATTTCTACCTGCAATTTTCGTCTCCGAAGGTCCATTTTTACACCATGTGATACTCACAGTGCAAACACAAGCTCTTTTCCTAAATGACAGTTCTGCGAAACAATGTGTGCTAAACAGGCTGATGCAATTGAAAATAGTTGTCATCCAAGCCGTTTTTGAGATATTCTACATGCCCCAAACCCACGTGTTTGCTGCTATGGGAGGCTAGTTCTTCTTCCTAGCCGACTATTGGTATTTCACTATCAACATACTGCAGAGTAACTATGGAAGGTGTACACGCCTGACATCAATTTCAAGAACAACACAAGCCTGAAACACCAAATTCACAAATATATCCATATCTTTAAACAGTAAACAATAATAGCTGAAAAAGTCACATCATAGCATTAAGTTAAGAAGTTTGCCAGGGGCCAATTTACGAAACTGGATCCTGCCACCTAGTAGGAATAACTGAGAGGAGTGGAAGTATACCACCACGCTTTGATACACGCGACATTAGGATCGTATCCGTGATATCGTTCCTCCAGTGACATGTTAAGTATATTCTGTGAGGCCAAACCTTCAGCTCCACTCAATTCTTGACGTGGAAAGATTTCTGGTTACTCCTGGACGGTTGGAGTTATCCTTGTTGATCTGTTGCATCTAGTCATTCGTTTCTGATAGTGGATGTGGTCCAGATAAAGCTTCATGAGGTATTATTAAACTTACCCCGCAATGATTATTCGCTATTGCATATTTTATTTGTTTGAGTATTTCTAGAGGCAACGTTATGTTGACTTCTTGGAATGACATGACTAATATTTACATGATTTCAACATGGATTGCTAGTCTGCAAGCGGACCAGCTACATATTTTCCACAAGTGTATCAACAATCTTCGTCCTGCCACCAACGCATTGTCGGAAAGAATCAGGAAGGTATGTTGAAAGGGCATCCCCAGTGTACACGAGCTTTGAAAATGCATATCGACGACTGTCTAAACAAGTAAGGTACTTAAGCGAAAAGTAATAAGTCAAATACAATGACGTGAAATCCTTTTGAGAAACTGGCAATCAACTGACAGCCTTTCGATCTCATCCCATAAACGACAGCAGCACATGATACGGTCGTGCGAATTGAGTGTCATCAAAACTAAGTACAGCTTCTGATGGAAATTGTTGACCACTTAGTCGTAGCGATGCTTCAGAAAATCCCATCCTGTCAAACGCCATATGATTTCCCGGTATCTTTATGTCTCCCGCGAAAATATATTTGTTCAGAATTTGATCTTAATGGAGAATGACACAAGAAGAAAATTCACAGAAGCGTCAAGATCATCAATTGAAGGAGCGCAAGAGCTTACTCGTAAAATCGTCCTGTTGACTGCTTACATGCATCTTTAAAATCTTTTAACGCGTCATAACAAGATTGATCATCCTCTGATGGTGCTACTAAATATAATGTATATCAACTAAGCCAGCTAATGATAATATGTAATAAACATTTTGCCTGCTCCTGAGGGGTCTATGATGATCGCCAGGATAGAATTTAGAAATGCTAGATGATTTATTCGTGGATGTGATGCTGTACGTAGTAAAAACATCTAACACTGTGGGCGCTTTTCATTCGCGAGCTCTTTTATAACTACACATTTGGTTTACAAAATACTTATAAGTCCATATTGTGAAAGCAAAGAGTACTGGAGACAGTCCAGTATTTTGAATGAAAGACGTTGTGTTGTAACAGGAAAATATGCTCGCTGTCGAAAAAACAGCATTTAGGTTCGTTAAAGCGGATAGCGGTGACGTAGTTTTGATACTTTTATTATGAACAACAAAGTTTTCAGGATGGCGTCAATGGACGATATCATCGCATTGAAAACCAACTTTGGACACCTGCGTCAAGCATTTATCACAATACACCGGAAGTTACGCGAGGTTTGACCATTCTATACGATCGTCAACGATCCAAACGTGAGGCATTGCTAATCCTTGAGAATTATTTACAGTGATCGCGAAAAATTTGTGATCGACCATTGTCCGATACTAGTATTTCTGGTACAAAGTGTTGTGAAAATATTTCAGAAGATTGACAATTGCCATTTAACCTGTGCTCTGCCAGTGTATTGGGACAAGCTGTCTATTACCGAGACAAATTTGCTCCATGTAACTCAGGCGAGTGTGGAGTAGAGTTGGAAATTAGTTTTGTATAACCAATTTAGCTTGATCTTTTCTATTGCAATATCATATTGACAAGATTTCAACAAATTCTTTAACTGAGTGCTAAGCTGGTTCCATCAAACATATTTTGACCCATTCACGGCACTTTACTATGCTTCGCGAACATCACGAATTCTCTCAGAGATTTCACCTTCTAAAGAATGTGGTGTGACTAAGTGTGTCCCATTCAACAAGAAACCAGATGAACAGTACATTCCATTCTGATCATTATACTTTTGTGTCCTGATTAAGACATGTTGTTTTCTTGCCATACTTCTCTACAGAAAATTGCACTATTTTGGTGTTCGATCTTGATCTGTTTATGGCGAGTTTGTGATGCGAAAAAATACTAAAGATAAAATCTCTTATTATCACTCACAGGCTGATAGCGTAAATGTGCCCTTTGTATTGTATATTGGCAGATATACGACTCTTATGGGCCACAAGTTGAATCTCATTAAGCACGTTGCTAAGCGTTGGACAGTAAGGGTAAATCTCCCAAGTCTTGTGTGCGCATTAGTGGTACGAATGGTTTATGATCTGTGTTAAAGAACCTCCTTCCTCTTTGAACACAAGAGTTTCTGATAATCTTCACTTGTACACCGCCTGCCTCAGAGCATTTCATAAACTTACATGTCAACATTTTCTCATAGCTACTAGTCGCCCACATGAGTAACATAAACTTTTTTATAAACGAAAATCTCTTTCTCACTTGCTTTTATAATGTGCAGGTATTTTATTCGGTCAGGCTATTCCCTCACTTTAGCATGTGTTTGTTTTCTTAACGCCTTAGCTACCGAGAAACCGCAGCACACTGTCAGCACAACTTGACTTCAGGACTGCAGTAAAGATGCCTTAAATGATGTTATCTGTCAGTTAATTAAACGGCATAAAACATCAATATAACACTTTACACTGACAGATTCTCAATATCAACAAAGCAACGGAAGATACATCAACATTTCATTTACATAAATTTTTGACATTACTATGACTGATTCAAAAGCAGTTACTTCGTCGGCTATGACACCGCTTTTTGATTTAATTCTACCTTTTGACTCCATAAATGCTATCTATGCTTTTGACTTCCATTATTGTAGATTGGCTTTGACTTTACGAGATCTTCAAATTGTACTATAAATGTAGCCAAATCAAACGTTGTGTATTTAATTACATCAGATACGCAGTCAATTACTTCATCATACCGTACTCTTTCAACAAACATGTTATCATTTTTTGTGATTATTATTTCCATGTTATCGTCATTAATTTTCATTCTATCGAACCCTGTAAAGAAATACATATTATCCCTTGATACCTGCATATCTGGGTTTATGTTAAACGCATGATAGATCTAGCAAATCTCTGAAATCTGTTTAATTTCATACAAAATACATAATGCCATTAATTATATTTTTTAAGAAAGAATTCAAATTAGTATTGCGCATGGTTAGTGTGTGTAACAAAAACATCGCCATTGTGTATTGCGATACATGTACTTGGGTTATTTTGTTTTACAATCCAAATTAGTATGCAATTTTTGTTTTCAATCAAAGATTATGACATGAATGTATTGTTGTTTTTAACAAAATGTATATTAGTCGTCGAGGAACCTGAGTGTGATTTGTTGAAATGAATTGTCCAGGTTTGAACTGCAAAATGGTTGTCTGGTTTAATGTGGATCAAACATGCTATCGGACTGAGGGACCAGGATTGCAAAATCCATACTAGAGGAGGACAAGAATTTCATCAACAAACATATATCTAAAATATACTGAAAAAGGGGGGAGTTGTTGCAATTGCGATCTTGACTTGGCGAAATTAAATGACTTTGATATCAGAAGACCAATTCTTCCAAATCCAGCCTGCATGAAATAAGGCTGGCTTAATATCAATGCAAGTTAACTATGCAGCAAATCTTTTGAATTCAAACACTTCCGTGTTAAATGAATTTCAGTTATCTCTGTTCGATATCCTCATATGTTTTAACTTTCAGCAAACTTTTCAAACAATTTATGTGTGTTCTTTTGAGAAAATAATTATGAGCAATTATGAATAATTATTTTACTTAAAGGAACATAACGTAATAAACTGATTTCCATATCATTAAGACAAAATCTGCAAAATTAATTTCTTTCAGAATGCATCATGAGAGCGTTTGGCAAATTGTTCAATACCCGTTTCTCCATGTTTTCCACTTTACCTTGCTGTTTGCGTTTTCGACTTCGCAATAATCTACTAAAATAATGACACTGCTATTCACGAGAGCTAACGATGATTGCATATATGAAAACCAGATGACCTTGTTTACACATCTTCAAACGCAAGTAAATGTGGTACTGCATTTGTCAGCAAAGACACCTGTTATTTCATGGTCTGAGACGGCGGACGGAATCTTTGACCATATGAGTCCACATGAATGACTACTTAACTCTTGGTTATTAGGCTTGGTGAGCATCATATTGGATTAGACTGTAATCGATGATTTGAATGAAAGAGAATGGGTGATCCACTGATATAATGCAATTTGTATGTGCCTCATGCAAATACACAAATCAAACAGCAAAGGTGTAGCAAACATGCTCTGCGTTTGATTCTCGAATTAGGAAATGAAGGCTATGAATTAAAGTATAGTACAATCATAATTGTTTCCATCCTGTAATGTATACTTGGAATGATTCACGTGACGAACTTCTTAATACAAGAGTTCTACTCAAGTCTTGGATTTTAAATCTTGCCTTTTCGTGTTTTCTCATTTATAGTGAACGTGTATTATTGTATTATGTTTTCTCATTTCAGTCAACTTGTGTTACTGTATTATGTTTCTTTAGCATCAATTGAAGACTGATACGTGCACTTGTTTTTATCTCCCATAGCCAGAAAATTGGGAAGCAACCATGCTCAGCAAAATTAGAATATAATTTTAGAACATGCATCTACTGTTAATGAAACAAACAAAAAATATAAAAAAGTGACATATCTAATGCGATATCGTAGCAATGCAAGAGATTTCCAGGTATTCCAAGTGTTCTACCAACTACTGTGGCTTCACAAATGGTTCTTTTTCTGAGTTTAGACTGATATCTCTATCAGAGAGAAATTATGCAGCAGCAAGGGAAGAACGAAATAATGTTTCTATTGCGTAAAATCTATAGAGTGTAATAGAGGATGATAAAATGACAGTAAAAATTATAAATCTTCCTTGCAAATATTTGACCGTCCTTAGTTTTGGAGACTACAAGGAACGTTTTATACATGCATATTCTAAGCTGTGCTATATAGAGACATAACAACACACGAAGCCGTATGCACAATCCTACGCCAAATCAAAATATTGTTGTTTTTGTTCTCCCTGACTATTTATTAGGTCTTTTTGTCTTAAATTTTACAATTATTTTAAAATATATAATGTAATAGATATATATAGATTATCAATACTCATTTAGGTACATCTTAAAATATATAAGTATTAATTTCGGTACTTCTTTCAATTTATAAATATTCATTTCGGTACATCATGGAAATCAAAACACTCACTACAGCTTCTTTGTCACTAAGACGCACACTCCGGTGAAACAAATCTCAGACGAAAGCTTTATAGAAACTTATTAAAATACACAAAAGAGCATTGCAACCCTTTGGGATAATTTATTTGCCCAAATATGAATAAAACAAAACTGTGTCAATTATTGTTTTTCACGCAATGTTTCAATAAGAGACTATTTTCGGTCGAAAGGCTCAGAGGTGTTCCCTATGGACTCTATTATTGCCTTTTGCCATACCATCAAAGAGCGACACTGATTAAAAATACGCCTCTTGTTGTCTCTCCAAAATTTAGTTTATTCGATATTCGGCAGTCTCATTGCCCATACAATATGGGATTAGTTCAAACATAAACTCATTCGTATGCAAATAAAGGTATCAACAAATATGTTCATCTTCCTAGCTATTAAGAATATATGTTATGGAATTTATCTTGGTATTTATTTATTATACATCTATTACGTGTTTCTTGCCAAATATGAGTCCATTCAAAGACTCAGCACTATTTGAAAGCAAGCAATCTGAAGGTAGTATTCGCGCAAGTGCAATGAGGGATCGTATTCTGTTATCTTCCCTTTAAACCGATAGGTGACAGCATGGAACAAAGCTGTCCAAAATTAGTTCTGGCATACTTCCGGCTTAACAAACAAACAATATACGATGATACAATTCCGATGTCAGGAGTCTACAATTGCCTGTTAATAAGTTTTTAGTCTGTATGTATCGTAGAGAGAAAAACAATCGCTTTACTACAAATGGAAAAACTAAGGTATTCTTCACCTTTGGTGTTATAATAATCCATTGGTAATTCAGAGAGGACTTGAACGTTTGTCAAAGAATTCATGGTTTGTTTTCAACTTTGTTCTTAAAGTTGTTCTGAATCAAACCTCATTAGAGAAATATCTTTATATAATTTCGTTTTTAACAGACATATTCGAACATGTAACAATATTTCAAATAAACCCACATGACTATCTAGCAGAATATGTGATAACGATGGACAAGCATCAACTGTCTGTTGCAGCCTATGTATGTATATATGTGTTGGTCCTCCAATAACAGGTTGATGAATAAATCAACAATCGGAACCAAAGCAGGAAAATAAAAGGAGTTTTAGTGTTTTTGTTTTACTAATATCCAATCCCCGTAACTGATATAAATACAAACAATGCATGGATTTAAGTTAATGAAATTGAAATAAAATTTTAGCTGCTTAAAAGTATAGCATTTTTAGCTAGAAAATAAATTGCGAAAATATCATTCGCTAAAATGAATAATCTAAAACATAAAAATCAGTGAGTTATTTTTTTAATTTCTATGTTGCAAATATATAATGAATTTATGAAAGTGTTTTGACGCTAAAAATTATTTACAATTTTGAATATCTTTGCTGCTACATGACATTTATTCCTTACGTTATCTGCCAGCGTCCAGCTCCTTCTCTTGCCAACTAAGTCAAGCAACATTTAATAATGTCTAGTGGATATAGTAGTAAGCCAGTGCATTAATTTAGTCTTTGAGCTCCCTTGCGTTTTAAATATTGCTACATGAAAGCTCTGTTGATAAAGGTTAAAATGACATGTAATTATAGACTTACCTACATTCTGAAGTAAACAAACAGCAACATATATGTATGTTTACGTGTGTGTGATTTTGTGTGTGTGTGTGTGGTTTGCCGTATGAGTTTGAAGATGACCATGAACTCTTTAACTAGGTACATTTCTATTAACACGTGTCTGTCTGGCTGATCAGGGTCTCCGGGTAGTGGAGTGGCTTACAGCGCTTGCCTTTGCCGATCCATGTCATATCAGCTTTGAACACTTGGGTTCGAGCCTCTGGCTTGGTCATTGTGGGAACGCCAGAAAGCTGCCCGCAGTTTCCCGTGGGTCGGTGGTTTTTTCCGGGGTTCTCCCGGGTTCTTCCTCCACCATCTATACTAGCCTCCATATATATCCTATCGTGCGCTGAGAAATGGCGTTAAACCTCAAAAATAACAACATCTTTCTGATAAAGTCAATTTGTGATCTGAACTGGCAATGACGCACTTGACAGGAAAAGCAGTTTATGGTTGCTAGAACAATAAACATTTCCGCGGCTTGAATTTCTACAGCGCATCTACAATTCCTGTCCATTCAAAGCCTGCAGCTATAGTATGGACGAGACTTCCGCAAGTGGAGCTATCCTTGCTGCGATCTTCCCAAGAGACGGTTTTTTTTTTCTTGAAGTGTTTCAGAGATGACTTCAGGGAATCTATGAAGGGTTTCTACTCACATCGATTTCCTTCCTTCAGTCCGCCGTAGAAGATCTTTGATAGTGGCTCGTGTCACATTCTGGTGATCTGGCCTGCCCATCTCAAGTTTGATTCGTCAGCAGAGTGTGGATGCTAGAAATAGCTAGCCGTGTAATAACCTAAATGTATGAGACCTTGTCCTGTCATCTTTTCCTCATCAGTTTACTCAGTCAGTTCATGTGGAAATGATTCAGCTTCTTTGCATGGCGTTTTTTTTGCCGTCCATGTTTCGCAAGCATATTTGTAGGTCGTACATGTTCTACTAGACTGATCCGTCTGTACTCCTATAAATTTGCTTTAGAAATTCTGGTCTTGGTTTCTTCACCGTTGTGTGCTGCCGAGAAAGGAGAACATATCCTCCACCACGATGGATTGGCTATTAACGTTGATTGAATCCTCTACCTAAAACTTTCTTTGTGCAGGATGGTATATCACCTCTGTTTTTTATACTGATTGTGAGACACAAATTGTCACAAGCTACGGTCAAATGGTTTATAATCTGTTGCATGTCATATTCAGATTTCGCAGTCCGGGAACAGTCATCAGCAAATCGGAGATCATGCAAGCCACTTTCTGTACCTTCCTCTTCCCCCATAGTCTCAGACTGAAGAGCTTGATATCGGCCCGGTATCAGTCGCAATGTCATGGTCACGGAAGGCATCAATAAGCTTGGCATACACTAAAGAAGTTTGGGGTCAACACACAGTCCTACTCGACTCCATTGAGGTTTGAGAATGGTTCAGATGACTCACCGTCGTCCTCGATACGATCGAGCATGCCATATTGACAATCCCAAACCATCATGATTAATGTCTCTAAGACACCAAATTTTGCCATGATCTTCTGAAGGCTCCAAAGCTGACTGTGTCAAAGACTTTTGTCAGGTTGACGAATGTTGTGTAAGGTTATAGTTATATACCTGTCTTTTCTCTTGGAGCTGACTAGCTGCAAACACCATTCCTTGTATGTTCTCCATCGTCCTTTTCTGAAGCCACACTGACTCTCTTGCATAGGATGCACCTGACGACTCAAAATAAGGGTTTTGTAGACTATTGACAGCACGAGTCTGTCGCCGGATTGATTGCTGCCTTTCCGCTTGCACAAGTGGACGATGCATACATCCACTAGTGCCCTGTGATATAGTTCCATGATTCCACATTGACTCGAAAAGTTCAGTAGGTTTCTGTGCCATTTGCTAGCCTCCATCTTTGTAGCCGTATGATGGTATAGCATATGCTACAAGTTCTTTGCCAGTTGATAGTTGGTCAGTTTCATTTACAGTTTCATTCAGCATTGGAGGCGCAGCAAGTGTTACGTTGATTTGTACTTAGAGCAGTCGATCAAATGCCTCATCGCTGATAAATGAATGTTGAGGATACCACTGAAGTGTTCTGCCCATCTTGGAAGTATCTTTTCGTTATCAGTGAGCAGCTTGGCGATGTCAACACTCAGTTTAGATGTTTTAGATGACTGTGAAAAGTTACAGATGAGAAACACCAGGTTCATGGGTTGGTTAATTTCACAGGACCAGATAGACACACCACCACAAAAGGAAGACCAGATATTTTCATATTTAGTTACAGTCATCGCAGCAAAAGACAATTGTTTTCAGATATTTAGCATAGTGGTGTACAGTCTGATTTAAGTGAACACAATGTCAGTTAGAAAGTATCTAGTATTTGAAAGATGCCTTGAAAATAAAGATAGGTCAGATATCTTTCTGAAGAGAGTAAGTTTTGAAACATTTGTACAGGATGTGTTACTATTAATGAAACCAAAATTTATTTTAACATAAAGATGAGGTTGGACTAAAGTTTCCTGTTAATGAAAACTGAAAGGATGTTGACACTGCCTGGTCCGAGTGACCAAGAACTCATAAAGAGGTTCGGACAAAAAGCAATGCTGAAGAATACAAGATAGTTATTTCTTCTTTTCAGTTTAGATTAGTCTGCATTCTATGTTCAGTACAAAGCTAGGATGGGCATCAGTATCAATCAGTATACGCACATGATTTTAGCTTTACTGAATCAAATCATACTGTAGAATAACCCCAACACAGAGTCCACAACACAGTCGGTGAGAGATGTTTTCGCCGTGTGCAAATATTCACTCGATTAGGTGAAATATTTAGCTGCATTTCATCATATTCTTTAATGTAAAACTGTATTAGTGGATACTGTATTAGACAAAAATCTACGAATCAAACAGTTTAAACAACATTTCACAGCAGACGAAGTTTCTAGAGAAGAACTAGAAGAAACCCTAAAGTAGAAAATAGAGCGAGAGAAATAGATTTCAGAACCATAATCAGATCTTGGCAGAAAAACTATATCATAATGTGCACGAAATATTTCCATGATCACGCTTGCAATTGTAAGAAATCCAGATGAAATGTTTTGTTTGAATGATTGTAAGAAAATCGATCTGGTACGAAAAATGGAAACAGGTGGGATGGAACTTTACAAATATTTCTTGACTCCTTTACTGGTGTTAAATCTTGCCGAAACAGGAGACTGGGTATTATCTCTACATACAAAGGATGTATACCTACTCTGTTTAGTTTTCTAATATTTGAGTACAAAGCCAGACTTACCAACTAGTTACACTACTTGTTTACCAGATATTTACACAACGTTATGGTGTAACAGTACCATCGAGGGTAGTCTCCAAAACTGTATCAGTGGCAAAAGCCTATCTGAAAATCAGACTGGGAATCTATTTAGACGATTGGTTTCAACTGAATAAGATCAAGATGTAATCTGAAAGCTCTCAATCTTCTTATTCGGATGGGTGTCATTGTAAACAGTCAAACATCACTGGTTCCAAATCAGTCAGTATAGAACGTTGTGGGACATTTTCAACAAGGCAGAGGTAAAGTGTCTCGTACTCCAGAGAGAATACATAAAAAGTAGCAGCAGCACACGAATTGTTTCAAAGAGAATATCAATTGAAACATTACCTTCATTTAAGAGAACTTCATCCTGTACTGACTTTATTCAGCGTGTCAGTCAATGAATAAGACGAATAATGTTACAGTGTTTATGCGACCTTCATACTGTATTTTTGGCGCTCGTCCTCAGAAAGGCTAAAAACAGATTCCATCTTTACATCTTAAGGAACAGTTACTTTTGTGGTTAAATATAGGAAACACTGTGAAAGGCTGATCAATCACCTAGGAGGATCCATTTGTCATATTGACAAAAGATGCCTAGAAAATAAGATGAATAGGTCACAAGAATGGTATAGTTTTTTCAGGCACATTGGCGGAAAAGGAAACAGCTCAGCACATCAAATGTCTAGAAATCAAGGCAGTATTTTCTGTTGTTGTGGGGGTTTAACGCCATTTTTCAGCACACGATAGGCTATGTATGGAGGCCAGTATTAATGGTGGAGGAATATAACAATTGAGCGTTTTTGTTTTAAAAAGAACAAATGAAACAAAGCTCGTTATATAGCAATATTGTTTATTTCAGCTTTTTACGGGAGTGTATCTTTCGATACACAGAGGATTGTCTTTATTGCCACTCCATTCCGAAGCACTCAACATATTTCCGAGCCGACGTCATTTATTGAAGGCAGCTGCTACTATTCTTCTGCTGTAAAATTTAGCACTCGATATTTTGGGACTGTATTCTTTCTCTGCTAATGTTCTAAAATTAAGAATCGATAGGTTATTCATCATTTAAAAACAATGTTGGGATAGGAAAGGTCCACTAAGGACGTGTCAGCTGGGAATCAGGTTCAGTAATAGTTGTTACCGCTATTAGACAAAGATTAGATTAAGGAATATCCGGTTAAATTGTAAACTTTGCACGGTATCCACTGGGCAAAAGTTTGTTTAGAGCATTTACAAGCCAATATGATAAGGTAAAATGTCCTTCCGATCCAAGTTTTGACCTATCAATTGTATGTCACTGAGAGCCAAACCAATTTTCTGATCGAATGATATGAAATTAATATTTTTGAATTGATAATCACGAACATTTTCATCATGTTCAATAAGTAACCACTGTGACTTATTTGATTATTTTCTGCCGGTTTTGATTAGTGAAGTTTTAGATTTATTTGAAATAAAGCAGAATAGATGCAATTTGTTAGAGATATTTTGCTTACATTAATACAATTTTATATATTCTAGCCAATCAAGTCTATGTACTCGAAATCCTCTTCTCTATGAGCATTTAGTGTCTAAATTATACTGTATTTGCTTACAATCGATCAGGTAAGAATATATAATTATGTATGCGAAGGTTTGCCGGAGCGTTCGCGAAAGGCTTTTCGAACACCCGGGACGTAACTCTTCCTTTCCTCTAAAGCAAACTGTGTATAATCCTTATATATTATTAAGTCCATATGAAGTGTTATGTATCATCTTTAATCATCACCAAGAAGGTGATTTTGAAATTGATTGTCTTGACTGACATGCCATGGTCAAAAGCTGGGATTCCCACCTAGCTGGCATTGGTCGAACTCAAATACTAACGAGGAGGAAATCTCTTCTTTCGGCCAGGGCACGTCTGTCTTGACTGGTGAAATTCTGGGCTGAATAGCATTTATATAAGCTTGACTGTTTGAAGAATATTTATTATTTCAACTGCAGACTTAACAATTAAGATGATCTTGTAAGAACTTAGCTACCTCTGATAGAATTTACGTACAAATATCGTTCAAGATTTTTAGATGACTTAGTTTAAATTTTGACTCAATATTTGTACTCTTAGGCTGGAGAACTTTAGGGATTAAAACTATATAATTGAACTTGTTTAATATTAGCTGTCCAATAATCACACACTTCGAAAGAAAAGTAAGTTTGATTGTGTCACAGAGTATTGTACACTTGTCATACACCTGAGCGGTGTTGATATCGGCTTTTTAGTAATTGAAAGAGTTCATTATATGCATGCTGAACAGTCTCAAGGCAAGTTCCCTTGCTCGATGTGAAGTCTTTGGGAGAAATATAAACAAAATTGTTCAAATCCTAAATTTTAGAGAGTAACCTGGAAGCTTTGAGAGACTCCAAGCCTAGTGAGTAATGCATGCTATATTTTGAAACAGCAGCTGATATTTAAGATGCGCATGATTGATATTAACATTATTGGCTTTTTGGTAAATATTTATGACATAATCTTCCGGCAAATCGATAGTCCATGACATCTGTATCTTGACTCATCCGACATAAACAATATTTTAGTAACAAAAACGTAAAGTAGCATTGCTTAGAAATAAAAAAAAATCTAAATCAAATTCTAAGGAAAACAAACGGATATCATTATTGCATGCACCTGTAAATATACTGTCAAGCATATCTCATGCAATATTTTAATGAGTTTATTGATGTATACTATGGGCGATCCCATCGAAATCATTTCCTCTTTGGGTTTAAATTTCTTGGATATATTCCAAAGTTAAATGTACGCGTCGACAATATTTAAGGTGATATTTAATTAATTGTTATAGGTTGCTGCATTTGTTTGGGAAAAATATGAACGAGTTTTTTTGTCGGATTAATACTGCATGAACCTGGGGAGTACAGTTTTCATCTGAGAAAAAGAGTTCATATTTAAATACAAATGCAGTGGTATTTTAATTATATAGTCATTTACTTGCTCTACATAAGGCTTGATTATAATAAATACAATACAAGAAACAAAGTAATTGAAAGTATGATGTATTCCAAAATAAATACACAATCTTAGAATCATCAATACACAATAAAAAATATTAATGCGTACATAGCAACGCCCAGCGACCTTCGAACTTAGTCGCGTGCTCGACATAAGTTTCAAAAAGAATTTTTGGTTTTGGTCAACTTAAAATAAAAATTTAGAGCCATATTGTGAATGAATGCGCGTTACAACAGCTTTCCCATTTGGTCTGGAATGAATGGATTTATTAGCTGAGTCAATTCAGCACTAAGTACATGTGTCTGTGATTTGAGCATGAAGGGACATGTCTTGACTCATCTGTATGTGTGTTTCTATTCTGTAATTGAATGTTTGGAATCATGGTGTGTGAAACTGTAATTATCAAATAGACGCTAATGAATATCGCGTTAATTTCATTCTGAGGGCAGTAAGGAGAATGTTATTGCATTTGGAAATGTAGTCGAAATTACAGTACAATTTCGCAATGTCTAATCAAGCTTTAGAACCCACGACATACCTCATATAATTCGGATTTGCAGAACTAAAAGTGTAAATTTTGAGGAAATTCAAGATGCAAAAATGCAAGTTTATTTTTTGCCATTGTTATTACCAGCTAAAGAGCGTATGTTTATGCCTTGTCACCTGCATACTTTTTGTAGGGACCCCAGCAATGTTATGACCTGTATGGCGTCTATCAATAGCCTAAATCCGAGACCTTGTGTCCACAAAGTTAACGTGGAAAATTGCAAAGCAGCTGATGTGTGACAGTCCCTACAGTCAGCGGAAATAAGAATTTTCGTCGTCTTGGCTTATTGGCTATGAACCTTTACTTTTCTACCAATATTTTAGTTGCATTATTTTTCCACGAATTTAGTAATGTGACCTATAAAATGGTATGTCTCGGATAGATATGCGATAGCCCTTGCCCTCAGTATGCTTTTCTATGTTATTGTATATACCCCTGAGAGCACTAGTCATAGTCGGCACATTCCATTAACGAAAGGTTACGAACATTTTACCTAAATAACTGTTTACTTGATTAAAATAATAGTTTCAATACTGCGTCTCTAACGTTTGTTGTGGACATTGCGAATGTCGCGTTCATCCATCTGCTTGTTTGAAACTTTCATTAGTGACTCAGTAAACTCGTCCACAGTGTTCACTATATCATCTTTACTTTCAAATTGACGAAAACGGCTGCTTTTGTTCATCAAGAAACAAATCTTAAAAACCAAAACCTAAACAACGTCTACATGATTGTATATGGTTTGGTTACAAAGTTGTTCCTAATAACCTATACTATTTTAGGCAAACGTGTCGTGCACGTGCGTGTAATATTAAGGTTCAATAACGTTAAATTAAAAACTATTCTGATAGTGTAAAGTTAATGGAGATAAAAGTTGTTCATAATAAACTTCATTATTGTAGTCTTTACGAGTGATCGTCCGCATTACAGATTAGGGCACCAAGTATGCTTAGATACGATAATAAGATGCTGAAGCATGACAAATTCATCATTAAGGCTTACAGTAGAGTGATACTCGTGTATATCACCTGCCCGGTCTTTTATATACCCCGAGCCTATATATAAATATAATCCATGAATGAATATGAGTAGCAAAGCATACACGGCAGTGAAATAGTGCAAATAGCTATAAGCTATAACCGTAACTTCACAGATGCTCGCGCACAAAATTATGTAGATATTCTGTCTCCATTATAAATAGAGAAACAATCTCCTTTTTTTATACAGTGTTCTCAACACGGTCATAAGAAAAGAGTTCAAGATTTTAAACATCTTACGTCAGACGTCACCCTACTCTTGTAGGCTTCCGCATCTGTAATGACGGCCATCTTCAAATTGTAGGTTAAAAGTAGATTAATGCGATCCGGAATATGTCCGCATTCAACTAAAGGAGAATGCATGAAAGTCTTCGTTTACAGAATGACGTGGAAGTACTGATGTCACAGATCGAAGAACTAAAAATGAACATTTTTATTGGAAGGACTACTTAGGAAAATCTTTTTTCTTTTCTATTAACTTCCGCTGAGTATGAGAGCAAATATACTTGCTAAAACTTAATTTGATTCCTTTGATTATACTTGCTTGCGTGGGTCGTATACACAACTGTATATACAATGACAACTTTGTCTGTTAATAAGGCTGAGACTGTATGGAATTCATTTATTATTACTAGTTTAGGTAATTTTCTTTTCTTAGCAAATTTTGTTTTTATAATTCGATTATTTTCTACGTCAACACATATATTTATTAAATCTTTTCTGAGGTAATAGAACAAACACCTTGCTAATTACGGATGCAAAGTCTGTGTGTCAAAGGTACCGCAAACTGGAAAGAATATTTTTACAGTTTTGAGCTAATCTTTCTACCTTGTTCATTGTTCTTGTTTTATAATGTTTCTAAACTTCGATTGCAGTATTAAAATGATTGTGAATTGAAATATCAACAGATTTGACAGTTTTCGGTCAGCCCGTCGGCTAATAATCATAGAGACACCAATTGTTTCTTTCAGATTTGTTGCACACATCATTCTCTTCAGCCCCACTGTCTAAAGACAATAAATGCATATCCGGACAAACGGTGAATTTTGACCAGATCATGGTCAATGAAAGAAACTATCATGACTCTACAAAAGGAAGCATCCACTACTTTGTGTGGACTGTAGTCTTTTTCTGTCACAACTTTGGAACGTGTCTCGAGCCAGATGAATGATTTAATCATTCCGAAAGAAAAGAATGCGATAAGAACGTTGTACTAACGATAATAAGCATAGAAACAGGCGTTACTAACGGGTCTAAATTGATGTGCTACAAGTTCGTTATGATTAAATTAAGTATTCTAACAACCAATGTCATGCTCAGTTAATTGATCACAAGTAGGTGTGAAATTTGTTTCTTAATGGACTGTGTTTAAAATATTCACTTCCTAACTGTGTGTAGTTTCCTATCCTTTTCATCATTTCAATAAAAGGACCTTTACATATTGATGTCAAAGATTAAATCAGTTTTCTACTTGTAGTTTGTTCGGACCACCTTACACACCTTCTCATGACTATGTAGATTTTTCAAAATCAACAAGGAAAATGTCACAATATTGATTTACAAATGAATGTTTAAAATGTAATTTATGACGACTTTGGCATCATTGTTGTATGTTATTTATATTTAACGAACTTATATAACTACCCATCGAAATGCATACATACATACATACATGCATACATACATACTACATACATACATACATACATACATACATACATACATACATACATGCATACATACATGCATTGTTTTGCTGTTACGTAATATCTTAGGTACAGGAAACACATTTGGTAAAGACATGATTAACGCTGGGCAATTTCTGGATTTTTAAAAAACAAATTAAAGATATTTTCCTCCTCTAAAAGCAGTTTAATCTCTACCATTATTTTTGATAAAGTGTAATCCTGCAAATATGCAAAGGAACACAACTTTAGAGCCTATTATGAAAGTAGGAACACACAAATGTACATATTTTATAAGTAATGCAATTTTCGATCGACGATTGGGTAGAAACAACAAAGAGTCAGTTAAAATGTTTTATTACCAAATATATTTTCCTATTAATTTGCATTCTCAACTGAGCTAGATGCGTTTATATGAAATGATCTAAAGTGATATTCTTCGACTAAATTTTTGCGGATTAACGTCATCTTCTGGCTCCAAATAGTTCAAATTTTTTGGTTTGAAACAGGAATAAAATATTGGGTTAAAGTATATATAGGTCAGTGACATGTCTTGAGAGGGAACCTGTAGATAAAACTATAGGATCTATAATCTTAATCTTAACTTTATTGTTTTCAGACTTAAGTTTAGATTTTTTGCATAAAGAGTTTACAAAAGACGGGATCAAGCCGTCCGAAATGGTAAGGTTTGGCTATTCTCCTCAAAAGATAGAAAAAATATGAGGTTGAAATTAGTTCAAGAAATGTAACACAAAGAGGAACTCATATTCACACTTTTTTCAGAATACAAAGAAAACTTCTGTGTAATCTAAGAATATTTCACGAAAATTAAGTATATATTCCCTTTAATTAAATACAGTTTTGACATTTTCCCCTTCATTTAAGTTTGAACCAATGTATCTCACGGCTTCTGTTTGACGAACACGAAGTATTTCCCGGTTCCACAACTCTCGTCTAATGACCAAAGAACCATCTTGCAAGGCCCGCCCCTCCCTGAAGAAGTCCTCAATAACCCCATTTGTCCAATATTTGGATCTTATACACGCACGTATTGATCATAATTCTTTTCTCATTCAAGTAATTCATCATTAACATTGTATTTGTATCACCATCAAAAGCGTTCCGTTATAAATCCGAAATCCAAGCCGGTTATCTTGTTACAAGTAGTGTCAGAAGTGGAATCTCGGATTTAACGTAGAACTACAATTATTGTTTCATTATTCTTGTTTGATCTTTTGTGTGTTTCAGACGTTCTTGACAAGACAGTGAGGTTAATTAGACATATAACATTACTTTATTTTTTGTACACATTTCATGTTTTTTGTTGCCTTCCGAGAAAGAAAATTTGGTTTGTACGTTGAAATTATAGTAATTACGCATTTTTGCATAGCAGTGCACTTTAGGTTGGTCATATCAGATTTTTGCAATCTCATCAATGAAAGAACTTGTGGAACTGGGGAAACAGTTTGGCTACGGGGGAGGGGGGTCTCTTAGAAATTTTGTCCGTGAAGAACTGTCTAGGTAAAGGGATCAGAGGTTAAAGGAGAGGAAATAGAAAGGGAGAAACTAGAAATGGAAAGGAAAGCCAAAAAGGAGTTGATAGAATTAGAAAAGAAGGCAGAAAGGGAGAAATTAGAGATAGAGCGACAGGTAGAGCGGGAAAGAGGGGAAGCCAAAGAAAGAAAAATGGCTTTTAAAAAGGAGAAGATAGAATTATAAAATCTGACCGAAAAGGAAAGGATAGAATGGAAATGGGAAGCAGAAAAGGAAAAGGTACAACTACTAAAAGATGTTGAAGATAGGAAATTAGAAAGGGAAAAACAAGTGAGGTTAGAAGCATTGGAGATAGAAGATAGAAATAGGGAGAGAGAACATCAAAGAAATTCTGAGCAAACTAAAAGAGAGGGGAAAGTGATTCTAAACTGAGAGGTCCAAAACTGCCACCATTTGAAGACGAAAAAGATAACATGGATAGTTATTTAAACTGGTTAGAAAGGTACGCCACTGTACAAAAATAAAAAAAGACGATTGGTCGCTTCATCTTAGCGTGTTGTTGAAGGTTAAAGCATTAGACGCGATGAAAGAAGCACTTCTGAAGAAATACGAGCAAACCGGTCAAGGGTTTCGCAAGAAGTTTAAGTATAGCAAACCCTAGAGAGGTGAGACATTCACCCAGTTCGTCAGTAGGACGTGCAATTACTTGCAGCGATGGGTGGAATGTGGTAAAGTCGTCAAGACCTTTGGGGGTCTTATCGATTTCTTGCTTCGGGACCAATTATTGACAACTTATGGCAGGGAGCTATATTTATTCTTGAGGGAAAGGTCCTTCACGAATATATATGACAGGGCCACACAAGAGGATTTATTCGCTTAAGCTCGGGGAGGATCCAAGAATGGCATCTCGCGAGACAGCAAAGGTGGGAATCAGGTTAAGGACCGAAAACCCAGGAAACCTAAGAAATCTGGTAGAGATAACCAGGGAAGGCATAAGGACAAGCAATGTTTCACTTGTAAGGAGTGGGGTCATATCTCCCCGAATCGTTTCTGAGCGGTAGGGATCAGGCCAGAGAGTCGCGGTGGCTATTTAAGGCAACGATCTGTAGAGGGAAAACTCTATGTTTCGCAGCAGGCTAAGCTGGAATCAGTGTGCGAGCCAGTGGTGCGTGCAGAGATCGGTCGCGATGCTATCCAGTCGATCGGCACGTGTATTTTTCATGAGGCACGGGTACTGACGACAAATGGCACTGTAAACGGAAAAGATGTGATCTTTTTGCGAGACACAGAATGTGCTAGTGTAGTCATGAAACTGAGCCTCGTTCGTGATGACCAATTACTTGGGTTTAAATCGCCTTGTATGATACTGTACCAAACAATCGTCCACGTTCTTGTCGCAAGGATATATATCGAAACAGCTTTCTTGACCATAACCGTGGAAGCGTTGTGCATAGCCAATCGAATCTATGAACTTACGATTGGCTATGTACAGGGATCTAGACTCTAAACCATGTCCGACTTCCGATTCCCGATCATCCAAGCAGTGCAAACCAGAGCTCAGGTAAAGGAAAATAACCATCTCCTACGTAAATTAAAAGTACCTGAAGCCTGAAGCCATTACCGATCTCTGCCGCGAAGAATTTCTGAACAAGCAAGAACGTAACGCGTCTTTACGTGCAACCGCGAGGAAAGTTTTGTCCAGTACCGTGAGGAACTATAAGAACCGGAGTGGGTCCTCTAGATTTCTACATCGTAATGGCTTCATGTATAGAGAGTAGACTACGCCTGATGGTATGAAGTTCTTGCAGCTAATTGTTCCCCAGAAATTTAGGTCACACGTTCTCAAGGTGGCGCACGAGTCGAGTACGGCAGGCCATTTAAGTATGAATAAAACAACGGTTAAGGTATTACGAGAATGTTATTGGCCCAAGGTTAATAGTGACGTAGCACAATTTTGTCGTTCATGCAAGGTTTGTCAGAAAACGGTCTCAAAAAGGAATTGGACTACGTCAGTGACATGGAAGGTAGGTTAAATATGCAGAAATATTACGTAGAAAGACCTGATGAAACAACTGATAAAGGCGTCTTGAACGTAGTAAGTATAGCGGTGATAGAGGATAGGTCGTGTGACGAATCGGAATTCGTCTCCAGTACAAAAATGCCCCTTGAATACCCCATAGACTTAGGTAAAGAAGGTAAAGAACAGATCAATGTATGTCCGGATTTATCTGAGGGTCAGCATACGCAGCTCTTGGAGGTTTTGTTCCAATACCCAGACGTGTTTACGGACAAACTAGGCCGTACTGGATTGATTCAACACGAGATCAGGTTTCATACCTCGGAGCCGATCAGGATTAAAGAATATCCAATACCCTTAAATGCGCAGGAGACAGTCAACGAAGAAGTGGGGAAAATGTTAGCCCAGGGAGTGATCGAACCTTCCAGTTCCCCGTACTCGTCATCCGTTGTGTTAGTCAGGAAAAAGACGGGACAAACCATTTTTGCATTGACTTTCGGCAACTTAGCGAAATCACTGTGTTCGATGCAGAACCAATGCCAGACATAGAAAGCTTATTTTCAAAATTGGCAGGCAAATTAGATCTGAGCAAGGGATATTGGCAGGTACCAATCGATAGTAATGACCGCGAATTAACGGCATTCGCGACTCCCAAAGGTCTTTATCAATTTAAAGTTATGCCTTTCGGTTCAGTCAACGCCGGTGCGTCGTGCGTTCGTCTCATAAGCAAACTTTTAAGCGGTATGGAAATCGTCCACAGCAACGTAGATTATATCTTTGTTTATACATATAGTTGTGATGAAGATATTAAAATATTAAGGGATATGTTTTTTAGACTTCACACAGCAAATCTTTCAGCTAGGCCCACCAAATGTAGCATAGGATATTTTAACCTAGAATGTTTGGGCCATCTTGTAAGTGGACTAAGATAGTCGAAACCTCACCCAGACAAAATAGGAGTAATTAGAGATGCACCTAGACCAGAAACAAAGAAAACAAGAAATGTCTTTCCTAGTTTTGATTGGGTTTTACAGGAAATTTGTACCAAATTTTGCGTCTATTACCAGCCCATTAACAGAATTGACTAGGAAAGGGCAACCGAATATAATTCCCTGTGTGTGTTACAGGAAAACACGTTTAAGACAGAAACTGGTAAGTGCACCAATCTTAAAGTTGCCAGAATTGAACAAAACTTTTGTGCTGATGACTGATACATCCGATACGGGACTTGGGGCAGTTTTGCTACATGAGCAAAAGGGTATGTTATTGCCCATTGCTTATGCAAGTAGGAAATTGCTCTCTAGGGAGCAAAACTTCTCCGTGATTGAGAAGGAGTGCCTAGCCTTAGTATGGGGGATATGAAAGTTTCATGCATATCTTTTCGGGAGGGACTTTACCTTATAAACGGAGCATCAGCCGCTCTTATACTTGAACAAAGCAAAAGTCGCCAACGCAAGATTGATGCGTTGGGCATTATCTTTGCAACCGTATAGTTTCAAAATCGAAGCGATTCGAGGGTCGGAAAATGTGGGTGCTGGTTTTTTAAGTAGGGTGTAATTAGCAGATCATTTTCGTTCAATATTCAAAAATTGAATGTTTTAACACTTGTTTATGTTCACATTCCGTGATTTTTCTAAAAGTGTTACCACATTTTTTAAAGGATGAGGTATTGTCACGGAATTGCATATTGTACAATATTTGGAAATAATGAATTCGGTTCATCCTATGACGCACGTGCGAATTTCCTTCGATGGTAAAAAGCGAATACTTACAGCGCACAGACGATGTATGACTGCATCGTCTGTCTATAAATGCCTAACGGTAAGATTAATCTTCACATTACCGAACGTCTTGTCGGTGAGCGGTCTACGTAAGGACTTGCACATCTTCGGCTGTAGATGTATGTGAGTTATTTATTAATTTCTTGTGTATAAGTTAGAACTATTGTACTACCACGTTTATTTTTTTTCTATTTTCTATGTAGCTTTGGCTTACGTAGTATAATGCAAATATTTTATATTCTTGTTTGTGACTTAGCAAGAGATTTATATTAACAATATAAAATTGCATTTTTAAGAAACGTTTAACACCGGAGGATTCTCATCGGGCACGGGTCGGTTCACTTCTGATCCTGTTTATTGTTTTGTAATTATTATGCCGATAATATAATCTGTATAGCTTACCGTATATAACGTCATTACGTTTTATCGTATATGCCCGTGCCATGCATAGTACACGGTGTCAGGTTATTTTCAGCTGATCGGAGTCTACGTGGTACCAGCTGTAGAGCTAACTGTAGAATTTGACCATATCAGCTGTATAGTTGAACCATAGCAGTCATAGAGCTGAGTGAACAGTGTTGCTGGTCGAGTAGCAGGTGATCGGGCGTTGCTGACCGATTGATGGGCGCTGATTGCTTGATTGACCAAGGAATTGAATGGTGGTCGGTGACTACCTGGAACACTGACTCCTTGATTGACCAGTGTGACTGGTTGCCAAGTGCGCTGGTGACGGAGTGTGTAACTCCATACGTGTAATCTTTGAGCCGTGGGCTAATTTTGGGGTTTGTAATACACAGTACTTTGGAATTGTAAAGATATTTTGTTATAACTGTCCCTTTGTTTTCATCATTTTACAATTTGGGTAAAATACCTGTTTTCGCTATTTGAGTGAATTAATTTTTACTATTTGAGTAAAACTCAACATTTTGTTCGTCGTGTGAAATTAGTGGATCATTCGTCCTTGTACTGTGTAAGGTCATTTATTTGTATTTTCATTTGTTGCATTATTAGGTCCGTGCGTATTATGTTAATATGTCCAATATTTAATGTTGTATGACCGTAGGGGAAAAACTGTAAATATATACGTTATGGGCAAAATAAGAGTCTAACACTTTTGGTTATTTTAATTTCCAACATGAAACAAAAAAGATTACTATCATACAGGCCCAATTTCTTCCGTTAAAAATTCAGATGGGGCACACTTTTTTCCAAAATTTTAAACTTATCGACCTTTATAACATGAAATTTCACTTGTCCCATGAGTGACTCACAAAATTAAATCTTTAGTCATTAAATTCACCTGGTGCCCAGAGGAATGTATTTTCAAAATAGTAACATTTATATTGTGCCATTTTCTTGGTTTAAATTAGTTTATATTGAGCTTGTCAATGGTGTGTGCATCAATTTGTTTCAGATAGAACATATCAGGTAGTTTTTGGATCAGATTGATTTATGAACCATTTCTCATGATTTACATATTCTTATCATTTCTTAGTACCAATAGGACCACTGTTAGAAAATAATCATCGACGGGTAGAATTGCTTTTGTAATGTATTAAGTGACCTTGTAATATTAGAAAACGTATATCATTCGCATGCATCTGAACTAATATCAATTTCATGCATACGCGAAAAGAAATCATATACACTTATCATTACATCATTACACCTAGATTTGTAATAGCATTTAATTGTCTGCATCATGTAAAAACAGACTCTGAACAATTGGTCAACATTTTCTCTGTCTATGGTGAATCAGTATTCAAGTACATAATATAAAAAACAATGTCAATCTTCAATTTCGCATAATGCTATTGTCTAGCATCAACTCTCTCAGCCATTTAAATCGTTTTAGGACCGCAATGACGCTCAAATTTTCACAAGACTATTACATGCAGATGTAACTACCTTGAAAATTATAATATTTTGTTAACGTTGCCGTTGCGAGGTAGGATCCATCTTTAAGGGGTAGAAGAACAATATTTCTGTATAAATTCGAGTACATAATTAAGATTAGAATTCAATCATACTAACTCCATAGAGAGAGTATATTATATTGTCGAAAGTTTGCTTCCCTCTTTCAGAAATTCTGCTTGTGAGCAAATAACGTTCACACAGAGAACCAGTCTAGAAATTTCACGGTACATAAGAGTGATTGATGAGTTCCATTTCGTGTAATGTATTGAATACATTTTCAGGATATATGTCTGGTACCAATTTCAATCAGACGGGAAACAGAGCAAATCATCTTTGCATTTCCAGAAGGTCCAACATGGGCTAAATATCAAGACGG
The DNA here is from genome assembly GCA_028554795.2 of Sinohyriopsis cumingii. NCBI lineage: Eukaryota > Metazoa > Mollusca > Bivalvia > Unionida > Unionidae > Sinohyriopsis > Sinohyriopsis cumingii. Next base: position 156,179,747 of record CM068829.1, read on the forward strand.
AAATGTCGATTCTGGATCCAGGGGTCATATATATGGTACAGAACATGAGATGGGCGTATTCGGTGATTTCACCTCTTTCTCACTTGCAGTTCTTGACAATGATGCTCCATGTGCTGTTTGCTGAATCCGTCGTTCTGTTTTCTGTTATGATCCCAGGTAGAACAAGTTACTATTCCGGATGGATGTATGAATGCTCTAGTCATCTAGTCTTAATGTATCACAGTCATGCTTGGGCATCAGTGTACATATGCTTGGAACGGCGACCCATAATCTATTGCTGGCGGGGCAAGCAGCCAGCATGGTCGTGGATGTCATATGTGGCACGCTGCGATGGCCACCATACGTCAACGAGCGGGAACTTGCATGTGTAGTCTGCTCTAAATAGACAATAGGTTTATTTGCGATTACTCTAATAAGCCGTGACAAGTTACCTCTCTTGTCCAGATCACTAGCTGATGAGCACATAAGTTTTTGATTTGTATTTTTATATTGTGTTTTCATTTAATGAAAGAATAATGCATTTAGATCTTACCCAAAACAAACAAAAATACTTCAAGGATGACAATAATTAGTTAAAACATAAGCATATCTGAAAACAAGGTAAACATTTCATTTATCCAAAACCTAAAATTCACAACTAAATGAAGAAACATATACATGTATAATAGTGTAAATGAACAATTAAATAATTTATAAGGGAGAAGACATTTCATTTTGCTATTTATAGACACTATATATCTGCATACATCCAGTCTTATATGAGTTCCTTGGACTGTAAATATCTTTTATCCCGATATGTGTGATTCACAGACCTATATGGACGACGGACATATTTTCACAAAAAATATGTTAGTCACTTTTGAATCGGGAATTTAATTCCAGCTTGCCAGAGGTATTTGACGTCATTCATACGACCAAGAGACAATTTACTGCATTGTGATACTGCTATCTAATGGAAGTCAGCATGGTTCAATACGAAGCACTGAATCATTCGACTCGGCAAATAACCTTTCTAACCTCATCATTTCATCTCTTTTTAAAACATTACGTTTTCGTCTTTCGCTTATATAGTTTCAACGAATTGAAGTAAGTGAATTTTAACATGTCAATGTTACTTTTTATCGAATCTTAAAATACCATTTAAAACAATTTTAGTTATGTGACAATCTCTCAATATATGAGACATTGTCTCTGCGTGTAGCAACAAAAAAAATAACAAACAGAGCATGTTTAAAAGAGTTATAATTCTTTTGTAGAAATGTACTTTTTAGGCAACATTCTATGAAATATTAAAAGCTGCAGCCATCTAAGATTTGAACGTTTTATATGTTTTTTTATTGTTGCATGAAAAAATCTGCCAGTTATTTTCTAAATTACCAGGTTCAAGATTCCATTTTCTTCTATAATGTGGTACTTCTTTGTTTCTACTCAACGTTTCATATATACCTCATCCCTATTTATTTTTACAGTTTTATCCACGCCAGTATTTTAAAGTAATTTATCATATTAACAGAGATATTTAAATATAATTTTGGTCGCCACATTGAAGTTGATTTTTCCATTCGAAAGATTTTGCCACTTATGAAATGAACATGAATTGATACCTTAAATTTGTTGTTGTGGCAATCTATTAGAAAGAATTGGGTACATGTTGAATAAATCATGTATGAATTTTAAGGCATGATATTCCTAGAAAAAGAGCAAGTGTTGGTCTTATTTTCATCCTGGTTTTCTTCATGAACATCTCATTCTCCGTCGATTTATGAATGAAGTAAAGTACTTTTATATTTTTGAGTAGTTTCTTTGATGCCCATTTCTCATAAAACAAAATTCCTTGTAGACCTGTGCAACTTCTATACTTTTAATTTCATTGGAATCATTTTTCATTGTTGGAGGGTGTGCTAAGACCATCACTCATTTCGCACAAGTAATGAATTTACATATTATCTATTTATAGCATTTTAGAACAAGCCCTATCCCCGCTTCCATTGAAGCTGTCCCACTATAGGAAATAATTTGATTTCCCTCCTACTTTTATATTTAGTCCGTTATTACGTGGACACTTATTTTGACATCTAGCATCCAATTTACGTTTTCAAAAATCCACTCTTCCATATCACATGCATAGGGATTATTTAGGTGTTTTCACTGATGTGCGCATAGATATTCTTTGCTGCACTAACATTAACTTTTCTAACTACCAATTAAACAGCATGGCTAAATATTTTGGACGGTTTAAAAGATGGTGATATGTAATAAATGCAAAACCACATGCTTTATTCCAAGTCATTTGATATGGTGTATTAATCCCTATTGGAATATGTAATCCTGAATCTTATTCAACTTGTTCCTACTGCACACTTGGAACAAAACATGTATGTAGCATTGGATATATCACTATTATCAGTGGTGCTTTATATTTACAATGTTTAAAATGTATAATCAGGAGAAAGTTGATTGATTGATTGAGATATAGCACCACAGAAAAGGTTATATGTAATATTATTTAAGTTGATAAAAAAAAGTTTATTATCGACCAGCAATGAAAAAATCAGTTAAAATCAAAACGATAAGATGATAAGGGTAATATATAAAGCTACCCGATCAACGGGCAATGTAAATGGTGTGTGTCAATGAATATTTCGATTAAAAGGTACTTAGTGTGAACGAAGGTATATACATTACATAAAAATACTAAAAGAGATAGCATAAAAGTTATATTTTATAATAAATATTTACTTCTTTCAGGAATTTAAAGGTGCAAGACACGTTTATTGTACCACGAGGCTCAATCATGTGAGGAACATTGTAGCAATGATTGCGTGCAGGTTGTAGTTCAAAACAGTCTATCATAAAGCGTATAACAGTGAACGGTTCATTGCAAAACCGCACTAAAGTGGGTGTTCGTCTTTAGCATGTAGAAGTGAGTTATATAAGGATGACTAATTCTAATTCTTGCAACTATTACCTCGTCCCTACGGTTGGATCTGTAGGACGGAGCCTATTTTCATAGGGTTGGCTTGAGTTTGTTATTCAATGCGTCATTACATGAGGCGTAAAAACTTTTTGATAATAGGTTTAAAATCAGTGCATTGTATTTTAAACTCAGATAGTTCTAGGGATAGGGCCATTTTAGCAGCGCGATTTGCTTTTTCATTCCCTTTAATACAAATATTTCTGGGTAACCAACAGTATACTATATTGTGGGAGGAACGCAGCTCGGCACGTTTGATGAGAATATTGGTACTGATAGTGTGTCGGAGAAGATGATGCAATTTATAATACATTTGCTTTCGATATATTTCTTAGCAAGGTCTATTGCTCTTATTTTGGCTAAAACTATTGATGTACCATTTGGTAAGCGAACTTTTGTTGTGTGATTTCCCTGAACGAAAGCTGCAGCAGCCTTTTCCTCATCTTTTGATCCATCAGTGTAAATTCTTGTGTAGTTATTAAATTCGGCGATACATTTTTGATAAGCGTTGAGAAGATGGAAGGGTTTGTGCAAGATTATACCCATCGTGTAGCTTAAAAAGTACTTTGGTTGGTTAAGTAGCCAAGGGGGTGTTTCGGAGATGGACGTCTTCTGGATTTTAGAAAGATCAATATTTGTATAGCCAAGATTGGATGATATTTTAACGACAAAGGTAGGTATAGTATTTGGTTTAGTTTGGTATAATGTTTTGCATTTGGGTTCAAATACAGCCGCAAAAGCAAGGTTTAGATGGTTCGATCTTAATTTGAGGGTTTGCTGTATCGAAAGCATTTATCTACGATGTGATAAAGGAGCTGGTTCACTTCAGCGAGAAGGCTCTTAGACGGGAGATGTCCTAAATGCTTCCAGAGCTTCCTTGATGGTGAATTGAGTCAAGCATCTTTAATTATGAATTCCTGGATGAACCATGGCTTCTTTACATTCTTTAGTGAGCCAAGGTTCTTTTGTTCTTTTTTGAGTTCTGTTAGGACTTGGGAATAGATGCTTCTGCAATATGGATTAAAACAGAAGTAATATGTTGAATACAGTCATTAACGTTTAAAACGGTATCACAGTAGTGCCTGGATTGACAAAGTGTTTCAAACTTGGCACAGTCGGCCTTCTGTAAATTCCATTGTGTAATTGATTCATCGATTGTAAAGTTAATGTTCTTAAGAGAGATTGGAAAGTGGTCACTGCTGTGAAAGTCATCAGCGATCTTCCATTCATAGTCCAAAAGCAGCTAAGAAGAACAAACTGTCAGATCGATACACGTGTGTGTATTCCTTCCTGTGTGTAAATCGATGATTTGGTGTTATATAGACACAAATCGTATCTAGAAATGAAATCTTCTACCTTCTTGCCTCTGTCGCTTATGTAATTTGATTCCCATACAATGTTATGGTCATTTAAATCTCCGAGTTTAACAAATGGTTCAGGCAGTTTTTGAACACGGTTGACCAATTCGTTTGGTAGCAGGTTGGTGTTTTGGTGGTAAATAAATGGAACAAAAAGTAATGTAGATTGACGCTCACGACAATGGCTTGCACATTGTGTTTAAGGGAATGACGCAATGAGGGGCCCTACTATTCACAATAATGGAAACTCGTCTTGATGCTCTGTCAACATTTTTTGAGTAAGTATTAAACAAGGAGTAGATTTTAAGTGTAATGTTGTCCGTCTCTTTTAAAACGTTTCCTGCAAGCAGAATGTCAATGTAGATTGTTTTAAGTCCTTGACAATATCATAGTATGATGGTGTTCTTCATTACGAACTTAAAGCGGGGGTGATGTAATTTGATTAGACCTTTCGCGGAGGAAATATATGTGCTTATTTATCTGGAGGAAGTACGAGGTTAAAGGTTTTGATTGTAGGTCTAGAGCGACCTTGAGTACATCCATGTCCTCAAACTCGCCAAATATGTTATATATTGACGGGGTCATCAGACACCGTTTGCTGTCTACTTGTTTGTGATCTCTTTATACTGTTGGGAGATTTTGGTGTTGTGTTGTTGAATGTTGTTTGGGTGGATATTGTACTCTTCTAAGGTTTGTAATGTGGTGTGCTTGAGATTGAGAGTGAATCAGGTGGGCTTGTTTGCCTGGAAGTAATAGTGTTCACCAAAAGTTGACCACTAAAATAATAGACTGGAGGAATCAACAAGTGATAGGTCGACTTTTGAGTTCTTGTGTTAAGTATTTCTTTTATCATAATTTCCATGGATATCCAAGTACTGTTGCATTTGCTCGTCATGAACTTCCACTGAGAAAAAATATTTGATCTAATTGGACGGCCTGAGGTAATATGGCCGTGTAACAGCATAAAGTGTTGTTGGAAAACACCTCCATGGAACTGTCACTGGGTAAGGTTAAGTAAAATTGGTTATGGTGGCTCATAATTCCAGAGTTCTAGGGCTGTCCGAGGGGTTACTGGAAGTCAGAGCAGTGACTCTGCACAAAATAGGGTTGTTGTTGGAGTGGTGACTGGTACTGGACACAAGATTCCCGTTGTTCCCGTTCGAGGAGAATATCAGGGATGGATTGGGAAGAAGGTAACCGATGCAACTGCTCAATAAAATGGTCCACAATTGTTTGTCTCCTTGCGACAAACTCAAATTGGCAATGGCTGCACCGATAACACAATATACCACAAAGATTTGGCAGAAAAAGACGATTTGTTTTTAGGCACACGTTCTCCACACCACACCCACAAATGTTGTTTCTGTAAATCTTGCAGAGAAGAACTGGGTGAAGGAGTAAGCGCTGCAGTGGTAGCGGTAGCTGAAGAAGTGTGAAAGGGCATGATAGTCACTTCTTTTTATAGTCGATGACTTGCGAAGCGTCGATCCAAGAATCAAAACTGGGTGGATATCCTTTCCAACGCACTTTGACTTCTTTGACACGTCGTTTCCCCACTTTTCGGGTTCTGCTTACGAGAATGCTTTCGATGTCGTACACATAGTCTTCTTTTTTGGTGACACGTTGTAGCTCAGGCAAGTAAAGCGTTCCTTTTAAAACGTTCCTTTTAACACTTCTCCGTTCATGTCTTCCAATTTATGGACGACAGGCTGACGGCCATGCACTCGTCCAGTTAGGTAAGCAACCTATTTTGAAAGTGCTTTTGGTTTTGCCAATGCGCTTCCAATTTCCTACGGCCAACACTTCACCTTTCTTGGGGACAGCCACCGTCGGTGACTTACCAAAGAGGCGACCAGAAACCAGCACTTCGTTGTCGAGTGTCGCATCTTGCGGGGCACGTCCAATGCTTCGATGGTAAGATTGGCTGTACGCTTGCACCAGGTACGGTAAGATATCGATGTACTTGAGAGTGTGGTGATGCGTACAATATTTCCACATGCGTTCATTCAAAGTGCGTTGAAAACGTTCCACGATACTGGCCTTGGTTCAGGATTCTCGGTAGTAAAAAAATGACTGTCACGTTTCTTTAATTCTTTTTGAAAAGCTTGGTTCAGAAATTCGGTGCTTTTGTCCCTTTGCCATCGAAGAGGGTGACGACCGCTTTGTTTCAATACCAGTTGCAGGGCTCGCACTAACTCGCTGCTCGATTTGGAAGTTAATGGTACGACCCAGGCAAATTTGGAAAAGACATCGATGACACAAAATAAATATTTGTAGCCACGATTGTAGCTGGCCAAATGAGAGACATCGGTTAAATCAACTTGCCATTGATGATCGATGCCTGCGACTTCTGGAAAACTTGCGTCGAATGGGTTTGTGTAAAGTGTAGCTAGCTTGGTCTTGCACTTGAGGTAAACGGAGACTTTTCAGTCTACGTTTTGCAGCACGATACAATATTTGAACTCCTCCGTAACCTGCAGGATGGGATGGATCGTAGTAAATGCTGGCTAACACCTTTTCCATTTTTTGTTTGTTAATAAGTCACCCACTCTTCGCTGATGCTACTTTGGATGGGGCGAAAGGGAGGTTTGGAAACAGATTTACGTGTCCGATGGGCCACGGGAGTAGAAGTCGAGGCTAGTGGTAGAGGTGATAATGGAATGGTTTTGGTCTTCTTTTCTTTTTTCACTTCTGGTTTCCCTTCTTTCTTGTTCACTTCTGTCGAAGGAAAAGTGGAGATCATCTTTTTAACCCAAGCTTTCATTTCTTCTCGTTGGCGTGTGGGGGAAGGGGTTAACAAGGACATTGCAATCTTACTAGAAATAGGAGCTACTGACGGTGTTTTAAAAACTTCTCGTATCTCTTCTTCCTCAGGGTTTCGTGTGGTAGCTTCTCTCATGCCCCTGTGGATGGTAGTGGTGGTAGTGATCGTGGTGTGTGGGATGGAGTTTTTATCAAGTAGAGCTGTTTCGTCTAAAGCTTTATGGTGAAAGAGTTGCAGTCGTTGCAAGAATTGACCGTACTTTTGCGATTTTTCTGTTTCGGACAAAACGTGGCGATCCATCAAGGACAGCAATTCGTGTTGAAACTGTGACATCTCGGTCAAATTGGACTTGGGAGGCAAATGCGGGGTTCGTTGTTCTTATCAACGATGGTATTCCATCCATCGTTTGTAAGGCACTAAAGCTAGTTTTCGTCCTTCCATTCGATGTGAAGGGTTACGTCTGAGATCTTGGGACTCAGTGGGCCTTTTATCTTGCTCCCACGAGACCTCTCAACATGGTTCCTAAGACTCCTTTCAGCAAAGGTCCTAACAATAGAGGCAAAATTCCTACACGTTGGACCAACATCTTCTTATTTTGAGGAATGGGGATTTTCTTTTGAACCATTTGGCGAAGAATGTGACGATGTTTGCCTAAGCATTATTTCTGGTGTTTCCACAAAGGTATCGTGTCTTTCGAGACGTTCAAATAACATTCGCACACAGTATCGAGGATATCTTTGGAGGCTGTTTGAATGAGGGTTTTTTTTCGCATGGGTGGCGAAGCTTTGGACAGGAGAGACAACATGTCCCCATGTATGACTAAACTAGGAGGCAGTCCTTTCCTTTTCTTTCCTTTGGGTTTAGAAGAGGGATGTTTTCTGGGGGGTGACATCTTTGGATCTTCAGGAGCACAAAAACACTGATACCCGTGCTTTGTCTCATACCTTTTTATAATGGAACGCGTCGCCACTGATTGTCTTTACGTCGTATCAACTTGATGACATGCATCTTGCTTGGATAAATCCAGCAAACTCTGTAACATGCCCGATCTCTCTTGGACTTTGATTTTTTGAGCAGGTACTTTGTAAGCAGCTGCCACTGCAGCTAAAGAGGAGGAGGGTGTCACCACTGGAGGAGAAGTTCTTGGAGACACGGGCTTTCATGGTGTCATCAACGGAGAAGTGGATGAACCTGAGGCTACCGGAGACGCGGTCACCGTCGTTGCACGTCGTGGTTTGCGAATGTAAGGTTGCGTCCTGGCCGAAGTGCCTCTCTTAGGACTATAAGCTGTTTTATGTGGGCTTTTCTTTTTCTGGGAACTTCTCTGTATCTTTTTCTGGTGGCTTTTTTCTACGGTTGTGACCTGGTCTTGACTCCGCTGCACTTTTCTTCTTGGGGCTTCGTTTGGCTTTTTTTCTTGTTGAGAACTTTGGGAGCATTAGGATCCCATCTTAAGAGGGAGCGAATGATGGCACCTCCTAGACTACCGCTTCTCCAGGTTTCAAAATGATTTTCTTTTTGCTTTGAGTGTCGATGCGGGGATCGTCCAATTGGGTCAAAGCTACTTTGCTTCTATCAAAAAAGCGTTTGCTTTGATGAGAAATCTGAATGATGCCTTGCAGTAATTAACGTGCTGTCACCGTGAACCATCGTAAGACTTCTTTGAGACTGGTTTCTAAGACATGAGCACGTATTTGTTCATTTTTTCGCGACTGGTGCCATACAAGGCACAAGTCAATTTGATGGGAAGATGAGACTGAAGGGACCTCATGTTGACACTGTGTGAGACAGACGAAAAGTGTCAGAGGTTTTTATAGATTTTTTGGGTGAAGTCGAGGACGGAGACATGTACAGGACAGGCCTTCCGTCTTGACAACAGTGGTGAAACAAATGGGTACAAACTCGCAAATAATTGGGATCAGTGGGTTTCAAATCAACAAGTAAATCGGAGTGTGGAGTTTGAGTGGCATCGTCGTACGTATGAGTTAACCAAGGCATTCCTAACTGTTTGGCTAAGACTTGCACTTGCGATTTATCTCGAGGGCTTTTAAACAAAACCACGTAATGAGCATTGAGACTGATGGTGCGATTGGTTTTACTTTGTTGAAACAAATTTTGAGTGATGTAAATGACACTGGCATTACGATGATGCCCTTTGCACGTAAACCAAAGTTTAATTTCTTCTTCGTCTTCTCCTAACATGTCGTCGAAAATGACCAAATGGGTTTGACGGCGGTCAGACACGATTATGTCGTCTTCGTTAGGAATGCCTTCCACAAACACGATGGAATCGCTTTGACTTTCTCGCAAGAGGCTGTACGCCGATTGCCACTCTTTGTAACACCATATGATTCGTTGAGGTGGACGATCGATCAAATGATGTTTATTTTTGATCAAACGTTTGACAAATTCAGTTTTGCCTGAACTGCTAGGTCCAGCAATGAGCATCGTAAAGGGATGGCGAAGATACAAAGCCTCCCAACTGGCACGATCTAAGTGTTCGTCGATGACTTTGAAAGTGGAGGAAGAGGGAGCAGATACATAAGAGGTAGCCATAGTGTCAGGAATGTCACTTGTGACACAAAAACATACAAGATAAGAGTTTTTATACTTTTTCAGGACACGTTTATTGATGTTTTAAAAATAAACACGAAAGACTAAAATACAGAAAAGCCAAAGGGTTAAGTACAACGATAAAATGCACATTAAAATGATCAAAGTGGAATAGAAACAAGTCTCTGTACAGCATGTTTTGGGTAACCAAGATGGCATACGGACAGGGTGTAATGTTCATACAGGTTCTACAGCGGGTAATGTCACACAAGTGTCCTCCCGAAAGGGTCTTTCAGGAATGTCCATGACGGGTTTTTCTGGTACTGTCACTAACACAGGTTGAAAAGTGTCTGTTTTCCTTGGATGTTGAAAGGAAGGATCACAACTCTCGAGCATAATTGGCCACTTCTTGTGTCCAAGCCTCAAAACCCCATTTTTTTCCAGTCACGTACAACTGTCACAAGCTACACAGACATCGTAATCCACCTCTTCGGTACCTAAAAGTTGACGAATCTTTTTTTCCTGCAGAGATCGAGAAGTATCCAGATGAAAACGCAAGGCTTTGAGCAAAATGAGTCCCTCGTGAGAATTTAAAGCCATTTGGGTGGTAAGTACTGTTTGTAAAGAGTCCACAAGGAATCGGCTGATAAACGAAATCAAAGAAAACAAGTCATTAAGACACACACCACACGTCGACCCAAATTCAAAGGAAACAGTTCTTGTAATAAGTGATGGTAATCATGCACAGTTTGAATAGTGTCATTGAGTTCCTTCCACGAAATCTGCTGAATCACTTTTGGTAAAAGCCGTGGATTAGTAGCCTGTTTTTATAACCTCTTGTTTTCGGTAACAATAAATGTACTTTCTGCCCAGAGATATTCGTTCTCCAGTTGGGAATCTAAATGCTCCAAGCACTAATCTTCAGTTCAGAGTTCGTTCCGAAGTTTCCTCTTTCACTAAGCAGATGTTGCGTAAAAGAGTTTTGTAATCCTTCAACTCTTTTTCCTGAGTTCGTTGCAGCAGGTGTACCTCGAAGTAATGAAAATCATGATCCTTCTCGTCCTCGAAGTGTTTAACAAGTTTCGACCACTGGAACACTTTCTCATGAATCAGTTCTCTTATAGCATTCAGGTACCAGTGGTTTAAACACCGGTGACGTAACGGATGCAATTGTTCTTTACGTTCCTGTTGTATTTTGACCAGTTCTCGGTAAATGAGTTCTCTCAACTCCACAGGCAAACCAGAAATGTTCTCTTGTAAAGTATAAATGATCAGGTCATACTAAAACACTCTTTTGTCGGAGGTAATAAGTGAATTTTCTGTACTAACTCTTCCTCAGGTACTCGTTGTAGAATGGTCAACATGTAAGTAGTAGGATGAATAGACACCAAAGTTTTACTGTCCTTGTCCAGTTTAACAATATCTGACCATTGGAACAGTTTCAACTCAATCAGTCCTCTTATAGTATTCAGGTACCAATGGTTTAAACACCGGTGACGTAATGGATGCAGTTGTTCTTTACGTTTCATTTGTATTTTGACCTGTTCTCGGTAAATGCGTTCTCTCAACTCTACAGGCAGACCACGAATGTTCTCTTGTAAAGTATCAATGATCAGGTCATACTAAAACCCTCTTTTGTCGGAGGTAATAAGTGAATTTTCTGTACAAATCTGATTGTACTCCAATAGCTAAACCAAATGTTTTCATCTCTAGTTCTCACACTACAGATCGCAGAGAATCTTCCTCTAGAGACATAATTCGATCAGGTAAAAGACTTTGGTAATCCACTACCTCTTCCTTAGGTGCTCTTTGTAGAATGGTCAACATGTAAGTAGTAGGATGAGTAGACACCAAAGTCGTACTGTCCTTGTCCAGTTTAACAATATCTGACCATTGGAACAGTTTCAACTCAATCAGTCCTCTTATAGCATTCAGGTACCAGTGGTTTAAACACCGGTGACGTAACGGATGCAATTGTTCTTTACGTTTGACTTGTATTTTGACCAACTCTCAGTAAATACGTTCTATCAACTCCACAGGTAAGCCACGAATGTTCTCTTGCAAAGTATCCATGATTAAGTCAGTCAGTTTAATTGTATTTACAATCTTCTCCTAGAGCAAAAGTAATCAACATAGCGAGTAATTTCTGGCCACTGCCATTCAAGGTAACGCCCAAGAATGTCAATGAAATCGTCTAATGTAAACGGCCTAAAGCGGAATAATAGGATGAACACATCCTTGATCCAGAGAAATATAACACATTTGTTGACTTCTCTCACTTTCATCTTGTGAATTTCTCGACACAAAAGTTCTACAGTCACCCAATGAGATTTCCCTCTGGCAAGTCCCTACCAAACTTCCTTGTAGATTTTCTCTTGCAGTTCGTTTGGTAATGATTGAATAAAAAAATTTTAATTTAGTTAAAATACTGGTCTCGGTGATTTCCAACATTTGACTCCTAGCCAATCTGGTTTCTTCAACGACATGGTAGGTTACTTCAATGACTTGGTCCCACTAAAGGTAGGTAGTGACAATTTGGGGATCATCGATCATGTTCCAGGTAGGCTGAATCTTGTTGTTCCCACTGGCGTAGTGACACACCGCAACTAAAGCACAAGATTTTTTCCCCCTCGCCCAAGTAGAATAATCGGGCTCTTCCTAATTCTTCAGGGTCGGTCCTCCCAGATACTTAGGCCATTTTCCTTTGAATGATTGAGGACGATTTTCAAAGTTGCATTATTCAGGCAAACGCACAGGGAACGAATATGCGTCTTTCACAGGTTCTCGATGAGGGTAGGGTAACATCGATAGGAATTTGCTTAGGGCTGGATGACATCCGTAGGATGGGAGACGTGAAGGTTGACATCCACAATGACGACCAGTAAAGAGTCCACGATGACGAGTGGCATCGCTTTCGCATCCGTCAGGTTGGACAGCACAGCGTCACTTTCCATGATAGGTGTAGTGAGAGCAAAGTTCCCATGATGCTTTACTGCATCGCTGAGGTCACAGCGTACAATATCACTCTCATCGCAAGGCACAGCATCGCACTCCACTTGAGAATCACCGAACTTGAATAGTGCCTGTCTGAACTTGTCTTGTGTTTCTCTGAAGGAATTCATCTTGTTCGCTTGGTCTTGGTAATCACAATGAACTATCGATCTTGCACATTGTCCCTTTTTATAGTAGTCGCAATGAAGTCTCAAACTTGTACATCGTTCCTTTTTTATGTCTAATTTTGAAAGTTTCCCTTTTTTTCTTCCTGGACAACGGTACTACCCTCTCTAAGGTACCGTCATAATTGTATCGTGGTGTGATGGGTGGAAAGGCCATAGAAAGGTAAGGGCAGTGCGGAGACCATCGAGTATGTTGCAGAATAGCGGAATCTTTATAGATACATAGATCCATTCGTAACTTCAGGCCGCAACTGAAACACTGTACTTCGTATCCCAATCCAGTCTCAGGTCCCAAGTAGACAAATCCTGTTTTAACTAAAACATTCGAAGTAGGTAATCCTTCCCTATCTGTGGGGCATTTTTGAAACGTTTCCAGTCGACGGGCACAATCACAATAGTCAGACAAGAAGACCGGGAAATTGGTAGGGTTTGAACTTGGAGTTTTCATTGGGTTTCTCACTCGATTCTTGTTGTGGCGAAGCCATCCTTCTGGTTGGTGGCTATCGTCTTACAACCAATTTTTTATACCGACATGTCTTTACGGCAAAGTGAAGTGGTTGGGAAGACGCACTCGCTTCTGGTACACGATTTGATAGACCTTTTCCAAAGGTCGACTGACCATTTGATGAATGTGTAAACGTACAATCGTGTTCGCTTGGTAGGTGGTCACTTTAAAATTTCCATCCTCTACAGACTGCAATGTTTCTTTCAATACGCCAAAGTTCACCTCTCGACTGGTGCGATAATTAAGAGTCACTCCTTTCACTTTACACTCCGTGTGCACTTCTCCTTGTTTTCCCGGTATTCGTAGCCGTAAGTTTTAGAACCGCCACTAGCGAAACTTAAAATCAGCTCGTCGGGGTGCTCTTCTGTAAAGGCTCCTAAACGATCTCCTTCGATGTCAGGGTGATGTTGCCCCAAGCGATAGGTGTAAATGCAGCTGTCCGCGTCAAAGTACAGGACGCGATCCCCTAACAGTTCTAAAGCTTCGTACAATTTTAAGCGAGCATGGGCTGTCACGTAAGCCGCGATGATGACATTTCCAAATTCGTGGGCTTGTACAAAGTCCATATCTTCTTCTTAATTGACTAAGATCAAATCCTCACGAACGACGTCCACGCGTTTCATTCATTTGGTTTTGTCGTGAATCATCTGAAAGTAGCGGGCAGGTTCTGGCAAATACTCTGTCTTGAGGAAACACAGACGTTGTGCCATTTTACCCCACAAGCAATTTAACATCACTTTGGCAAACGATCGCCTGCCTTCGTTTTTCTCGATGTGGTCTAAAGTGATGCATTCTTGTTCCCAGTATTTCTATTTTAATCTCTTTTGAACATCGGGAGTGTGACACCAAGAAGGATAGCCACTGGCTTCTTGTTTCAGTTTCAAAAAGGCAACCACGTAGTCTGCGAAAATGCCTTTATGAGTTGGGCCACCCTAGTGGTATTGTTGTGTCTTGCGAAAGTGGTAAATTTTGTATACTTCTAACAGTTCGGATCCCAGGTCCAGAGCTTTAAACAATTGCACGCTGTCCCACGTCCCCGTCAAGGCGCGTTCTTCCTTGGTGTGCTTACAAGGCTGGTCTTGGTTGCAGGTTTCGGCGTAAGTACGGAACAGGGGAAACATCAGTTTGCCTTGGCAATGGTGAGGTAACACGGGATGGTACTAGTTGGTAGGAGGCAAACCTTTGCACTTGATTAAGCCTTCGTATTGTAGAATGTGGTCCAGGTCGATGTGTTCCGTCAACAATTGTGGGTGACCTGCAGAAAAGCGAGAATATTTGAATACTTAGGGATACAGTAAGCACAGGTCCAAGTATTTGATTTCTTCTCTTTTCTCTTCGTCGGCGTGGTACAAGAAACATATTGCATTTTTCCTTCCTCCGTAATAAAATGTCCCTCGGGTTCAGGGGGTCCATCAACTTGTAACTTTCTACGATGAGATTAAACTCGGGATCGGTTTTCAAAGGTGATCGTAGTCATGTTCCCACATTTCCACCACTTGGTATCCTTGCTGTTCTAACTTCAAGCCTCGCTGATAAGTGGCCTGGTGCAAGTGTTCCATTGTTTGGTGTGAAAACTGATTTTTAGTGCCACGTTCAGGGTAGCAGACGTGACATCCGTGAAATAAGCAACCGTTAAACTCGTACACGATCTTGGGGTTTTCTAAGTCCCAGCCATCTACCGAATATGTTCCGATTGTCTTTTCGCCCCCTCCGTTGCGGGCGTGCTGAACATATTTGTCCTCCTTGTCGCACAAGTAATGTAACCAGCGTAGGGATTTGACTGAGTATTGACGTTTGACAAAGTTGGTAGTTTGAGGGCTGATGACAGCCAGGGTGTTTTCAGGCATGAATCGTTCGCGGTCCGCTAAGAAATATGCTTTGGCGATGTTGCATGCTTCTTTCAAAGGATCGATCCCTCCGTGTTCCATGAACAGTTCTCGAAATTTATACTTATGCCTTGTCGACACGTAGGGCATAATCTCAGGAGTTGACATCCACTTTTCTACTGTGAACCTTGCGTCTTCAGATGTTGTTGGTAACAGGCAGGGCTGACAAAAGTGCGCTGACAAGCAGAGCAATGTACTCGTTCTTGTCCTTTGTCAAGACAGGGTTTAGAGGCCAATCATCCTGAGCATTTCGATCCACAATGTTTGTGTTGCTCTCGATTGTTATAGCCATAGTCACATTTCTCACAGTAACAACTTTATCCCAGGAAAGCGGTGATACTGGTAATGGTATCGAAATGTTCATCGTGATAATAGACGTGAATGTATTTTCCATCCTTAAAATGTTTGCCTCGAAACAACAGAGACCCGCGCACCTCTTGAGGGTGCACTTTCAAGGTGTAGTGTGGAGCCAAGACATCTTGCAATTTTTGCATTTCAGGAAAGCCACAGGGTGTGTCTTTGGACAGGCCGGCTTGTTGTAACAGGAGTTCTGCTTCACTTCGTTGTTTGGCTCGGTCCGACTTTTGAATAGTTTTCCAGGCTCTTTTCCATTCTACCGTGTCGTTCTTCTTGGCATAGGTTCGTCCCACCACGATGGCTCAGGCTAAACACATGTGGTCTTGAGGGTTGTTAATTTGGACGAGGCTACGCTTAATGCTGCGAAGGTCGTCCACCAATAAGACTTTTTTGCGTTGTCTGGTCCCCTTGGAGAGAGAGACGAGAGTCATAAACAGTGTGGCTTTTTCATCGGTGATGTGAAATTGGTCATTGGATCGTTGCACGTGTTGGATCTTGTCGATGACTTTGGAAGGTATCAATTCTGCTGCGTTGCTAAACTTTATCCAAGCAAGGGACTTCAAGCTGTCGTGGTGAATGGAAAGTCTCAAGCGATCGTCTTCTTTGGCTTGACATTGGTGTTTCAGTGTGGTTAACAAAGAATTCCACACCTCGGTGATGAACCCTTCTGCTTTCTCCAATGGTACGTCGGACTTGAAATCTTTAAACATCATACTGTAAGTGTAAGCCGTGGTTCTAAATTTTCTAGAGGAGCGCTTTTCCGTCTCTCGAATATGATAGTACTTTTCAGGGTTAACTGGTGAACATTAGTTAGGTGAAGACTCTCTGGGTCTGGATTCTGGTTTACCCATGTCATCTTCAAACTCACTGGAATGAATTTGTGCCAAGACTTCAGCTACTGTACGAGGCGATAAATCACGTTTCTGCCTCTTACTTTCTTCTCCTTTTTTCACGAATTGATGCGATCGTTTCATCTTGACTGAAAAAGTCAAATGACTACATTTTAAACACCAAGGGTCACTTTATATCCATGGCAGACCACCGTATATATAAAGGGTGTGTGTCTTGCCTTCCACTATTCATTTCACCGAGCAGAACGATGGAAGAGCCTACACAGATCGAACTTTTGATCAGAGCTTTGAGAGGGGTCATCAGAAAATTTTCTTCAGACAAGCCGACGGAAACTCTCCCTCATTTCGAGATAAAAGTCGAGATACTAACTATATCTGTAAGAAGAAAGGGCATTGGTCTTCAGAGTGTCCAGACCGTCAAAAAAGCATTACAGGGGCTAGAAGAGACAAAAGTCAAGATACCTGTTATCATTGTCAAGAAAAGGACATTGGTCTTCAGAATGCCCTAAGAAACAACAGGAGCAAGAAGAAGAATAAGAGAGGGATTCTAGAGAGGAAGTAAAGGAAGAACCTAGACACGTGAATAAAAAAGAAAAAGAGGAGAAAATAAAAAGGGAAGAACGTGAGGAAGAAGTAGAAGGAAAAAACTGTGAAAGTGAAGAATGTTTTTTAAGAAAACAGAGAGAGTGAAGACAGATACAGAATTAGGCTGAGAACGTTTTAAAAATACATGTTGTGCTGTGAATTGGATTGTGAAATTTGTACCTGAATAGACCAGGCATAAAACGTGTCTCTTGGTTTTGATTTTTAGAATAAGAACCTACACTCACGCACTCACACACACGTACAATAGGGGTAAAAAAGGTGGGGTTTTTTAGTTTTAATTGATGTTGGCAATTGAAATACTACCTCTTTTCGAGAGAAATGGGTAGTCATGAAAAGGGCCGTTGGGTATTTGTTGGTTTAAACAATCAACTTTAACTGCCTTAAGCCTTTGCCACGGCCAAGGCCTACTTCTGAACTGCCTCCTGTCGATGATGATTTGGTAGAAATCACTAAGGGTGGTACGGCAGGCATAGTCACAGGGTTGGGTTGTTTAGCACGGGAAGGTCTTTTTCTCTTCGGTCGTAATAAAGAAGTCTGATACATGTGTTTCAGATTTCTTAACTCTGCTAAAAATGTCTATCAGCATCGTGACCGTTTGACTTTCACTACCTTGTTTCTTAGCGGCTTCTTCTTCCTGTCGTTTTCTTCTTATTTCTTCTTCTTGATGTTGTTGAAGGAGAAAAGCTTGTTCTGCTTCCTTTTGCTGCTTTATAAATTTCTCCAATTCTTCTTTCGGTCTCTGTTTAAAATTCTCCACGTGTGGTAAAGGAGAACAAATTCTTGCGAAAGGAAATCAACAAAATCCCAATTGAAATTAACCTCTTCTGGAAGTAAATCCTGGTTGACTTGGGTAGTCAATGCTATTCCATCTCTTTTCGTCTCCACGGCCGGTGCACCCCAATTCATCGTCTTCTTAGTTTCCATCATGTTTGAAAACTATGTCGTATGGATTAACTGTGCACAGACGCTAGTGCCTCTATATAGGGAATCTGACGTCACAGACTGCTCTCTTCGGATTGGACGAGTGAATCCGTGTGGTGACTGAATTTTGTAACGCGTGTTTGGATTGACCAACAAACTCAATCCGTTTCGATCCTCCCTTACCCTATAAATGACCACAGTTCGCTACATTCATTCACCTGTTCTCGTCACAAGATGTGGACCGAAGTAGAATCCTCTACTCTCGTATCTTCAATGTTGTTCCGTACGGACTTACCCATGTATGCCAGATCATCGTGGACCATTGTCAGGATGACGGATACAAGCGTTTGGAAAAGAAGAATTTATGTGGCTCGACAAGGCGGTTTGAAGAGGGTTTTGATTTGCGGACCAGAAGTCAGACAAAGTTTGAGGAAAAGAAGAAGACCTATACGATGCCGTCTATGTTAACAGAATATTGTTAACCTAAACCCAAAGGCCTTTATCAGGGCCCATCATTTGCCTCGAAAAGAAAAATGACTTTCTTGCCTAAATTATTTTTAAAAATGTTGTATAAGTATAATGTAAGTTTTGTATGTAAACAACAAGATGGCCGCTATCGCTTAACCTGATTGAAGCAGCTGTTCCGTTTTTTTAGTGCCGTTTTCACGATATTTGTGCGTGTTGCCTGTTTTCATCTTCGTTATTGTGTTCATTATGTATTGGTTGTTAAATTCGTATGTGTTTCTTCATCTCCTTGTTTTGGAAACGAGAATAATTAGACTTTTTCTCAGCTGTCTTGCTCCACTGTTTTAGAACAAACCGCCATCACGTGATACTCGCCTGTCAATCCGTTTATGCTACGATGGACCCTCATTAATTGTTTTAAATGTTCACTCCTTGGCTCTCCACACTACATTGTGCTCTAGACTAAACGAACTGGACTACATTCATCATTACTTAAATGTAAACCGAAGCGAAAAAAGAAACGTTGTTTCAAAGCTGGCCGGCTTAGAACAGGAAGAAGAATTCCAGTTATCTCCCTTATTTCGACACAACCATTTAAAAAAAAATTCGACCGTTAATTTAGATAACCTAATTCAAATCCCAATTAATTCTTCCTTCTTTATGTCAACTATCTAAGAAATACCTCTGTGCGTTGCATTATTCAATGCCCAGTCATTAGGACCACCGGAAAAACGCGCAGAAATAGTTAATTTTATCAACGACGAAAATGTTGACATATTATGCTTGACAGAAACATGGCTAAAAACGTCAGGCGATGAGCCCAAGTGTGCGGATCTAACACCCACTGGTTACTCCATCAAGTCGTTACTCCGTAATTCTCGTGGATGTGGAATTGCTGTCATCACAAAGAACTCCATGATAAAACGTCTGAACTACACCACAACATTCAATTTCGACCACACATCGTTTGAACTAGTCCAAACCATACTCACAATGGAGCAAAGATCAGCACATTTTTTCTGCCTATACCGCCCTCCTCCTAGTAGAAAAAGCAAACTGGCTGACTCTCTCTTTTTGGAGCAGTTTCCGAATCTCTTGGACTATGGCAATTCGATAGGTGGCAACCTAATTGTTCTTGGAGATTTCAACTTTCACTTTGACTGTCCCTGAAACTCAAATACATAAAAACTCCTAGATTCCATTAATGCTTTCAACCTCAGTCAGTTAACCAACCCACCCATAAACATGGTCACATTTTAGACTGGATTCTTCATAGACCATAAGATAACATTCTACGGTCCTCCCTGGTATCCCATGACCTTGCATCAGATCACCTCTGCATTATATGCCATCTTGACGTATCAGTCCCTAACCCTCCACCTTTATCTGCTACTAAGAGAAACCTCCGTGTGATAAATAGAACCAAATTAATGCACGACATCCAAGTTAACCTAACAAGTTGCTTACCTCCTACCGCAGAACAACTCGATAACTGTCTGCGTTCATTACTTGACAAACATGCCCCAGCTACCAAGTGCAGAGAGTTTCAATTAAAAAGTGTTCTCCATGGTATAGCAGTGTTAGGGACACCGCTAAAAGAAACCGCCGTAAAGCTGAGAGGCTCACGCTTTCCACCAGACTCACTATTCATAAGCAAATCTATGAAGTCTCTAAGAAGAACGTCACAAATATAGTCCATGCAACGAAATCATCCCACTACACTACTAAGATCATGGAAAGTTCAAGCTGCAAAGAGCTCTTCGAGATTGCTAACAAGCTAATGTCAAGGAACAAATCAACACCTTCTCTCCAGTCGACCTTCCGGACATGTTTGCAAATTTTTTCCGTGACAAAGTACAAACCATTAGAGATGAGCTTGACACCACAATTTCAATTGACTCGTCGTCACCATACATTTGGGATACAGAAATTGAGTGGCAACCATTAGCAGCATTTGAACCTGTCTCTATGGATTTCGTACATACAATCGTGATGAAGAGTGCACTAAAGTCATGTGAACTTGATCCTATTCCAACATCACTGCTGCTTGAGTGCTTAGATCCAGTATTGCCTTTACTAACTGATATTATTAATACCTCTCTCTCATCTGGGGAATTCCCATCATTTTTCAAAACTGCCATTGTAAAGCCTCTGCTGAAGAAACCAACACTAGACCATAATGATTTAAAGAACCACCGCCCAGTTTCTAATCTCCCATTCATTTCAAAATTCTTAGAAAAGGTTGTTCTATCCCAGCTTGTATCTCATCTAAATTCAAACAATCTTTTTAACAATGTACAATCTGCATATCGCCCTTGCCACAGTACTGAAACTACTCTTTAAAAAGTAGTTAATGACATTCTCTCTGCATTGGATAGCGGAAAGATTACAGTCCTCACCCTCCTTGATTTGTCTGTAGCATTTGACACAATAGACCATGATATATTACTTCACCGTCTCCAGCATGTATTTGGCATTCATGATACAGTCTTACTGTGGTTCAAGTCCTACTTGGTCAACAGGACACAAATTGTATCTGCAAATGGAATACACTCCAACCCAGTTGATCTATGTTGTGGTGTTCCACAGGGATCTGTTCTTGGACCTGTTCTCTTCATTCTGTACACTCAGTTGCTCTCAAGTGTCATAGATCATCATCCGGTGTCTCGTCAATTGTACGCTGATGACACGCAAATATACAAAACTAGCCACCCAACTGAAGTTGATGCTACCATCCAAGGTGTAGAGAGGTGCATTTCTGATGTGAAATCATGGATGACTTGTAACAAGCTGCAGATGAATGATGATAAAACTGAGGCCATTCTGATCACAACACAAAGACTTTCTCATTCACATCCTTTACCTAAAACAATAAATATTAGCAACGCCAACATTAAAATTCACACAATCAGTACAAAACTTAGGTGTTACTCTGGACAGTACTCTCACATTGCACCAACATGTCATGAACATATGCAAGGCTGCATATCTTGAGGTGAGACGCATCAGCTCAATTCGCAAATATCTTTCAGTTGATGCCACTAAAACACTTGTGTGTTCATTAGTACTTTCAAGACTGGACTATTGTAACTCAATTCTGTCTGGTTCATCCCAATATCTACTCCAGAAACTTCAAAGAGTTAAAAACACAGCTGCTCGGATCATACTTAGAGTACCACGATCAGAGCACACGTCCCCGCTGCTCTGTGCCCTATACCGGCTATCCATTCGATCCAGAATCAAACACAAAATTTGTTCTCTGTGCCACATTTCACTGTCGGACTCTATTCCAACATACCTATCTGACCTCACTCATGTGTACACACCAGCAAGATACTTACGCTCCTCTTCTGACAATCGTATACTCATTATTCCAAGTATGAAAACAAAGTCATACGGACAGCGTTCTTTTGCATACCAGGGCCCAGCAACGTGGAATGAATTGCCCACTGAACTTAGACACAAAGACACAGTGATCACATTCAAGAGGGCTCTCAAACTCACTTATTTCGACAGCAAGAACAAACTTAAAGACCTAATAATGTTTCCTACCTGCAATATTCTAAGCATTTTTTTTAAATTTTTTTTTTAATGTTTCTCTAATTTCAAGTTGTTTGGTTTTGTAATAATATTATTATGTTTCTTATCTTATAGGTTTTGTCTAAAGTTGTAAAGCTCTTAGAGCTTCTAAAGATTAGGCGCTATACAAAGTCCTCATTATTATTATTATTATTATGGGTTCTCTCTGTGCACCCCGCTCGTTGCTAAGTCCTATGACGTCACCTTCCCCTAGTTGCAACAGTGTTACCAATCTCCCCTACCGTGACGTCATGTAATGCTAATTCCCATTGTCGCTATAAATCTTGTCGCTTTACAGGCCCAGTGGGTTCTGTAATGTTAGTTCCCATTGTCGTCCTATCGCCCCACCTAACTACTATCGTTCCTGTCCAATTCCGTTTTCATTATCAGACGCTTGATAACTTCCCGATCTTGTAGCATATCTTTCCTGTCCCATTTGCGTTGTCATTATCAGATACTTGATAACTTAACGATTTTGTAACATATCTTTCCTGTCCCAATTGCATTGTCATTATTAGACACTTGATAAAGTTGCAGATCTTGTAACATATATTTCCTGTCCCAATTGCGTTGTCATTATCAGACACTTGACAACTTCCCGATCTTGTAACATATCTTTCATGTCCCAATTACGTTGTCATTATCAGACTCTTGATAACCTTTACGATCTTTTAACATACCTTTCCTGTCCCGATTGCGTTTTCGTTATTATACACTAGATCGAAGAATGTACCATGATCATTTTCATGTTCTGCTAACTCTAATTAAATCTCTGTTACAATGATTAAATGTATCCTGTTTTAAATACTGTTCTTTGTTAGTTATTTAAACGCTATAAACTATTTAGATAAAACTTTACACCGATTGATTGTCTTTATCAACACGACAACTGAAGATACATCAACATTTCATTTATGTCAACTTTTTACATTACTATGGCTGATTCAAAGACAGATATTTCATCAGTTGTGTCACCGTTTATTACTTTAAATAAAACTTTGCACTGCATAAATCCTATGTTTTATATTTTTTTCATTATAGATTGACTTTGTCTTTACAAAATCTTCAAATTGTACTGTAAACGTAGCCATATCAAACGCTGTGTATTTAATTACATCAAATGCGCAGTCAATTACTTCCTGATACTGTACTTTTGCAACGAACCTGTTATCATTGTTTATGATGATTATTTTCATGTAATTGTCATTAATTTTCATTCCGTCTAAACTTGAAAAGAAATACACATTATCCTTTGATTCAGACAATTTTGCATGTTGAACTCACGACATACCATTATCAACTCTCTACATTTTTTATTTAATACAATATAGCTTGATTTCATTAATTATATTGTTTATAAAAATAACAATTAGAATTTTGTATGTTATGTGCGTGAAAAAACATCGCCATTGTCTATAGTGATGTAGGGACTCGATGACATTTTGTTTTACAATCCAGAAATTAGTTTGCTATTTTTGTTTTCAACCAAAGATTGTGACTTGAAAGGTACTTTTGTTTTTAAAAATATGAAATAGTTGTCCATGGACCTGGGGGTGATTTCTTTGTCAAAATTGATGATCGAGATTTTAAAGTGCAAAATGATTGTCTGGTTTAAAGTGAATCAAACCTAACCTTTCTGGTTGAGTGGTCCAGGATGCAAAACTCTATATTACTCGAAGACAAGACCTTCAGAAACAAAATGTATTGAAAATATGCTGGATAAGGGGACTTATTGCAGGCATATGTGCGATGTTGCCTGGGAGAAACTAAATGACGTTGTCCTCAGAGGACCGATTCTTACAAATCCTGCCTTTGTCAAATATGGTTGGTCTACTTTCAGTGCAAGTTAATTTTTTCTGAAAATAAACACTTCCGTGCTAAATAACTTACAGTATTCCTGCTCGATATCTTAATATGTTAATTTAACTGATAGCGAATTGATCCACACAATGTATGTGCGTTCGTTTGAAGAAATAATTCGTATTAATTTTGCTTAAACTAGGATAATCGTATCAGTTCAAGGCTGTACCAAGGCGCCGATATTTTTTCATCCAAGACACATGTTATTCCGTAGTCTGAGAGAGCGAACGGTCTATTATACCGTATGAATCCATATTAGTGTCTACTTAACTCTTGATTAGTAGGCATTGTGAGCAATTATATTAGTTTAAATTGTAATCGATAATTTGAATGAAAGATAGTGATTGATACACTCTTGTAATGCAATTTAATTAGTTTTGCGGCTCAATCAAACTAGGAAAATTCAAGCCGCCAGACTGTAGCGAATACACTTACACAGTGCGTATGATGGTCATATCGAGAGAAGAATAAAATGTAGCAAAGTATAGCCCAATGAGAATTTTGTCACACTCTTGTTATATCTTGAATTCAAATTTGGAATGATTTAAGTAACATGCTCTATTATGCAAGAGCTCTACTAAAACAAATCTCGAATTGTCAATCTTGCCTTTACTTGTTTTTGTGTTTTGGGGAGGCTATTCCCTGTTTGATCTTTTCATACCAGGTATGGTGCCTCCCACTTTTTTATGGTTATAAGATTTTGCAAAGTTTTTTACAGATGTTATTGTTTCCCGAAGATGTGAATTTATTATTATAAAAGTGGTAGGGGTATTATTTTTGTATTAGTTTATTTTCTTTTTGTTTTATTACAAAAACAGAAATATAGTTGATCTCTCCCTAAGTTTGTCTTGTTTTCTTTCATCTTCGGGTTCCGTCTGCCTTATTTTCTCCCTCTGTTGTTGTTGTAGTTGTAGTTCCTGACCTTCTTTAACTTGTTTAACTTCTTTTTGTTGTTGTTCACTTCCTTGAATATGTTGTGGTAGATGGTGTTGTTGTTGTTACTTCCTATTTCGTACTAATCACTTACCTTTATCTTTTGGAGTCTGTTGTTTTTGCTGCTGTTGTTGCTGTTGTACTTTTTCCTTTGTTGCATTCGATAGCTATTTTGGTTGCTGTTGTTCCTCCTTTTTTTCCTTTTGCGTGGGAAAAATCGTCATTTCTGTGACACAAGTTGGTTCTCCTTTCTCTAAATTATAATTAGTTGGGCATTTCGTCTTTCCGCAAATATTGCACTTCCGATGGCATATGCATCACTTTCGATGGTATATGAATCCGCGATACCACGATTTTACTGAAAATCCTGGTAAAAAGAAGACTGGTTTCATATCCTTCAGTTCTGATTTCTCGATTTCCAGAATTCTTATCCCGTTTTGTATTGGACTATATGGATATATGTCAATTCAGGCGTTTGTAACTTACAATTGGAACTTCTTTTCAATACACTTTTCTATTGTTGCCTGCCGGGGTATTTCTAGCGGCAAGTCTGATAGGTGTAGTTCTCCTGTCATTATTTAATTTTCCGCAATAATGTTGGTGGTTCTCTTATGACTGTTGATTCCACTCCAATTTCCATTCTCCGTACGGGGCTATTGGCTGGTTTTCCATCATCAATTGCAGACTAATACGTGCATTTGTTTGTATATCTTATAGCCAGCAAATTGAGACGCAATTTGCTCGGGAAAATGAGAATACAAGCCAAGAACAAACGAGAGGAGGGATGTGTTGCCCCCTATTCTTAATGAAAGAAACCTATTTTTTTAAAACGAAAATGATATATCGAACGCGATATACCACAACCTTAAAAGCGATTCTCGTCTTTCCGTGTGTTGTACCAAAATCGTTGGCCCCACAAATCATTATATATCCGAGTTTAGGTTGATTACTATGGAAAAGGACGAAGTAGCACTAAGTAAAGAAAGAAAGAACATGTTTGCGGAAAGTCCGTAGAGTTTCAAAGATAAAATAAAAGTAGGAATATATTTACAGCACTGATTCCAGTTTCATTCATTTTGACGTCACAAATGCGGTCAACACATCTGAATTTCATCAAGAAACCAAGAGGCACGGATGAAAATTTGCTAAAGTTTTTGTTTTGTTTCTTCTTTTCTTTTAATTCATCTATCACCATCCCAAGGAACTCCATCCTTGTGTGGATTGGGGATTGTGCTAAATGCAGAGTGGAGCCTAAGTCTGGGGGTTTGGGATCCGTTGTCTCCAGTCTTTGGTCAGGTTTTAGTGAAGTAGTTGTATATTGGTTATAGCATGTGTTTATATGAGTATAGTGGGTGCATATTACGTGTTTTAGTTCAATCAGTTCTGCAATGAATCACTGTCCAAGACGCAAAAATATATTTCTTTGCATGACCTGATTAGATTTTCAAGTTATCAAGCTATTTAATTGATTGCATTGCTTTGCCTGCAAAACTAAAGCAATACACACACATGCTTATGTTTACGTTTTTGCTCTGTTGCTTCATCAATGCTTTATGAAAACTCATGAAACTTGTTTAATTAATGCATCGTAGCTTTACAGAAAAAGTTCATAGCGACCTAAACTCCAAGCACATCTAACGTGACTATGAATTTTTCTCCACTTCTCTGACACTGTGGTACAGACAGTAATGAGTCTTGTTTGGTACATTCACTTTGTGGGAGTTCTTCATACCAATGGATAAAGACTTGTTCTTATAAGTTATTTGCACAAACTCTTTTTGTCTTAAGCATTCTTTAATCGATGTGTTCATTTTAATGACTGATATTCACATTCATTAAAAGTAGGTCACAGTTGCTACATTTTATGCGTATGTGATTTTACCAGAAAAGGCAGCCTCGCTTTTTCAAATAGACTGAACATATATCAGTGTGGAATCCAATTATATCGGAATCAGTTTTGCTCTTTGCTATCCACACTGATGATTGTGATGTATACAACGAACATACATCTCTGAGGAATTAGAGATGAAGATTAGGTTTTGAAAGCGTTATTCGCCTTTTACAACGTCATAAATACCTTAATCTAAAACAGACGTTTGAGATTTAACACATACTGCATGACCTCTGCGCCAAAAGAACAATCAATTCTGTTTTATATCAAATGTTGTAATTATTAAATTATCATAAAACCCAGCATGTGGTCATCGTATGGGATTTCTAGTTTCTCACTCATACTAACGGATATATGTAAGCAACTTTTAATCACATAAGATATCTAGTCTCTCACAAATACAATTAGTATATATCAGCAAGTGTTCATCACTGCTAACAATGGGAATCTGTTAGATGGAGAGTAATTCACATACACACTATGAAGAACCATTGTGCAATATCTTTCTTAATTGGTGCTAACTTGAGATTTAGTCATTCAGGGTAAATACACGTGTACATTTTCAAGCAAAATGCAAATTGTTAAACGACTTAGCTTATTCACGTTTGCGGATTACAATCATCATTTTGAATTAGGTGGAATATTTTCACGTTTTACGTATTTGTTTAGCGTTTCCTATGACAAACAAATGCATAAATCGTATAGTGCATTGATTAACCTTAGACTTATTTAATAGTATCGCTTCCTTTCTCTTGTTATGCCTCATTAGTTTTGTAAACACCAGAAGGTAATATCAAACGTTTATCTGTAGTTAGATATGAACCAAGGTTGACCATGAGAATAAAGTATATATATATATATATATATATATATATATATATATATATATATATATATATATATATATATATATATCCAGAATTACCTTAATTCAAAGATACAACTCGAAAGTATAAATGAATAGTTTTGGAGACTAAGAGATATATCTTCAAAGTTATAAAATATTTAATTCGGTATATCTTAAAATTTCTACGGCGAATGGAAATCAAAACACACACACGATTGTTTTTGTTTTTTTGTCACTGAGACACACACTCCGTTGAAACAAATTCTCATCTAAAGGCTTGATAGAAATTTATTAAAATACACAGAAGATTGTTACACTGCTTTAGGATAATGTATTTGCCCAATTATGCACAATATACAATGGAGTTGGTGTACTCTGCGAAATATTCAGCCTGAGTGTACACAACAATAAGTACGATAAGTTTTAATACGATACGGAAATACGGATTGAATATCCATTTAGAACTCCATATCAAAGCTACGAAATTAACAGATTATTCAGTATGATATTAGTCCGCTAGCTCCGCTTGGTTATTGTTATTTGCTGGACTTAAAGGTAAATTGGGGAAAATGAGCCGATAACATTTACACGTATTATGTATTTTATAATTCATCGATTTCACTTTCAGACTACTTTGAACTCATTTTTTCGATAGCATTCGAGAAGGCTTTTTCAATCAGATGTCGGGTTTAGATTGTGCGCAGCTTCTGTAATTATCACATGTAAAGAAATTTCAGTCTCAGTACAAGAATGTAATATAGAGGTATGCCAACATTCCCTCCAATGTGAATGTTGCCAATGCAAACAACTTCACCTTATACCGGTCCCTCCGTTAGCAGTGCATAATAACAGTGGAACGGAACCAATAAATATTTAATCAGTATTAAAAAAATAATGAATAACTACACAAGAAAAATTCAAAAGGGATCGAACCTATGAATTAAGTAGCGATCATTGAGACAAACACTGTAAGTCACATGTTAGTAACTACTTTGACTATTTGTAGAAGATAAGGTACAAAACGGCTATGCGCGTAAAATTCGTTGCCGGTACTCTTGTCTAAAATAAATTGTTACAAGTTCCAAGAATTCATTTAAAATAAAGGATATTGCTGGTTTGGCATTTAAATCTCTACGTCTTGAAATTCACATCTCTGCTCAGTATTTGAAGACGGTTATTTTGAGACTTCCAACGACAAGACACCAGGCTTCAACCCTTATGTCCCCCTGCGGGTCCGGGGTTGTAGAATTGGCCCGACGTGCCTCGCTACGTGTCGTAAAAGGCGACTAAGTAGAGGCAACCTGTTTGCCGTGGGTTGCGTCCCGTGTCGGGGGAGGAAAGGATCCTGGTAGTTGAGCAGTTCCCTGCAATACACTACTTTGGC
The DNA here is from genome assembly GCA_028554795.2 of Sinohyriopsis cumingii. Lineage (NCBI taxonomy): Eukaryota > Metazoa > Mollusca > Bivalvia > Unionida > Unionidae > Sinohyriopsis > Sinohyriopsis cumingii. The sequence continues at coordinate 156,208,657 of CM068829.1, forward strand.
CTCTACTTCTCTTAGACGGGTGGTCGGGATGGGCCCGGTTCCGACAAATCGGCTGGTCACGCCGAGCCCTAGGAGGTCTTTATTAACTTTCTCACCTTCTTTCTCTCTCTCCTTGTATCTCTCTTGATACCACCGTTGCCCCTATATTCTTTTCCTTTATATTTCACTTTTCCAAGTCTTAGAAGGCTTCCTAGAAGGCGGTGGCTTAACGGGTCAATCGGGGGGTAATTTTACCGACCTTAGAAATTGGCGACTTCAGGGTCATTCAAAGGTAATTTTATCAACTGAGTATGGCATCTGTGTATCCCTGACACTTGAAAAGTGTCCCCTTGTTGGGCTCCTTGGTGGGTGGGGAGCACGGGTGCTGAATTTTTAATCTAGCCATCATGGATAATTCCAAAAAAAATCAAAATAAAAGATCGAAACCCTTATCAGAGTCTGACGATGAACCATTTAGTGTGGAGTCATTTCCACGCTTCATGGTCATACAGTCAAAAGATGCCACGAAACCGCTTGCCGCACTATCTCCATTTGTCTTCGTAAAGACTATCACAGGATCGATTGGCACACCTAAAAGTGTTAAAAAGTTGAAATCGGGTTGTCTTCTTATTGAGTGTGAGCGACGAGGTCAATCAGACAATATCAGGAAAATGAAAACGTTCTTTGATATCCCAGTAACCTCATTCGCTCACACCACACTGAATACGTCCAAAGGCGTGATTCGCTGCCGTGACTTGGCTGGAGTCACCGACGCTGACATCATCGAAGGAATGAAAGATGAAGGTGTCACTGCAGTCCGACGAATACGTATTAAACGTAATAACAATCTGCAGGACACCAACACCATTGTACTCACCTTCAACAGACCAACTGTACCCAAAGTGGTGAAAGTTGGCTTTTTGCAAGTAAAGGTAGAGATTTACATTCCCAACCCCCTTCGGTGTTATAAGTGTCAAAAATACGGCCATCACGAAGACCGCTGCTCCAAGAGCCAAATATGTGGCCGATGCGGAGACAATGCTCATCAGGAATCTGATTGTAGAGCAACTCCGCATTGTGTCAACTGCGGAAAAGAGCACCACGCAAATTCCAAGGATTGCGATACCTGGAAACAGGAGAAGGAAATTCAGAGGGTAAAATACACAAATAATATTCTCTATCCAGAAGCCAGAAAAATTGTACAGGCAAAAACAGCCCATCCTGGCCCATCCTTCTCCACTGTAGTGAAGAGCAATCCTAAAACAACGAAGGACGCTCAAACACAAACAGAAGCACCCGATTCAACACCAAATTCAAACACCCCCCATTACCAAGCACAGAAAAACACGGCATCTACTCAGACTACATTTAATAATACCCAACAACCTAAATCACCAAAGAATAAAAAATCTCACGGAAACAGGCAACAAAAGGGGTCAGATGACCCCATCAAACTTTATAACAGGTTTGGAGACATCGAGAGCATGGATGCAGAAGAATCTGCTCCATGCGCCCAAGGGAACTCCAGGCCTACAAACAAAAAATTCACCCCCGTACTTCCTCCAGAGAAATAACAAAACAAATTCCGTCTGCGAAAGGTCTAACCTAGCTCCACAATCTTTAATTTAAATTTATAATGAAAAACACTATCATACAATGGAATTGTCGAGGACTTAAAGCAAATTACAATGATATTCTCCTGCTTTTAAACGAACATGATCCTGCGGTACTATGCCTTCAAGAAACCTTCTTGAAAGATACAGACAATATCACATTTAAAAACTACTCCCTGTTTAACACCTGCTCTCCAAATGTTGACAGGGCATCAGGAGGAGTTTCTGTTATTGTGAACAACAGAGCTCCTCATAGTTTCATTACTTTAAACACCAATTTACAAGCCATTGCTGTAAGCGTCATTCTACATCGAGTGATTACATTTTGCTCTATTTATTTACCACCAAACACTAACCTAGTACCAAACGAACTCGATAATCTTGTTCAACAGCTTCCCGCACCCTTTGTTTTACTCGGGGATTTTAATGCCCATAACATTTTATGGGGATCGAATCATGTAAGTGACAGAGGTCACAAAGTTGAAGACTTTATTTCTAGACACGATCTGTGTCTATATAATACCAAAACACCTACATATTTACACCCAGGCACAGGTACATACACATGCATCGATTTGACAATTTGTTCTCCTTCGCTGCTTTTGGACTATGAATGGAAGGTCGCTGATGACCTTCACAGCAGCGATCACTTCCCAATCTCCCTTGTAAATCATAACTCTACAATTGATAAAGTAATTCCACAATGGAATTTAAAGAAGGCCGACTGGGCCAAATTCGAAACACTCTGTAAAACCAGGCTGAATGAGGATACAGTTTTCAATGTTAACGACCCCATTCAGCATTTTACATCTATTTTAACCGACATTGCAGAAGAATCTATCCCCAAGTCCTCAGCAAACTGTAAAAGAACCCTAAAACCTTGGCTCACTAAGGAATGTAAGGAAGCCATACGGCAACGCCGAGAAGCCTTGAAAAAATTTAACAAGCATCCGACGCCCGAGAATTTAAGTAAATATCGTATTCTCCGGGCCAAAGCTCGCCGCACAATCAAAGAAAGTAAACGAGCATCATGGATGAAATATGTTTCCTCTTTAAACTCTCGTTCCTCAATTAAGAAAGTTTGGGACACGATCCGAAAAATAAACGGAAAGAGAAAACACAATTCTTTCCGACATCTAAAAGTGAACAATAACAATCTTAGCTCAAAACGTGACATAGCAAATGTTCTTGCTGATACATTCTCTAAAAATTCGTCATCATCTAATTATTCCGAAGTCTTCCAAAAATTGAAAACTCAAAAAGAAAAGTCACGTTTAAAATTCACATCCAACAACTCGGAAAGCTACAACCAGCTGTTTTCACTATCAGAACTTATGGAGGCTTTAGACAAGGCCCATGATACTTCCGCTGGGCCTGACAAAATACATTACCAGTTTTTAAAACATCTTCCAGAATCATCTTTAACATCTCTTTTAAAACTCTTCAATGATTTATGGATTACTGGTAACCTACCTAAAATATGGAAAGAAGCAACAGTAATACCATTTCCCAAACCCGGTAAAGATAGTGAAGATCCTACCAACTATCGACCTATTGCACTCACAAGCTGCATGTGCAAAACAATGGAACGAATGATCAATTCTCGGCTTGTATGGTACCTGGAAACTAACAATTTAATATCTCCTTTCCAAAGTGGCTTTCGTTATGGACGGAGCACCAACGATCATCTGGTTAGACTAGAAACATTCATTCGCGATGCATTTATCAAGAAAGAACATTTAGTAGCGGTTTTCTTTGATTTAGAAAAGGCCTATGACACAACATGGAAGTACGGGATACTAAAAGACCTGCACGATCTAGGTCTAAAAGGCCGTCTGCCCTCTTTCATATCCAACTTCCTCTCCGACAGAGAATTCAAGGTACGAGTGGGCTGTACTCTCTCAGATTTGCACGAGCAAGAGATGGGTGTGCCCCAGGGCAGTATTTTATCTGTGACACTTTTCAATATCAAAATTAATAACATCACCAAGTGTTTGACTCTTGGTGTGGATTGCTCACTATATGTTGATGATTTTCTCATATGTTATCGGTCAAAGCACATGCATACAATTGAAAGACAACTACAGCAAAATATCAACAAGATTCAAAATTGGTCTAGTACGAACGGTTTCAAATTCTCGAAATCAAAAACGGTATGTATGCATTTCTGTCAATTACGACGACACCACGATGAACCTAAACTCACGCTGGACGGAACACCTATTCCAGTTGTTGAGGAAACAAAATTTTTGGGTATTATCTTTGACAGAAAACTGACCTTTATTCCACACCTAAAAAACTTGAAAGCCAAATGCTTAAAAGCACTTGACCTACTTAAAGTAGTAGCACACACTGACTGGGGTGCTGATAGAAAAGTCATCCTGAATTTATATAGAACGTTTATTCGCTCCAAACTAGACTATGGTTGCGTTGTGTATGGTTCTGCCAGAAAATCGTATCTTAAAATGCTTGATCCAATTCATCATCAGGGAATAAGACTGGCTCTGGGAGCATTTAAAACATCCCCGTGTGAAAGCCTTCTAGCTGAGGCGAATGAACCACCGTTATCGCATCGTAGAGAAATGCTTTCAGCACAGTATGCTCTCAAATTAAAATCAAACCCTCTGAATCCTGCTTTTTCGGCTGTTTTTCAACCCAAATACAAAACTTTATACGAAAATAAACCAAACGCCATACCTTCCTTTGGCATTAGAATATCATCCAGCCTTGACACTACAAATATAGATCTTTCAAAAATTCAGAAAACATCCATCTCCGAAACACCACCCTGGCTAATTAAACAACCAAAAGTACGTTTTACGCTACACGATGGAAAAAAATCCGAAACAAACCCTTCTATCTTCCACAACTCTTACCATGAACTCCTCACCGAATTTAAAAACTACACGAGAATTTACACTGATGGATCAAAGGATGAGGAAAAGGCTGCTGCAGCCTTTGTTTGTGGAAATCACACAACGCAAGTTCGCTTACCAAATGGAGCATCAATTTTTACAGCCGAAATCAGAGCAATAGACCTTGCTATGCAACATATAGAAAAGAATCGTATTTCAAACTGTATCATCTTCTCCGACTCGCTATCAGTACTTCAGTCACTACACAATAGAAAACTGGAGAACCCATTATTGAAAAACATACTCGTAAAAAATACCGAGCTGAGTGTCTCCCACAATATAATATACTGTTGGTTACCTAGCCACATTGGTATTAAAGGTAACGAAAAAGCAGATCGCGCTGCTAAAATGGCCCTTTCTCAAGAACCATCTGATTTTAAAATACCATATACAGATTTTAAACCTTGTATCAGAAAGTTCTTACGTCAGAAGTGGCAGGCATCATAGAATGATGCTGTAAATAACAAACTTCATGCAATCAAACCAACTCTAGGAGAATGGACTCCTTCCTACAGAACCATTCGTAGGGAGGAGGTAGTCATTGCAAGAATCCGAATTGGTCATACTTATATCACCCACACCCACATACTAAAAGGTGAAGACCCACCAGAGTGCGTTTCTTGCAATGAACCATTCACTGTCAAGCACTTTATGATAGAGTGCTTTGACCTACAACCTACGCGCGATCGTTATTACGTTGTGCATGACATGAAAGAACTTTTTGATAATATAAACATCACTCGTATTATCGAGTTCATGAAAGCCGTAAATATTTACTCTAAACTCTGACTTTTATGCTATCACCTTGTGCAGTTTTATGCAATATATATACCGTCCCATTTTAATACCTATTCATCTTTTTTACATCTCCCGTTGATCGGGAAGCTTTACTTTGCACCGTTACCATCTTACCGTTTTTAATTTCAACCATTTGTTCTTTTATATCGCTGGTCGATATAGAACCTTTTATAAGTATTAAAAGATTATAAAAGTAACACTTTGTTTGGCGCTAAATAGCCTAAAAGCGCTGATGCGCCGTAAAAAAACAAACAATCAATCAATCAATCATTCAACCCTTATGGCTGTATGCCTCGGAGTGTAAAGTTTCATTTACTGACATAATACACAAGACTTGATTCAATTATAAATAGAACACAGTCGGAAATACGTATACACCACTACGTTAAATCCAGAACAGGCTCAATTGCTTTATTCAGACAATATTTTAAAATGACACTATTTTCGACAGAAAGGATCGGAGGTGTTTCCATTGGACTGTTTTATTGCCTTTCCACCAGAAGGTGACATTGATTAATAATACGCCTGGTTTTGTCTCCTGAAAGTTTCGTTTATTCGATAGTCTAATTGCCAATGAAATAGGGGACGAGAAAAAAAAGAGTGAACATATTTCATCTCATTCAAACATGAACTGAAATTCGTAGGCAATACAGGTGTCAAAGGGACATCAAATGTGTGGAGAATACTTGTAATGATTATGACAAACCAGAATTACAGATGTCCCTACGTATTTATTCAAATATGTTCATCTTCAATGCTGTTAAGAATATATTTCATAAAATTAATATTTGTATTTATTTATTTCAAATCCGATTGTTTCCAATCCAGATCGGAGTCAATTGAAAAAATGCACGCATATTTAGTCTGAAGTTAAGGAACATATAGAAGCAGTGTGAAGAGTAGGGTAATATGACATCAACGTGACAATAAATGCTATGGTTACGTGTGGGCTATTCTCATTTTAAAAAAACAATCTAGTGCATTCCGAACATCCGTGGAGGCACATGGTAATATGATGGTAACGTGACGCAAACCTTATGCGCATGTCAGTGGATAAAATACAAACATCTGAGTATACTTTGTTAGAAAAATATAACATATGTTTAATAGACAATATTTAAAAACAAATGTGCAATAAAAATTGTTTGAAATGCCAAGGACATGCACTCAGGAGATATACACATTTCGCCGCCGTATCTGGTGTAAGCATCCGTACTACAAATCAGTAAGCATCAGTACTACAAATCAAGAAAAGGAGAACATGCTTTGGATTTCATATTATACCTTTATTCAGTTCGAAAAGATTTCTTTCTGCTGTCTATTTTAAGTTTTATAGTTTCCTCATGTGGGACGAATAGGTTAAACGAGTACAGTTGCAATGATTACTTTTTGGGGGAATGGATATTAATCTATATCACTCCGGCAAGTTTTGTCTTGATCTCACACGTAGAAGGATGATTGAATTCCTGTGTCAGGAGCCTACCATTGCCGTTAATGAATTTTTAGTCTGTTTTTATTGTAGAGAGAAAAATAAACACTATACCACTCATACAAACAAATGGAAATACTATATTATTCACCTTTCGTGTGATAATAACTAATTCATAGTTCATTCAGGCCTTTGACAATCTCGTTTTTTGAGTCGTTGTGAATGCATTTCCATAGAGAAATATCTTTATATTGCGTTTTTAACAAAAATATTAGAATATGTCACGATATTTTAATGAATCCACTGGACTATGTAACTGAATAATTGTAACGCCGGACATATTCAGTGGATTGCGAGCTGATATTGTGTTGCATCCTATATATGTATATATTTGCAGGTCCTTCAAGAACATGCAGAGGAATAAATCAATAATCAAAACGAAAGCAGGAAATATATATCTTGCAAATGTAAAGGTTCTTAATGTTTTTGTTTTACTATTATCCTTTCCGTAACTGATATAAATACAAATAATTCATGGATTCAAGTTATTTCCGAAATTTTGAGGGAAAATCATCTGCTCTAGGCGGTACAGGTGGGTTGCCAGTTGTTCAATTGCCGCCTAACTGACAGGAGCATGTTGATTGAACATACTGTTGTAGTGTTCTGCCCATCTTGGAAGTGTCTTTTCTTTGTAAGTAAGCAGCGTGGCGATGTCAGCACTCCGTATTTAAGCTGTTCTTAATGACTATGAAAAGTCACACATGGGAAACACAAGGCTCATAGGTTGTGCAATTTTACAGCCCAAGATAGCCAAACTACCACAAAAGATGTTAAAAGAGATTTTCATTCTAAAAATAATTTCAATAATTCGTTCGCATTTCGTTACATCCATGAAAGAGAAAGGAGAACTGTACTCAGGTATTTTGTCTAGTCGTGGATAGTCAGATTTAAGTGAACAAGATTATTACTGCTATCTTCTGACATTTTTCCGGATTTGTCTTAGTCTTCGCTAAATTCCAATACATTTTGTCAATTTTATCACTAAGTTTGTTCAAAGCAAACTTGGTTTTCATATTTCAGAATATTTCTTAGTCTCCTGGAAAATTCAGAATGTTGTTACTACTTTTATTCTGGACGAAATTGTTTACATGTTTTCCATTGTTCTTTTTTATATTCTCCGAATGTTACCGTACATTCTCGGAACGTTTGTACATTTTTCAGTCTGGAAAAATGTTCAATTTTCCCGGATATTTATCAGCCTCCGCTGAATTCAGGTACAATTTCGGAATGTAGTACTACTTTTAGTCTACACAAAAGTTTTTAAACATTTTTCCCTCTAGAATAAAGTCTGTGACAGTTTCGGAATTTGAGTGCTACTTTTAGTCACGTCCATGTTGATGTTATTCTGAGTTGGTTCCATTGTTGGATAGTAGATGTCAGATTGTTAATCACTACACACGTCATGTTAGTATATGTAGGACTACAGAGCACTATGAACGGCATCTTGATCGCATAATGTGGGGTAAAAGTAGATGACTGGATGTTGATCACTACATCTAAGGTGTAATGTTAAGCCCTATGGCGCTTCAGTGTGACGCATATTACTACTATTACAAAGAATACTTTTTTGTTTTAAAAAAACAACAAACATAAAGCAGGTAAGCACACATAGGAAGGAACCATTGCAAACAGCAATAGACCTTTTTCCTGAAGTCCAATCTGGGGTTTTCTACTCCAATATTTAACTCATGCGCAATCAACAAAGGGCAACTTTAAAGCGATTGTCATGAATATAGTGCATGTTCGTGAAGAACGTTTCAAACAAATTTTTAAAGGTTTGACATCTGTACACCCGTCACAGAAATAGTGTGTTTAAAATCATGAGTAAGTAGTTCAGTAACCTGCCTAAAACAGAAAGGTAGATATAAGCACAAAAGGTATCAAAGAGGACCAGGGCAGTGAACAGGACTTGTGGGCCCTAGGAAAAATTATCCAATAGGCTCCACTGAATCACAAATTGAAACAACTGTGGACCCCATGACCGTGGTGGTCCCGCGGAATTTGTCATACTCTGTCTTTGATAGGACTTACAAAGTTGTGTGATCCATTTCTGAAAGGAAAGGGGTAGGTGGACTATTTTCGTCTGTGACCAGAATTACAATTTCTACAAATCTACGTGTATTTAGATGACTCTTCAAGACTATATATTCTTGAAAACATGAGGACTTACAAATCTCTTGGTTGCATATAATTAATTTCATAGTGGATGGATGCATACAGGTGAACAGGGCATTATCAATGCCAGCGTAATCAGATCCCACGCCCAATCAAAGAAGCCACAGGACTTAAACATAGCTGATAGTACTGTAGCAACTGAACATTGCAGATGTATCGCAGGATGAGTTATCACATCATTATTATCCATATTTGTTCAAGTTATAGTTTTGTTTCTTCTTTTCTTCTAATTCATCTATCACCATCCCAAGGAACTCCATCCTTGTGTGGATTGGGGATTGTGCAAAATGCAGAGTGGAGCCTAAGTCTGGGGTTTGGGATCCGTTGTCTCCAGTCTTTGGTCAGGTTTTAGTGAAGTAGTTGTATATTGGTTATAGCATGTGTTTATATGAGTATAGTGGGTGCATATTACGTGTTTTAGTTCAATCAGTTCTGCAATGAATCACTGTCCAAGACGAAAAATACATTTCTTTGCATGACCTGATTAGATTTTCAAGTTATGAAGCTATTTAATTTATTACATTGTTTTGCCTGCAAAACTAAAGCAATACACACACATGCTTATGTTTACGTTTTTGCTCTGTTGCTTCAACATTGCTCTATGAAAACTCATGAAACGTGTTTAATTAATGCATCGTTGCATTACTATTCACCACAGAAAAAGTTCATAGCGACCTAAAGTCCAAGCTCATCTAACGTGACTGTGAATTTTTCTCCACTTCTCTGACACTGTGGTACAGACAGTAATGAGTCTTGTTTGGTACATTCACTTTGTGGGAGTTCTTCATACCAATGGGATCAAAACTTGTTCTTATAAGTTATTTGATCAAACTCTTTTTGTCTTAAGCATTATTCAATTGATGCGTTCATTTTAATGACTCATATTCACATTCATTAAAAGTAGGTCGCAGTTGCTACATTTTATGTGTATGTGATTTTACCGGAAAAGGCAGCCTCGCTTTTTCGTATAGGCTGAACATATATCAGTCTGGAATCCAATTATATCGGAAATCAGTTTTGCTCTTTGCTATCCACATTGATGATTGTGATGTATACAACGTACATACATCTCTGAGGAATTAGAGATGAAGATTAGGTTTTGAAAGCGTTATTCGCCTTTTCCAGCGTCATTAATACCTTAATCTAAAACAGACGCTTGAAATGTAACAGATACTCCATAACCTCTGCGCCAAAAGAACAATTCAATCTGTTTTATATCAAATGTTGTAATTATTAAATTATCATAAAACCCAGCATGTGGTCATCGTATGGGATTTCTAGTTTCTCACTCATACTAACGGATATATGTAAGCAACTTTTAATCACATAAGATATCTAGTCTCTCACAAATACAATTAGTATATATCAGCAGGTGTTCATCACTGCTAACAATGGGAATCTGTTAGATGGAGAGTAATTCACATACACACTATGAAGAACCATTGTGCAATATCTTTCTTAATTGGTGCTAACTTGAGATTTAGTCATTCAGGGTAAATACACGTGTACGTTTTCAAGCAAAATGCAAATTGTTAAACGATTTAGCTTATTCACGTTTGCGGATTACAATCATCATTTTGAATTAGGTGGAATATTTTCACGTTTTACGTATTTGTTTAGCGTTTCCTATGACAAACAAATGCATAAATCGTATAGTGCATTGATTAACCTTAGACTTATTTAATAGTATCGCTTCCTTTCTCTTGTTATGCCTCATTAGTTTTGTAAACACCAGAAGGTAATATCAAACGTTTATCTGTAGTTAGATATGAACCAAGGTTGACCATGAGAATAAAGTATATATATATATATATATATATATATATATATATATATATATATATATATATATATATATATATATATATATCCAGAATTACCTTAATTCAAAGATACAACTCGAAAGTATAAATGAATAGTTTTGGAGACTAAGAGATATATCTTCAAAGTTATAAAATATTTAATTCGGTATATCTTAAAATTTCTACGGCGAATGGAAATCAAAACACACACACGATTGTTTTTGTTTTTTTGTCACTGAGACACACACTCCGTTGAAACAAATTCTCATCTAAAGGCTTGATAGAAATTTATTAAAATACACAGAAGATTGTTACACTGCTTTAGGATAATGTATTTGCCCAATTATGCACAATATACAATGGAGTTGGTGTACTCTGCGAAATATTCAGCCTGAGTGTACACAACAATAAGTACGATAAGTTTTAATACGATACGGAAATACGGATTGAATATCCATTTAGAACTCCATATCAAAGCTACGAAATTAACAGATTATTCAGTATGATATTAGTCCGCTAGCTCCGCTTGGTTATTGTTATTTGCTGGACTTAAAGGTAAATTGGGGAAAATGAGCCGATAACATTTACACGTATTATGTATTTTATAATTCATCGATTTCACTTTCAGACTACTTTGAACTCATTTTTTCGATAGCATTCGAGAAGGCTTTTTCAATCAGATGTCGGGTTTAGATTGTGCGCAGCTTCTGTAATTATCACATGTAAAGAAATTTCAGTCTCAGTACAAGAATGTAATATAGAGGTATGCCAACATTCCCTCCAATGTGAATGTTGCCAATGCAAACAACTTCACCTTATACCGGTCCCTCCGTTAGCAGTGCATAATAACAGTGGAACGGAACCAATAAATATTTAATCAGTATTAAAAAAATAATGAATAACTACACAAGAAAAATTCAAAAGGGATCGAACCTATGAATTAAGTAGCGATCATTGAGACAAACACTGTAAGTCACATGTTAGTAACTACTTTGACTATTTGTAGAAGGTAAGGTACAAAACGGCTATGCGCGTAAAATTCGTTGCCGGTACTCTTGTCTAAAATAAATTGTTACAAGTTCCAAGAATTCATTTAAAATAAAGGATATTGCTGGTTTGGCATTTAAATCTCTACGTCTTGAAATTCACATCTCTGCTCAGTATTTGAAGACGGTTATTTTGAGACTTCCAACGACAAGATACCAGGCTTCAACCCTTATGGCTGTATGCCTCGGAGTGTAAAGTTTCATTTACTGACATAATACACAAGACTTGATTCAATTATAAATAGAACACAGTCGGAAATACGTATACACCACTACGTTAAATCCAGAACAGGCTCAATTGCTTTATTCAGACAATATTTTAAAATGACACTATTTTCGACAGAAAGGATCGGAGGTGTTTCCATTGGACTGTTTTATTGCCTTTCCACCAGAAGGTGACATTGATTAATAATACGCCTGGTTTTGTCTCCTGAAAGTTTCGTTTATTCGATAGTCTAATTGCCAATGAAATAGGGGACGAGAAAAAAAAGAGTGAACATATTTCATCTCATTCAAACATGAACTGAAATTCGTAGGCAATACAGGTGTCAAAGGGACATCAAATGTGTGGAGAATACTTGTAATGATTATGACAAACCAGAATTACAGATGTCCCTACGTATTTATTCAAATATGTTCATCTTCAATGCTGTTAAGAATATATTTCATAAAATTAATATTTGTATTTATTTATTTCAAATCCGATTGTTTCCAATCCAGATCGGAGTCAATTGAAAAAATGCACGCATATTTAGTCTGAAGTTAAGGAACATATAGAAGCAGTGTGAAGAGTAGGGTAATATGACATCAACGTGACAATAAATGCTATGGTTACGTGTGGGCTATTCTCATTTTAAAAAAACAATCTAGTGCATTCCGAACATCCGTGGAGGCACATGGTAATATGATGGTAACGTGACGCAAACCTTATGCGCATGTCAGTGGATAAAATACAAACATCTGAGTATACTTTGTTAGAAAAATATAACATATGTTTAATAGACAATATTTAAAAACAAATGTGCAATAAAAATTGTTTGAAATGCCAAGGACATGCACTCAGGAGATATACACATTTCGCCGCCGTATCTGGTGTAAGCATCCGTACTACAAATCAGTAAGCATCAGTACTACAAATCAAGAAAAGGAGAACATGCTTTGGATTTCATATTATACCTTTATTCAGTTCGAAAAGATTTCTTTCTGCTGTCTATTTTAAGTTTTATAGTTTCCTCATGTGGGACGAATAGGTTAAACGAGTACAGTTGCAATGATTACTTTTTGGGGGAATGGATATTAATCTATATCACTCCGGCAAGTTTTGTCTTGATCTCACACGTAGAAGGATGATTGAATTCCTGTGTCAGGAGCCTACCATTGCCGTTAATGAATTTTTAGTCTGTTTTTATTGTAGAGAGAAAAATAAACACTATACCACTCATACAAACAAATGGAAATACTATATTATTCACCTTTCGTGTGATAATAACTAATTCATAGTTCATTCAGGCCTTTGACAATCTCGTTTTTTGAGTCGTTGTGAATGCATTTCCATAGAGAAATATCTTTATATTGCGTTTTTAACAAAAATATTAGAATATGTCACGATATTTTAATGAATCCACTGGACTATGTAACTGAATAATTGTAACGCCGGACATATTCAGTGGGTTGCGAGCTGATATTGTGTTGCATCCTATATATGTATATATTTGCAGGTCCTTCAAGAACATGCAGAGGAATAAATCAATAATCAAAACGAAAGCAGGAAATATATATCTTGCAAATGTAAAGGTTCTTAATGTTTTTGTTTTACTATTATCCTTTCCGTAACTGATATAAATACAAATAATTCATGGATTCAAGTTATTTCCGAAATTTTGAGGGAAAATCATCTGCTCTAGGCGGTACAGGTGGGTTGCCAGTTGATCAATTGCCGCCTAACTGACAGGAGCATGTTGATTGAACATACTGTTGTAGTGTTCTGCCCATCTTGGAAGTGTCTTTTCTTTGTAAGTAAGCAGCGTGGCGATGTCAGCACTCCGTATTTAAGCTGTTCTTAATGACTATGAAAAGTCACACATGGGAAACACAAGGCTCATAGGTTGTGCAATTTTACAGCCCAAGATAGCCAAACTACCACAAAAGATGTTTAAAGAGATTTTCATTCTAAAAATAATTTCAATAATTCGTTCGCATTTCGTTACATCCATGAAAGAGAAAGGAGAACTGTACTCAGGTATTTTGTCTAGTCGTGGATAGTCAGATTTAAGTGAACAAGATTATTACTGCTATCTTCTGACATTTTTCCGGATTTGTCTTAGTCTTCGCTAAATTCCAATACATTTTGTCAATTTTATCACTAAGTTTGTTCAAAGCAAACTTGGTTTTCATATTTCAGAATATTTCTTAGTCTCCTGGAAAATTCAGAATGTTGTTACTACTTTTATTCTGGACGAAATTGTTTACATGTTTTCCATTGTTCTTTTTTATATTCTCCGAATGTTACCGTACATTCTCGGAACGTTTGTACATTTTTCAGTCTGGAAAAATGTTCAATTTTCCCGGATATTTATCAGCCTCCGCTGAATTCAGGTACAATTTCGGAATGTAGTACTACTTTTAGTCTACACAAAAGTTTTTAAACATTTTTCCCTCTAGAATAAAGTCTGTGACAGTTTCGGAATTTGAGTGCTACTTTTAGTCACGTCCATGTTGATGTTATTCTGAGTTGGTTCCATTGTTGGATAGTAGATGTCAGATTGTTAATCACTACACAAGTCATGTTAGTATATGTAGGACTACAGAGCACTATGAACGGCATCTTGATCGCATAATGTGGGGTAAAAGTAGATGACTGGATGTTGATCACTACATCTAAGGTGTAATGTTAAGCCCTATGGCGCTTCAGTGTGACGCATATTACTACTATTACAAAGAATACTTTTTTGTTTTAAAAAAACAACAAACATAAAGCAGGTAAGCACACATAGGAAGGAACCATTGCAAACAGCAATAGACCTTTTTCCTGAAGTCCAATCTGGGGTTTTCTACTCCAATATTTAACTCATGCGCAATCAACAAAGGGCAACTTTAAAGCGATTGTCATGAATATAGTGCATGTTCGTGAAGAACGTTTCAAACAAATTTTTAAAGGTTTGACATCTGTACACCCGTCACAGAAATAGTGTGTTTAAAATCATGAGTAAGTAGTTCAGTAACCTGCCTAAAACAGAAAGGTAGATATGAGCACAAAAGGTATCAAAGAGGACCAGGGCAGTGGACAGGACTTGTGGGCCCTAGGAAAAATTATCCAATAGGCTCCACTGAATCACAAATTGAAACAACTGTGGACCCCATGACCGTGGTGGTCCCGCGGAATTTGTCATACTCTGTCTTTGATAGGACTTACAAAGTTGTGTGATCCATTTCTGAAAGGAAAGGGGTGGGTGGACTATTTTCGTCTGTGACCAGAATTACAATTTCTACAAATCTACGTGTATTTAGATGACTCTTCAAGACTATATATTCTTGAAAACATGAGGACTTACAAATCTCTTGGTTGCATATAATTAATTTCATAGTGGATGGATGCATACAGGTGAACAGGGCATTATCAATGCCAGCGTAATCAGATCCCACGCCCAATCAAAGAAGCCACAGGACTTAAACATAGCTGATAGTACTGTAGCAACTGAACATTGCAGATGTATCGCAGGATGAGTTATCACATCATTATTATCCATATTTGTTCAAGGAGTTAGCAAACTAAGGAGAGAGAGAGAATAAATGTATTAGCCAATCCAATGTATCGTAATCAGTTTTGGGATTCAAATTTATTCCCATTTAATTTATTAACTAAATGGCAAACCTTTAATGAATCTGGCTTAAAATGTGATGTGTCGCCTTTGGTGTTCATTGTTTGCTGCTAATTAGACAAGCTGACTTGTTGATTTTCGGATTATTCATTACCATGGAGTCATAAGAGGAGGGAGCGGGCAGATTTAGATGAGAGTCACGATGCAGTAACATAAAGCAATAGATACTCATTTATTGTTAAAAATACTTGATGAAAACGTACATTTCAACTCTTATACTTGTGTGCTGGCATGTTATTGTTTACTACTATCTGCGGCGATCTATAATGACAAATGTTCTATTCATGTAAGAAGTGCAGGTCACTCGAGTTGCCCTGCGTCAAATGCGCATGACCGTAACGGATGCGGCTATGGGATAGGGATGGCCAGCTAAAAATAGTATCTGAAAATTATCTATAATATGCAATCGATAATCAGCAGATGCGCGTGTTTAAAATTAAGTAGATTAACTGTCCCCATTATAAACTGAGCGACAATCGCCTACCTTTACATAGCGTCATCAACGTAACCATAGCAAAAATCTACGTCAGACTTCTCCTTTCACTGGCAGGCTATTTCATGACCGTGAGTTTCGCAACGGTAGAATACTCTGGTTTGTAAGCTGTTCGTATTCGACAAACGAAGAATGTACGAAAGTCTTCTTTTAGAGAGTGACGTTGACGGTTTCGTGTCAGATGTCGAAGAACTTAAAAAGAAAATATACTCAGACGGATTACTTGTCTAATTCTTTATCCTCTTTGACTTGTGCATGTTTTCCCCATATCAAAGTCTTGATAGAACTTTCTCTCTCTCTCTCTCTCTCTCTCGTCCCATTCAATTTAGTTCTCGTATGTTTGCGTGCTAACACTTTGCTAAACCTTCATCTGATTCCTTTTAATGACAGTTGCCTGTGCTGGTCATTTACCTATGTATACCAACTTTATCTAATAAGTAAGTTTGGAGACAGTGTAGAATTTATTTTATACTAGAGTCTTATTAACAGTTTTGTTTAAATTCGGATACTTTACTAATTCAATATATGGACGACCTAATGTCACCGGTCAGCCTGAGTACACACTTCTTAAACAGTAAATACTGATAACTCATGTTATTTACATCTGCCAAAAAAGTAGCCTTTTTCCAACAGTTGCCAGAAAGTACAAGCTAAGATCTTTCTATTTAACGATCGAAAGACATGTTTGTGCGAGCGCGCGCGCCCGTGTGTGTGTGTGTGTGTGTGTGTGTGAGGGAGGGAGATGGGGTTTACCCAAGTCAAACATAACCCTCAGGGTCTCGTTCTATAAGATAGAAGCCTTGATATTGTTTTGTTGTTACTGTTATTTTTATACATAAAAAAACTCGAATAACCTAACCTCTGTCACTTTCCTGATAATGTTCTTGATAGTATCCTACATTCTATGCTGAAACTGAGTTTGTGCAAGTTCATGCCCCATTTGGTCGAAATTTATCAGTAAGGTTCCCTTGATGTTGTGTTATAAATAAGATATTATAAAAGTTTGAAGTGCTTTATGAAGAAAATAAAAATGACGTTTGTCTTAATGCATCCGAATTATGTTAATTTTGGATGTAACTATTGAAATATTTATTTGTTCAGTTATTCATTTAATTTTAAATTCTGTAATAAAATATTTCTTCACTCAATTGTTCAACCCAACCGGAAAGGGTGGTGTTGCAATGATACAAAGAGTCGCCAGTCAGGGTTTGCATATACAATTATATTTGCTCAGTTTCCACTCTAATCTCCGCCCAAAATAAATAATATTTATATTGGATAATGCTAGGTTGATGGGGTAAGAAGGATAGATGTATGATAGGCGTTCAAAAAAGAACAACTCAAATTTGGACGAATGAATGTGAATGTGTCGGCAGCCTATAATGTCAAAAAAAAAAATCAAAATGTGCGGACAACAACTTGTTAGTCCATTATGTAAACTACGTCAGGTCAATAATGGTGGTGACTATCAATGATCAAATATGAATAAGATTTACTATTTACAAAATACTGACAAACTCTGGCATGCACATTCTGTAGTGTGGATCAAGTCACTTTAAACTGAGTGGAAAATATTGCTGTGGTTTACATCTTACGAAAAGTATCACTTACCTTATAGATTTCTCTAGGTGTTGATAATTGCACAATTTAATCATGGCTGTGCAAGTATGGTCTTTAAAACTTTCTCTGCAAATACTTGTGTTGGCTGGACAAATCATGAGTGTATAAGCGGGAGTTACTATCGGAGAACAACTTATATATATATATTGCTATATATATATATAGATAGATATCTATATCTATATAGACAGATATATATATATATATATATATATATATATATATATATATATATATATATATATATATATATATATATATATATATATATATATATATATATATATATATATATATATCCCTTAAGTTTAACATGTGAATCGCATTATTGTGACAAAATTGTTTATAGGGACAAACGTGTTTGACAAAAGTGTTTATCGAGATAAACGGGTATATTAGGAAGTTTTACGTTTGAGCGTGTTGTAAAAACAACGGATTAGTTTTTTTTTTATTAACAACATCGACATAGACAAACAAATAAACACATACACATACAAACACAAATGGCTATGAGTGATTAGTAACTCTCTTTATGGCTATGACTGAGTAGTAACTCTCTTTGTTAGAGATCTATGTGACCCTTAAAAGGGCCATTAGATTTGATAATCAAAATGAGTTAGCATACGCAGCATCTCACGGATGATCTCCCCTTCCTCATGCTGGGTCACATGTTGGGTTCATACAGCACGATCCTCTTCCAAAAGCCATGTCTCTCAACATAGATTCGTCACTTCCATATTACTGTTTCTTTAATGTTTTGATTGCCTATGATGGTTTGACATCCATCAGATAGACCGGGTTATATAGCATCCCCAAAAGCCTCCACAATGGCCAGTATGGTATACATCTTGATTTGTTGATAACAGGTGAAACATTGGGACAAGGCATTTGCATATATAAAGAACGGATCTAAACGTATTGAAATGTTCCACCAATCCAAAATGTGGGAGTCTCCTTCCAATCAGAACAGAGCGGACGCATTTGTACCAGTTTATCATATCGAGATAGTTTGATTATGGCTGAAACAGTTATGACCATGTATTGGGGTGCGCCTGCAGAAGATGCGAGGAGTGATAGTATTATGACCACGAATGCAACTGTAATGCTTGCAGAAGAGGATGACTTTACTCTGAGTTTACCTAATTTCCTTTCGTCCTCGCAAGAATTGTGCAGAGACCAGTAGTACTACCCTTGCCACCTTTGCCATCGTTAACTTTGGTGGAAGATTTCAAAAAGAATCAGAAGGAAGAATCGAAGAATAAAGCATAACATGTATTTTGTAGTCAACAACATTAAGAAGAGGTAAAAGAAAACCAGAAGAATAAAAGAAGATACAAACTTTGAAATGTGAAAGAGAACAGAAGGAAGAGAATGAAAATCAGCGGTGTTTATGCTTCAAGACACTTTCGAAGCGTTACGGTATCTGTGACAACTGTATCAGACCTCTTTAATTCACCTCAAGAGAAAAGAGGCCTTAACGAGCCAACTGACCAAGACTTCCATCTTCACAACATCCACGCTCACCGTCAAAGAGATACCAGCAGCAACAATTACTTCTACCACTACCAAAGCAGCAACAGCAGCAGTGATTGAGTCAGTTAAATCTAATAATGAAAAGTCAATGAATTTGTCAAAAACAACCAACCAACAGCCCTTTCCAAGGTCACCCACATCTTAGAAAAGAGATACAACTCAGTGATTGCCAGATCAAGTAAACCTTAATTCCTTTTCTCCCTGACTGAATGGTGTACGTATGTGAGTGCGTATATAAGTATCTATCCATAGTATAAAAATCAACACAAAGCGACACTTGCTTAAATTTCATAATACATCGCAAAAATTAATTCTCTTTTTCCTTCTGTAACTGCCAGTCTATTGTTATGTCTTCACTGGCGTGAGTTATTCCTCTTCTCTTGTTTCTTCTAGTTGTCTTGATGTCTCCGGTTTCTTGATAGAAATGGGTTTTTCTTCTTTTGATTTTGAAGAACTATTCTTCTCTTGCTTTTCTTTCTCCTATCTTTTTTCTTTACTTCTTACGACACTGCTGACCAATGTATTTCCCTCAGAATGATAACAAGTATCTTTACCGTTGTCTCTCTTTCTCCGGTCTTTCCTTTGCGTTGACTTTGTGGGCTTTCTGGGACCGATTGTCCTTTCTCCTCATAGATATACCAATCATCTTGACTTTTTTCTCGAGAGGAGTAGTCTGTAGTCTTATATGAAGTATACTTTCGAATGTCACTCTTTATATCTATAAAGAGAATGAAATCTGTGTTGACTCTTCCATCTTCACAGTTTTAAAGCTGGATAAATAATATATACTATTAGGATACGAAAGTCACTTAAATGTAAGGAACAAGTGTGTCTAAAACTTAGTCTAATTAAAATTTGGAATCAAGATGACATAATTCCATTGAGAAACCAGAAGAAAACGCCAAGCTGCTAGAGATATACATGTTTGTGATTTCTAAGATGACATGAGTGAGTCTGAATCAACACCTTAAATTTCTGCCACAAAATCAAGAGAGCACAGATCCACTAAAGAAAATTGTTAAGTAGCTCCCGAAGTTTATTATAACCTACGAGAGACGCAAAAACTCAATTCCAGAAAATGTAGAACCTCAGCTTACACCAACACGGTAAACTTGAAAGAAATCAAATCCGATATGCCACTAAATTAGGCAGCAGGTTTCATTACAGACTTGTGAGATTCCTGTTCAGATACACTGAAACGACAATGCCAAGTTAAATAGGATCTTCGTTTGAGACTCCGTTACTCATGACGGTCTATAGTTCCTATCTGAATCGAATTTAGTACACCAGAAGAATTAACACTGTCTAAAGTCATCGACAATATGCATTACGTCAAAGAATCCAATAACGAGCTTAACATGATTCGTGGAAAGGCTACACTTCACATGACCCACGTTTCACCTAGTAGTTGTATCGGAACGGGCAGAAAAGTGTTGTTGGTTGACGAACTTTGTAGCATCATACACTGTATCGTTCAAATTAACAACTCCAAATACCATATGTGCTAGAACCTTGTCAACATTGTTTGGTCGAATGTATGCCCAGAAGAACGAGAGCGCAAAATGAGAGAGCATTCTAAAATTACACAAAGCCAAACAACGAAGAGAAGCTGAACTCCTTTTGCAGCAAAAAGGGATATCTAAACATGCTGCTCGTTGCGTTCCTGAATTGAAAAATAGATTTCAAAATGGCTTAGCTCCTCTCTATACCTTGCAAGTGTACCTTCAAGTCGTTCGCTGAGCTCTGGTGTTTCGAGTGCGGAAAATAAGTTCACGAATCTCATCACGAACATTTCGATAAGATTACTAGTATCACAGGATTTCTCGGATACAATTATTATTACGAGAAATGTTACGAGAAATGTAACCAAGGATTTAGCCATATGGACCAACACATTTCTTACAAAGAGAGAGATAGATATGCCTGCGCTTTTCAGCATACAAACTAGGGAAATAACGAATTCAATGCTGAACTTGCAAGCGAAATTTTGTCAGTCCTACGTTTTACCAATATCATCACATGAAAGAAGTTAAGCAACAGCAGAAGCGTACTTGAGAATTATTGAGTTTGTACTCCACTTATGGACATCCCATTCAAACCAATAACTTCAAGGCACACGTTTGTACCGAAAAGAAAATATGCCATTTTTGTTACCAAATCATGAACATTGAACATAAGTTTTACATTCAAACATATGCGAATGTACTGGAGGAAGACATCAAGGAAGGCCACCACAGAAACAAACGAAAACAATGTACGCATGACGCCGACATTCACGTACCTAATTATTGCCTAGAGAAGTGCATACAAGAATCTATATTGTCATTGTCCCAGTTGTATTTATATTCCAAGAGGATATGAAAAGTCTTTCGGGAAACACAAGCTCTTCCCGATTTTGTCGAATCGATCTTTGGCCCTGCCTAAGACTTTTGGAGCGAAGAGAAATCCAGCGCTACAGGGACCGCCATTGATGTGTTTCAGACATGGCGTACAATTTCTTGCGATACAACGGGCAATTATTCCGAACAAGTACCTAATTCCCAGCTGTCACTATAAATGCAGTCAAGCTCATCAACAAGAAAGTGGGACAGGTACAGTCGAAAGATTCAATCGTTCTTTGTCAATGCTTTTGAGTAGAATGCCTAAAACATTTGAAATGACAAACATGTCTAAAGGTTATCTTCCGCACTTTTTCATTGCAGAAGTTATTTAACAGGTTGTACTCCCGTTTTTTCCCCGACAATGTTCACTATTTCGACCCCTACGACGTGCACACAGTACAACGAGAAGCATTCTAAACTTGGTGCCTGGTCGAAACAGATTTCTATACTTGAAATATGTACCAGACATACAAAATTGCCATTGCAAATCAAACTACTGCCAAACCAGAAAGAAACAAAAACATACGAGCCCTTCGCGCAAAAATATATTTCGACCAATCAAGGAAACGGTATGGTACTGGTACAACCAGACTCTATCGTTTTTATAAAAACCGCTCAAACAACGATTATATCCTACTGGAATCGAAAGAATGATTTTCTGTTGGGGAAAATTGATTAGATGAAGAATACAATGATAGTCCATACACCGGTGAAAGAAGAATATCAACACAAGCAGGTAAAACCCTTTGGAGGAACGTGTGATCGCACTGGAAACTGCTGTGCAGCAAATAATGCAACACCTGCACATATTGCAAGCAATTGTACAAAGTACTGTTTTATGTGTGCTAGAAACATTCCGAAAATAACCAAAGAAAATTGTGCACGAAGAGACACATCGACGGCAATGTTCCCGACGTTCACAAGAAGACTCGGAGTGTCCAACAATATTCGTGATTGGGAGGTTGCAGCGGTCGAAGACTTGAAGACGTTGGACAGTACATTTCGCGCTAACAAATCGATCGAGCATGAAAACAGGGTAGCCGCAGTTTGTCCTAACTTGCCTGTTGGGAGGCTATGTGGATAAGGATTCTTCTATCTAGCTGATGTTCGAGTTGTGCAACACATTGAAAGAAACAAACGATATAAACCAGTAAATATGAATGATATGTTTGTAGGTTCTGTACAACTGTGCGGATCTACAATGCATCCATTTCGCTCTGGTATTGCTCGATACCACTTTGGTTTTGTGCAAACAATGGCGAAAGCGAAGGCTTCGCGAAGAACACTGACAATATAACAATATATATGGAAAACAAAAAGTTCCTCAAAGCCGTCCACTAATGTCAAAAATGGTCGAAAAGACAGTAAAACAGCATATTCGGTTTTGCCGAAAATGGTGACCTAGACAAGATATAACAAGAGAAACGAAAACAAATGTGCATGGACACTTTGTCTGGAATAAAGGATTCTCTTATTAAAAAGGTGCAGATTGGTTTTCATGGTTCTGGGCTGCCAAAATCTTTGCATCAAAGACAAAGATTCCACAGTCTTTGGTAGAATCTGTTGAACAGAAACCGATTTCATGTGCTCTTATAATTCGAAGTAAACCGGGTAGCAATCGGAACAATTCTTCGAATGGAATATTGGCTCTTTAATTTTTGCATACAACAATGGATGCTGGTATCATTCCGTTTGTTTTGCTTGGTTCTTTTAAATGGAAAACACCGAGTACAAGTTGGATTTTTATGCAATATGGAAGCAATAGTTGATTGATGTAGAGACTATGCTGTTCCAATATATGGAGTTGTAGAAATACTACAAACATGTGGATCATCTAGCAAACCATTTGTATTTGCATCTGCTCGAATATTTGCACGAATTGCTTTTTTGAAAGGACTTGCACCGGATACCCTTCATGTCCTTATATGCGATGATTAGTTGTCGGAAAGAAGACTACAACAAATAGATCTTCGAGAATGTAGCGAAGTTTGGATGTTATTCTGTTCAATTTTATGTAAGATAGTTACATCTGGAATATCTGATGAAAGGATTACATAGCATATGATTTGTAGCAAAACGTCCGTATCTGTTCTCTCTCCATCATATCGGATATACAAATTGTGGGCGGTCAAGTAAGTATTCGTTGGAATGTGTGTTGTAGTTTCGCTGTGTGGTAGTAGATACAGTATATACATGCTTTGCTGCAAATCGCCTTTCTGCCCGTTTGGGAAGTATTGGGTGTCCAGGGAAGGGTAGCACCTCTAGTTGGGGGAAGCAGTCGTACTCCTTCGGGGGTAGCTCGCCCACCTTTGGTCCCCACTTGGCAATCAGCTCTCACCTATGGCTCCAAGAAGCTGTGGCATGCGTAGCGGCTACATCACGGAAAAGGTCCTCGACTGGCCGGCTAAACCAAGCTGAGGGTATTCGACAGGTCCTAAACCCTCGGTGAGTTAGGCTGTGTCTACCTAGCATGTGAAGACTAGATTCGGCAGCCTGCGCGGAGGAGCCACCGACTGGTCAACGGGCAGAAAGGCGATTCCCAGAAAAGCGCCGTGGAGCGCTAAGAGCTCGACGAGACACGTAGGATGTCCTGGTCATGCCCTGCACTCAACTCCGTCTCCGGCCGTCTCGACTTTGTCATGCTGCTGATTTTAGGCAGGAGAATGAGGTCGACTAACTGCGTAACTTTTCCTCACTTAAAACAAAGACACCACGCAAGTTTCTTTTGTCATCCACCCGTCCCATTTCATCACCCACTAAAGTCTTGTGGCGACAGACAAGCGACGAAGCGGCAGATGTGGGTACACCAGCAGCCTATCCGCGAACCAGCACGCAGTCCGCTCAGGCTATTTGGGTCGTTCGCCACTGACACGTCTCAGCACTGAAGTCCCCTAAGCAAATAGAGCAGCCCTCTTCAGGAACGCACTGCTCACCTCCTTGCCACGAGAAAGGGGCTAGAAAAGGTGCCCTAAGCAATGCCTGCTCCAAACCACCCTAGCCAGCTTATCGCGGCTGGCGAGGCTCTTACTTTAGCGGTCGAAAAACAAAGAAAAAAATGAGGATTGTTCCTCTCACACTTTGTGCATGGAATGTGCGCATAATACTGAACAAAGACGACACGGAAAGACCCCAGACGAGAACGGCCCAAATAGGAAAGGAACTCGCCAGATACAAAGTGGACCAGGCTTGCAGGAGAAGCCGAACTCTTTGAAAGGGGTCCCGGATACACTTTCTTTTGGAGCGGCCGATGAGGTGAAGAGCTTCGTGAGGCTGGTATCGGCTTTGCAGTGAAGACAGCACTGATTAGCGAATTGGCTGGGCTTCCCAAGGGAGGAAACGACAGACTCATGACCATTAAACTCCGACTCTTGTCTGGAAGAAAGCACCTTACCATAATCAGTTCCTACGCTCCAACCCGGATGAAGTAAAGGTCAAGATCTATGAAGATCATTACTCCGTCATTTCTGACGTTCCAATGGCAGATAAGCTCGTCATTCGTGGCGACCTCAATGCAAGAGTAGTCTGTGATCACTTTGCTTTGGATGAATTACTAGGAAAGCACGGAGTGGGTCACTGTAACAGCAACGGTCTCCTTTTTCCTCAGATGTTCGCCGAGCATGAGCTGCTGGTGACCAATACAGTCTTCCGCCTCCCAACCCGCAACCAAACGTCATGGATGCACCCTCTTCTACGCCATAGTCAGGAAGAGGGAAAGGCAGGATGTGCATGTGAGCATGTCCTTGTGCGGCGCCGACTGCTGCACAGACCACCGCCTCATCATCACCAAACTCAACAGCCGCATTCAGCCCAAATGATGCTTGCAGGGAAAGAAGGCTCCTAAACGACTAAACATCACCAAGCTGAAACGCACCAGTACCAAACAGTCTCTCGTTGATGCCCTGGAAGAACGTCTGAAATCTACCCCTCAGGACAATCAGAATGTGGAGACCGACTGGGCGGCATTCAGACAGCTGGTCTACATCACAGCTTCGGAACTTTGGACCTTCAACCAGAAAGCACCAAGATTGGTTAAATGAAAACTGCAACGAGATCAAGCATTTGCTGGATTAGAAAAACCGCCTCCATCAAACCTACCTCAACAACCCCTAGTCCACCTCCAGGAAAGATGCGTACAACAATATACGCAGAACTGTAAGACAGAAACTCCATCAGTTGCGAGACATGGCTGATCAGCAGAGCTAATGAGTTCCGGTGCTACTCAGACAGGCATGACATGAATAATTTCTACAACACCCTGAAAGGAGTGTATGGACTTACATCCATAGCCTCTGGATCATCCTACTTCACAGGGCAGACGGGAAAACACTAATTACTGGCAAAGAGAAGATTCTTGAACGATGGGTTGAACACTTTGACAGCGTCTTGAATCGCCCTTCATCCATCAACGATGAAGCTAATAGTCGTCTCCCCCAATTACCCATCAGCGAACCACTGGATGACTCTCTAACTTTGTTCGAGACACAGAAAGCGATACGTCTGCACTCCAGTGTCAAAGCCCCTAGTTCAAAATCCATCCTAGCTGAAGTTTACAAGGAAGGGGGCACAACCCTGATAGAAAGGCTCCACCAGCTTTTTAGTGATGTGGCAGCAAGAGACGATTCCCCAGAAATTCCAAGACTCTTCCGTAATCCACCTGTATAAGCGCAAAGGGAACCGATAGGCCTGCGACAACCACCGTGGTACATCCTTGCTCTCGGTCGCTGTAAATATACTCGCCAGAATCCTACTGAACCGCCTCACTACTCCTACCGAAAAGCCAGTGTGGATTCCGGAAAGAACGTGGGACCATCGACATGGTGTTTGCTGCGAGACAGCTACAAGATAAATATCAAGAGCAAAACGCTGAACTTTTCTCCATCTAGGCCTTTGATACTGTCAGCTGAGAAGGCTTGTGGAAGGAAATGGCCAAGTACGGATGCCCAAGAAAATGTATATCCATGTTGCAGCTTTTCCACGAGGACATGTAGGAACGAACCATGACAATAGAGAGACATCTGAGCCATTCCCAGTAACCAATGGCGTCAACCAGGGTTATGTTATAGCACCGACGCTGTCCAGTCTATTCTTCTCCGCCATGATGACTAATGCTTTCAGAGACGCAGATGTAGTCGGCATCAGGTACCGTACAGATGAAAAAATATTCAACCCAAAGAGGCTTCAAGCGAAGACCAAGGTTATGACAGGCACCATCAGGGAATTCTTATTTGCTGATGACTGAGCCCTCAACGCTGGCTCAGAAGCCGACCTGCAACGCAACATTGACAAGTTCACCAGCTCCTGCACAAGCTTTGGTCTCACCATCAGTATCAAGAAGACTGGAGTCCTGCACCAGTCGACCCCTGGAAAGCCCTACGTTAAGCCCAACATCACCGTAAACGGTCAAAAACTCAACGCAGTGAACAGCTTCACCTACCTTGGCAGCACAGAGCGTCACTATTGACGACAAGTTGAACCTCCGCATTGCCAACGTCTGGAATAGAAGAGGCATCAGCATCCAAACCAAACTAAAGGTCTACAGGGTAGTTGTGCTCCCCACTCTACTTTACGCATGCGAAACGTGGACGGTCTACCAACGCCACGCCAGGAAGCTGAACCACTTTCACACCACAAGTCTCAGGAAAATCCTCAAAATCAAATGGCAGGGACAAGGTTCAAGATACTGAGGTACTCGCCCAAGCAGGTCTCCCAAGCTACCACACCATCCTGATTCAGTCCCAGCTACACTGGGCGGGACATGTTGTACGCATGCCAGACTATCTGCTGACTAAGAGACTCTTCTATGCGAGCTACAGCAACGATAACGATCCCACGGATGTCAGAAGAAACGCTTCAAAGAAAATCTGAAAGCTGCATTGAAATCGTTCGACATAAACCCTGATTAAAGGGAGCAAACAACAAGAGATCAAGTCACTTGGCGTTCTTCCGTGCACAAAGGCTCAGAGTTGTGCACATCTAGCAGGACAGCAGCTGCAGAGCTGAAGAGGCAGATCAGAAACGCATGTCTCATCAACACTCCTGAAGATGTCCCATTCATCTATTGTCCCTTATGCAAACGAACATTTGGTGCAAGAATTGGCCCAATCAGCCACCTGCGCACGCACAGAAAATAACCAGCCCATCCAAACCTCGAATGACTAGAGTGGCCCTCGTCGACTCGACGGACGAACAAAAACATGTTTTTGGTTTTCCATGTATATGGGCAAAGTCATTTCTCCATTTGGAAAAGGTTTGAACTACTGCATTGTTTCGCATAGTTGTTTGTATTTGTTCTTTGTTTTTCCTATTCCGTGTAGTATAGCATATTTGTGCTTGTACTTGTAATACAGGAACAGGGAAATCTTCCGCATTTGTTGTTTGCGGGGCAGGGGGGCTTCTATTTGTACAAAGTCGCATGGAATCGTGTACATTTTTGTGACATACCTATTGTTATTTGGGGGCTGGTTGTCGATGTTTTCGTTGTTGGTTTTTGCCATGAATATTTCTGTTGCTTTTCCCCGTGGATGTTTCAGGTCTTGCTGTTAGAATGGTGTCCATAGGAAACTGTTGGATTTAGATGTGAATTTTTTAGTACAATTGTCTCTGGTTTTGGTATATTATTTGTTCCTGGTGTTTGATTGGATTCTTATACTTGTTGTTTCTGGGTTTTTTTGTATTTTTGTTCTAGATTTTTATGTTGGATTGGTACACTTGTTTGTAGATCTTGTTGGCTATGGAATGTTGGTGAATTGGTATGCTTGTGCATGGAAATGTTTGTGCATTTGGAATATACATAGGTTGGATGGAATTGTGTGTGTCTTTGTTTTTGGTGTGTATCTTTTTTCATGGGCGAAATAATAGGCTTAGCTATTTGTGTTTCTTCGCATTGGAAGACTTCTTGCCATAGGATTTCTTGTTGCTGATTTGGCGATTTGTTCGTTGTAGGAAAGGTTATTAAAAAAGTAGTTGAAATGTAAACATTTTGGGGACTCGTTTTAACCAATTTAATTCACGTTTGATTTTTTTTTGGTTGTTATTTTCTGGTGACTACTCGTTTATTACCATATCATGCATATACTCGCGTGTAACGGTGACATTAGTAAAGATCATGTCATAGAGCAGAGAAGGCCGTGACCTATATTAATGCCCAAAATCTAAAACCCTATTATCACATTTCTGAAAGACATATAGCTGAAAGAAACTGTAGCCATTTGTAGTAGAAGAATGTGCTGCATATAAAGGTTAAATAAAGGTATTAACATATGATCACATGGTTTACAACTTGTAGAACAAACAGTATTAGGACCTGAACACGACACCTTGTCACTAAAATATCTCGCACAGAGCTGGTGTTTTATGTACTCTATAACGACTACCAATGTTTAAAAAATTGCATCCCTCTCTCAGTTTTTTGGACTGACCGCGGGCATGTGGCTTGCAAACTGAGCCTCCACAAACCGAATCTTAGTTAGACCCGGGTATCAGATAAGTCGGTTTGTACATTCATAGATATAATATTAGTGATATTAATTTTCAGTCGTGAATATATTCAAGTTTAACTGAGTACCTTAAGAGCAACTACGTCTAGGCTCAAGCATTTATTATACATTTACTTCAGCTAACCTTAAAACCAAGCAGCACCTATAGGATTGAATTATGTCACATGGAATAATATTTATACCAATATTATTCCACGATGATTTAACTTTTTTATAAAACAAGATTCTTTGTAGAAGCTTATAATAAAAACATCTTTATTCATTATAAGCTGACGTCAACTCTATTTAGTTTATATTAACAATGAGTTATATAATTCATAGCCTATAAAACAGACCTTTCTACTTCTTAAGAAGCTCATGAAGGACTTTTTTTGTTCGAGTAAACTTATGGAAGCTGCATGACATATATTGTACTTAAGTATAATCATGAGAAATTGGTTACAAATTACATACTAATTACCATTTCTGCTGATCCGTTAAATATTTTATCTGACAGAAGTCAGTGCAAATCTAGATTAGCTCTTTGTGCATAAATTGGTGTTATGCTTGAATTTAAAACTATTTAACAGACACTTGTGGACTTATGTCATGTGTGAAGATATGTGTCTTTTCAACAAAGATTAAAGTAGTTTTAAGTATTTATTAAGGATTTCTGTAATAAAAGAAAATGTAAAAAATGACTGCAGTTTCATACTGAAACGCACACAAGTTATTTTCTTTGATACTAATGATTAAAATATTTCGATAAAAAGAACTTTTTTGGTTTGCATGAGCAAAAATCAGTTAATTAGTTTTCAAACCTTTTATCATTCAGGCCATCTTTTATCAAACTAGTGTATTAAAATTAATATACGAAAGTTTTTAATTTCTTATCAAAATAATAAATGATGCATTTCTTTACCTTTAACCAGATTAAAATTTTACTTTTGAACTTTTTAAAAATAATTGAAATGTTGCCGTCTTTACCAATGTCAATGTAGTAAAAGAAATCTTGAAGTTGGACTGGTCAACAATCTCTTACATTCGTATTATAATAATTCAAAAGAAGCCAAAACTTCCGGGGAAAAAGTAAATGAATACACAGCTAATTCCATACATCTATGCGTGCAAAAATAATAAAAACATTGCAATACATGTTTCTAAAAGAATTGTTCCCTAAAGCACTGGGATTATCGCACTTTTAAAGAAAAGCATATATCATGTAATACATTAAAATACTTACAAAGGCAAAGTAATAAAAGACAACAACTTACCTGATTTAATTAAGGATGCTGTTCTTGTGAAAATGCACAAAGAAAGATCAACGTGTCTTTATCAATTTTATCAAAGTCTATCAGAATTAAAATGTCCTAAAACTTAAATTGCAGTTATGGAATGAAACAATGTTATTTTTACAGGACAATGTCTTATATATTGTAGATTCATAAAGGGAAATACCAACATATTATAATAGTAATCTAGGTTCAAGTTCAAATACACAAAAAAGGTTAATAGTTTTAAAAAGTTGTACTAAATTTCTTTTACAGAAATTACAGTGAAAAGAATTTGATTAGTAATTGCAAAAAATTGGATAAAATTAATCATTCGTCTTTCTCCATCTCTGCTATAAAAAAAACTTACTTCTATAAAATACCCCTCCCTTACAAAACGTGTGAAATTTATTTTTAATGTGCAAAACATTTATAAAATATTGGCACATCCATCACGAGAAACAGGCACGGCTTTTTTTTATCCAGATAATGTTAATAAGGAACAACAATGGCGTCTTAAACAGTCATGAAAACCTATTTTTCTTCAGCTTAATATTAGTCAGAAAATAAAAAGAAAGTATTTAAAGCATAAGATATATCTGGGGGACTCCCACATATTGCAAAGAGAAAAAGTAAGGAATATATATCAAGCATGTTTTCAATTATTTGCAAAAATAATTAGTATAAAAGATGCATATCCTTGGCATCCGTCCGTCTACGAGAGACGATGGCATAGCTCCAAAGTACGCTTTTGCTTATCCTTCTTTTTAGCTCTCTTTTCAGCTTGCTTTATTCTTCTCTTTTCCTCTGCGTTTTGAACTCCCTGCCTGACAGCTAAACGCCAGCTGGAACGGTTGTTTGCACAGCTCTCCCAGTCGTTGACATTGATGTTTGCTGTCTTCATATCCTTCTTGCAAACATCTTTCTAGCGCAGATGTGGTCGTCCAGTTGGTCGTGCACCTTCTGCTAACTCCCCATATAACAGGTCCTTGGGAATGCGACCTGGGTCCATTCTCTTGACATGGCCGAGCCAGCGAAGGCGCCTCTCGCTGAGTATGGAGAACATGCTGTTCATGTTGGCGCGTTCTAGAACCTCTGTGTTGGGTACTTTGTCCTGCCACTGGATGTGCAGAATGCGCCGCAGACATCTCAGGTGGAAGCTGTTGAGTTTCCTCTCATGTCTTCCATAGGTGGTCCATGTTTCGCTGCTGTAGAGAAGTGAGCTGAGCACGCACGCTTGGTAGACACGCAGTTTGGTCTTCTCTGTGAGGTTGGGGTTGTTCCAGACCCTCTGGTTAAGTCTGGCCATCACTGCTGCTGCCTTGGCAATCCTGCCGCCCACCTCAGAATCAATGGAGAGTGAGCTGGAGATGTTAGACCCGAGGTATGTGAAGTTCTCGACAACTTCCAAATTGTACCCATCGATGGAGACAGAGGGAGGAGAGTCTATGTCCTGTGCCATGACATTTGTTTTCTTCAAACTGATGGTCAGTCCAAATTCCTTACATGCATGGGAGAGGCAGCATACCAGCTGCTGAAGTCCATCTTCCGTGTGTGATGTCAAGGCTGCATCGTCAGCAAAGAGCAATTCACGGATGAGTACCTCTGTGACTTTAGTCTTAGCACGGAGACGGGCGATGTTGAACAGCTTGCCGTCAGCCCTGGTATGGATGTACACTCCCTCGCTGCAGTCCTTGAATGCGTACTGGAGAAGCATGGAGAAGAAGTTGGCAAAGAGCGTCGGTGCAAGGACACAGCCTTGTTTGACTCCGCTAATGACTGGGAATGCTTCAGATGTTGCGCCATTGAAGCACACTGTGCTGTGCATGTTCTCGTGGAACAACATAATGACAGCAAGCAGACGTGGGGGGCAACCAATCTTCTGCAGGAGTCTGAAGAGTCCACTCCGACTAACCATGTCAAACGCCTTCGTCAGGTCTATGAAGGCAATGTAGAGGGGCATCCGCTGCTCGCGACACTTCTCCTGCAGCTGACGTAGTGAGAAGATCATGTCTACAGTTGACCTGCCGGCTCGAAATCCACACTGGGATTCTGGGTAGACGCGTAAGGCTAGGATCTGCAAGCGTGCCAAGGCAACACGGGCGAAGGCCTTTCCGACGATGCTGAGGAGGGAGATGCCCCGATAGTTGTTGCAGTCGCTACGGTCTCCTTTGTTTTTGTACAAAGTGACGATGTTGGCGTCACGCATGTCCTGTGGGATGTATCCCTGTTCCCAGCAAAGGCAGAGGAGTGTGTGCAAGGGCTGGAGCATTGCTGGTTTTCCGCTCTTGAGGACTTCAGGCGGAATGCCGTCGCTTCCAGGAGCCCTCCCACAGGCAAGGCAATCGATGGCTTTTCCGAGCTCTTCCAGGGTGGGCTGTGTGTCTAGCTCCTCCATGACAGATAGGTCTGGAATGGCATCCAGGGCAGTTCCAGTGACACTGTTTTGGGTTGCATATAGCTCGAGATAGTGCTCAACCCATCGCTGCAGTTGTTTCCCCTGGTCTGTGATGACTTCGCCCGTCTTGGACTTGAGGGGGGGCGGTCTTGTAGCTGGGGGGGGGGCCTGTCGCCTTTTTGATACCCTCATACATTCCTCTTGCATCCCCGGTGTCAGCAGCTGTCTGTATACTGTTGCAAAGGTTCAGCCAGTAGGTGTTGGCACAGCGGCGGGCGGTCTTCTGGGCGTTATTCCTTGCAATCCTGAGGGCTTGTAACTTCATTAATTGTAACCAATATCTCTTCATCATAACATAATTTCTTTACGTCGTTACCAATTATTTTACTTGAAAACGTAATTCGGCAGCCAAGATGTAACACTAAGGAGATAATCAGACAGACAAGGTGTAACACTAAGGAGGTAAGCAGACAGACAAGATGTAGCACTAAGGAGGTAATCAGACAGACAAGTTGTAACAGTAAGAAGATAATGAGACAGACACGGTGTAACACTAAGGAGGTAATCAGACAGACAAGATGTAGCACTAAGGAGGTAATCAGACAGACAAGTTGTAACAGTAAGACGGTAATCAGACAGACAAGATATAACACTAAGGGGGTAACCAGACACATAAGGTGCAACACTAAGAAAATAATCAGACTGACAAGATGTAACGCGAAAGCGGTAATCAGACAGACAAGGTGTAACACAAACACAAATGGATATTACATTGGTAGTCAATTTGTAATAGTAAATAACATGCATTAATGTTACAAGCAGAATTAATCACGTCAAGGGAGTCCCCTCAAGGAAGAAACGATACAGAAATATGTATATGAAGGGAATCCCCAAAACTTATTCAAGGAAGGCATGACAAAACTATAATTAGATACTTGGAGTATCCTCAACCTATTTTTCCTTCCCGTTTAACGGAAAGCAGAGTGGTACAACCCGGAGTATTCAAGAATGGGAAGGGAGAGGAAATGTCATTACCATTTATGCTAACCTTTTCTAGTACTCCATCGTACATATTATATGAACATGTCATAGGCACTCGATAAGTGCTTAAGAACAGTAAACATGTATTAATTTGGGTAATGATTTTACTACATACGCATGAGCAGTTACAAATTTTATGGGTGTACTCTTTATGGAAATTATATGGAAATAATGATAACACTAGTAGTGTGTAAACGTTTTTGAAAATGTATTAAATGTGATTTTAAAAAATATTTCAAGAATGAGTCAATCATTTATAAAAGAATGGATAACATATCTAGCGATTATGCAGAGTATATAGTCAAGAAAGGATGTAGAAATGTTTTCATACATACATACAAACATACACACACACACATACATACATACATACATAAACATACATACATACATACATTATTACGTTATATCTCTGATAATAAAGTTGTATCAAGTGCACGATTGACAATCTTGACGCAAGTCAATTAATCTAAAATGTTTTAAAGATTCTGTCCATTCCTACCATTAAAAACAAATTAAACTCATAGCATTATTTTTAACAAAGTATATTTATGCAATACATGCAAGATATACATTATCATGAACGCAGGGACAAACAAACTTATATATT
Source organism: Sinohyriopsis cumingii (assembly GCA_028554795.2). Taxonomy (NCBI): domain Eukaryota; kingdom Metazoa; phylum Mollusca; class Bivalvia; order Unionida; family Unionidae; genus Sinohyriopsis; species Sinohyriopsis cumingii. The sequence continues at coordinate 156,243,174 of CM068829.1, forward strand.
TCATAAAGTAAAATAAATTTTGATTGAAGTGTGGGTGGAAACAACAAAAGCATCATTTAAAATGTTGTACTATATTAAATGAACCCTATTTATTGGCATTCACTACGGATCTAGATACGTTTATCTTCAATGGTGTCAAATAATTTTTACGGACTAATCACTCTGAATCGTCACCTGGCATCTAATTCATGAAATATTTTTATCATGAAAATAAACTCGAACCAAAAATCTTACAAATTAAATACGATTTACAGGACATTTGCATGTAGCAATCTTGGGAAAAAATAGCAGCACCATCAAAGATTAAGTGACCCTTAGGCAACTGTCCATCCAATGCTTGAAATCGTTAAGTGCGACATTGGGCAACAATGGAGGTACGATCTTTTGTTAATAAATGTATACATTGTATTAGCTTTGAATACGTTTAACTATTTATATCTTAAAAATAAATTTAAATCTCAAATTAAACAGAGACGAAGAATTATTAAGCAAGTTATTTTGGCACTACAAGAAAATTCTGGTAGTTGATGTATGAACGGTTGGACTCAAACGAATAATATCTTCCTTATATACATTTGCGGGAGCATTAGCAATGGACTTAACAAACGTTCACAATTGACTATCAGATGAAATCAAGCAAACTTATGCACGTGATCTAAATGAAGTAGATATCCTGTATATAGTATAAAGAGAGCAAACGTTCCCCTCATTAAGCTTTAAATCTTCTGGAACTATCAGAAGATATACGCGTTAACATAACGTTGGTGTCATGCCTGAACTATAAATAGCGCACAAGTTACTCTCAATAAGACAGTATCTCTGACGTTACCACTCTTGCAAAGGCAATACAGTGAGTATGCTCTCAACCAGACTTCTGTTTTTATTTGTTTCAACTGCCCGTGTAGTTACAGAGATCTTCGAAAATGTGGGTCAAGCCGATCTGGAAGCTGTCCGTATTCGACTTGAAGAGGAGAAGGCCAAGCGAATTCTTTTACAGAATGACGTTGAGGTAATGATGCTACAAATTGAGGAACTGAAACGAAAATGGGATCAAAGAGACACAAAGGGTAATAATCTCGACTATCTCCTTTCGATGTTTGTGTGTTTGTCTTTATCCTTTGTCTGTCAGTCCCTATCCTTGACGTTCCTTTTATACTCTATTTAAATATTGCTTATTCCCATTATTCTCTATAATGGCTGTATGATTTCATTTAAAATAGAACGCTTATATATATATATATATATATATATATATATATATATATATATATATATATATATATATATATAATATATATATATATATATATATATATATATATATATATATATATATATATATATATATATATATATATATATATATATATATATATATAGATAGATAGATATATATATATATATATTAGTCACTGATTATTTAAATTGTTTATGTCATAGGGGTCATACATGGCAACACCTCCTTATCCCCCAAAAATTCCTACAAGGAAAACATTTTTGGGCATAAAGGTCGCAGGCAACAAATTCACAATAAACCATTAACATACGTTAACAAATATACCAAATTCTTAATTCCTTCTAAGACTTATCGTTCAACTCGCATAGGTTAATTTCCCATTTCGGTTTACATAGGAAATATTACTTTTGTTACATTCGATATTGATTTTACCGCTACGGTGTCTAAAAACATAACATTAATCTTAGAATGGTGACTTGTTTATATAACCTCAAGGTCAATGAGGACAACTGCTATGTTTCTTCTACATAGAAGATAGGATTTGATTTCGTTCTGTCTGAATTTTTTTCCAACAGTCACTTTCACCTGTTAGAAATCAACCTGACCGACTCATAGGACTAACTTAAATTCGGTGAGGCCAAGCTCAAGTTAATATGGTGGTTGCCCACGGACAGATACAAACAATTGAGACGGAGGGTGGGACGGAGGGTGGGAAAGGGTCGTGTTCAGTTTAGTATTCACATATACCGCATTCTTCCATTAATTTAGCTGGCCAGTTTCTTTCATTTATGGTATGTCATTTGCATCTTGTAGTCAATGACAAGGACAGCCACGCATTTTCTCGCGCAGACATGATAATGAGAATATTTAATGCGTATAGAAAATTTATTAAAATAAGGAATAAGTATTCATACTTTATCTTATAATTTATATTTTAATCGTAATATTTGTACGAATCTGGGATTCGCCGACTTTCAGGTCCTATCCTAGACTCGAGAAGATAGTAACCTTGTGGACTCGAAACAATTGGTTTGTCAAATATTGTTATTATGCATGTGGTCGATTTCAAGGTAAGCACGTGTTAATTGTTAATTAGCTCATGAGAGTTTTGACATGAGTTTTCGAATGTGTAAGCACTCATCTATAACGCTTACTAGCTATGAGGGTTTTGTGCAAAATGCCATTGATGTACCGACGATGCAGGTACCATAAGATGTTTATATGTCTTGCTGTTTGCATGATAATCACAGGAGATCGATATAAGCTTCCTGCTCGGCAAACAATTAAATAGATAACATTATATTTTGTCATTCTCAAACGTCGGCACCTGAAATATGCTGATTGTTATGTATATTTAATTTTCAATTTATGTTTGTTAGATTTTTTATTACTTTATTTCATTATATGCTATTTATAATGTAACATTGTACGTTGGACTTGACCTTGTCCTAATTCAATTTCATTTTCTACTTGACCTGGATCATTTATTTTGTTATTCTGTAATCAACTAATATATAGCTAAATTATTCTCCATATATATATGCGTTAATTATTAGGATTATTATCTAGGTCTGATTCAAGGACATTGTATTCACCACATCTTACATCCTATTTATAACAAAGATTTGTTTTATAAACATAAGGAACTCTCTAGGCAATTTTCCATTAGGTAATAGCTTTTTTTTTAAAGATGCTAATTGTGACGTGAGGTTAAGTAGAGGACTATATAATCTTGTTTTTTTTTATAGAAATCATTCATTCGTGCGTTAAGATCGTAGGAGAAAAATTTTTATTATTAGGGTGTCCAGTAGTTCATTTGGACTGGAAATTATTTAATAAAATTATTTGATTCAAGCGATTCTTCTCTGGAAATACAAAGCACTCTTCAAAAATAATATTCTAGGCAACAGACACTTGATTTTCTAATGAAAGTTCAAAGATGATATATTCTTGGATTGCATTATTGTATCCAAGAAAAGACTATCCGCACATCACCACTACACGGGTCACCACAGGCACATCAACACGTTCAGCGTTGGATTTGATTTGGACTTTCATTAAAGCTTGTTCAAAATTTTCATCATCAAGACTTGTCTCTTTAATTCAGGGATTATTTGGAATTTAATTCCTTTAAGTTCCTTATTTGCATTTTCACTTTGTATTCTAGGGAAATAAATTATTTGTTAAATTTTACAAGCTTGACGCTTCTCAATCTTTTATGCTACTTATTTTAAGACCATAGAGTCGTAATAAGATAAGAAAAAATCGCCGATTTTAAGGTCTCTAAATCATAATTGTTAAGTAAATGGATACAATACATGTTGACAAAACCTTCAATATACTCAATTTACATTTTCTTTAAAAATAGTATGGCTTTCATTATTGTTGATTTAACTGATAAAATTTTCTAGCTCAAATGAACCTGTTTAAAGACAATTAACGAGTACGATGATACGAAAAAAGCTCCAATCATCGTGGAATAAACGCGTATCTCTGGCTATAGTATTGTTATTACTGAAGTTGTCAGTTAAAGGTCTTTTCCCTAAACTCTCTTCTTCTCCTTTGATAAAAAGTCTTCATATTTCATTTCCGTTTCTACCTATCGATATACAGGGCGATGTCTATTTTGTTCTTCTGACTCTCTATGCATTCTAAAGCTTTATCATCTAGGTATCCACATACATGTGTTAGTTACATAAATTTGGATAACTTTTAATTATCGCATGGTTTTAAGTTGCCAGCAAAGATAAAAGAAAACAAAAGTTAAAATGAAAAGAATGTGATTTAAGTAAAATATCACATATTTTATTTTGATTATTTTTTTTATATATATGATGGGATACAATATTAGGCGGAAGCTCACATTTCCAATAGGCAAGTTCAATTTTCCAGTCAGCTTGTCCTGTGCACGATGATTTTTTTTATAAAATGTGTAAACGACGATAGTATCGTAGCATTAAATGTGATCCAGAAGAAGTGACGCCTCGAGACATGTTTAGAACATCAGAGACTACAAAAATAGAAATAAGTGTTAAGAACTGGAGATTAGATTCGCACTGGATAAATAAAACACTTTTCAAAAAGATGCTTTACCCAAGTGGGCGAAAGAATGTGTTGACGTGGACCGCAAGTGTATTGGATGATATGAACGGATAAATGTTGTAAGGATATTTTTCTTACTTTCCCAAATTACGACGAATGATCAAGAAATTTGATGACGTGGACGATATCGAAAGCATCCTCAGTAATGATGACTCCAAGATGTGAATGTTCGTTTGAAAGGCTATCAGCTAATTTTTAATTCTTGGATTACCACTTCACAAATCATCAAGTATAAAAAGAAGTAGAAGTGACCAGTATGTCGCTAAACACAGTTACATCTCCTTTCGGAGGTCATCTCTCCAAGACCCGCAAACACAACTAACATGTCCCTCAAAACCAAATTATTATTAAAAGGAACTTACATTATTGTGGATTATATTCCAAAATATCCTAAAAGTTCTATGACAAGTCCAAAAGTGTTCCGAATGAATTCCTGCATTGAATGTGCTGATGTGCCTGTAGCCTCGGATAAGCTGATGTATGATAATGATATAATCCAGAATGTCCTTGAATAAATTCACAATAATCCCAAATAGTGATTTAGTGTATAATGTAAATGAGCACTTTGTAATTACAATGATTAATTTTTAAATACATAATTCCTCTCAAAACCTATCAAAACACAACTAACAATGTTTTAAGAGCTGAACTTAGTGTTGGAATAAAATAATCTTATTTACTTTAAACTTACAGACAGACTATCGCCTGATTTATGATTTAACAAAATGCACTTGACCTAGGTCATTTATAATGGAATTTTCCATCAAATTCGTAAACAATGTCACTTCTGTTTACTTAAAATACCTTACAAACATCATGTTCTTTCCAACGGAAAAAAACATTTCCTGAACCCAAGCCCAAGTAAACATGTGGATTCCAAATGATCATTATCTTAAGATATATCTACAATGATGGACACAATTAAAAAATAATATGTTTGCAAATTATCATTACAATCTATAATCATGGGCAAAAGTTGAACACACAATATAGATATACCGGTAAATAATGTTTCTTGTACTTGGAGCAGCGATTGAAAATTTGAGTTTGCAACAAGAAGATAAAAAAAAACTTTGGACTACTTTACTCGGCAAGTATGTCGTTTGTCTTCTTTACAGTCGCTCGTTAAATTATACTGATAGTAACAACAACCGTAGCTTCGCCACCAACGTCAGTCAAAACTCTTCCAGTCAAATCAGGCAAATTCTAGAACCTCCCTGGAAAGCAATCGTTTGACAGACAGTAACTTCTAGGAGACAAGAACAACCTATGTTTACTCATTTTTATTTAGCATTGTCAGTTGTCAGTTCTATCGATGTGTTTCAGGGCCAAATTACCTTGGTGAATACAAATGAATGGCAAAGCCTACTGGGAAGTAGCTTTTGTAGAACTGATTTATGCCATTCAAGTTAACAATGTGGTTGTAGTTCAAACCACTTTCTCGTCAAAATACCCAACAAGAAAGTGGAAGAACATGTGATCAAATCCGACCCTCTCATTTACGAATTTCAATCCCCATCACGCAAATACCCAATCTAACATATATTCCATAAAAATTCCTGAACGACTTTATTTTAATTTTCAACATCTTACTCATCGAAATGATCAGTTTTGCAAAGCACTGAAGAAAATCTCGCGAAGTGTACTGATTGAATACCAAAATATTACTCATGATTCACTTTGATGAACGTTTCCGAATTTTATCTATCAAGTTTTGTCCAGTTTGTTTGCTCTTCTTGGTGGAAACATAAACATAGTGACGCAGTCAAAATATATGCACAACAACGATCAACTTTACAAACATTTTAAACGCCACGTCGTCCTCAATGAAGGACTGAATATTTGATGCTTGTATAATCCTGGTATCTGACCGCTTGATATTTTTCAGTCAGAGACCCGCCCTACCTTTAAAGAAAAACAATAGTGCACTACATTATTTAAGATACACATATTGGCTAGTAAATGAATTTTTTTGTTTCATTATGCATTTCATAAACTTCATTTAATGTGCTATGATTAACATCAAAATATTAACTTTTATTTTGATATCACGTATTGAAATTCCAACTGACGATATAACATTTGCACACTATTATCATTGCATGAAATCACTGGGTATTTTTAATCGTCAACGTCATCCTTTTGGACGATGTGGAGACTGTGTAAAGACTCCGCGTGATCCTCCGTTCCTTTATTTTGTGCGTTGGTGCGTATATGCGTGAGAACGTTACTCCACAGAACTCCTTCCAAACCGTATAAGATGGAGAATTTATAATTATGAATATGGACGTGGTTTGCAGAAGTTCACTGACGTCTTAAAATCTGAAACCACCATTTGGCGACCGGTGCAGATGACAGGGTCGGAGACCAGAAAACAGATGCATGATTAACTGAAAAAGGCAAACTTGTTGTTGCTTTGCTACAGTTTCTTGGCATAACTATAGAATATTATATGTATACTTTCAAGAGCACTCGAGTTTGCAAGTCTGCAAAGAGAAACAATAAAAGAATTAGGCGAACGTGGATATCATACATAAATGCATGACCGCTATTCTAAATATTAATTCGAAAGGGTTACATTTTTAGATGTATCTTTGGGTTTCTTTAGTGACGGTGCCGATCATGTAGGCTGGATTTACTTAATACGTTTCCATGGCAGCGGACTTTAAGGATCAACTGATGCAGAACGGAATAACGTCTCTTTATGGGACAAATTTATTGGACCTATTAAGAATTAACCACTTTCTTGAACCGTTTAGTATAATATCTGTCATTGTTTAGGAATGAAGCAACTATCAGATTTTGTGGCTGGTAAATATGTGAAATTATAGAGAATCTGAACCATATTTTGATGTTTGCGCCAAAAGAAAATTCACTTTGCCCTCATCGTTATTTCTATTTTACTGAATAAATACGCTGCATTGGCTCAATAGATAATGTCTTATTTCTTTACTCGGAAAATTTCTCGTCGCTGTGCAGCTGGTGAACCTAACATAACTACATGTTTTCAGTCAATATACATGGCGCGTATGCAGGGATCACTATTTAGGGTGCCTTCGGGAAAACGGATAAGTATAAAAACACACCAGGGCATCAGTGGCACGTAAAGTCAGTTTCTGATACATGGATACTGCTACGTTGATACACATAGTGCAACAATGTTGTGCGCTCATTTTATGTATGAATGACATTTTTATTCTATGAGCTGTTTGGTAGTTAGTACAAGCTGCTAAATCTCTTAACTTCACGGAAGAAAAGCAATTGCAAATATTCAAATACATATGCCCATTTTCCTAATACTTTTATGCTCGATGCGCATGAATATTTCAAGAGAGCTACTTAATATAAAATGTTTTATCATATGGTTAGTTGACTTTACGTATAATGTGTACAGTTTAATATTTTTAATAAACAAATGTTGGATGATGCCATGATTACATGCCGTGTGTCCTTTTCTCTACTAAGTATGCCATCTGACCACAACGTTTACTTAAAAGTACAAATATTCTTCAACTTAGAAGTAGTTATAGGGGTTACTCTGTGCACACAAATTACATTTATGCCACAACTAGAATAATACCGCCATTTTCAAAAGACGTTGTGCCATAGGATTAAACGTAATATAAACTCGTTTCTCATAGTGAATTAAGCAGTGTGCGTTAATATGGGTACAAGGGCTATTTAGCATTCTGTACTCATCTTGGCGCAAGCGGAAGTTAGCATTATGGGAGGGTATAGGGTTGGGATAGATATTTAACATTGGGAGATAATTGGACCCCAATTTAGGTATGTCAGTCAGATGACACTTAAAAGGCTGTGATCAACTCTGTTAGTCTATCAGAACTGTAACATACTGGATGTCTCTTCATATGACTGATCAAGAGCCATCCTTACAAAACAACGCATAGTCATATTGATAAACATCCATACCTACTGACTATCACGCACATCTATTGACCAGTATAAATATATACTGACCAAGACAAAGTCTTACTGACACTTTTGAAATCTAATATTGCAACAATAGGACCAACACTACGATTAACATCCCCTGAATATAATTTTAAAGTGGCTGAGACAAAATGTAATACTTAAAATACAAAACTAAGATAGGATTAAGCAGAAAGGAAAATAGCCTTGGAACATTTTAAGAAATGACCGAAACTAAACTTAATAATTGCTAAAAGGATACTGAAACTAGCAGAGACAAAAATGAAAAGCTTCTAAATATAATATTTAAATGGCAGAATCTAAAAGCAATACTAAAATGAAGTAAATAACATTAAATTTAGTGGAAGCTAAATCAATCCGCAAGCTTATAGTCAAATGTCCAAGACTACAGTTTAAAACAACCTAAAGCAGACATGAACACAGACCAAATTGAATCTTGGGGTATATTAAAAACTCATGCTTAGACTAAATGCGTAAAATAATTCTGAAACTCAAACAGAATTCAGCGATAACTATAAAACAAAATAGATTGAGAGCCGGTAATGTACACGTTGGGTACCGACTCACCCTTTTTGCAGAATAAAATTAACCCATGACATATGATCCAGTTTTAAACCGAATTAAATGTTTCGCTATTACGTAATAAAAGCGCCGCGTAATGCAAAAATGTGAACTATTCTCGCTTCTCTTGACCCAGTTTAGTATCATTCTTTCATTTTAAAAGTTCATATCGAAGAAGTAAATTTTCATCTGAAACTTTTTTATAGCAATTGAAGTGTAAACATTTCGACCATAAAAAAATGTACAGACAGTGGTAAAACTGTTTAAGTATTGTATGTTAGAACAATTTGAATTCTATTAAAGATCAGCAAGAACCCTGCATGACAACCTTGACATACACTTTGAATATAGGAGAAAAATGTAACAAACATTCAGCATGTTCATTTTACAAAATTAATTAGTATAGATGACGTTTATATGAATACGATTTGTATGTATGTGAGGACATTTGTATCTAAGAAGAATATGTGAATGACAAAAGTAAAGAATTATAAGCAAACTCTGCACTAAACTCTTTACTAAAATTCATTAATTACCACTATATTTCTTAATCACTACGTATTTTCGTTAGATCTTTACAAACAAATTCTCAAATATTTGCAAAACGTCTTACTCATGACATAAATTTCCACTAACTGTTTGTAAAAATGACCGCTCCGGTGGCCTAGTGGTTAGAGCGTCCGCCTCAGATGCGGGAGGTCGTGGGATCGATCCCCGGTCGAGTCATACCAAAGACTTACAAAAATGGTACTAACAGCTGCCTCGCTTGGCGCTAAGCATTAAGAGGTAACTGTTAGGACTGGTCGGCCTGGTGTCAGGATAATGTGACTGGGTGGGACAGCATGCTATATGTCTGCGACATGATCCCCAGTGCTAGACATCACTATATGCTGTCACACTGCAGACATCATAGCGATTTGACTGAAAAATTGTTAAACCTACGTTAAAAATCCAAATCACACACACACACACACACACACACACACACACACACAAACACACACACACATTTGTAAAAACGGATAAAGTATTACCTAAATTTTTTAATCATAACATAATTTCTCTAAATTGTTCCAAAACTTCTTTCTTATAACATAATTTCCACTAAATATTTGAAAAAAATTATGAATTATAACCCACATTTCTTAAATATAACATAATTTCTCTACATTTAAACAAATTATTTTTTAGAAAACGTAATCGGGCAGTCAAGCTAAAACAGTAAGGACTTAATCAGACAAACAAGATCTAACAATAAGGAGGGAATCAAACAGAAATTACGTAACAAAACACAAGTAGATAATGTATTAGCAATAAATGTTTAATCATATATTGATAAGCATTAATGTTGCAAGCACAAATATTCACATCAAGTCAATAACCCCCAGAAAAGGAACGATCCAGAAATCCAGAAATATTTACGTCAAGGGAACCTCCTCAACCTTATTCATGAAGTAAAGATTAAAAAATCAATCTCTCTCTCTCTCTCTCTCTCTCTCTCTCTCTATATATATATATATATATATATATATATATATATATATATATATATATATATATATATATATATATATATATATATATATATTTTAAGTAGACTACTATTGAATATTGGTAAAAGTTCAGGTTCGGCCTCTTTAAATATACAGCAGGAACTGACAATGCGCTCTTTTTCGGCATGTATTATATAAAATACAGATAGCTAGCGTTCCATGCTTCGGAGACAAAAGAACGCGCTCTTATAAGATATTATGAACAGCAAAGTTTATCGACATTCAAGCAGAAAAACATACGTACAACATGCCTACCGATCTTACATAGCAACCCTCACCGTCCAGTTCTTATTACTAAATTGAGTATAAAGTTACTTGATTAAGGCGCAGGGGCTCGTTCATTTGCTTGCAATTTACATATACACATTGTATCTTTGTGGCTAGCTGCAACCAGAGTTGACTGGCACAAAAATGAATCAGATTTTAATTTCGTGACAAGATAATGTTCTAGGTAGGTAGGTCGGGAAATTTATTAATTAATTGTATTGATACTACGAAACCATTCATTTACTTATACTTAACGACAAAACTCAATTTTCCATTTTCAAATACAAGGAGAATATTTTCGCTGTTTATGTGAAATGTTAGTAGATCTATTCCTCGAGTACTTTCTTTTAGAGCTCAAGGCAGAGTATGCTTAAAATAAAAAAGCAAATGAAATAGACCTTACAATGACGAGAATTATCCCCCATTTTTAACGATAATCTGAGTTTTTCGGTTTGATATACATGGAAACTCTTTTCGGTATGTATGTGGCAAATGTATTCCGTACGTACCTTCTCTTAGGGACGAACGAGGAGTACTCAAAAATAAACAGAAAGAAAAAATGACCCTAAAAACATAGTTACTTTTCTAGTTTTTAACTAAAATGTCAATTTTCCCATTACAAAAAAATGAAGATTTGTTTTCACTATACTTTTCTCGTTGTTTACAAGTCACTCAATTTTCCCATTTAAGATATATTCAGTGTGTGTGGAACTTTTTTAATCGATTCATGTTCTAGCTTACTTATTAGTATTAGTACTATTCTTTATTAGTTGAAAAGGATTATGGGGATGTAGTGACAAGGGGATATGGCCCAACGTTATACTTATTTTATTTATTTAAAAGTTATTCATTTAAATATTTATTTAGTTTTAAAGTTTCCGTTTCTTTTCCTCTAAATGTTGTATTTCTTGTCGTCAGCTTTTCAAAATTGTAACGACAGACTTAGTGTTCCCGTTTAAAATACATCGAGATTATATTTCTGCTATAAATGTGAAATTGTTCAAACTATTTCATCTTCTGCTTTACCTCTCAGTACTCTTCTTTAAAGGTTGCACCACCCCATCCCCTTCATTCTTTTGGGAAGGGGGAACAAGAATGGATACGGCCCAACTTTATCCCTTCGATGGAATGGGAAAGCGTACCGCTTTCTCCCTTAATGACAGTTCTTGTTTTATTTTTATTTATTTTAAAAAAAATTAAATAGAAGTATCTCTATTAAATTCATATTAATTTAGTTGATTTTATTTATTTATATTGTTTATTTTTATTTTATTTTAATTTTAATTTTTTATTTATTTTCTAATTTAATTATTTTAATTTCTATTCTAGGAGTGGGCTTATTGTTTATACCGGATTATTAAAAAATGTATGAAATAAGGTAGTATTTACGTTCTTATATTTTACACCGAAAAATCGGATTAAAATCTCTTCACGTCTCAGTCTAACAAATTTACATCGACTTCCGGTTTAAAAATGCAGACTTTAGGTCTAAAAATCCTCTTCTGGTCATATACAATTTTTTTACGATTCGTTTTGACCCTAATCACGTGGTATTTTAATCATAACACACAATCTACCTTATATCATACATACATACATACAACCATACATACATACTTATGTTATATGTTAGAAAATAAAATTGTGAAATGCGCACAATTAAGAAAGCTAACTCAAGGCATGATTGCAAAATATGTTAAAGATTCTTTCCATTTCTACCAATAAAGGTAAATTAAACTCTCAACATTATTTTTAAGAAGTATCTTTATTCAAATATATACCCTATATTACATTATGAATTCAAGGACACAAGTGTATATATTGTATAAAGTAAAATACATTTTGATTGAAGTGTGGGTAGAAATAGCAATAGCGTCATGCAAATTGTTTTACCAGCTAAATGAACCGATTAAATTGACATTTTCAATTAATCTAGACCCGTATATATTCAGTGGTATCAACTGGTATTTACCAAGTGACCTTTCTGAATCCTCGATCATCATCTGACATCTAATTTTTGAAACATTTTTAGCACCAAATATAAATTCAAACCTAATAAGACTTAAAACAGTCAGCACCATCAAGGCTCAAGTGAGTCTCAGGCAATTGTCCTTCCAGCGCTTGAAATCATTAAGTGCGACATTTGGCAACAATGGAGGTAAGAGCTTGTGTTAATGAATATATACTTTTTTTTACCAGCTTCGAATGTTTCTCTTGGATAAACAAAAAACACTTTTCGACAAAGGTTATTTACCCAAAAGGGCGACAGAATTGTTTCTTGACAAAGGACAAATACATTTACGTGAACCCAATATCCAATTATTGGAAAACATGAATGGAAAAGAGTTAAAGGAAAATTTTACTTGCCCGAATAATAAGAGGATAATTGCGAACTAATTTACTCAGGATTTATATTGATTATCTTCTTCGAAATCCGTTATTGAAATATAGCGACATTAACATTAGTTGTGGGTTCGCCACCAATGAGAGTCAGAATTCTTTCCAGTTACATCAGTCAACCTCTAGAATCTCCTTGGATAGTAATCCTTTGACATAGAGTAAATTCTCGGGGACAAGAACTATCGAACAATGTATAATCAATTTTTTTTAACAATACCAAGTGACAACTGTGTGGGTGTGTCCTAACATCATATTATATTTTGTTTTCACGCCAAATTATCTGGCTCAATATAATTGGGAAGAAGTTTTCTTATATATCATTTAATTATTAATTCTACTCAGGTCTAGAATGTAGTTGGAGTTCAGACCACATTTCTCGTCGAAAAAATTCTACAAATAAGTTCAAGAACACTTGATCAAAACTGATTCTCTTATTTACAAATCCCAAACACATTCACCATATGGTGGGCAACGAATGGGACGAATGAAATTGAATCTTAAAAACGCCCTGAAGTTGAGCATTGTTGGTCACATTGAGACCCTATCTGAAATGTTTACATTGGCGGCCATTTTTAGGAAGAAATCGGGTCTGTATCACAGAAATGTTTTGTCATGTTAGTAATAAATATGGCCAAAAGTGTCCTCCAGTGTTAAATTGTCATTTCCCCCATGAAATATATATTTCCAGTTTTCCCCATACAGTCACACACTGTTAAATTTCTTTTGTGCTCTGATACCCAGTGTTCATCATATAGACAATTTTAACATGCAGTTTCAGTATGGCTTCAATTTGTTTTCTTTTTTCTTTTCAGATACTAGTACGACGTTTCCAGGTGGCGGTATGACTTATGTCAGATGGGGCAGAACCGTTTGTCCTGGAAATGGCACCGAGTTGGTATATAAAGGTAAAATATACGACAAGCAGTTGTAAATAAAAAGTACATTCTTTTTTACTAGGAAATGATTTCTACTAGATAATTGTTATTGTTTAATATTAATAAATTAATCTGATTTTCTAACATTAGATATGTTGTTTTTTTAAATATAAGACAATATGACACATTTTCTAATGCTAGAACACAGTTTAGAGAACGACTATTTGTATTAGACAATAATTGCCTACTAGTTAGAATAGGTTTTCTAATGAATTAAAGTAAGTTTGTAATATTAAAAAAGTGAGATCACTTGCATCTGGCTGAACTAATTACAATGTCATACATACAAAAAATAAAACCATCTGCAGTTATCATTAGATCATTGCACCCATATTTATTGTATATAGTTGTCTGCATCGTGTGAAAACTGACCATCAAGAAGTGGTGAACAATTTCTTTCTGTCTTACGGTTAATCAATATTCTAGTACATAATGTCGAATATGTTTGGGTTCTTTTTATAAATAAAAAAAAGATTCATGTCCGTATTTAAATTCTGCTTACTGCAATTTTCTGGACTCAGGTCCATCAGTCAATTAAATTGTTTAGGACCGCAGTGACGCCATTTTAACTTCACCATTATGTACAGGTCTAGCTACCCCTGAAAGGCATAACATTATGCGAAAGTGTCCGTTGCGAGGTCGAGGCAGCCGAACATTATTCCACTATAAATTCGAGTGCGTACTTTATTGGGATTTAAGATTAGAACTCAATCAGACTCTACTCCGCAGAGGGCGCATAGTGTACAGTCCAAAGTTTGGAAAGTCTACAAATCTCATAGTACACTCACTCCATCTATTAACAGATACGTGTGATTACTGACTTCTATTACATGTTATGATTTAAATAAATTTTCAGGATATATGGCTGGCTCCAATTCGGGACATACAGGAAACGGTCCAAATAATCTTTGCCTTCCAGAAGATCCAACATGGGCTAAATATCAAGACGGTACTTTCGACGGTGACCACAGAGCTCGTGTATATGGTACAGAATACGAGATGGGAAGTACCTATACGCCTCTCTCGCCTGACCTTCTAAACAATGATGTTCCATGTGCTGTTTGCCGAACCACTCGTTCCTCTTCAATAATGATCCCAGGGAGAACAAACTGCTACTCAGGATGGACGGTTGAATATTCGGGTTACCTCGTCTCAATGTATTACGGCCATGCTTCACCGCTAGAGTACGTGTGTTTGGACGGAGACCCGGAATCTATCGATGGCGGTAAAACCGACCTAAATGGTCACATGATATACCTGGTGGATGTCATATGCGGCGCATTGCGATGTCCACCATATGTCAACGGGCGGGAACTCGCATGTGTCGTCTGCTCTAAATAACCAATCGGAATCTTTGCAACTACTGTAATCAGCCGTGAAAAGTTATTTCCTTTGCTCAGATCACTAGATGATGAGCGCAGAAGGTGTTAGTATTTGTTTATTGTATTGTCACTTAATTAAACAATACTGCATTGGACTCTACAATTATCCCGTTCATCTTGTCGCCAAATAATGCAAATATGACATTATTGAACAAAAACTTGAGGATTTATGAAAACGATTCAAAATTACATTTATCCAAGACATACAATTCAAATCACAACGTAAGAAACATATACATGTATACTGAAGTAAATACGAAATAATTAAATAATGTACCAAAGAGAAGACTTTTGCTTAGGCACAGCCACATGTTTCTAAGCTTGATGATGAATCGGTTTACAATTTAAAGCTGAAGTTTAATGTTTATACAACCAATATAATATCAACTCTTTGGACACTAATTTTTTTGATGATATGGTGTGAGTCATCGAATGATCGAGCCGAGAGGATATATCTTTTGCACAAAGTATTTTTCGCCCATGGTTGATTTGTGAGTTTTCCTGTAATTCCAGCTTGACGAACCTATGCGACGTCAATCATGTGAATAGTCAGTATTTATATTGCGATGTGTCAATGGTATTTATCACATAGATGTACACATTACGAACGGTGTGTACAATTTAATGGTTTTGATAGATCAACACGTTATCATATCAAGTGATGTGAATCGGATTGTCTAAATAATCCATTGAAAGTCTTGTGTGGTATTCTCTTTAATGATTAGCCGTGACTGTGAGTATTTTCCGTACCCCGCCTTCTGGAAATTGTTCCTGTTACTCATCCCATCAACATTTTGGCGTCTGTCTTTTGAATCAATTCACCAAGGGGCATTTGGAGAAAAGATTAAATCTATCCAAATATGGCCAATTTACCCCACTGGTAAATAAAATTAAGGGTATCGGTCAATGGATAGAGATCTGGTGGGCCGTAACCTGGTACTAGAACCACAAGCCTATAAAAAAAAGTGTGGTTTAAATGTTGATCTGTATGAGTAATTAAACTCTCCTGTTTCAAAAAGGATTCCGATCAATGCCTGTCTCCCAACGAATAGAATGTTATTCAACTACAGCACTGTTCCAAATCCAATAATGTGGCGCGTCTAACCTAAACCGAATGAACGATGTGACAGTCACACATGAATTTCCCTCAGAGATCCAGTGTTGATGTATGTGTCAAGTAATACGTTTGTTAAATGTTATATTGGTTTGGATAAATGAAGTATGTGTCAAAACTTCTATTGATTTGGAAGGATAATTGCTCTTTCAATTATTCCAAATATCTTCTTTTACAGGTTACTGATCATTATAAATTAAACTAGCGTTTGGGACTCTCTTTCGCGCAATAACTGAAAGGTGCAATATTTGAGCCAGAATATACAAATTTATTATTTCTTTTTCTCTAAATTATTTCTGTTAAAAACTATGCGATAAACAGGATATCAAATGGGTAATGATTTAATATTAAATTTACGAAACTCGTTGAATAATTTCCCAAAGGCTTGAAAAACTGGAAAGTATTCAAGTCAATTTATAAAATTAAATATTAAATCATAACCTATTTGAGATCCTACATAAAAACGGATGTCAGCAAGGATCAATATTAAGTACGGAATCGTTCCAGTCGAGAAATAATCTTTCTAACCGGTAGGTTAAAATGAACCTTCATCTCTTTTTTTAAATGATCTTTTTATGCTTTCACTTATATAGTTTCAAACGAATTGAGGCATGTGATGTTTCACTAGTTAACGATATAAAACAGAAGTTTAAAAAATGAAGAATTTTACGACTAATGGTGGGTTTGTCTATTTCGTTTCCCAATCACTTGTTCAACTTTAAAACAATGATTTGCCCTTGCCAATACTTGAAAAAAAATTTCATTTTCCAGTTTCTAATGACTGTAATGAAGTTAAAGGACAGCATAAGTAATTATATGGCTATGGCCGTATTGTATTCGGAATTAGAACTAGATTACGTAATGCAAGGTACTGTAACTGTGTTTTTATGTAAAGTGATATTATATCTACATGTAATGTCTGCTTTTAGAATGATTCAACTCTTCATTGTACAGATTTATTAGCCTTTTTGTTATAATAACAGCTAATTTGTATCGTCTAAACATAAACATTAACAAAGTTTCTTTTCTCAATTACTGGTTCTGACTGCTTTGGTGGCATGTGTGGTTAGAATTTCAGCCTTGGATGCAGGAGGTCGCGGATTCGAAGCCCGGTCGAGTCATACCAAAGACTTATAAAAATGGTACTTATAGCTGTGTCGATAGTTGCTCAGCATTAAGAGATTAGTGTTAGAACTAGCCGACCTGGTGTCAGGATGATGTGACTGGGTGGGATATGATGCTTAGGTTCGGAATGATATGATCTACAGAAATATATCCCATTTGCTTATACCTGATCCGATTCAAGAATGTACTGTACACAATATCCTAGATCGACTTTTTCAACTTGAGAAATGGCCGGCGTCATTATGCCCTGTCAGTGATATACAAATTTTTTATTGTGACCACATACCTACCTAATATATTTTCTGTTGAACCTTCCTGAAACCCATCAGATATATTAAAAAAATGAACTGTGATATAATCAGGTAGATCATATACTGCTGGACTTAACATTTCTTTCTGTTGCAACATTTTTCTAACCGTACCAGACAAAAGCTTTAAAACAACAACAAGAGGTACAACTTGGAGACACTTTTTAAGATAAATAAAACGTATGTACATATATGACACATCACAGAAGTCATACAAATTAAATTTTGGGTAAGAAAGACAAAACAATAAATCATCAGTTAAACTTGATGAACCCAAAGAAAAATTGCCACCAGCTGTCAGGTAAAAAACACAAAGTATATTTATATTAACAACCTTACAGGACACGCGGTACTAATGATATGAAAAAATGGGAACCAGCGTGGAAATGTGTGAACATGAAATAGAGTATATTTGGGTTTGGCTGACCAGGATTGGTTAATAATGTCAATTATGTTTTAGGAAAAAGAATCTTTTGCGACCTTATCCTAGTTGTAAGTGAAAAACAAATAGAGACATTGTTTTATTGATGGAATTTTAGTCCCTCAACAGCCTTGAGTCTGGAACACTCATTAATAAAATTAGCACCTCACTTTTTTGTGCTGAATTGAAGCAAATGTTTTAAGCACATGCAGGTCCAGAAAATGCCGCTTCTCATATCCTTTCCTCAACACAGAAGCTGACATCAAAGTTTCATTTATATTGATAAATATAAGTTTGATCATGAGCACTCAAACATTTTAATCTATTGAATTTTTAATATCATGGTGATTACATAGGTTTACTATGGGAACTGAATTAATACCGTGAGTCCTACAATATCTGAATTTGTCTGCGGCATTGTTTGAAATAATATATTATTCTTCTTTCGTTGGGCAGGCTGTTCGGTCCTTTGGGGGACTCATATTTAGTGGAAAGCTAACCTTATCTTGCCATACATTGTGATCTGGAACATTATTAATATGACCAAAAATAAACATTGCATTATTTGATTATGACCCATTAATTCAGGTAATTATATATTTTCGTGTGAACTATATTGTATTCTTTGGCTGCCATGTGTCCTAAGCTAATACGTAAATTAAGGATATATTCTTTTCTTAATTGTAAATCATATATGATATTAAAATCATGAAAATCCTTTATAATGCATTTTTAACCGTGTTGTCTTACGTTTATATAATGCCCAAAGACCAAACATGGAGGGATAATTACAGTTTGCCCTAATAAAAGCATTTGTGAATTAGCAATGTAGTATTAATGGAAACATAAAGATTGATATATTGCAGGATGTTTATTATGCTGCTTTCTGACTGAACATAGGTATAAGGGAGTTAAAATACATTGTGGAGACAATATCTACTCCAAAGAGTTTCACAGTTTTCACGGGGTATTTCGTGCTCTTCATTTATGAAATAATACATATTTTCAGCATTTCTACCAAGACTAATCCCTTGGAATTTCTGTAAACTGTAAATTGAATTATAAATCGCTAACAAGACTAATGGTCCGGATTTTGGAAATTAATCACTGGCTGCAAACCAGTGAAGTAATGTCCTCCTGTTATTCTATATAAAAAAAAACGGGAGTTAAAAAAAGTAATTGCGAAATCACTGGATAGAGATAACAGTCATCACAGTCAAAACTGGTGTTACTTTTGAATAAGGTTTAGTGTTTTTATTAAGAATCCTGTACACTAAATAAGCTTTCAAATTTAGTCGACAAGCCAGAAATCTCCCTTGATTAGAGTATTTGTGGCAACAAAAGGTCTCCATTTTAGTTAACCAATAACATCAGATGAATAATAATAATAATAATAATAATAATTTTATTTCAAACTTAAAACCAGTAATACTCAAATCGGAAAATTTCTATCAAGATCACAGTATTAGCTGTCGCAGAATAGAAACCTAGTGGGTTTTTGGACTAAATGAATAAGACAAACACAATGTGAGAAAGATGGAAATTTATTAGCAGCAGAGAGAGCGAACAGACCATAGAATTCCGACAAACAAATAAAACAAACAAAATAAAATCATCTCGTAGAAAGGTCCAGATTTTTACAAATAAACGTTTCCTTGAGATGATTTTATTTCTGTTGAAACCAACCCCATCAATAAAACCCTAGTTTGAAAAGGTAGCTGAAAAATAAAGTACTCTACGTGTTTATTTATTTTTTTTTGTTTAATTACTGGACGACCAACGTTGGTATGCGCCCTCTCTGCTGCTATTAATTAAAAGATTTTATCAAGACCCACACGATATCTTGTTCTTGGATCATGTAAATTTATTGTTATAAATCCATGCGGAGTAACTTGCGCTCGTGAGAAGAAATTTCTGAATTTAATTATATCCATGTCACCACCACACCAAGTTTGATGAATATTTCTAAGTGTGTGTGTGTGTCTACGCCATTAAACACAACTAAAATATTGCAATTGTCTCTAATCACCTTCGGAATTTGTGTATATCGTTGAGTAACATAGATCACATCTGTATTTTTATGTCTACCTCGGGAAAATATTCTGGCTGGATTTGATTGTTTATCTAGCATCACATCGTCGTATACAACTAAATTATCAATAAATCCGTCTAAAACATCTACGGATGGTGCTTCATCAATATCGGTTATAAACTCTATAACATCATTACCTTCATCCAGTAATCTTGCGTTTTCATTGAAATCTTTAAGTACATCATAACATCGTTGATCATCAGCGGATGGTGCTACTAAATATAATTTATCCCATTTCAACCATCTCATTATCAAATTAAGTAATAACTGCGTCTTACCCGATCCAGATGGTCCTATGATAATCATTCTGATGAAATTTGGTAACGCAGGGTGGTGTTTAACTGGCTCTCGTTTTCTTGCCGCCGAGAAATCAATTATATCCATATATATTATAACATGAGTTTATATTGCTTACGCTGTAGAGTTAAAACTCCAACTACTCATTTAGCTACGGTTACAAAAAAAAATAAAAAAAGCGTATGGTGGAAAATGTACTGTGTGCGGTAGGAAGAAATTTTCGTTTTTACCTAATAGGCGCGGTGGTGATATTGCTTATTTGATGTCAAAGTCGCCAGGTACTCCATGGGCTAAATACAGCGGAGAAAAACATCTACCAGGATATAATTATTGCTGTCCTGGTGCCAGACTTGATATCAGGCTCGATAATCAAGATCAACCAAAACCAGGCGAGGAACCAATAAACGCTATTGATCGAGCTTGTCACGCTCATGATGTAGCTTATAAAAGTAAAAATCTACAAGATAGACATATTGCGGATGTGAAATTAATTCACGCGCTAGATTCTATAAAAAATAAAAATATCAAAGAAAAATTAGCTAATTGGTTAGTAAGATCCGCGATGAAAAGTAAATTAGCGCTTGGGGCTGGTAATATATTAATGGAATCGATTTATTATTCACCAGTTGGATACTGGAAGGGTAAAAAGCAGCAATTAGTAAACTTGCTGATGCAGCAGCGGTTAAACATTCTACTGCTAAAACGTGGTTATCCAAACAAGCAATATGGCAAATTTATCTACTACCACCGAAACGCATTCAGTACGCGTATTTCGATGTCAGTGTTCCTAATGAAGTTCATCAGGCTGATATTCTGTTTTTACCACATGATACTGTACGCAGAAAAACATACAAATACGCGTTAACCGTAGTTGATGTTGCAAGTAGATATAAAGAAGCAGAACCTCTATCAACGAAAACATCATCTGAAGTAGCCGATGCGTTTGAACGAATTTATCAACGAGGACCATTACGATGGCCACAGTTATTACAGGTTGATCCTGGTAAGGAATTTCTTGGTCCAGTATCATTGTTGATGAAACAACATAATACCAAAATACGACTAGGTCATACTGCAATTCACCGTGATCAGGCAATTGTTGAGCGATTTAATCGAACACTCGCTGAGCGGTTATTTGGATATCAATACGCGAGGGAATTTATTCAAGATAAAAGATCTCGCGAATGGGTTGCAAGATTATCAAGCGTGATAGCTGCATTAAATAATGAGATTACACGAACAACCAACATGAAACCCATTAATGCAATTACAAAAAAAATACCATTACAACGAAAGAATATTGAAAAACAAAACATATTGGGTGATGTTACAGTTAGATATTTATATGAACCGGGTGAACTTGAAGGTGGTAAAGAAAGAGCGACTGATCCTATTTGGAGTGTTACCACACACAAAATATCCACCGTGACAGGATCCTCAGGTAGACCTGCAATCTACAGATTAGATTCGGCTGCTCCTCAACGTGGATTTACAAGTGAACAATTACAAATAATTCCCGAGGATACACAACTACCACCGCGATCACTTAACTAGTACTAGTGCCAGCACCCAAGGCGCTGGCGCCTCTACGTCGATTACACTCGAGACAGGTCAACATGGTATTTTCTCGTGTATGACCGCGATTATTATCTGTTCTGTCTACGGTAAATTGTCTTGAATCATTACTCGAATATCTCCACAGCATTATACAATTACAACTTGCGCAATGATTATTCTGCTGGTGTTTTAACTCAATAATAAATTCAACATCAAGATCAAAGTCACGTTTATTTTTTTTTTATCAGATTGTTTGTATCCGATTAATTTTTTCTTATTATATCATCATCGATGATGTTAAATTTATCAACGATTTCAGGAATTATGATTCTATGTAATTGAGATATCTTTCTGACCCTCGAATCCGCTAAATAAACTAAATTTGACCACTCGATACGATCGTCTACAATCCAGACTCGTGTATCAGAAATAGTTAATCCCTGAGACGAGTGGATCGTCATAGCCTATCCCAACACCCATGGAGATTTGTCAGCGCGTAATGCATCTTCGATCACACTGATATCAACGGCGACAATATCATTTAATACGAGATTCTGTTTCTCAGTCTGCCCTGGAATATCAACATTAATATTCTGTTTTCGTGTATCTAATGGTCTATAACACAACGGTACGGGTAATTCTGAATATTTTTCTTTATGTAGCTGAAATAACTGCTGTTGTAAAGCGTCTCTGATTATTTTTCTGCTTGCTACTATCAAATCGTTGGGTCTCCACAAATTTAAAAAATCACTCATTGAGTTCTCTGAGATCACTCCGCGTATTATTTCACCCTGAATTTTGTTTGATTGTAATCTGATTAATTTTTTAAACTCCTTTAAATTTTCATCGAGAGCTCTATGATCATCATCTATTTCTTCGTAATAATCCAAGAATTTTTTTAACCAATCATGTGGAGATGGTCCAACAAAAGGCGGCGGTTGACCATGATCGCCACACATTATTATAGCGGTATTTTTCGTCAACAACCAATCAAGAAATATTTTTAATGTATCCAATGACACCGTACATATCTCGTCCCAAATAATTATTTTAGGTATATATTTTTCTCCCATTCGTTCAGGAGTCCATGTATCCCCGCGCCACCGAAAGAAACTATGATACGAGCACGATTGTACTTGCCGTTGTTTCATCTCTCGTGCAAGTCTATGTGTGGGTGTCAGCACGATCATATCTGAATTTCTAAAAACATTAATTGCTCGAGTCGTTTTGCCGCATCCACCAGGTCCATTGAGATATACTGTCTTATATCTAGTTATTGGATCACTCAATGATGGCGCTTTCGACATTTCTGATATTTTATTACCCTCACGATAAAAATCTCTCATTGGAACATCTGCTGAGTCTGTGTAATTGTGTAATATTTCTTTTTTTATCCTCCACGAACCCCATCGTTCATTATTACTTGTAAATTTCATAACAGATTCTAAATATTTACTCGAAATATAAAACGAATCTGTTGCGACTCTGACTGCGGTCTCAGGAAATCTATTAATCATCGATAATAAATTTATAGAAACATAAGCCAGCATGGAAGATCTTAGATGAGTATACTGTGGGGAGACGTCATTTATGTAACTAACGATCGTACCCAATTTTGTTCCGTCGGATAAATAAACACTTTCTCGATTTACAAATATATTTCTCGCTGTTATATCAGCGATTATAAAATCGTACTCGGCATCATGTAAAATTAATCGTACGTGACGTCTTTTATAGTCATATGCACCACCTTGAGTAAATTTACCTATAATTTTTCTACCGAGATCTTTTGCGGTTTTGAGTTTAATCTCGAGAATTTTAGGAGCTTCTTTGATAATATCATCTTCGGAAACATCAGGACATTTTTCTTTAAACTCGCTAATAACTTCATCGAGATTGATAGAATATGGCATGGACAACCAAACTTCGGTCTGCGCGTGATATGATATAATCGCCTCACTGACCACCAACGATGTCAGCATCGCACAATCTAGCATATATCGTAATAAAACTATAGGTGCCCAACGTTTTTCACAAAATGTCTGCCAAACCAAACATAACAAATCTTGTGAAGATTTTCGTTAAACTCGAATGATTCAACACAAGCAAATCCAGTCAGATCAAAATCAGGTAATGGTCCATTAATTGCCACTCGCGTCATCTCGTTTGTAGGGTGACCAAATCTTTTAAAATATACAGAACAATCTCCGTATCCTAGAAAACTTCCCGGATAACATGCAACCATATCAACCGAAATAACATCATTGTAATTATATTTGGTATTCCACAATCCGCCGTGTCCGTATTCGACGCAACTTGCGCGCACGTCTTCAAGTAAATCAAATCGTGTTGGTTTCCATGAATTTCTTTCTCTGGCGAAATGAGCCGCAACAGATGGAACGGTAAAGCAATTAGTTAGTAATTTGTCAGTATTTTCCATGGAGTGCTTGCACTCTAAAAACTTCTCCGCGAGATTTTTCATCTCGTCATGGAGAGATTCTGTTCGATATATTTCACCATTTGGTCTAACAAACTGATCAAATTCACCTTCCTCATTACTTTTAAATAACCATACTGATACAATATCGTTTTTACATATTTCGTTGATAAAATCAAACATACTATCTGAGGGGTAAAATCTAACAGTTCGATCACGTGGAAATATTGTTACTGCGCTGGTCCATGTGTGCGCGTTATGATCAATAATATTTATTGAAGCTCCTTTCGATTTATATTTCGATTCGTACAGTACTTCTCCCGTTATTGTTGATACTGCTATTGGAAATTTTAATATTTTTCCTAGTTCAGCAACATCTTTTATTGTAGCACCGGTATCCTTAACTGAATCAGCCCATGAGTTTATTTTTTTACGTCTTAAATCAGTTAATCCGTTTCCACGCATCGCGTTTGTAAAGTGCTCTATTACTCGTTCGGCTACACAATTCATTTTTGAAAATTTCTTGGGTGTCAGTTTATCAACGCTGGGTTTTTTATTTATCTCATAGATTCCATAAATAACTGCTGTTACAGGATACGCTCACTCATAATACGGTTTATCAATACCCGTCAATAGACCCGGTCTGGAATTTTTACTTAATATGGCAATTTTATTATTACCAAGGACAGGATCATATTTATCACGGATAATCCAACTACCTCTTTCTGTTAATACAATAAATTTTACTTTGAAGAAATATTTTTGATTACTCTCGTATTCAGTGATGTAGTTAATGATAGTTGCCGCTCGCTTGTCATTCATTGTGGCGTCCTTGACAGTATTGCGAATAATCTTGAACGTTGACCATGTATGAGATGCACCATCCATGTAAAATTCTTTCTTGTCGTCGTGAATTTTCGAGATCAAACTTTTATTTTTCGGATCAACCAGATCTCGTACTGGTAAGTCTGGAGATAATATGTCGAGGTTGAATTTATATTTAGCAGGCCTAGTTTGGGATAATTTCTCAAACTCGTTCATATAATTAAAACAAATATTTAAATAAAAAATATTATATATACAATGTCTCAATGCAGATGGTTGATGATCGGTTCAGTAAATCGCTGCAACAAATCCTGTAGAGGTGAATTTTGTTGGATGCACTTACAAAATATACGGCGAGGAAGCTTAGGACCAATACCATGTCTGAGATGTGGTATTGGTGTGCGAGGAAAAACAGAATTATGTGGAAAGTGCGGTGGAAAACGGTTCAGGAAACTTAAAAAATATTATGACAAAAAAAATAATAATGGTGAAAACGCTATAAAATCCGTGGAGGATTATATATCAAGATTTCAGACAAACAATGATTTAAACAAATAATATTATTGTATAAATGGAGCAAAATATATTTGTCCCACAACCCACAATAACAAACTATGAATCAAATCGTAATGGCATGATTAGAAATTGTAGGTTGAAGAGACCGGTTGGTCATTACCGGTGTCATCGTTTCATATTCGAATGTCATAATGGCATGATCAAAGATGATCTTGTTATTGATCATGTTGACGGGGATCCTCAGAACAACTCCTTATCCAATTTACAAGCTATCTCACAGGGTGAGAATAATATACGTGGTAATACTGGAAGATGTAAGACAGTTTCTAGAAGGGTGATCAAGTCCACAAACACAGAAACTAGCGAAGAAATTATATTTCGTTCGATGTGTTCTGCTGCGAAATATTTTGATATTCACCCGCATTCGGTACAAAAAGTAGCAGAAAATATATATAAAACCGCTTTCTCAATAAAATATAAACAGAGAATCATCATCCGATATCAATAATTATCATAACCACCTTGAATTAATTTTTTTTAATTTATGTCACAGTGTTTCCTCCATACACTACTGAATTTTTGATTATATAAAGGGGAGATTACTTTGTAATATATAGTTTTCTTCGTAGACTTTTGACTTTTTATGATCGTAATTAGTCAGTTTAACTAATTACGTCGTAATTAATTACTCGTATAAGTATATTTATGGTTTTTAAATATTTCCCATCATACAACATTACGAGAAATCAGGGCAATTTTACAACCGCTATTATTGATCCGCAGGTAGCTGTATATGCTGCATTTACAATCAGCTTAGAAACCGTTGTTAAGCGCACATGTGTATTTCACAATCCGTTATTGATTTCGCAGGTATTTGCAGTCTGTTACGAAAAACGCCGTTTATATATTCAGAAACCGCTGTTATAATACAAAAACCGTTATTTTAATACAGAAATAGTTATTTAAGTGTAGAAACTATTATTATTCAGAAACCGTTATTTTAGTGTAAATATATTTGAAATTAGTTCCTTTTCAATGATTATTAGCTATATATTAACTTCCAAAACATATGTTTGTAACAAGATTCGATGGCTCAATCGGTATCGTATTGGACTGTGACGCTCGCGGTCCAGGATCGAATCCCCATGGCTGACAACTTGTCGGTGGTGTACGCATAATTGCGATTTTTATAATTAATTGGGGCACCGCCAGCCCCCTCTCCGCTCTCAGAACACCCTCCTACCATGTCAAACGTGGTAGATACATGTTTTGTATTTCCCACGGGTTGATTATTTGGTGGGTGGGTGTTCTGTTGAGCGGAGAAAATGGCCTCATTTCATTCATTACATCTCATCTCATTTCATTCATTCATTACATCTCATTACATATATTTCATTTCATTATATATATTTCATTGCATATTTACTGAACCTGCTAAAGACTCGACTAGAGGTTCATTCATAATATATGTTTGTGTCGTCATTCATTGCATAATCTGAGCTCGCTAAAGACTCGATAGGGGCTCTTCATTCATTAAATGTTCTGTGTGCCTGGTGAACTTGTAGAATGCGATGGCAATCTGCGAGTTCTTGGCTGTACTGTCCTTGAAACATCCCGACAAACTCGCTAAAGACTCGATAGGGGTTCTATAGGGATAATTTTTTTTATTTTAAAGATTTATATATTATATAATGAACCATGAAAATATCAAAGACATTATTTCTGCTATCAAAAAACTAGAAGAAAACGGAATTAATATATTTGATGAACTAAATCCTGAAAAAATAATATCTGATTTTGAAACGTTAGAAGAGCTTAAGAATGAAAATAAGTACGTTCTATCATCTCAATACAAGTTCATAAAGCGGATTCAGACAGCTCTGTTTCAGTCACTGTCTATGGTGAGCGATGATCAAGTACATAAATTTGTTCCTCTTTCTGTTACCGTAGAAAAGGTCAGATTGGGATTATCCAGCGAGTACGAAACGAATAAAACAATCAGTACCCGCATAAGATGCTTAAGAAAAATGATGTCAGCAGGTAACGACCAAAGCAACCCTGTCTGAATTATTATTTATTTATTCTGAGATTATATTTATTCTGAGATTATATTTATTCTGAAATATTTTATTTATTCTGAATTATTATTTATTTATTCTGAAATATTTTATTTATTCTGAATTATTATTTATTTATTCTGAAATATTTTATTTTTTCTGAGATTATATTTATTCTGAAATATTTTATTTTTTCTGAAATGTTTTATTTATTCTGAAATATTTTATTTTTTCTGAAATATTTTATTTATTCTGAAATATTTTATTTTTTCTGAAATATTTTATTTATTCTGAAATATTTTATTTTTTCTGAAACTGATGGGTTAGTTGGTACTCATATTTATGTAAAATGATCAAATTTATAATTCTGATGGGTTAGTTGGTACTCAGATTTATGTAAAATGATCAAATTTATAACTCTGATGGGTTAGTTGGTACTCAGATTTATTATTTATTTTATTTTCTGAATTATCCATTAGATCGTCGGGTAAAGTTGCCTGATTCTCTAATTGATTTTAATTGAATAAAATATCAAAACCAGTAAAAATCGGTAAAATTAGCTCAAATATCAATAAAATTAGCTCAAATATCAGCAAAATTACCTCAAAAAAATATGTAATTTTTTACTGATTTACTGGTTTTTACTGGTTTTGATATTTTATTCAATTAAAATCAATTAGAGAATCAAGCAACTTTACCCGACGATCTAATGGACAAAATCACCCAAGATGGGTAAAATACCCCTCAAAAAACACGAAATTTGTTGATTTTTCACTGAAATTCAGAAGAAAAAAATATTTCTGATAAAATAAAATAAAATAAAATAAAATAAAATATTTCTGATAAAGTAAAATATTTCTGATAAAATAAAATAAAATAAAATATTTCTGATAAAATAAAATAAAATAAAATATTTCTTAATCCACCCCTTATTTTATTCATTCTGGAATATTATTTTTTTAAGTTGATCGACTTTAATACAGGAGTGTGCATAATTTAGAATCTGATCTCTGCTGCAAATGATCTCGATAATATGTTTTTGACGGAGCTCATCTGTTCTTGTGTTAATAAGAAATCCTCGTTTCCGTATTTATCAATAACTAAATTAACGTTAAATTGTTCTGTATTTTGTGAAAACGCTGTTCTGATGGCGTTTTCAATTACTTCTTTGTCATGTATAAAAACCCTCACGTGCTGGTACATTATATAATATTTACTTGATTAATTAAGATTTCACATACAGACTTATCACAAGTTCTTCTCCACGTATGTCAATTAAGCGATTAAGATGGTCTGTGAGCTTAAAATTTATTCGTGTTAACATATTATTGTGACACCGCAGATACACAGGATTAGTTGGTTCTTGCACGATTAAACTTCCAGGGGAAACTTGTGGAGTAAATGTATATAAAATATATCCTTGTTGAGCATGATTTGATTTACCGAGATCTATTTGATAGCTGCCATCGACTACGTCACAAACCAAATTGACCACGATCGTGTTGGTTATATTAACGATTCCCGGAGATACGTGTCTGCCGCCGCCATGTGGATCATTATTATATCCTAAAACAGCTGAAGGTGGTGGCAGTTTTCTCCACGCATCGAGTATTTTAGGAACGTTTTCGTTGATAAGATCATTGAGATTTTTTTTTAAGTCAGTTGTGTCAAATTCTGGTAATGTAAAATTTAATAATTCCTCGGCGGTTTTTTTTAATGATTGGTAAATAGATCATTAAAAGAATAATTTAATCTTACACCTGTTAATTTACCTCCAAATGTAAGTATTGTGGCCGATCTACCAACAATTACTGCATTAGCATCACGAAAATCTGATATAACTTTATTTAAATGTTGTATTGACTCAATTATTTGTTGTTTTACATCATCGCTGTAAAATTGTGTAATACTAGAAAATAAATTCTGTAAAATTTTTAATCGAGCTTGATATTCATCCTTAAATTTTTTACTTATTGACTCAATTACTTCTTTGGTAATTATTTTATTGGAAATTTCATAATTAAAAATAATTCTACCAACGTGATCATTAGCGGAGTTTCCATTAAGATAATTTAATCCGCTTGCATAATTACTCACATTCGTAAGAAAATCATTTAATTTTGGTTCTGGTGGTCCTTCATACACTGGCGGAACATCCGGCCAACCTAGTACGGATCTTATCGTGGATTGATAAATATCAACGACGTAATCGGGAGAATGTATCTCAACCGTCGAAGATAGCGTCGGTTCATGAACGTTAATTGATATTTTTGCTTCTTTTCCGGTTATTGACTTTATTCTACGCTGAAATTCCTCATTGATATCTTCAATCTCATAACTACCAGTGGGTATTCCAACATCTATCCAGTCAGGAGTACCATCTGGTTCGTTCTTGTTAGCAAATAGGAGCGAATTATTTGCTGGTGTACCATGAAATGATTTTGATCTGATATTTGGCCAGCTGTAATATACCCGTAATTGAGCTAACGCTATTTCTTTTACTGGAATTGCAGTAAGAGAATTAATACTGAATTCAGGATTAGATGAACTTACCGAGATCATCGTTATCTTTGGCGGAGTTGTATTAGTCACGATCTGCTGGAGTAATTCTGTCATTATTAATACTTGTATCTTTAATACCGATACCTTCATGATGTATTTTAATCATCATTGAAAACTCGAAATCAGATGTAATTCCATCACTGAGACTCGCTGATAACAACGAGGATAATTTCGAGTACGCTACCGTCGCTGTGTGTAATTTTATTATGTAATCGGATAATTTTTCGTTCGTGCAGGTACATATCTTTTTTGCGATGATATTAAGCATACCTGCAATCGTTGTTGCTGCTGAAATACAAATAGTTACGGCTACTGGTGCCATCATTGTCACCGCTGATAATATAACACCGGTTCCAGCAACAACAGCGGATACTGAATAAACAATCACGTCGACGATAACTAATCGTCGTCGATATTTTTTTACTTTTACTGTATATTGTTCGACTTGATCTTTTAGCAACGCCTGCCATTCACGCGCTTGATTGTACCTGTATTGTACACCATCCATATATTTTTATGCAGTAAATAATTGAGGTGTTTCAGCTACAAATTCCAAACACCACCAGTAAGATGCTGCGTTTAATGTCTTATCAGCTGCTTCCAAAATAAATTCTTCTTCAGTTCCGCTATTTAATATAACAGATACAACCCCAGAAAACTTATCGGTTGAATGACGCCATGGAAACGTTGTAAATATTTCAAATTTTTCAGCACTGAACACGGACAACCTGTACACGCCAGTGACTGTTGCGGTATATTTGATAGTTTTATTTTGCTGCGACCATGTCGCAAATCCCGATGATACCGTGTATACGATGTTTGTGATATGTCCGGGAGTTATTCCAGCTGGAATTTTAATTAAACTGGTTTTTGTTAACGATCTCAGGAATCCCCGCTACGATGTCTTGCTGTGTTCGTTTGATCGTGTCAATATTGGTCTTGATATCAGAAAGTTTCATGTCAATGGTGTGCGGAGTGCCGAAGAATTCATCTACAGATTCATCGGTTTTTTGAAAGTTTCTTCGAAGTCTTGTAAAAGCGCCCACGTGAACATCATACTCAACCCGCAGCGTGGATAGTTTTCCATCCACGTTGTCGACGTATCTTTTTGTTGCTGCGTCTTCGTCGGATGTTGGATCTTTTAAAACTACTATTTTATTTCCGTTCATGCTGAGTTCACCTGTTATTGTGTCGCCGGTGTTTTTCACGCGATTAGCAACGCTTCTTGCAATTTCATCTCTGATGGTTGTAAATGATACACTTGAATCTCTGATTCTGCCGCTATCAGTAAACACAGGAATATTATCTGTAACTGCACCGAGTACTCGTCGAACTATATCATTCCATCTGATAATGCTCGTTTTTAGTTTACCATATCGATCTTGCAAAATAACAACTTCATCTGGGTCAACTCCAGCCAGGTTCATGATATCAGCAAGTTCATCTTTAGTCGCATACTTCGACAGATCAGCATTGCCGGATGTTCTCTTAACGCGTGAGGATCTTCTTCCGTAAATATCAACCATTATAATAAGACCTGTTGTTTAAAACGCTTTACGTGCAACGAATCGGTTGCTTGTATAATCATGCACGACTTTATGTGGTGGTTTGGATGATTTTGATATAGCGTCGAGTACATTAATTACTTCACGGCCACATATTGGCGGATCTGTCATTGTTTGTGTGGGTAGCGTTGAATACCAAACTTTTGAACCAGAGGTTCTTGCGTGGAGTGGTGCGACATACTTGATAAATTCAACGGGTGGAGCTAACCCGTATGAATCAAAATAAACAATTCCACGTGGATCAACCGCGTATGATACACAATGAGTACCGGGTCCTGAATTCGAGTCTAGATTAATAATACCTGTTTCGAGTTTGTTTGGTTGTTTCGGTAATTGATCTCACATAAAAACACCTCTAAAGGCTTTTATTTTGAATCGTTTAGCAGCATCAAGTAAATCAAAATTTGATGCTGGAACATCTAACGTGGAAGCCTCAGACCTCTTCCCCAGCGAGATCCGGGTAATCTTAGACCGCGTCCCTTTTTTTGTATCCATTTCCAGTTGCTTTCTTTAGAGCCATTCCAGCAGCTGTTCCAACAGCACATAACGCGGCTGCTTTTGCTACGGCTGGAGCAGCAGCAGTTATTAACGCTGGAATAGCCGCAAGAAGTGGAAATATACCACCGGTTTTAACCATGTCTTTGATGGCGCTCGGAGAAAGATGAAATTGAACCCCGGTTTTTGATTCTAGGGCTTTATTGAAATGTTTAATCTGATTATTTGTCAACGAGAATTTGTTTGGACCACCACTAATCTGATCTCGTTTTAGTGATATTTTAGTTCCGCATTTGTTGGCGTTTTTTGATTGAAGCTTTTTTACCTGACCAGGAGTCAGAGTAACATTAACATGACCATACGACATTTTTATATAAATAATATTTTTTCTAAATAACATGATTAAATATTTTCCACTGGTGCATCAACGACTCTCATTCGACCACTACCACCTTCAAGTAACATGGCTTTATCGCTAAGTATGACCGCGATTGCTCTATAATCAACACCACCTGTATTCAATGTTGCTTTAAGATGTATATCAACGACAGATTGTTTTGATAGATCAAGATGCTCCAATGAAAAATAATAAATCGGATATAAAATTCTGAAATCATGTTGTGATATTTGCAACCCAGTATCCACGTTTTGATCAAGTCCCATGAATGACATTAAACGATGATATACACGTCCTATATGATTTTGTTCATAATTTAGTTGTAGATTCTCTGTTGGTTCTTGTTGTCCGTTTATCCGTAAAGAAATATCTGTGACACCTAGTTTATCAAATATCATGTGAGTACGTTCTTGATTACCTAAACGATCGATAGTCTGAAACGCAATAAAAATATGCCGTGGTGCAGAAACACCTTCTTGTGATGCTATATGCCATGTAAACTGACCGTTAACGTCAGTGAAAGTTTCGATAATACTACTTTACCAGCATCACCAGCGGGTCTCCACAGAGCATCGTTATCATCACCCTTTCTCACAAGAACCACCGTGTGTCTAGCTCCAAAAATAACCTTTCTAACATTTCTACAAAATCCAAAAATATGCGATAATGGAATTGTACATGAAAATCTTCTATCGTTTCCTAGCAACATACTTTTACGCGCCGTAAATCCCAAGTTGAAATTATCATTAGAACACGAACCACTGGCCACACATCAGCATCCGCGTTATCGGCAAAATTTCTTGGTCGTCTTATATTATACGGATCGCTTTCAGGGTGACCAGTATTATCTTTCACAAACATCATTGTAGGACCTGCTGATCTTGTATAATCATCAGAATATCTTGCTAATCCTATTATTGCTGTAGCAACGTCAACATCTTTCTGAATTGATTCAATATTTTTTCCATCGATCATGTAAGTGGCGCTATCAAACAGCGCCATGATCCCGTTGTTGACAAAACCAATTTTTACAACATCTGCGTAATTAGCATCGTTTGTTCTTACAATTGTACCTTCTACCTCAAGAAAAGCCCCAGCGGTTAAAAAGTATCTACTTGTGTCATGAACTTGTAGTTCAATTCTTCCACGTTGATTTGGTACTCGTGCTTCATAAGAATAAAACTGATAATCACGTACCGATTCATCTTTAAGGACAGGTGCCTCCATATCAAATGCTTCATCGGATACGCGCTTGAACATTTTATTATAATTATTTTCGTTTAACACGAAAACCGGGATTGGAAACTCCACTCCCTGATATCAAACTTGAAATATTATTCCCTGGTTCACCTGCTAATGCCGCTAGTTTTTGATTTGCAGCCTGATTTATTATTTTACTTACGTCTGCGGGCATCACCTCAGTACTTGGTAATTCTACCGGTTGTTGTTTTCGTCGCAATAATCGTGCTAGTCTTTCTTTGATCGCCGAGAACGCCTTACCAGCAACATTTACAATTGCACTAGGAGCTTTATCACGAACAATATCAATGGCTTTCATCGATAATTGCTTTGCAACGGGTGCTACTTTTGGAGCTATCCTCGTGAATAATCCCTGAATAACATCACCAAGTCCATCTCCATAAGTAGCTCTGTAGATTGGCAATCGTGAGTTTACCGCTCTGACCTGCACGGGTTTTCGATGATTATGATGTATGATCATCTTATTTAATTTGCTATTTATCTAACAACTAGTCATCAACAAGTTCATCGATAAGTTCGCGGTAAACGCCGATATCCATGATACCACCTTGAAATAATCACCGACAAATATCAGATGCTTCATTAATTATTTCTGGTGAATTATTTCCGGCACGTTTTCCTCCTATGAGAACCTCTAACCGTGACACATCATTAATGATATTATCAGGACATAAACCAGATCCTGTTTTAAGTTCATCTTCAGGTGTTTTAAATACTGGTAGTTGCATTACCGGAGAAAGTACTTCAGTGGTGACCGGGGGGTCACTTTTTCGAAATCCACGTGGTGATTCTACCGGTGAATATGTCATTGCCGGCGCAGAAATTGTTTTACGTTGTGAAGGTGGAGGAAGCTGATACTGGGAGAGTTGTTCTTGTTGTTTCAGTCTCTCTCTATAAAGTCTTTTTACTTCTTCATTAATAATTTCATATTTTTGACCTCTAGCTTGTTTTTTGTTGTAATATACGCGATATATATATCTAATAAGATTATCATCATTTACTTTTTCATGACGGGGTTTTAAAATACTAGATTTATTAAATATGTTATTTAATATTACCTCGGGTAATTGTTCTTCTTTAGTATTTCTAATTTCTTCAACAACCCCGTTCCTAAATTTTGCAATCAATTCTACATTTTTTTCTACTAGTTCGGGTTCAGGTGTATGTTCTTTGTGCACGTCGGCGACTTCAGTACGAAGTTTTCCAATTTCTTCAAGTATTTCCTCATCAAAAGTTGGAAGATCTCGTAAAATCTTCTTTGTTTGTTTAGTTCTTCTTGCTATTTTTTCGGTTTGTTCTGCTGTTTGTTTGATACCGGAAGAAGATCCTCTTTGATGACTGTTGTAACTTTCTCAGTAGCTGCAGTGACGGGCTTAAACAGTTTTTTAGTGTCCTCTTCGTACTCAACTCGTGCTTCTTGCTGCGCTTGTAGATTTTTTCTAAATGAATCTCGCAAGGGAAGAAATTTTTAATTGCTTCTAATCGTTCTCGTGCTATTCTTGCAGTATGAGATTCTGGATGTATCATTATTTTGATATAACAATCTTTTAATTAATAGCAGCAGAGAGGGCGCCTACCAACGTTGGTCGTCCAGTAATTAAACAAAAAAATAAATAAACACGTAGAGTACTTTATTTTTCAGCTACCTTTTCAAACTAGGGTTGTATTGATGGGGTTGGTTTCAACAGAAATAAAATCATCTCAAGGAAACGTTTATTTGTAAAAATCTGGACCTTTCTACGAGATGATTTTATTTTGTTTGTTTTATTTGTTTGTCGGAATTCTATGGTCTGTTCGCCCTCTCTGCTGCTTTATTAAATGAATTAATAAAGGAAAATATATGATGTAAAAATACAATGATTCTCTCGCGCTCTTAACATACTATTGACTCAAATCACTCTACACAATATTCACACATTGAAAATAAACCAAAAATATGAAATCAATGAGAAGTACAGATCCAAGAAACCTCATGGACTGCAGATACGCTTCAAGAGAGATTCACATAATCTCGAATATGAACTCCTATTAAGATTCAAAATAATCTTTTGAACACAACTAAGATTCAAAATAATCTTATGAACACAAGGAAGATTCAAAATAATCTTATGAACACAACGAAGATTCAAAATAATTTTGTGAACATAAAAATGCAATTGGAACAACAATTGAACCAAACGTATGCTTCTAGACCCCTTGTACAGTCGCACGATTCCTTGGGTTGGCCCACAATCTTATCGGCCTCTCGTACCCTTTATTGATCCACCACATGTACAGTAGTCATACGTATACACACGTACAGACAGCATACAACACCCTCTTGAATTTACTACGTCTACGTCCGTGGCACAGACATACGTACATACATGCATACGTATCTACAGCACGCAGCCTTAAATACTCTGGAAATTCCAGACAGCTCTAACCAACTTTAGACAGCTTCAGACAGCTCTAGTCATATTCACAGTCACAATCACAGTGACAGTCACAGCGACAGTCACAATCAGCTACAATAAAACCAATTTGGTCATAATAATAGTTTCTGCATAATCTCTAGATATATGATAATACTTTAACCTTTAATAGTGACTTGTAATTCAAAGTTCAAATCTGCGTTGTAATAAATGCATTATTACGCGATAAGATATTGCAAACAGAATAAGCTTCGCATATCAAATGAAATGTAAATTTAACACTTACCCTATGGCTGGAGAACAATGGAGAGCGTACACTCCTTGACGTGATCCAAAATGACCAGTGTCCGTTTTAGAAATTGCTCTTACTTAAATCCATAGGAGAGTGAGCAAAAGTGAGGGTAAAATACCCGTGCATATCTTAATGTTCCTTCGTCACAAATAATTTCTGGCGAGGTACATGTTAAAACAGTCGCTTACTTGGAAAAACACCCATTCATCCTAGATAACGTTGTACGCATGTACAACGAGAAATAGTCAAATAGTTCTAAGGCAAAACCAA
This sequence comes from Sinohyriopsis cumingii, assembly GCA_028554795.2. NCBI lineage: Eukaryota > Metazoa > Mollusca > Bivalvia > Unionida > Unionidae > Sinohyriopsis > Sinohyriopsis cumingii. The sequence goes on from CM068829.1 coordinate 156,280,566, forward strand.
GTTATTTCTTTGCCTAATTCTGTGACATGAGTATCACGATTATATTCCTGAAAGAAAACTATCTTTCTAAGCAAATGATGGTCATTTGCAAACATTTCCTGCGCTCTATGGCGCCTATCATATCTTCTTGCAAATCTAAAATCCATTGTTGGAAGAAACTTTACCCACGTCATTGTAGAACGTGAGAAATATGTCCTGCAAGGAGCACATTATATACTTATATCACAGTATTTGAAAAGCAATATTTATTTACATTTCTTGAACGTGTTTTAAAAAACCTTTAAATCATATTTACTCACACAAAAAGAAAACGATATTTTCTCTGTATATCACTATTGTATAACGTATTTGAACGAATGACATATCATACCTACAAACTACAGCTTTTCTCCGCAAAGTCTAACATGAAGCTTGTAAGGATAAACTACTAGGATATCATTCAGACAAGCTGCTGTTTGCATCTTTTAACAAGCAACCAAGCTATTTTCTGTGAGCTGTATTTTTTATGTCTTAAGTTTGGAATTTGTCTCAGGCCAGATGTATCATATGATAATTATGAAAGACAACTTTTGAATTGTAATCTTTTTGGCTTTCAGTTGACGGATAAGCGTTCACACTAACTGGTTCACTTTAACAAAGACAAATATTGTTGCATCTAGCTATCCTTTTCTACAAATGTGTACCTACATGTATACATACATACAAACATACATACATACATACATACATACATACATACATACATACATACATACATACATACATTCATACATACATACATACATAAATACATATATACATACATACATGCATGCATGCATGGATGCATGCATGCATGCATACATACATACATACATACATACATACATACATACATACATACATACATACATACATACATACATACATACATACATACGTACGTACGTACGTACGTACGTACGTACGTACGTACGTACGTACATACATACATACATACATACATACATACATACATACATACATACATACATACATACATACATATTTTAAGTATATAAAATCAACATATGACAAATGCACTTTTAACAAACTTAGCGATTCACAATTTACGGACAATATCTTACTATTCTTTCCGTTTCTCACATTAAAGACAACGTAAACCTTTAATTTTATTTTTATGATGTCATTTCATTAAAGTATATACAAGACAGATCATATCAAGAACAGAGGAACACACAAACGGACATATTTGATAAAGTAAATAATTTTTGATCGAAGAGTGGGTAGAAAGAAGAAAAAAGATGTGTAAATTGTTTAACAATATTGAATTTCTCTATTAATTTCCATTCTCGACTGTTCTAAGATCGTTTATATTAATGGTGTCAGATGATGCTTCCTGACCGACGTTTCCGGATCATCCACCGCCTTCTGATTTTATATTCTTCAAACATTTTTCGTATGCAGTCATAAACCCAAACTCCAAAATAAGAAACAATGCTGGGAATATAAACAGGAATGTGAAATGCACCAAATGAAAACATAAAATTGAGAAAATAAAATTTAAAAAATTGACAAAAAACAAACTATAGTTCTAAGAGGCAGTTAAAAGGCGTAGAAAATAACAAGTAAATTATCAATCATATTATGAGCTGTTTCAATTTCAGTTAGATCCCAAGAAGGCTAATATAATCTCTGTCAAATAAACAACATAAACAAGGTGGAAAAGTTTTTTCAGAAACATTATAATGAATAATATGACATGTGATCTTAGTCAAAGAATATTTTTCAAAATTGTTTATATGACGAAAGAGAAATAAAAAGATTGAAGAGACTGGTAATCGATTGTAATAAAAGAAAATCGGACTAAGAAATAAAATCAAAAGAAACTTTCTGGTTTTTTAAACTATGAGAAATACATTTCACCTAGACAACCAAGCTAAGTAAGGTATTGAATTTTGTAAATGTTATTCGCGGGGGAAAAAGGACGAAGAAGAAATGGAAGCATCAAAGTAGAAACCAAATAAGGAAATTGAAACACAATAACAGTTGTATAAATCTGAAAATGTATATTTCATGGTATAAAGATAGACGACAACCAATTTGTAAAAAGTATCGTTTCGTGCAAAAGAGAGAACAAAATATATTATTTAAATAGCTTGGATACAGGAAGTTTTATAAAGATTTTTATCTTTTAAAGAAAAAAAGATACAAAATTGTCTGTGTATACTGTTTACATTTTTTGGCATACAAAAACTATTAGACGACAAACGTGTGTTGTAAAGATGTATGTTGATGAGGGTCACGAGTTGAATGTTTGATAAATGGAGGTATGTTAAAATTCAACAAATTTCCAAATCAAATGTTAGTACCATTTCTAATGTATCCTGAGTTTGGTATGTGAGAAACATGCAAAAATATTAAAAGATAATATATCACCAACCAATGGCGTCAGCGTTATAATATACGACTGGAAAATAATAGTTAATATTTCCAAAAACGAAACAGCTTCATGAATATGGAAGAAAGAGTTTGGTTTAGATAAAATAGGGGATCATTGTCACGTGACAAGAATTTGCAAGGCAATATCTCACTACAGTTATATTAAGAATAATTATATTTAAAAATAAAATACCGGCAGTAAATCCGAATCTAAGAAGCTGTGACGGCCATATAATAATAACGGAAATATCCAACTATTCTAAGAACAGAATTTTCTGTATTGCAAAGATATGGAACGATACATACAACTGCAACTAGTACAGTTAGAATATATTGATTGTTTTCAATTCATTTCAAGCAGTCATGGGGAAATATTTAAAAAGATGATTTTAAGATTACCAAGATATTTTGTGATAAGAATTAATAAGATTATAGTTCATTTGGAATAAAAGCAATTTTTGCTCAATTTTCAAAATGAGTCAGTAAGTGATGGTAATTGTAATCATGCTCTACATGTTTGGGATAAATTGATATGTGAAAATATATGAGATTTTCATAATCATGGCTAATATGTTACAATAGATGAACAATGTTAAATGAGAATAACTAACTCCAGCTCTTCATAAATCGCTATCATCAACTGCACGAGTCTTCAGGTCCAAATATGATTGACAAAAATTATCAGGTATATAAAAGTATTTTTTTGAAGAAAAATCAATAAGTGGTGGAATATAAATGGTTGGTTAAAAGAGATGTACATGAGGTAATAACTATGAGAAAGATTATGATAAAAATAAAGGATCAAGTTATATCGTCTATTTGGATTTACGTGACGAAGAGGGAGCCTAATCACCCATAAATATTCAACTCGATGTTATAAGGGCATATATTGGACAAAACTTGCCACTGAACTCTGTCAACAGGTACCTGTGATATATCGCTCAGTTTTGAATGGAACATTTATCACAGGATAAATCAACCGCATATTTCTTATTCATTAGATAGAACTTACATTCATTATGATTCTATTGTTAACATAAGTATTGATGGTCGCTATTCGGATAATAATTTTGTATTTTCAGCATCCGATTTGACATGAAATTTTCATTTTAACATTAAGCACTTGAGCGTGGATTGGCACCTTAGCATAATATTTCTTAATGTAAATAAATTATCAATTTCTTTCGTCAAAACAATTCAGTTGGTAATATTACTATTCTGTTATGATATGAATTTAATTCTCTTCCAATGATTAATTGTACCTTTTTCTGTTTGTACTTACTATACTTACCCAAACATTGAATGAATATAGATATATATATATATATATATATATATATATATATATATATATATATATATATATATATATATATATATATATATATATATATATGCAATACACTGACAAACAGTGCAAAACTAGAGTTTACTTGGCGTGAGCGCTTTTCGATTCTTAATGAGTCTTTTAAAATGCAAAAGCAAAACATAGAGAGGAGAAACAAATAAAACACAAAAAACGTTGTTTGAAAAACTTTACATGGCTGTTTCTACAGGAATTAAACCTTTAAATGTATTATATTTTAACTTGTTTATTTCAACCTGTTGAGGATGCTGAAAAATATTTTTATTGACCTAGAAATCGATGAGCCATAATGATCTATGTTCCTTTATGTAAATTTATGTATACCCAAATTATATCCCACATATTCCATTCTTATAGTAGTAGTTATAAGCTACTAAGTAAATTTATAGAATTATTTAAAAGAAAATTTCTCGGCTGCAAAAGATAATTTTATTTGTGCATGGTTGTCTTTTTCTAGTCTTATTGGTTTAAACAGCTTGGTTTCAGTGTTCTAAGGCGGCGTATCCAGTACGATTCCTTTTCTTTCCTGGTTTTAGAACTCCAGTTGGGGTTGTGAGCAATTGCACTAAGTCTTATGTCACTCAAAGTGTGGCCAGGGGATGAGAAGTGTTCTGCCACCGGGCTTTTGTACAGCTTCTTTGTCATCCAAATCAGATCTATGAAGTTTGATCCTTTTGTGTAGCTTTTCAGTTTCTCTTACATACTGGAGGCTACAGATCTTACCTGTGATGTGCTAGGTAATAGTTGATTTTCTGAATTTCTAGTTAATTTTTTATCATCAAAAGAAAACGTGTCAACTAAAGTGATCACAGTTGGCCATTGTGTTGTTTATTTTTTCTCTTTTATAACCAAGAAATAGTAAGTTTCAGATTGCTTAGAAAGCACCTATAATGCACTCAGTATTTATTAAAAAAACGTAAGACATAAAGGAAATCCTAATCACCCTATGCTAGAAGGCAAAGGAAAACCCATGTGCAATCTAAGATTTTTTCACTAAAATAAATTATTTTGTCTGGTTGATTTAAAATTGGGTAAAACTTTTGGCATTACCCATTCATTTGAAATTCGTGGTAAAGAATCAGTACAATTAGAATTCATATGACTCTCAGGCCATGACCCATCCAATGCTTGTAATTGTTAGCGATGATATTTGACTTAAACGAAGGTTAGTGGTTTAGATAAAATAAAATGTATACATTTTACTGGTCTCGCAAAATAAATGCTATTGTTTCACTAAGAATCTTTAAAAATTAAACAGAAATATAAAACAAATATAGAAGAAAATATATCTGCACTTGATGTTGGCACTGCAAGGGGTTCTGATACTTGATATATCAACTGCTTTATTCAACCAAAAACATCTGTCTTTATATACATTCAGCTATTGAAGTCATTAAACGTCTGCTGAAAAGTACCAGCACAACTGAATATCAGATGAAAGCAAGCGAACACAGACGTACGTGTTCTAAGTCACGTTTATATCATGTCTGTAGTATAAAATAGAGCACAAGTTACCCTCATTCAGGCGTTATATCTGACCGTACAGCATGGTAAAACCAATGCAATGAATATGCTCTCAGCCAGATTGTTTTAATTGTTTCAACTGACTATGTATGGACAGCGGTCTTGGAAGATGAGGGTTCAGCTGATCTTAAAGCTGTTCCTATTCGACTAGAGGATGAGAAGGCCAAGAAACCTCTTTTACAGAATGACGTCGAAGTACTGATGTTACAAGTTGAGGAACTGAAAAGAAAATACGATCAACATGAAAATGAGGGTGCTAATCTATGTACTTTTCTCTTAGCAACTTTGTGTATTTTGCCTTTTTCTGTCGTTCTCCATCCTTCTCTTTTTCTCTATCCTTATTTATATATGTCTTTCTCGTTTTCTTTATTCCTCTCTAGATGTGGTTTTGTGTCTTTTTCATGTATAATTTCTCAACTATATTTTTATACATGTAAAATTTCGTTCTTTATTTTTTTAAGCAAATAATTCCGGAATTTAAACTGGTTATTTCCTCTACACTAAACGTGTTGTCCTCTCTTAGTTAATTGACGCTATGGAGTATAATCTTGGTAATGTGAGCAAAGTTTGGCGTCTGAAATTATGAATGGATTCTTTGAATGTGACCCGATTATTCCAATAAGTAGGTGTTTTGTGTATAGCATATTGAATGCTTTGGCTGCCATGTTTATAAAGTTGGAATATTGGCTTTTCTTGACAGTAAATGATACGAAAAAATAAGGTCATCAAAATCCATTTATAGTACGTTATACTGTCCAATGTTCCCGATTTTGTCTGACTTTTGCTGAATAAAAAAATCCCGGATAAAGGAGCGATAATTATAGTTTCCCCTAATAAAGCATTTCTAGAGAAGAAACTTAGTATTAATCGAGAAATAACGACTGAGACAATGTCAGACATATAGTTGTCATGATGCTTAATGACAGATCGTTGTTATGTGGCTTGGTCAAGACAATGTCATATGTATTGATGTTATTGATGATAAACTGGCACGAATTATCTATTTAGATATAATTTATACAACATATTCATTACCATCAATTCTCTCTCTCTCTCTCTCTCTCTCTCTCTCTCTCTGCGACACTCTCACGTCGATTGGTTCATGTTAATAATACTGCATTATTGGAATCACATTTTATATTTGCAAACATTCAACTTCCCTCTACGAGAAAATGGTGTCTGAAAAACTGAGACATTAAAGGTCGATTTCGACTGCACTATCTGGTAAACTGTTCTACCATCAACAGATATAATAAATGCAATGAATTCTATCGAGTATGTACGTAATTTGTCTTTGTCTGGATTTTCATTTTAGGGAATAATATACAGCTGGGTGCACGGTTTGCAATCCATATATGTGCTAAGGAACATTCTCTGGTGCATTCCTCTCCATCACCTATTTCCTGCCGACTGTTGGTCCTTTCCTGTTCCAGTATCCACTCAAAGCAGTATGCTCGATGAAAGACATTAACTAACATATTAATTAGCTCGATGAAAGACATGTTAACTAGCTCGATGAAAGACATACTAATTAACTCGATGAAAGACTTACTAATTAGCTCGATGAAAGACATACTAATTAACTCGATGAAAGACACACTAATTAGCTCGATGAAAGACATTAATTAGCTCGATGAAAGACATACTAATTAGCTCGATGAAAGACATACTAATTAGCTCGATGAAAGACATATTAATTAGACCGATGAAAGACATACTAATTAGCCTCAAATCAAAGATGAAGCTGCTAATTCCGAATAAGTCATCTTCCAAGACGAAAGTTACTTTAGGATGAAAAGGATCCTTGACAAACATGTCTGCTGTCGTTGTGACTGAGAAAAGTATAGCATCATTAACAATGGCAGCAGCAACATCACTAACACCAACAACAGTAGCTATGTGGGTGATTGGGTGTGATATTGGTTCTAACATTACGCCCGTAGATTACCATGCGGGGGACTGTATGAGGTCAATGGGAAATCCTATACTGAATAAGTCAATATGTTTATCAAGGGGATAATATTAAAGGGTACTAAGATTTATAAGGTCAAACGGAAATGGTAATGTTCAATTTTGTATCTAAAATCCAAAACACAAGACATAAAATGCAGCACCTAATTTTGATTACTTTCTAAACGCTCCACATATACAAACCAGTACCCTCTTTTTGATTACTATCTGAACACGTCCCTCTACCTTCCAAACAAAAAGGGTATAAGGTGTTGATACACACACTTACACACAAACATAATATCACACAAGGTAAGACATGTTTCTGGTTCCTCTTCTATATAATTATGCATAAACATACAACAAAGGCGGTTAACATAAGTAGTATCGCTTAACTGGTCTTCTTTTTTCTAACTTCCTCACACGGTGGATCCATAGAGAAAGATCCGCTTCATGCATCCATGTCTCCACATAAATGTTTCTCTTCCATACCGCTGCGTCTGTTATTCTGGTAATAGTCAACGATGCCTTTACAAACATTGGTTTGTCTGGGTTAAACAGCATACCGGAAACAATTGTTGATGACTCAACGCTAGTCCACATCTTGCTTGAGTTGTGTTGAGAACAAGTGACAGCGTATGAGAATACACTTGCATACATAGCCAAAAAGGATTCAAATGTTCCACCAATCCAAAGGCGCTGAACAAAATTCAGTCAGAGGGAGCGGTTTCTATTCCAGTCAGAAGAGAGCGGACGAGTGACGTCACTGTGTTATATAACATGAGAGTTCCGACGGGTTACCATTGTAGAACAGTTTGATCAATGTACCTCTAACTGAAACAACGAAGACGATGTACTAGTTCGCGCCAGATGCGGGTACCTCGTATACTCGGTACGAATGTTATGACTACGACTACTACGGCAGCTGTAACCAGCAAGTGACGAAGCGGCAGGTGTGGGTACACTGGCAGCCTATTCGCGAACCGACACACAGTCTGCTCAGGCCATTTGGGTCGTTCGCCACTGATACGTCGCAGTAGTGGAGTCCCCTGGGTGATATAACAGCCCTCTTCAGGAATGTACTACTCACCTCCTTGCCACGAGGAAGGGGCTAGAAAAGGTGCCCTGCTCTAAACCTCATTAGCCAGCTTACCGCGCTGGTGTGAATCCTTCTTCCGCCGTCTAAATACGAAGAAGAAAATGAGGATTGTTCCTCTCACACTTGGCGAATGGACTGTGCGCACATTACTTAACAGAGACGACACGGAAAGACCCCAGAGGAGAACTGCCCTAAAAGGATAGGAACTCGCCAGATACAAAGTAGACCCGGCTTGCAGGAGAATGCGAACTCTTTGAAAGAGGCTCCGAATACACTTTCTTTCGGAGCGGCCCATGAGGTGAAGAGCGCCGTGCGGCTGCTGTCAGCTTTTCAGTAAAGACAGCACTGATTAGCGAATTCGCTGGACTTCCCAAGGGAATAATCGACAGACTCATGACCATGAAAGTCCGAATCTTTTCTGTAAGAAAGCACCTTACCATCATCAGTTGCTACGCTCCAAATACGAAGAACCTGGAAGAAGTGAAGGTCGAGACTTATGAAGATCTTTACTCCGTCATTGCTGACGTTCCAGTGCAGATAAGCTCGTCATTCTTAGTGACCTCAATGCAAGAGTATCCTGTGATCACGTTGCCTGGGATGGAGAAATAGGAAAGCACGGAGTAGGTCACTGTAACAGCAACTGTCGCCTTTTCCTCCAGACTTCAACCGAGCATAAGCTCCTATATCCAATATTCTTCCGCCTCCCTACCCGCAACCGGACGTCATGGATGCACCATCGCTCTAAGCACTGGCATCTCATCGACTACGTCATGGTCAGGAAAAGGGACAGGCAAGGTGTGTGTATGAGCATGTCCTTGTGCGGCTCCAACTCTTGCACAGACCACCATCTCATCATCACTAAACTCAACGTCCTCATTCAGCCCAAAAGACTCACGCAGGAAAAGAAGGCCCCTAAACGACTAAACATCACCAAGCTGAAACGCACCAGTACCAAACAGTCTCTCGTGGATGCCATGGGTGGCATTCAGAGAGCTGGTCTACAGCACAGCTCTCAACCAGAAAGCACCAAAACTGGTTTGATGAGAACTTCGATGAGATCAAGCAGTTGCTGGATGAGAAACACCGCCTCCATCAAACCTACCTCAATAACCCCAATTCTAACTCCAGGAAGAATGCGTACAATAATATACGTAGAACTGTAAGGCAGAAACTCCATCATGGCTGATCAACAGAGCTGATGAGATTCAGTGGTACTCAAAATTGCATGACATGAAGAATTTCTAGAATACCCTGAAAGGAGTGTATGGACTTACATCCATAGCCTCTGGATCATCCCCCTTCACAGCGCAGACGGGAACACACTAATTGCTGACAAAGAGAAGATTCTTAAACGATGAGTTGAACACTTTGACAGCTTCTTGAATCGCCCTTCATCCATCAACGAAGAAGCAATTAGTCGTCTACCCAATTACCCATGAACGAAGAACTGGATGGCCCTCTAACCTTGTTCGAACTTTTCTCCATCTACGTCGACTTGACAAAGGTCTTTGATACTTCAGCAGAGAAGGCTTGTGGAAGCTAATGGCCAAGTACTCCAGCTCCTGCAGAAGCTTCGGTCTCACCATCAATACCAAGAAGACTGGAGTCCTGCACGAGTCGGCCCCTGGAAAGCCATACGTTGAGCCCAACATCACCGTCAACGGCCAAAAGCTCAACGCAGTGAAGAGCCTCGCCTACCTTGGCAGCACAGAGCGTCACTGTGGACGAGTAGGTGAACCTCCGTATTGGCAGATTGTATGCCAACGTCTGGAATAGTAGAGGCATCAGCATCCAGACCAAACTAAAGGTCTACATGGTAGTTGTGCTTACCATATTACTTCCCGCATGCGAAACATGGACGGTGTACCAACGCCACGCCAGAAAGATGAACCACTTTCACACCACAAGTCTCAGGAAAATCCTCAACATTAAGTGGCAGGGACAAGGTTCAATATACTGAGGTACTCGCCCAAGCAGGTCTCCCCTGCATCCACACCATCCTGATTTAGTTGCAGCTGCACTGGGCGGGACATCTTGTGCGCATGCCAGACCTTCGGCAGCCTAAGAGACTCTTCTGTGGCGAGCTACAGCAATGACAGCAACCGCACGAATGTCAGAAGAAATGCTTCAAAGCCAATCTGAAATCTGCATTGAAATCGTTCGACATAAACCTTGATTCAAGGAAGGAAACATCAAGCGATCAAGTCACTTGGCGTTCCTCCGTGCACAAAGGCTCAAAGTTGTGCAAATCTAGCAGGACAGCAGCTGCAGAGCTGAAGAGGCAGACCAGAAACGCTTGTGCCAACAACCCTCCTGAAGATCACTCAGCTATTGTCCCTTATGCAAACGAACATTTCGTGCTAGGATTGGCCTCATCAGCCACCTCCGCACGCACTGAAAATAACCAGCTCCTCCAACCCTCGGTTGACTAGAGTGGCCCTCGTCGACTCGACGGATGAAAAAAAAACATGCTTTTGGTTTTCTATGTATATGGGCAAAGTCATTTCTCCAGTTGGAAAAGGTTTCAACTACTGCATTATTTCGCATAGCTGTTTTTATCTGTTCTTTTATCCCCCCATTCGATATAGTATCGCATAGTTGTGCTTGTACTTGTAATACAGGAACTATGAAATCTTCGGTATTTGTTGTTTGCGGAAAAGGGGGCTTCTATTTGTAGAAAGTCGAATACAATTGTGTACATTTTTGTGATATACTTGTTATGGTGGGCTGTCGATGTTTTTGTTGTTGGTTTTTGCCATGAATCTTTCTGTTGCTTATGGCCGTGGATGTTTAGGGTCTGAATGTTAGACTGATGTCCATAGAAAACTTTTGGATTTTGATTTGGATTTGGATGGGTCTTTTAGTATACTTGTCTCTGGTTTTTGTATGTTATTTGTTCCTGGTGTTTTCTTGGATTCTTATATTTGTTGTTTCTGGTTTTTGGTATTCTTGTTCTTGATTTTGCTGTTGGATTGGTACACTTGTTAGTAAATCATGTTGGCTATGGAATGCTGGTGAATTGGTATGCTTGTGCATGGAAATGTTTGTGCATGTGGAATATACATAGGTTGGATGGAATTGTGTGTGTCTTTGTCTTTGTTGTGTATCTTTTTTCATGGGCGAAATAATAGGCTTAGCTATTTGGGTTTCTTTGGATTGGAAGACTTCTTGTCGAAGGATTTCTTGTTACTGATTTGGCGATTTGCTCGTTGTAGGAAAGGTAGTTACAAAAAAAGTAGCTGAAATGTAAACATTTTGGGGTCTCATTTTAACTAATTTAATTCACGTTTGATTTTTTTTTTGGTTGTTAATTTATGGTGACTACTTATTGATTATCATATAATGCATATACTCGCGTGTAACGGCGACATTAGTAAAGATCATGTCATAGAGCAGAGAAGGCCGTGACCTATATTAATGCCCAAAATCTACAACCCTATTATCACATTTCTGAAAGACATATACAACAGCTGAAAGAAACTGTAGCCATTTGTAGTAGAAGAAAGTGCTGCATATAAAGGTTAAATAAAGGTATTAATATATGATCACATGGTTTACAACTTGTAGAACAAACAGCATTAGGACCTGAAATCCTGCAGCTGGAACCAGACAATAATCCCTTACATTCGTATTATAGTAATTCAAAATAAGCCAAAATTCCCGGGGGAAAAGAAAATGAATACATGACTAATTCCATACATATATGCGCGCAAAAATAATAAAAACATTGCAATACATGTTTCTAAAAGAATTGTTCCCTAAAGCCCTGGGATTATCGCACTTTTAAAGAAAAGAATATACCATGTAATACATTACAATACTTACCAAGGCAAAGTAATAAAAGACAACAACTTACCTCATTTAATTAAGGATGCTGTTCTTGTGAAAATGCACAAAGAAAGATCAACGTGTCTTTATGAATTTTATCAAAGTCTACCAGAATTAAAATGTCCTAAAACTTAAATTGCAGTTATGGAATGAAACAATGTTATTTTTACAGGACAATGTCTTATATATTGCAGATTCATAAAGGGAAATACCAACATAGTATAATAGTGCTCTAGGTTCAAGTTCAAATACACAAAAAGGTTAATAGTTTTAAAAGGTTGTATTAAATTTCTTTTGCAGAAATTACAGTGAAAAGAATTTGATTAGTAATTGCAAACAAATTGGATAAAATTAATCATTCGTCTTTCTCCATCTCTGCTCAAAAACTTACTTCTACAAAATACCCCTCCCTTACAAAACGTGTGAAATTTATTTTGAATGTGCAAAATATTTATAAAATATTGGCAAATCCATCACGAAAAACAGGCACTGCTTTGTTTACTTGATCCATATATTATTAAAAAGGAACAACAATGGGCGGCTTAAACAGCATTGAAAACCTATTGTTTTTCAGTTTAATATTAGTCAGAAAATAAAAAGAAAATAAATCTGATATGTTGTATTTAAAGTAGAAGATATATTTGTGGGACTCCTATTGGTGTTGGAAGATAATAGCGCGGAGAGCATAAATAGCAAAGAGAAAAAGTAAGGAATATATATCAAGCATAATTTCAATTATTTGCAAAAATAATTAGTATAAAAGATGCATATACAAAAACACATTTTAGGACAATTGTTTAAATACATGTCATCAAGATAATTTAGACGTTGGGTACCAACTTACACTATTTTGGAATTGGTCATAACCCAATTAACGTGATCCAGTCGAAACCAGTCTGAATGTTGCGCTATAAGGTTGCAATAAAATCCTTCTCTCCTTACAACATAATTTCAATTAAATATTTGCAAAACTTCAATAAGTGTAACCAAAATCTCTTCATCATAATATAATTTCTTTACGTCGTTACCAATTATTTTACTTGAATACGTAATTCGGCAGCCAAGATGTAACACTAAGAAGATATTCAGACAGACAAGGGGTAACACTAAGGAGGTAATCAGACAGACAAGTTGTAACAGTAAGAAGGTAATCAGACACACAAGATGTAGCACTAAGGAGGTAACCGGACAAATAAGGTGTAACACTAAGAAGATACTCAAACAAAAGACATATCATTTTGAAACATGGTGAAAGTGAATGCTTAAGAGGTGCCATAATTTGTTCCCTTTTTAAATCTGATCCTGATGCCGAACTAAAAGTAAAAGGAGAAAAGATAAATCCAGACAGCAGCAAAGCAAAAAGGAAGAGAAATGGTGCAAGAATTTCACAGAAGAAAAAGAATAATCCCAACAAGAAAAGTCCAAAGAAACAAATATCTACCAGAAAGAGAGGTACTGATACTAGGACGCGTACGTACTACGGAGAACCAGCGGCTAGATGACGGTGTCTCCTCCTGTCATTTCTGCTTCTTCGAGGCGATGCCTGCCAAACCTGTCTGACACTCGTTTTTCGTCATTTAATCGAAGAAAGGAAACACATTTTTAAAGGAACGTATCATTCTCTGGCTGTAAAGACGACTATGTTTACTTTTAGCATCTGCTACAGCAGCTAAAACAATGGCCTCACACAGAACAAAATTACAAAGCAGAACAGGTATGTTACAGTGTTTACAGGATTTATCCAAACAAGAACTCTCACGATTTAGTCCGTTGAAAACACCTCGAGTGCTGCCCATAATTAAGTTTATACGACGTGCCAACAATCAGTGAAGACGAATTCCAATATCAACAAAGACGTGTATCATGAGTTTCACTGCAATGTTCTTGCCAAGAAGTGTACATCACCATTATCCTCGTCGCCCCAAGACACAACCTTCGTCCAAAGAAAAGAGAAGTGAAAAGGACTCCCTCCTCGTTTAGCTGAAAATTAGGATGTTTTGACTAAATTAATTCTACGATGCGAAAACAGAACATTCAAAAGACACCAAAGAAAACATTCATCGATACTGTGTGTGTGATTTTTGTTTGAATGTTTTGAAAAGAACGGTGCCTTTGTCCAAAATATGGAAACATTGATTGAGAAAACATCGGAAAGTTCTATGCCAAATGATGAAAGAAAATACCCATCAGTCAAAAAAAGAAAAATGTTGGATTAACGAGGAGGATTTAAAATCAGGCTTTCGTGTGGTAGTATCGATGTTAAAATCCAATGTGACTGGAGGTTTGCATACTTTAAAAGATGCTGCTTTGACTCAAGGACGTGATTTTCTTTAAAATGTCCTCATTGACAAACATGGTCCAAAAAAAAACTTCATGAGAGCAGTAAAAATGTGTTACTTTAAGAAGAAGAAGACCTTTTTGGTCCCCGGGACATCCTTCCAACTTTGATTAACAGTTCCAACCAAGGCATTACTTCTTCTACGCCACATCAAGAACGAGGCAAAGAGAGACATCGAACCCTTAGATCTCAGAAAAGGAATTAGAAAAGAATAATAGGAGTTGTCAGAGAATTGGACGTGTTTGATTACTAATTGAAAGAAAATAAATGATGCATCGAGATTCTTCCGAGTATTCCAAGTCATACCTGTTAACCAACGATGTTGATGATACACGAATCCAAATAGGTAGAATTTCATCCCGTGTAGTCTTTGATTACCTCGGCCTTTTCAGGGCCGCCCAGATCTGTAGAAAAGAGACATACTACTCACATTTATTGACAAAGATATGTTTTTTCCTTGTGTGTATCGATGTTGACAACCAAAACTTCAACCACTAAACAGTGTGATTGTGTTTGAGTTTGTGGACATAAATTGCATATCCTTCCCATTTTTTATGAATTTATCATTCTCAATGGAAAAATAAAAATAATAGATTATTTTATGTTCGCGCAATTTCTGTTCCATTTTTTTTTCTGTGCTGGTTGCATTGAGTGTGATTGATATTTTCATTCACGTCTGTGCTTATACCATATAATGCCGAGTGTTCAACAGTCACGCCATCATGTCTGCAGCAAGCATAGGAGAATCAACGCGTAATAATAGAAGTTCAGAAGGAAAACGAGGACATAGAGAATACCAAAATGGAAGAGCCTAAAACAAGATATAACAACTCCCGAAAGCGTTAGCAATACCAGTAGCATCATCAACAACAACAACTACAAAGCCTGCACACAACACAGGAACCACCGCCACAACCAGAACAGAAAGCTGCGAAAAGCAGCCAGTTGCGAGGCAGAGGGCTGCAGTGGCCGAGTACCATTGTATCCTGGCAGAAGTGGGTATAGAAATCCTTATGAAAAACAGATTGGCAGCCCAGCGACACAAAGAGGTGGGACTTAAGGACCGACCTGGAGGTTACCAAGAAACAGGAGAGAGGGCCAGCTGAGAAAGAGAGAAACAACAAACTTTCTTCACGCAGCAGATATATCAGTTCAACAGAGAAGAATGCTGCAAATATCCAGTTCCCCTAGTGATACTCATAGAGAACGAAATTTACCGAGCATTTAGCATCCCAACCCAGCAAATTCAGTACTGGGCAGAATAGGAGGACCTGGTGATGGCAGATATCATCACCCCAAATTCAACCCAAACAAAATTTCATGCCTCCCTAATACCCAAGGCCGTTAATGTTCCTACTTTTAGAGGTTCGACCTCAACCTTTTAAGGACTACTGACCTATTATACCATTTTGGTTTGAAAAACCATTTTGATGATTTAACTGTTTTAATGTTCAAATATGACCCGTTTGCCCACCATTTGAAAATAGTAATTCAATTTTATCCAACCAATACAACAAGTGTTTAATGGCTGATTCAGACCTGATATTTGTCATTGTTATTTCGGGGAAAAGAATGTACACTATGTACGCTAAATTCTAAATAATACTGAGGAGGAAACTTCACTACTAGTTAACATGACCCTAATTAAACTGTGACTTACACACAGTTGTAAGTAGGGAACAGCCCGAATTAGAATTTGACCTATAGTAAGTAGAGGTGAAACAGTTCATCGATATATCGATGCATCGATACTTTTGCTGAAACGATACACATACTGATACAAGAGACGGATAATAGATACAAAACGATCCTCGCGTTATGCGTGTTATTTTAGTCTTCAGCAGTCATGGATAATTAGTATTAGTTGTCTTGTTATTCTCAAAAATTATAATGCATCTGAAACAGCATTTCCAGTCACAGGCACTAGTGTTTATTAGTAAAAACGAAATATATTATTTGAAAATACCCACTCGCTGTCTACAAGTTAACAAAAAGTGACATGGTTCGTAATCTCAAATAAAAACACGGACAGACTCATAAAAAGCTATGGTCAAGGCCTGCAAGGATTGTCTACCGTTGTCAAAAAATGGCTATGACAAAAACCAGTAACTATATATCATCTGCCTATGTTTTTGTTAGACCCTTTTAAACTTTTACGAATTGCAAAACCTGATCTTTCAGTTATTTCATATTTTCTACCACTAATTTTCTTTAATAACTGAATTATCCTCTACGTCTGACCCTCTGTAATTTTTTAATCACAAGACAGAATGTGATGTTTATATCAACAGGAAATCTAAAAAGTAGAAATAATGCTCGTTAATATTTCCGACTATTATTGAGATGTTCATTGGTGCACACATAAAATGAAGCTTTCAGAATTAGAAGGAGTACATACCACACAAGCAGAATTGTAGAATATTTTCTATAATGTTAAACAGCCTGGAGCATATCCTTACAATTTATAACAATTATTAAAAGACAAAGGATCTATGATGAAAGTATATTTAAAAAATGAGTGAGAAAAAGAACATAATTATTCAGTGCAAAGAAATGTTATACAAAACACTCGAAAGTGATTACGAATGGTATTAATTATACAAAGATTTAGCAGCTTGTGAGAATTTATCAGAATATAATGATAATAACAACTATTTATCGGTTTATTGTATGCTATATTTTCACGCAAAGCATTTGTACACCCTTTATAAAATCTCTACAATAGTGATCTGGGTGGTGAATTTATTATCACTTTTTCAAAGTTTCTAAAAACAGAAAGAATTTTTGTTATATCAATCGTCTTAGTGATTACAACGCCGCTTTTATCTGAACGATGTAATTGGTACTTTAAACCGGTTTCTGTCGTTACTTTAAAGATAATAAAAATTATTTAAATAGTTCCATGACTTAAAAAATTGGTTCAGACTTATAACAGTATGCCGGATTCTAGTTTGTTCGATTATAAGCCGAATGAAATTCATAAAGATTATATTAAATTTGTAAAACAGTAGAAGCACCATGCAAAAGAAATTGAAAATATCAAGAAATATGCCTTTTTTACCTAGAGTGAGGAGTATAGTGTGAATCTGGATAGTAGATAGCCACCAGTGTAGACAACCGGGGGCTCGATAGTAGATCTCTGGGTAATGATCAGACAAATTGTAATGTAAACCTATGGACATTTTAAGATTACGTTTACTTTTGTCGCCATATAGAACCATAATGTCGAACTTAACGACTTAAGGTGTAATGTTACATTTCCGCTGGAGGCCACATCAACCCAAGCATGTTAAAGCTATTAAGATTTGTAAAATATTATTTCCGTTTGACTCTATAAAATTTTCAGCTTGAAGACATGTTAAATTCTCGTTTGACCCTACAGAGACCTATACACGTTAAACCTATTGATAATTTAAACATTACATTTCCTGTAACACCCTAAAGAGGCCCACACATGTTAATTCTAAAACATAACGTTATTTCCCCGTTTGACTCACTACAAACCCCACACATGTTAAACCTTTGGACTAACTAATGTTATTAATTCCCGTTAGACCACACACAGGCCCACACATAGTAGATTTTAATTTGTGCAACAAATTCCTTAAATCCGACGCTATTTTTAGAGCATGGGATATAATGACAGATTTGGAATTTGAATTTCTCAA
Organism: Sinohyriopsis cumingii; assembly: GCA_028554795.2. Taxonomy (NCBI): domain Eukaryota; kingdom Metazoa; phylum Mollusca; class Bivalvia; order Unionida; family Unionidae; genus Sinohyriopsis; species Sinohyriopsis cumingii. The sequence continues at coordinate 156,298,760 of CM068829.1, forward strand.
AATAACTTGATGTATTTATTTAATTACACGTGGTTAAAGCCCCAGAGGAATGAGAAAGAAAAAGAAAAAATAACTATATATATATATATATATATATATATATATATATATATATATATATATATATATATATATATATATATATATATATATATATATATATATATATATATATATATATATATATATATATATATATCAACATTTCTGTGTTGTCCATTACTTTCAGTATATCCATTACTCGCGACGTATCCCACGGAAAATTTATTACACCTAATTCTGTTACTCCTCTTGTATGATGCTAAATAAGTGTGTTCGTAGGTACAATATGCTCATACCCTTGGCTGGACCTGTGCTACTTTGATATAAAAATACATCAAACCTTACTCCGATCTTATTGATTTTTGATAAAGTGCAATCATTGTGTTCTGTAAATGGTGTGTTGCAAAGTTTGTAGATTAGCAAATGGAAAGTGTTTACTTAAGGTTATGTCATGGATTACATCATGTTAGAAAAAGCGGTGGAGGAAAGCAGATGGTATCTTATTCCATGGGTGGTTGGAATTTAGAAACCCCACAGATCGTGTATGCAGCGGCAGAGCTGAAATGTGTAACGTACTTATATAATATATCAAACGGTATACAAGGTGTTGTTAGACCATATGAGAATTTGTTTTATTTATGTCCTTTGACCTTTAATCTCATCATATATTATAATTTGATTCAGTTCAAATTGAGCACATTTTGCAATCGTACACACAACATTGCAATGAAATTATGCGTTTTGCAAATCGTGCGTGCTTGTTTTTTGTTGTTTTTTGTGGTCAATTAGCTTCTTGGGTTCAAGCATATACTGTAGTGAAATATCTTTAAATTAAGGTCATGGACGTAACTTTTGTATTCTGACATATAGTGATGTCTACATCCATAGCAAGAATAGCGAGGAATGTAAGCTGAAATTGTTGAGATTTTTCAGATTATCTTGATGAGGGATAGCCTTGTGTTATATTATCTGCATGTATTATCACTGTGATCTTTCTAATATACCACTACGAGTGGTGTTTTGTTTTGGAAATATTTCATATCTTCCTGTCAGCTACGTTTTGTCATATTTATATTAATGCCGCTAAATCAGTCTAAAATCTACAAACTAGTTTTAAAAACACGATATCATGACTAAGAAGCTCTGCACATACTGTCGGGACTTTTAATTCTTTAGAAAACTCCACAAATGGTCAGACAAAAGAATTGCTGATACAAGTATAATCTTGAATCTCTTTCAAAAGTGTAACAAAAAAATCGAGTAGCAGAGACTATACATATAGATTTTTAGGATTGAGTTGCCCGCAAATCAAACCAACGGACGATTTGGTGTATTGTATTCAAATCATGATAAGGAAAAAGATTCGTTACGTGCGAATGATCGTATTTCCTAGATGCTTTGGAAAGTTTATTCCAGGGTCATCTTGGCACGTATTCATGCAAACAAACATGCAAACAAAAGAGTTTGCGCAGAATTGGTGGACCAGTGTACCAATATCTGATTTTTGACGTTTTGTTGATGCCCTTGTTTCTTGTTATACTTACATTTTCTTGTTTTACCACCGGATGGATTCACTCCTTTACAATTTCTGAATGCGCTTATATGAAACAATAAAGTCAGTGAAATTTACTGCGGTTCAGCGAAGGCCATCTTCTGACGTTTTTTGAAGACCTTAATAAACAGTTTTCTAACAGAACCATCTGTCATCCCCCCCCCCCCATTACAACTAATTATCGACTACTCCATCTCGACGTATCCTCCTGCTCACCCTCTTCATCTAACCCTACGATTACTCCAGTTCACCTACGATTACTCCAGCTCGCCCCACGATCTCTAGCTCACCTTACAATTACTCCAGATAACCCTATGATTACTTCAGTATACCCTACGATCGCTCCAGTTCGCTTCCCCTAGCTGACACTACGATCGCTCCAGTTTATCCATTTCTGCCGTCGTTAGATATTTTCCTATATAATGTTCACTCCGTGCATTGAATTAACCTAACTCAGACACGTTACGAAATATAGCTACTGGCGTATCATTAATCAAAGAAACATAAGTTTGACACTGGATTCACAAAATCAAACAGGCAAAAAGTATAATCCGGATTTTATTGAGAACATTTCAGCTAATCTAAGAAAACAGAGTTATTATAGTATCAAACAATCTATTAATGTGCTATTAGAAAGATTGAATTCCTTAACATTACTGCCGTAGCCACTCAATACCAGACCACACCAAACACAATCCCTCCGCTCTTATCCTTCTTTCCTACAACTCATTTCATTATATGTATGTGGGTCACCTGTCTAATTTTTTCCAGACCTTTTGCAATCACGTTCGGTAATTAATTATTAATGTTTATTATTAGAAAGGCACTTATAAGTTAAAACACTTTTTTCCGATTGTTCTGCCGTGTATCTTTACTTGCGATCTAGACAATAACATACAAACAGAGAAGAAAAATGAATAAGGAAATTATTTCGACATCGCGATAATGTTCTGGTAGTTGATTTGTGAATTGTTTAACTAAAATGGATGATATCTTCCTTATATACATAATGTGAGAGCATTCAGCAACCGAAATCATTTTAAGTCTGCAAAAAAAAGCAATAAAATTGGCTCTTAAATGAAATATTCTAAATCACACTGATATCCTGTCTGCCGCATAGACAAAGTACAAGGCACCCTCGTTGAGTCTTTATCCTTGACGTTACTGTACGGTAAAGGCAAGAGATAATATGCTTTCAGCCAGACTTCTGATTTTACTTGTTTCTCCTGCCTGTGTAGGGACAGCCATCTTGGAAGATGTGGGTCGAAGCAATCTCGAAGCTGATCGTACTGGACATGAGAAGGATAGGAGGAGTTATTTGCAGAATGACTTTGATTTACTGATTCTACAAGCTAAGGTACTTCTGCTACAAGCTGAGGAGCTGAAAAGGAAAGGTGATCCAAAGGACAGCAATGGTAATAACCAATAAATGCTTATATTTTTTAAATTTATTACCTATTGTTGTATATATCCTGTATATCCTTTATAAGTAATATTCACTGATTTTTACACGTGTTTAGCACCTCTCACCACAACAGAAGGAAAACATTTTACTATCAAGGTTCACTGGTAAGACTCCCGAATGTACCATTATTATATATTTTTTTTAAATTTACCTAATTCTAATTCCTTTCGAAACGTTGCGTTTGACTAGCACTGGTCATTTTACTTAACTCGCTTTACAAAGGAAATGTTACGTTGGTTATATCCAATATTGGTTTTACAACTCCATTGTCTGAACATAGAACACTATTCTTAAGACAAACATTGTACGTTTACGTGATTAATATGAAAGACACCGTTGATTTAGGAACGGTATATTCCGGACTTGGCAACCAGCAGTCAGGATCTGCTACTCTTGTTACAGCAACGAAACAGGGTCAGGTTCTCTGTGTTAAGTAATATCCTGGTCACGCAGCATCCATTGGATGACCCTCGTTGGTTTACTATATTACATGTGATTAGAACATGACAATCGCCTTTGAATGATGTTTGTACCTTTCACGAAATGAATCACTTTCACTTTTCTATCTTAATATATCATACCTGCTTTAATCCGAGTCGGGGGTAAGAACTCGTTTGATATGGCATAGAATCCCATCTAGGCTAAACAAGGTAGATCAGCTGGCTCAGAACAACAGACGATTGGGGGCCCTGAGTGATCGATTGGTTAAAAGCGCTCACCGTTTCGGATCACTGCCATCTCACCTCTGTCTGGGGCTCAGCCAATGTGGGCATGTGAGAAAGCTTGCCAGTAGCTTCTCGTGGGTCGTTGGTTCTTTCAGGGGTTTTCCCGGGTTCATTCTCAATCATTAATACTGGCCGCCATGTTAACCCTATCTTGTGCTGAAAATGGCGTTAAACCCTATAATAACAACAACAGATGAGTGTGGCTTCGTGTATATAGCGCTGCTTAACAGGTACGTGTACTAAACCTTCTTCATTGACGAGGGTCAATTTTCGTATCATTCAGACCCAATACATCACCCGGGTATACCAGTGTGTCATAAAAAACATATCGCCAAGGCAGAAAAATAAATTTTCTCTCAAAAAAGATTTGCGTCTAGGTCAACCTGGGTGAGATTCTTGCGGAGATGCGAAATTTTTTTGTTCTATTTTTTTGTTGCATCCGTCGCTGCCTTGTTCCATTTTACATCACATTAAAATAATATATTTAAAAATAAATGGGTTCGAATACTGGTACCGGTGTTGGAGAACCGCATTCTGCTAGATTAGCGCGAGAACAATTAGCGGCAATAAGGAAATTTATTCCCACGAAGGAATTGTTTAAGAAAAAGGTGCGTGATCACGAGGACTCAGAGCAGGGATTTACCGAATTATCGTCGAAATTATTAAAGCCAGTCACGGAAGCAACCGAAAAAGTTTTACTTGGAGACGTGGAAGATCCGGATATCAGAAAACGTGGAATTCTTCCTGTGTTGAGAGACATTGAGGAACACACGCGAATATTACCGGATCAAATGAGACAAATAGTACAAGCGCCACCGCAGGCGCAAGGTTTAAAAAAAAATGGTACCAAAAAAGTTTTTCTCGAGGAAATAAAGAAAAACTTTACCAATGAAGGTTGGAATGTGATAAAAAAGGCCGCTTGATTTTTTTAATGGAATGGATGGATTTGCCGCGTTTGCGGAAGATTCTTTCAGCGACAGAAGAGTTTTTTTAACACAAGAAGGATTAAAAAGAATTAAAACTCGCGATACTTGGTTTAATATGCTATACAGAGCTAGATTTGAAGTATCACAGGTGAAACAAACAAATCAAGTTTATGTTCGTTTTTTAGCAGTTGCACGTGAGAAAATGAAGTATAATAAGGAAATGTCGAAAAAATCTAAATCTTCACGGAAAAAATCAAAACCGAAGGAAGAAATTCAACCGCAGGAATTGGAAGAAGAAATTCAACCGCAAGAATCAGAAGCAAGAATTCAACCGCAGGAATTAGGAGCAAGACCAAAGGAAATAATTCAGCCACGAATAAAAAAATCTGTACCACCATCTATCGATGAACCTTCAGAACTTTCTCCTATGAAAATAAAAATAAAAGAAGCTAAATCCGATGCTGCAAAATCTGAAGCCACGCCAAAAAAAAGTTGTATATAAAAAACCCGATTTTAGACCAGAATTGTATTTTACCGATGATGCTCTCGAATTATTTAATGACGAGGATAAATTAATTAATATCGCTAGATTTGGTTTTGATGAAAGAGAAAATTATTTGAAACCAAGATTTCAAGAAAAGTTGATGAGATCAAGATGGATTCCTGCGGTATTTTTCGCTTCAAAAAGAAGAATTGCTAATACCGGTGATCCTGATTATAAAAAATTTTTAGAAAAAATAAAAGAAGTTGAAAATGAGGAATATATATCATGGTCTGGTGAACAAGAATCTAAAACAGGCAGCGGATATACCATTTGCCCCGACAGCGTTATCAACGACATATCTCGCCTTGAGGTATTAATCGGAGGAAAGCGAGCCGGAAACAACTCTCCCGAAATAATCAACGAAGCCTCCGATATTTGCCAACGATTATTCCGTGGCGGTATTATTAATTCCTACGTTTACAAAGAGCTCGTCGACGAACTCATCGATTAAAACAACACCAAATTAGATAACATGATCGTTCACAAACATCAGCGCAGGCCTAAACAGGTCCGCGTGATTAACTCTCGATTGCCAGTATACAAATACATTCACGGCAACGGATTTGGCGATATCGTTGGAAGCCTCGTTACAAGAATAGTCCCTAAAATCGGACCTATGGCTAAGCAAATTGCGTCAAAAGCAATAGGAAAGATTGGTGAGACTGTTATCTCCGGTGTTGGTAATTTGGCCAGCAAAGGTTTCGATGTTGTCAAAAGTAAAATATCAAATTTAATGCGTAAAAAAACAGCCTATCAAACTACCTAGCACCAGTGAAATGCCCACCAGCGTTAGTAAAATTATAAACGACGGTGCAAATAAAAAATAAATGAGTTAGCAAGGGAAGCTACAAATACAAGTTTTATATCGTAATGGTCTTCGTTTTAGATGATAATTCTTAATAATAATGTTCGCACAAGTGTCAAATGAAGTATTCGACAGGGACGAACCTGTAGGCAGGGACACCTCCGTGCGTGACTTTCAATATTACTCGTACGACACAGTGACGCCAAAATACGCCTAATCGCGTGGAAATTCAAGTTCACGATACAACAAGATATTTTCTTCCATCTGAGGCATATATCGAATTTGCTGGCGAACTTTTGAAACATGATAATACCACCTATTTGCAAGATTTTAAAGTCGGATTTGTCAATAACGGTATCATGGCGTTATTTAAGACAGCCACTTACATGATCGATGGAAGAGAAATTGAATCAATTACAGGTAACGTTGATATAGCAACAACGATTATAGGCCTAGCCAGATACTCGGATGATTTTACCAGATCAGCTGGTCCTAGCATGATGTTCGCCAAAGATAATTCTGATAACGCTGATCATGTCCAGTATATCGTCAGGAGACCGAATAATCACGCTGGTAATGCTGCCGCTGACGTCGAAAACATGATTATTAACACCAATGATCATTATAACCTTGGATTTGCCACGCGGAGAGCCATGTTAACTGGCAATGAGCGAAGATTCTCCTGCGCAATTCCACTGTCTCACATTTTTGGATTTTGCAGACATTTCAGGAAAGTTATTTACGGAGCGAAACACACAATTTCCTTTGTTCGAGATGACACAGGTAATGACAGAGCCATCTGGCGAGAAGCTGGTGATCGAGGTAAAGTGTTGCTAACTAAATTTACACTTTGGATGCCAGCGATAGTCCCATCAATACTTGAGGAAGAAAAATTATTGTCATTCATGAACCAAGGTGGTAAATCTGTCATGTCCTGGCTAACAACGACCACCGATTCCATCGACGTTAATATCAACGGGATATTTACCTGGCGAATTGCATCACAGCAAGGAGTCTCTGCACCTAGGCATATCTTTGTGGTTCTTCAGCGCGCAGACAGGTACGATCAAACGCACAATCACATGATATTCGACAGATTCGGTGCGACAAATGTATCGCTGAGAATAAACGGGCAACAAGAACCATCCGAGGAAATATTGATCAATTTTGATAATAATTTTACCGCAAGCGCATATCATCGCTTGTTGTGTTTTATGGGTCGCGATCAAAATATCGATACCGGATTGCAAATATCACAGCTGGATTTTAATAATCATTATCCTATCTATTTTTCCCTGGAACATCTCGATTTAGTAAAACAATCCGTTGTTGATATCCATTTCAAAGCCAGAATTAACACAGGTGGACCAGCCAGAGCAATCGCGGTAATTCTCAGCGATAGAACGATGATCCTGGAAGGCATCAGCGGCAGAATGAGAGTCATCGACGCGCCTGTCGAAAAAATGTAACGTTGAAGATTTCCAAATTTAGATTAAAACGATTATTAATATGCCATACGAACACATCAGCGTAACTCTGACCCCCGGTCAGGTAAAAAAAACTCCAGTCGGCGACAACGAAGCGATGCGGCGTAAAACTAACTTTGAAAAATGATCAAATTCAGGGCGGACCTAACAAAATATCGCTAACTAAGACTCAACATGGACGCTTTATCAAAGCCAAATCAGCAAATTCCGGCGTCCATGTAAATCTTAGTCCAGGGGCCATCAAAGATATGGTCAAAACAGGTGGATTTTTCCCTCTGCTAGCCGCTATTCCTGGATTATTAGCCGCAGCTGCTCCGTTAATCGCAAAGGGCGCGATATCAGGCGCGGCTGGATACGCAGGTAGCAAAATATTACAAAAAGCAACGGGAGGGCGATACGGTAAAAAAAGGGAGGAGCGTTAAATATACGCGAGTTCGTGAAGAGATCTCTTTCACACGGCGCAAGAATGAAAAAGATTTTGGAGATGTCACCGGAGGAACAAATAAGGAAAAAAATAGAAGGAAACGGTCTTTATCTAAGACGCCCCCCATACGGATCCGGTCTAAGATTAGCGCGCCCTATTCGAATTTAGATTTGTCCAACGAAGCAAAAAATAAAAAAATAAAATTCTTCAGAGGTGTATTTATGCGGGATCAACTACCAGAAAAACCGAATTCCACCGAGCCTGAATAATAAATCTCGATTCAAATACCGGCCCTGGCACACACTGGGTTGCCTACGCGATTAATCCTCGCGAAGTTGTTTATTTTGACTCGTACGGTTTAGCGCCACCAAACGAATTCATCAATTACGTGTCAAAATTAAATATTCCAATTTGGTATTCAACACTTCCAACGCAGACCCTAATGGATCCACCGATATGCGGCCCTGAATCAATTAACGTTCTCGATGCGATTTCAAGATTATCCGGCCCATATCACAAAATTGTATTTGAATACGCGGTAAATAAATACCATGGTTGACATTTACGGAAGATTCCTGTACAGGAAGACAGCAGCGACTGATATTAATCTATCAAAATATGCAACCAAGGAGGATGTCGGCAATCTTTTATCGCTGGTAGGAATAGAACCTAACGATGTTGCCATTTTTCAGGACAAAGAAGGAAAATTGCGAACAAGCAACGTCAAAATAACCGATATAATCAAGCGGGACGAATATAACGATCACATTGATCATTTTACTCGCCTATCAGAATCAGCGTTAAAAAACGTTGCTGATATTATCGAGTTTGCAGCAAAGTTACCCCTAAAGGCCGATAAGGCATCACACGACGATCTCAACGAGCGAGTTGCAAGAAGATTTAACAGACTAAACAACGATCTTAAAAAACTCGACGATGTTTTAACTAAATTCGGTAAGAAATTTGAGGAGGATATGAAAATATCCGGCGAAAGTGTTACCGCCGCGCATAATCTAGCGGCGCAAAAAACTGATAAAACATCACACGACGACCTCAGCGAGAGAGTAAAAATAATCAGCGATGCCGTCACTAAAATTTCCACCGATGTTACCGCCGCACACGATCTAGCGATGCAAAAAACCGATAAAACATCGCATGATGATCTCAACGAGAGAGTAAAAAAAATCAATGAGGATATTACTAAAATTTCTACCGATATTACCGAAATAAATACCTTGGTGAATCAAAAAACCGATAAAACATCACATGATGATCTCAGCGAGAGAGTAAAAAAAATCAGCGAGGATATTACTAAAATTTCTACCGATGTTACCGCCGCACATGATCTAGCGATGCAAAAAACCGATAAAACATCGCACGATGATCTCAGCGAGAGAGTAAAAAAAATCAACGAGGATATTACTAAAATCAACGAGGAAATTTCCACAACGGTTACTTTAGCGCGTCAAAAGGTCGATGTATCGTCATACGACGGAGAAATTCGAGATTTAAACGCGAAACTTGATGACGGGGTCACAAAAATTGACAAGATTGACGTAACGATGTCGATAGTGACAATCAGAAAATTAAGATATATCATGATACCATCTGATGTATTATCAAAAGAAATTCTTTGTCATATACCATTTGTGACGAGCACGATGGTAGGTGCATGGACACCCGAAAATAACACATTTAGCTTTACCGCGCCAATTACTGGTGCGTATCGGGTATACGTTTTTTCCAAGGTAAGATTTAAAATAACAACCAAAGTATACAAATGGCGCCATACATCCGATGAATTTCTCGGATTTTTAAATATTTTGCTGAATGAAAATACCGAAGAAACATTTGAGCTAGAACCGCCAGAGAGATCCATAACGGAACCGACCGGGTATTTTGTAATTTTCGAATATGTTTCCCGGGTACACTCAATTGATTGGACGAGTTAATTAATAAATGACCGCGTCGGATGATCGATATAATCAGGCGCGTTCATGGCAGGATTCGTTAAAAAAAGCTCCTCGACGACTGTCAAGCGAAGATAAAAAAATATCAGCGTAGATTAGTTACCATTGATGTTGCCGTGTACGCAGCAAGCGCAATCATCGCCGGCGCAGGGATAATCTTATCCGCGGTAACAACAATCGCGTCAATCGCGGCAACGATAATAATCTCATCAACAACGACAATCGCAGGTGTTCTTAATATTATCGCAAAAAAAACATCCTCGTGCACGAATGAAAAATTGTCCCTGTACACGAGTAAATTATCCCAAGTTACCGAAGCGTATTCGAAATTATCATCGCTGCTTTCTGAGAGTCTCAACGACGGAGTTATATCCGATTTCGAATTCTCCCTGATGATAAAAATTTACTCCGAGATTGAACAGATGAATATTAATAATGTCGGAACTAGCTCAGATCGTGACAAACACAACGCCGCCGGTAACAACGCTGATATCGGCAAGCTCAACTAAGCCCGAATTTAGCATCGATTTTCCAATCCCAATTAGCGTCAGAGAAATTGCTCTGTCACAGTTACGCGTTTATCACAGCTGGCCTAATATTAGATCGAAATCATTCGGTAGATTATTGTCAAATAACTCGCTTGTTTTTGCCAATAAAAACCGTCCCGATGGAACTCCAGATTGGATCGTTGTTGGCATACCAACAGGCAGCTACGAAATTGAACAAATTAACAACGAGCTTACCCGCAGAATATCAAATATAACCGGCGATGCTGAACCAGGAATAAAAATATGCACGCACGAACCAACGCTTGCATCGATCATTGAGGTAAAATCGCCGTATATCGTTGATATTTACCAATCGTCGATCAGGTCCGTGTTAGGTTGGCCTGAAAACGCACCTCCAGCAAAACCAAAAAAAATCCGATTTTGTTATTCCAGGTTGGTCCGAAGAAGCTCCTCCAGAGCCACCGGAACCAAAAAAATCCGATTTTATCACCGATAAAAAAAGGTACGGAATTATCAAGCATAAATCCCTAATTTACGATGCCATCGGTCTTATAAACGATTACAAAGTTAACCTGGTATTTTTTGCTTTCACTTTTAAAAATGAAAAAATTCTAGAATGGTTGCCTCTTCCTAAAATCCCCGAAGATATCCACGTTGTCGATGTTTCCAAATTTAACAGGATAATAACCCCCATAGACGGTATCTTAGTAAGAAGAACCATCGACGAATTTAATCAGGAACATAAATTACAATTAAATTTACTGCGAAAATTATTTCAGGAATGTATTTTAAATGAATCAGGTTCATGCAGCGAAATTATCAAACACATGGAAATTTTATTTCAACTCGCGCATGATATTGAATCTTATCATGGTATGTTTATTCAGGCGGTAATTGATGATATATCAGTTACCGATTATGATCTTCCTGTTCGCAGTTTCAAATTGATCAAAAATTCAGGCGAGAAACAAAAATTTATGACCATATTTGGATTAACCGAGGAAACACTACCAAATTTCAAATTTCCTGGTTATGACGTTGATGAAATGAGAAAATCCGTCGTTGATACCATCGACGAGTTATTTCCACAATTACACGCCGCGTGGACTAAAAAATCACAATCAGAGTCAATTCTCGGTCACGATAATAGTCCAACCGGGCAGGGACGGCATATCTCGCCGGGTATTGTTAATATAACGGACGTTATCGCGGTTAATCTTCACGCGGATGTTATCGAAGGCAGTTACAACGCAGATGCGTCTGTGTCGGAACAAGCACAACAAGGGTTCATCTTATATTCGTTTTCGCCTGATGTTTCTCCGGGGTATTTGATAATAAAAGAGCCTGTCAATTTATTTTATCTGCGATGCCATAATCGATTATTGTCGAGGATAAATTTCAAATTGACGGATCAGAATGGAAATTTGATTGATACACGCGGAGAAATGCTGAGTATCAATTTGCTGGTGAAATCTTGATCTGTCCACGGTAAAAAAAATGGGCAAAAAAATAAATAAAAATCGGTAAAATTTTTAAAAATTGGTAAATTTTTTAATTTTAGAATTTTTTTTGTGGTAGAAATTATCGTGAGAATCGAAGATTTTTAATTCTTGCTTTCCTCGACCAGCTTTTTTAGCTGCCTAACACGTGAGCTGGTAATTTTTCTTGATTCATATTCGTCAGATAAGCTCGATCTCACCTTTTCTACCAGCGTCGATAATTTAACAAGATCTTCAATTTGCTCATCGCTGACAGACGCAAGTGATTGATACATTGCAGTTTGGATTTTCTTTATAAATTTATATTCGGACGGTAGCGTGTATCTGTATTCGAGTTTTCCCTGAACGATCGTTTCAAACTCAGATCGGATTTTATCTGCGTCCAAATCCGAAGATAAATTTATATTTTTATTTTTCAAATCCTCGACGGCTTCGATGATGTTGTTTATGTTTTCCTCGTTCATATAATAAATTTTATCTTCAATTATTGAAATTTATAATTTTCGAATATTATCTTTTCCGAATCTGATATTGTCGGAATATAATAAAATTCGATCCACTCGCCAAATCGATAAGAGAACGTTGCATTTTGAATTTTTTCTGCTACAAGTCGCACGGAATTTGGATGAATACCAAAATATTTTGCAGCTGCATACATCGATGTAAATACAATTTCCTCATTTGTCTCTTTGTTTACCGATTTAACCGCCCTGGCATATTTCGGATATTTACCGGTATTACCAAATTTAGAATTTTCGCTCTGGGTTACCGCCCAGAGATTGGATAATTTGTTATTAATTTTATCTCCGTCGATGTGGTCAACAACAAGACCGTCCTTGATGGGTCCGTAGAAACATTCAAATATAAATCTATGAAGAAGATAATTTTTTGTTCTTTCCTCTCCTTTTTTGCTGATAGTAAAAATAAGATAACCCGAATTACAAACATTACCAACTTGATTCTTCGTTCTGATATTTCTAACGATACCGTCCGATGATGCCTCGTATCCGCTAATCGTTGGATGAGTTTTAAACTCAGAAATCATTGTTGATTTAAGAATCTCTGGATTCATATACAATATTCTATTTGTTTAAATCGTTATTTGCTTGAAATCGATTAATATAATCTTCTTCGCAGGTTATAACCGAGGAAGATTTTTTTCGTAATATCGCCTTTACTCCCGATAATTTTTTCCTCCACATTTCAGACACAATCGAGTTTTCCCTCGCGTGCCAACTTGGCAAACCAAGCATCGCTGTGGTCCTTTACTGCCATTTCGAACCGCATATATGTGAGCGCCGCAGTAATCTTTTCTGCAGGATTTATCACAGAAATTTACTGAGCCGATTAATAGCCATTTGCAATTGTTCATATTATTTAGATATTTGTCTAAAATATATTCATGGATGCATTTGATCTTGACGAAGCAGAATATATAATTCCTGAAGTTGATCGAGCTAAGAAGGAATTATTCGATGATGGAGCGGTTCATACCTGGTCGACCTGGAAAACAAATTCCATCGATGCTACGATGAATTTGGAACGAGCTAAGAAAATAATCGAGCATATAAAAACCGAACATCCCGAAGAGAGATTTATTTTTGGAATAAAATTTATCGCACAAATGCCTGACGATACTTGGATTATTCGCGATAAACGAGATCCTGTGCGTGGCAGTAAGAAAAACGTTATTCTTGATAAAAATTCACGACCAGGATTGTTATTAGGAATAGATGGTCCTTATTATGCTAAGGCGTATCCGGCCAGCGCAGTTGTTTATGGAATTTATCGGCTAAATAACAATCCGGATATAAAAAGTTTGCCTGTGATGAAAAAATCATCGGTGATAAACTGCGTGGCTGAGCGCGTAATCGAGCACATGAAAAACGCTCGACGCGGATCTGGTTTGACCCAGTAGAGGCTGGATAAAATTAATGCGTGGGCGAAGACCGTCGCTGATGGTGCATCGGTAGATGACGTGGCTGTGTTGAGTAAAAAATTAAAATTTCCTATTACGGTAAAAACGTTATCGGGAGAAATATTATACTCGTCGCCGTATAGATCCCGAGGAGCACCAGTTGAGATTATCGACCATAATTCTCACGCGTGGTCGCATTCGGTGATGATATTTCCGCGAGATCGTGTAGTTAAATTTTATCCCACAGATAATAAATCTGCGGAATTTTCCACGGAGAATAATAATTCCGATGCCATGTTCAGATTTATTAGAAAATTAAGCGCATCGGATCCGATATCTATCTGGTTGTTTTCGAGTGAAGAAAGGTATGATCAATTTATTCTGCCTTGTGGTGATATTTACAGAAATGAAATATTACACGAATCGATGAGAAAACTCGCGGTGAGATATTCGTCAAATCCAGATCGGTTGTTGACAAATTGCTTTACAATTTCGTCCGTTGCCGCTCACGCCGCTAGAGAACGAAATTCGTGGAAACCGACAAAAAACGAATTTCTCGCTGATATTCAACATAGCTGTATCGAATACGGCCACGGTGGATTGTGGAATACCAGGTACGAGTACGAGGATATGATTTCCGTTGACATGAGCGCGTGTTATCCTGGAAGTTTTCTTGGATATGGCGATTGTGCCGGGTATTTTGCTAAATTCGGTCATCCTACCAACGAGATGACAAGAGTGGCAATTAACGGACCGTTACCCGATTTTGTTATGACCGGATTCGCTTGCGTTACGTCGTTCGAATTTGCTGAAAATTTACATAAAATTTGTTATATTTGGTTCGGTAGGCATTTCTCTCAGCGTCGTTGGGTTCCTACGGTGTTGTTGAGATATATGCTGGATTCGTCGATGTTAGTGTCGTTGACGGTAAGTGAGGCGATTATCTCGTATAAGAAACAAATTGATGTGTGGCTGCCCACGGATTGTGATAACGCGAAAGATATCGGAAGAAAAATAATCGGTAAATTTACTCAGGGTGGATCCGTTGATCATAAACACAGGCACGCTAGATTATTCATCAATGACGCTGAGATGGATTTTATAATCGCCGATACAGCGTCACGAGGAATATTTTGTAACAGGGAGAACATTATCGTTGACGGAATAAAATTAGGTACCGTGATCAGCTATCTTGATGGAGAATCGGCGCAATATACGCATCTGCGATCGTCGATGCTCGCCTATGTGAGTATAAATTTACTCTCGATGATAAACAAATTTTCTGATATCGCAGTAAGAGTTGCGACGGATTCGTTCTATATCGATAAAAAATACCAGGATAGGTTGGAAAATTTAATTACCGACGGTAGCTCATGGGGAACTTGGAGAATAAAAAACGAAGATATTCTGGGTTATTGTGAAGACGCTGACGTTGAGGATTGCGATAAATTTCACCGAGGTAGATTTGAAAAATCTTCGATTTTGGAATCTTCGACAGCCGCATCTGCGTTCGATCCAATTTCACGCTGTAAATTCGTTTACCTGAATGGACCTGGAGGTAGCGGTAAAACAACGCGAGCAATAAATTTATTTGTAAATTCTGACATGATCGTATTAACGCCGACACACAGATTAGCGCGAGAAATAAGGCAGCGTGGCGTTAATTCTTGCACATATCACAGTTGTTTCAAATACAGCGGTTGATCATGGGATTCGGTACGCATGGGCGATAAATATATCAACAAAATTATAATTTTCGATGAGATTTGCACGGTAAATTTAGATATACTAAAATCGTTCTTGGCTTGGCTGGGAGAGAAAAATACCGCCGTGATAATGTGCGGCGATCATGGCCAACCTAATCCGATTGACGGTGAATCGCCTCATGAGTGGCTTAGAAACTTCGTTGATTATTACGAGGAAATCGACGCCGATTATAGATCGACAGATAATTTGTTGACCGAGTTTAAAAAATTAATTCGATTACAACCGAATAAGATTCAATGTGACGTCATGAGAAAAATAATCGATGAGACTCCGATGAGCGATTTTCTAAATTTGTGGCGTCCTGATCATTTGATCGTCGCTAGTAGGAAAATTATTCGCGATATTATTCAGGAAAAGTTATTCAAGTTGCATTGTGAGAAATTTCCAACATTGCAGGTACCACTGTGCTATAGACCCGCTGATACTCGGCGACAAAATATCAACGTTACTTTGCCAAATGGAGAGGAAAAAAACTTGGTCTTGAATGATATTATCTTTGTTGATATTAATCTTGTCAGTGACGCGCTAAATGCAGAAAGATCACCGTGGAAATTAGGTTACGCAACAACGATACATTCATCGCAGGGATTAACCGTCGATGGTAAAGTTTGGATCGTCGATGATAGAATTTCTTGGTCAAACTTAGTTTACTTGGCCGTGTCGAGAGTTAGAAAATTATCTCAACTAGGACGAATTCGAGTAAATTATCTTAGTGACGCTGGCGGTAGTTGAGTATCTTCGGGAATTACCTGTAATTCTTCTTTGGTGAATCCGCGTTGTGGCGCTAACGAATCTAGTATATAAATTGCCGGTCTTCCTGACGATCTTGTTACGGCGGATATTTTGTGCGTTGTGACGCTCCAGATTGGATCGGTTGCTCTTTTTCTTCCTCCTTCAGCTTCACCTTCTTTGTACAAATACCTAACGGTGATATTACCTAGCACAGGCTGAATTGTGGAATCTCGCTTTGGAGGTATATTCGATTTTGTGATAGCAATTGCGTGTTTCATTGATATTGCTCGAGTTGGCTCGTTATTTAGCGCGTTGATTACCTGAGGCAATCTTAATACCCAATCATGGGATCGCTTATCCTGAATGAATTCACGTGCGTATTGATATCCGAATAATCGTTCTGCAAGCGTTTTGTTGAATCTTTCGACGATAGCTTGATTGCGATGAACACCTACAAGACCGCGTCGGATTTTAACGTTATTTTTTTTCATCAACGAAGTAACCGCACCAAGGAATTCTCGACCTGGATCAATCTGGAGAAGTTTCGGCCATGTTAATAGAGCTCGTGAATAAATTTCGCTAAATGCGTTAGCGATTTCCGTCGATGTTTTATTCGATAATGGCGCTGTTTCTTTGTACCTGCTAGCGATATCAACGATGGTTAGAACGTATTTGTAGGTGACGCCGTTGACGGTATCGTGAGGAAGAAACATCAAATCCGCTTGATGAACCTCATTGGGGACACTGACTGTGAAACTCGCGTATGGTATTTTTTTAGGCGGGGGAAGGTATATTTGCCAGATTGCCTGTTTTGACAACCACAATTCAGCCACGGATTTTTTTATCGATGCGGCTTTGGCAAGTTTGGCGATTGCTGATTTTCCTCGCCAGAATCCTCGTGGAGAATAATATATCTCTTCCATATTATTTACCAGCACCGAATATTAATTTACTTTTCATCGCGCCTTTGATCAACCATGATGCCAATTGTTCTTTGAGGGTCTTGTTGGGAATTGCGTTTAACGCGTGAATTAGCTTTATATCAGCAAGATGCCTTTGCTGTAGATCTCCACTGTAATATGCGAGATCGTGGTCGTAGCAAGCTTCATCGATGGCGTTTATTGGATTTTCACCTTGCTTAGGTCGTTTATTTTTATCGAGTCTGATATCGAGTCTCGTTCCAGGTCCGCAGTAATTGTATCCAGGTAGATGCTTTTCTCCGGGATATTTTGCCCAGGGTAACCCAGGTAAATTTTTTAAGGAGGCTGCGATGTCTCCTCCGGTTCTAGTTTTTTTTTTTTTTTTGATAAATCTGAATTTGCTTATCTTGCAAACTTCGCATTCTCCCGTGATTGCGTTCCTGTTATTGCGTGTGATGATTTCGGTCGGATTTATCGTAGCTGTGTGCGTGCGACACTTAACACAATATAGATCCATATATTTTATTAACATGAATGTAATTGATTTTTCGGCCACGAAACGACGCGAGCAAGTGAAACATCACGCGGCATTACCAAATTCGATCAGAATGATAATCATCGGCCCATCAGGATCGGGTAAAACGCAGTTGTTACTAAATCTGATCATGAGATGGCTAAAATGGGATAGATTGTATTTGATTGCACCATCCGTGGACGATCAGCGTTGTTATCAGGTTCTAAAAGATTTCAGTGACAATACCGATGAAGGCACGATAGAATTCATCACAGATATCAATGAAGCTCCTTCCGTGGAAAGTTTAGACGGTGATACCAATAATCTTGTTGTTTACGACGATGTTATGCTAGATAAACAAACTAACCCGGCTAGAATATTCTCGCGTGGCAGACACAAGAATACCGATGTCATTTACGTGACACAGAGATACACGCAGATTCCGAAGGTGATAAGAGATAATTGTAATATTTTATCGGTATTCAACGGCGTGGACACACACACGCTGAGAAATATCCATCAAACTTGGTGCAACGGTGACATGGATATAAATAAATTTAAAAATTTGTTCAGCCGCGCTCAGACAACTCCGCATGGTTTCATCACGATAAATTTACATGATCCACGTGGTCGGTATCGTATCGGTCTTGATCAAATTTATTCATGAGAAGGCAGCGACGGATGCAACAAAAAAATAGAACAAAAAAATATCGCATCTCCGCAAGAATCTCACCCAGGTTGACCTAGACGCAAATCTTTTTTGAGAGAAAATTTATTTTTCTGCCTTGGCGATATGTTTTTTATGACACACTGGTATACCCGGGTGATGTATTGGGTCTGAATGATACGAAAATTGACCCTCGTAGAAGGCTTTGTTTTTGATTTCTGAGGTTTCTACGAGAAAAGTTTTCGTAGGAAGGTTTATTTGGTCTGAGCACCGAGGTCTGTTCAACTTCCCTGCTGCTCGAGTATAATCAATAGTTTTAGCCTGAGATGTTTCTTGATGATACTGTTATTAATATTAGAAAGTATACGTACGAATACTCTATATAAGAGGTGTCGAACTATAATTTCCTTTTTCTTGGATGTATTTTACCATTTTGCGTTCTCAGTTATGTATTTGTAAGGTCGTTCAGCTCTGGCAACATAATGTTTGCTATTGAACTAAAGTAAAACATGTTGAACCTAAGAAATGATACTTTCCCCACATGTTTTCACGTTTTGTTATCCCTGCGGGTATTTATGTGATTATGCCCATCGCCCGTACGTGCGTTTATAATATCGCATAACTACTCTTTCGCGATTCAAGCTCGAGATCTCAAACCTTGGGTTATGATTTTTAGCAATATTTATTTTTTTCCCTGGTTTCTTTCGGTCGGGGGTGGGTGGAGCGTGCGTGTAGGTGAGTGACTTGCTCTAAATATAAGAAACTATAACTTAAACAGTAAAATGCACAGGATAGTCATTATAAACACAGAGACCCGATGTATATCCGACATGTCGCACATCAAAGACATTTCAAAATATTGTACTGTACCATTATTTTATTCTATCGTACTGTTTTATATGGTATGGTATTGTATTATATCGTATTGTATTTGTATTGTACTAATGTATTATATTGTACTGTATTACATAGTATGATATTGTATTGTATTGTAATTTTCAAAATCGCGATTCACTTACATCAAATTATGTCCGAAATCTCGATTTTAATCGGACTGGGTGGCTCATCGACATGCACTCTGCACAGTCTTGAGTTGTCAATTTCAATAATCTTATGAAAGTGTTATGTTTTAAGAAAAGCTTATGAAAATGATTAAACATGTTAAATTATTTTGAAAACACTATTGGAAAATAAATGTTGCATTTTCACAATTAATCAATCATTGTTTCAAAATGAAGCTTTCCCTAGATGTAATAACTGAAATACTTGTGACCCAGTTTGTAATCATACGATTATTTCAACTTTGTATTATTTTCAGTCTAATATATGGAGTTCAAGAAACAATACGAACCTATAGAACATCTGGCAAACGATTTATAGATGCATGTACTCGAATATTTGCAAGAATTGATTTTGCTACAGGACCTAAAGTGGATAGGTGGACCTCTCCTGTACTTGTATATGATCATTGGTTGTTGGAAAGAAGACTCCAAACATAAATCTGATGTTGTATTACAAGCATATAACATTTTGAGGGGACGTCCATTTGGTATGGGGGAAAATAGCGCGGAGAGCATAGCACATGCATATTAAGCATGCTTTCATTTTGAAAATTTGTTAGTGTAGAACGAAAACACGTTTTGAGCATGTTAGGTATTAGATATTAAGTATGTGAGGAAATATAGTTTTTCGTTTTGT
The DNA here is from genome assembly GCA_028554795.2 of Sinohyriopsis cumingii. Taxonomy (NCBI): domain Eukaryota; kingdom Metazoa; phylum Mollusca; class Bivalvia; order Unionida; family Unionidae; genus Sinohyriopsis; species Sinohyriopsis cumingii. The sequence continues at coordinate 156,318,924 of CM068829.1, forward strand.
TTCTTAAACAACAAGTCATTCAGGTCATGTACACGTTGGGTACCAACTCACCAGTTTTGTCGAATAGATTAACCCTTGAAATATGATCCAGTTTAAACCGAATTAAATGTCTCGCTATTACGTAACAATGAAAGCGCCGCTTTTCTTGACCCAAATTAGTATCATTCATTCATTTTAAAAGTTCATGTCTATGAAGAAAATTTTCGTCTGTAAATTTTGTAATAACAACTGAAGTTTAAACTTTTCAACCATTAGAAATGTACAGACAGTGGTAAAATGTTCAAGCATTTTATTTTACAACAATTTGAATTATATTTACGATCAGTAAAATCCCTGCATGACAACATTAACATACACTTTGAATATAGGAGACAAATATAACAAACATTTAGCATGTTCATTTTACAAAATTAATTAGTATAGATATGTTTATATGAACTCGAATTTATTATTTATCACCATATTTCTTAATCACTACATATTTTGGTTAGATCTTTACAGACAAATTCTCAGATATTTGCAAAAAGTCTTACTCATAACATACATTCCACTAAATGTTTTGTAAAAATGGATAAATTATTACCTAAATGTCTTAATCATAACATAATTTCCCTAAATTCTTCCAAAACTTCTTTTCTTATAACATAATTTCTACAAAATATTTGCAAAAATTAATGAATTATAACCCACATTTCTTAATTATAACATAATTTCTCAACATTTATACAAACTACTTTTTAGAAAACTTAATCGGGTAGTCAAGATAAAACAGTAAGGACTTAATCAACAAACAAGATCTAACACTAAGAACGGAATCAGACAAGATGTAACAAAACACAAGTGGATAATGTATTGGTAATATATTTTTAATTACAAATTGCTAAGCATTAATGTTGGAAGCACAAATATTCACCTCAAGGGAATACCCCAGGGAAGGACCGATCCAGAAACATTTATGTCAAGGTAACCTCCTCAAAATTATTCATTGAAGTAATGATAAAAAGATATATCTACGTAAATACGGGGACTACCTAAATGTTTTCTCTTCCCGGTTTAACCTATTCAAGGACGGAAAGAAGGAAGGATACAGAAATGATTCCATAAAAGTATGATGAATCTCCTAACGTATTCAAAGGTGCAAATGGAGTGTAAATACGGTTCAGAAGTCTAAGCATGTGTTTCTGTTCTTCAATTTCCAAAACTTTCAGCATATAGCGGCCGGGCAGCAAACACAGTTGAAGATTAAATGTTGTAGCCGTAGTTATTGTTCATTAAATCTCTGTCTCTAGTTGTGTCTGAACTATTAAGTGTATCTCATTCACAGAACGAACCATTCTGTGACTTGGTAGGCATCAGTGTTGAATTATATGGAGGTAATGATGTTAATTTCCATTTTCTCCGAAGGCAATAGCATTTCTAACAATGCCCTGCATTTGGACATCTTTCCCACGGCGTCTTCTTACTTTCATTTAAGATTTCAGAGGCAAATTATTTGGTCTCTTCCTCTCTATTATATTTTGTGTCACGTTGCACACCTTCTTCATTTGAGAATTCATCGCTAAACATTCTGTTCAGCATCTTATTTTCAACCTCAACTAAATCTAATTTCTTAACGGTACTTTGAAATGATCATCCATTCCTAATCGCTACTTTCAGTACTCAAACGTTTGGCCCCAGTGTCGAATTCGATCATTTTGACCAGCGATAGTGATGATGGCAGACAAATATATAATATATAAATAAATATATATATATATAGTGACAAGACAGGGGTCTTTACTTGATCGAGCGGTGTCAAAACCCTGGCTCGATTCCCGCTAGAAGTCGTAAGTTAACCCCCAAATTTACCAAAGACTTCCATACAACTTCACTTGTAAATCAGAAAGCCCGACGTGTCCATTCTAACCATAACTTTTTACTCTAATCAATGCAAGACCACAGATTAAAGAGATATCCACCAACCGCACAAAAGCACAGCCACTCTTCGTTAAGGTTCCGTACCGCCAGCAGTTCTCGCCGTAGAAACTATGCAACTGTCCCGAAACAAAGGGAACTATTATAACTAAGATACCCAGGGCCAGTCAACCCATGGTTTCCAGGCACATTTTGCCAGTATAACTGCACTACATTTGCCACCATGCCGACATAAACGGAATATCCCGAGTCCCTTCTTATTGATTTCATTATTAATTTACCGGTTTCCTACCGTAAATACTGCCATTGCAGTCACGCCACCAATGTACACCACTAGATTTTAGTAGGGACTTTATTATTCCATCGACACCCATTCGGTTTGGACATGAATCCACTACTATTGAACGAAGGTATCATTGAAACTCACTAACACTTTACTCCGTGACGATCGCTCCTAGTAATTGGCTAATTATTTCGGGCCAAAGAATATTTCCATTGCACCGAATTCCAATAATCAGACAAGTAATCACAAAAATTTAAGAATTCCTTAAAACGGGGTGCTATAACCAAATGCGCATTCACCAAATTTATTACTATATATATATATATATATATATATATATATATATATATATATATATATATATATATATATATATATATATATATATATATATAACCGCAATTTTTAATTTGAAGACTATGTAGACATTTTCGAAATTACACACAATAGTTTCAAATTTATACTAATAAATAATTCCTGATATTTTAATTTGACTGCTATTGAATGATGGTACAGTTCCAGGTTGGGCCTCTTTAAATATGCAGCAGGAACTGACAATATTCCTGTTTAAAATACATCGAGATTATATTTTTGCTATATATGTGAAATTGTTCAAACTATTTCATCTTCCGCTTTACATATCAGTCCTCTTCTTTAAAGTTGTACCACCCATCCCGTTCATTCGTTTTGGAAGGGAGAACAGGAATGGGTTGAACCCATCTTTATCCCTTTGATGGAATGCGAAAGCGGTACACTTTCTCCCTTAATGACACTTCATGTTTTATTTTGATTTATTTAATTTTATTATTTAAAAAAAAAGAATTATCTCTATTAAATTCATATTAATTTAATCGATTTTATTTATTTATATTGTTTATTTTTATTTTATTTTAATTTTTAATTTTTATTTATATTCTAATTTAATTATTTTAATTTCTCTTTTAGGAGTGGGTTTATTGTTTATACAGATTATTAAAACATGTATGAAATAAGGTAGTATTTACGCTCTTATATTTTACACCCAAACCATCGGATGTAAAATCTCTTCACGTCTCATAGTCTAACAAATTTACATCGACTTCCTGTTAAAAAATGTCTACTTTCGGTCTAAAAATCCACTTCTGGTCATAAACAATTTTTTTACGCGGCCGCTGATCCGTTTTGACCCTAATCACGTGATGTTTTAATCATAACACACAATCTATCTTATATGATACATACATACATACATACATACATACATACATAAAATAACATGCAAAGTGTTTTACCAGCCAAATGAACGCGATTAAACTGACATTCTCTATTGACCTAGACCCGTATATATTCAGTGGTGTCAAAAGATGTTTACCAAGGGACCTTTCTGAATCCTCCATCATCATCTGACATCTAATTTATGAAATATTTTAAGCACGAAATATAAACTCAAACCTAATAACACTCAAAACAGCCAGCAATATCAAGGCTCAAGCGAGCCTCAGGCAATTGTCCTTCCAGCGCTTGTAATCATTAAGTGCAACATTTGGCAACAATGGAGGTAAGAGCTTGTGTTAATGAATATATACTTTTTTACCAGCTTCGAATGTTTGTCTTTAACTAGACGATTCTTAAAAAATAAACGAAAATGCTAAATAAACAGAGAAGAAAAATAAACAGGCACATTGTGTCGGCAATGCAAGGAAGGTCTGGTAGTTGATGTATGAAATATTTAACTCAAACGAATAATATCTTCCTTATATTCATTTGTGAGAGCATTCGCGATGGACGTCATTAAAAGTCTAGCACATTTGGCTATCAGATGAAATCAAGCAAGCGCAGGTGCATGTGCTCTAAACCACGTCGATGTCCTGTACGTATTATAAATAGAGCCCTCTTTAAGCTTCAAGTCTCGCTGGAACTGTTATATGTATGCGTTCACAAAACATTGGTGGCCTGTCTGCAGCATAAATAAAGCACTAGTTGCCCTGTCTGAGTTAATATATCTCATGTTACTGATTTGCAAAAGCAATACAGTGAATATGCTCTCAACCAGACTTCTGCTTTTAATTGTTTCAATAGCCCATGTAGGGACAGCCATCTTGGAAAATGTGGGTCGAACAGATCTGGAAGTTCTTCGTATTCAACTTGAGGAGGAGAAAGCCAAGCGACTTAAATTACAGAACGACCTTGAGGTAATGATGTTCAAAGTTGAGGAACTGAACAGAAGATGTGATCAAAGGGACACAAATGGTAATGACCTCTTCCTTTATCTTTCCAAGTGTGTGTTTGTGTGTATGTGTGTGTGTGTGTGTGTGTGTCTTTAGCCTTTTTTCTGTCAGTCTCCAACCCTTTCTTTCCTTTTTTCTTTATTTATATTTATTTCTTTCTCCTTATTTCTCTATAAATTCATGTATGTTTTCACTTAAAACATAACACCCAATATATATATATATATATATATATATATATATATATATATATATATATATATATATATATATATATATATGACATCGGAGGCGCCAAACATTATTGCACATCTTACAAATATACCAGATTATGAATCCCTTCTAAGAGTCACCTTTCAAAGGGAATATTACCTTTGGTCACACCCAATATTGCTTTTACTGCTGCAGTGTCTGAAAACACAACATTAGTCTGAGGACGGTTATTTGTTTTAGAACCCCAAGGTCAACGAGGGCAGCTGCTGATTTCTATACATAGAAGATAGGACTGAATTCGTTTTGTAAGACAAACTCAAATTCAGCTCGAGCAATCTAAATTTTCCATGTTACATGCCCCAGGTAATTTTTTTTTTAAAAATGAGTGATAGGGTGGAGGGTGAAGAAGGGTCGTATTCCATTTAGTGTCTACATGTACCTCATTCATCTATTAATTTTAGTTCATACGTTGCTGATGATTTCTATCTTGTAGTCAATGTCAGTTTAGTCTCGTATTTTCTCGCGCAGATATGATCATGAGAATATTTACTATTTAACGAAAGTTTTGACAAATAAAGAATAAATTGTCATATTGTAACTTGTGATTTACATTTTAATCGTAATATTTGTAGGTATCAATGATTCGCAGACTTTCAGGTTCTTATGCTGGTCTCAAGCAGATTGTGAGCTTACGCACTCCAAACAATCGGCTTGTCAAACATTATTTTGATGCATGTCGTCGATTTTAAGGTGGATAGGTGCCGATTGTAAATTAGCTAGTGAGATTTCTTTGACAGGTGTGTTTGTAACCAAAAGCACACAGCTCTAAAAATTAATCACCAGGAGGATTTCTCCAATGCGTCATTGATGTACCGAAAACGCATAACCGCAGACTCTGTTCAATGATTGTTATTTACGTCATAATTGCAGGATACATACTTCCTGCTTGGCAAACAAATTAAATACGTAAAAACAAAGGTTCTCATTTTCAAGCGTTAGCTTGTCAAATATTTTGATGTATATATAATATTTATAAATCCTTCAGTTTTCATCATACTTCTAACGCTAGAAACAGGATGGCTTTTATTATTGCTGATGTAGTTGATGAAGTTTATAGCTCTAATTGAAGCTGTTTTAAACATACTTAACCAGTATTATGCTACAAAACGTGCAATAAAGTTCCAATCATCATGGAGTAATGAGTATATATGGAAATAATAAAGTTTGTTTAGGTTTCCAGTACAAGCTATTTTCTCTAAGCAAACTCTCTATCTATCTACCCTTTGCTTAAAAGTCTTGCTATATCAAACCCTTTCTTGACCTTATCCATATATATATATGATAACTTTAATTATATATATTTATATATATTTAATTATATATATATATGATAACTTTAATTATCGGCATACTCTTTTTAGTTGCCAAAATGATAATAACCCAAGTTAAAATAAATATAGCGTGCTTTCTTTAAAAATATCCATTATTTATTTTTACCTTATTTTTCCTTATGATGGGATATTATGTTTGGGTCACTTTAGTATTTCGAAAGGGCAAGTTCAATTTTCCAGACAGCTTGCCAAGGAATATTTTACTTGCCCGAGTAAGAACGAGTGACCAGTTGTGATGACGACTTGTACATTATTGAACGCATTGTCGATCAAAGAACACGTAAGGTGGGAAACCGCCGACTCCAAGAAGTGAAAGTTCGTTGGAAAATATGTCCACGCAGTTGGATTACAACCTCACAAATCATCGACAATAAAATGGAGTAGACGCTGCCAACCGTTAAACACACCTACATCTTCTTCTGGGCATGCTAACTTTTATAAAATTCGTAAATCATGATGTGTTACAAAATAAATTTGTAAATCACGATGTGCTTCAAAAGAATTGACACTTCATAATGAAATGGTTTTGTTTGGTATATTGCTTGGAATATCAAGGACTAGAATAAAGAAAGAATCGTTAAACATTGGAGATGGGTTCGCGTTGGATAAACAAATAGCACTTTTCGACAAAGGTTATTTACCCAAAAGGGCTACAGAATTGCTTCTTGACAACGGACAAGTACATTTACGTGAACCCTATATCTAATTATTGGAAAACATGAATGGAGAAGAGTTAAAGGAATATTTTACTTGCCCGAGTAATAAGGGGATAATTCCGGGCTACTTTACTCAGGATTCATATTGATCATCTTCTTCGAAATACGTCAGAACTCTTTCCAGTAACATCAGTCAACCTCTAGAATCTCCTTTGATAGTAATCCTTTGACATCGAGTGAATTCTTTGAGACAAGAACTATCGAACTGTGTATAATCATTTTTTTAACATTACCAAGTGACAGTTCTGTGGATGTGTTTACTAAAAGCATATTATGTTTTGTTTTCACGGCCAAATTACCTGGGTCAATATAATTGGGAAGTAGTTTACTTAGAAATCATTTAATTATTAATCCTACTCAAGTCTAGAATGTAGTTGGAGTTCAGACCACTTTTCTCGTCAAAATATTCAACAAATAAGTTCAAGAACACTTGGTCAACACTGATTCTCTTATTCACAAATCCCAAACACAATCACCATATGGTGGGCAACGAATGGGACGAATGAAATTGAATGTTAAAAACCTCCAAAAAGTTTAACATTGTTGGTCACATCGAGACCATATCTGAAATGTTTACATTGGCGGCCATTTTTAGGAAGAAATCAGGCCTGTATCACAAAAATGTTTTGTCATGTTAGTAATAAATATGGCCCAAAGTGTCTCCCAGTGGTAAATTGTTATTTACCTCATAAAATATCAATTTCCAGTTTTCCCTATACAATCACACAAAGTTAAATTTCTCTTGTGCTCCGACTGATGCCAATATTCATCATATAGACACTTTTAACATGCAGTTTCAGTATGGCTTCAATTTGTTTTCTTTTGTGTTTTCAGCTAGTAGTACGACGTTTCCAGGTGGCGGTATGACTTATGTCAGATGGGGCAGAACCGTTTGTCCTGGAAATGGTACCGAGTTGATATATAAAGGTAAAATATACAGCAAGCGGTTGTAAATAAAAAAAAAAACATTCTTTTTTACTAGGACATGATTTCTACCAGATAATTGTTATTGTTTAATATTAATAAATTAATCTCATTTTCTAACATTAGAAACGTTATTTTTTTAAATATAAGACACATTTTCTAATGCTAGAATACAGTTTAGAGAACGACTATTTGTATTAGACAATAATTACCTACTAGTATAATTGGTTTTCTAATGAATTAAAGTAACTTTGTAATATTAGAAAAGTGAGATCATTTGCATCTGGCTGAACTAATTACAATATCATACATACAAAAAATAAAACCATCTGCAGTTATCATTAATCATTGCACCGATATTTCTTGTAGTATTTAGTTGTCTGCATCATGTGGAAACTGACCATCAAGAAGTTTTGAACAATCTCTTTCTGTCTTATGGTCAATCAATATTCTAGTACATAATGTCGAATATGCTTTTTAAAAAACCATTCATGTCCGTTTTTAAAATTCTGCTTACTGCAATTTTCTGGAGTCAGGTCCCTCAGTCAATTAAATTGTTTAGGACCGCAGTGACACCCTATTAACATCACCATTATGTACAGGTCTAGCTACCCCTGAAAGGCATAACATTGCATGAAAGTGTTCGTTGAGGTCGGGGCAGCCGATTATATTCCAATATAAATTCGAGTACATACTTAATTAGGATTTAAGATTAGAACTCAGTCAGATTCTACTCCGCAGAGGGCGCATAATGTACTGTCGAAAGTCTGGAAAGTCTACAAATCTCATAGTACACTCACGTCATCTATTAACAGATACGAGTGATTACTGACTTCTGTTTCATGTTATGATTTTTTTTTAAATTCAGGATATATGGCTGGCTCCGAACACAGACAGACGGGAAACGGTCCAAATAATCTTTGCCTTCCAGAAGATCCAACATGGGCTAAATATCAAGACGGTACTTTCGACGGTGATCACAGAGCTCGTGTGTATGGTACAGAATATGAGATAGGAGGTACCTATACGCCTTTCTCGCCTGACCTTCTAAACAATGATGTTCCATGTGCTGTTTGCCAAACCACTCGTTCTTCTTCTATAATGATCCCAGGGAGAACAAACTGCTACTCAGGATGGACGGTTGAATATTCGGGTTACCTCGTCTCAATGTATTACGGTCATGCTTCACCGCTAGAGTACGTGTGTTTGGACGGAGACCCGGAATCTATCGATGGCGGTATAACCAACCTACAAGGTCACATGATATACCTCGTGGATGTCATATGCGGCGCATTGCGATGTCCACCATATGTCAACGGGCGGGAACTCGCATGTGTCGTCTGCTCTAAATAACCAATCGGATTCTTTGCCACTACTGTAATCAACCGTGAAAAGTTATTTCCGTTGCTCAGATCACTAGATGATAAGTGTAGATAATGTTAGTTTTTGTTTATTGTATTGTCATTTAATTAAACAATATTGCATTGGACTCTACAATTATCCCGTTCAGGTCGTCGCCAAAAATGCAAATATGACATTATTTTGCCAAAACTTGAGGATTTATGAAAACGATTCAAAATTACATTAATCCAATACATAAAATTCAAATCAGAACGTAAGAAACATATACATGTATACTGAAGTGAATAAGAATTAAATAATGTACCAAAGCTAAGACTTTTGCCTAGGCACAGCCACATGTTTCTAAGCTTGATGATGAATCGGTTTACAATTTAAAGGTGAAGTTTAATGTTTATACAACCAATATTATAACAACTCTTTGAACACTAATTTTTTTGATGATATTCTGTGAGTCATCGAATGATCGAGCCGAGAGGATATATCTTTTGCACAAAGTATTTTTCACCAAAGGTTCATTTGTGAGTTTTTCTGTAAATCCAGCTTGACGAACCTATGCGACGTCAATCATGTGAATAGTCAGTATTTATATTGCGATGTATCAATGGTACTGATCACAGAGATATACACATTACGAACGGTGTGTACAATTTAATGGTTTTGATAGATCAACACGTTAACATATCAAGTGATGTGAATCAGATTGTCTAAATAAGCCATTGAAAGTCTTGTGTGGTATTCTCTTTAATGATTAGCCGTGACTGTGAGTATTTTCCGTACCCCGCCTTCTGGAAATTGTTCATGTTACTCATACCATCAACATTTTGGCGGCTGTCTTTTGAATAAATTGACCAAGGGGCATTTGGAGAAAAGGTTAAATCTGTCGAAATATGGCCAACTTACCCCACTGGTAAATAAAATTAAGGGTATCGGTCAATGAACAGAGATCTGGTGGGCCGTAACCTGGTACTAGAACCACAACCCTATAAAAAAAAGTGTGGTTTAAATGTTGATCTGTATGAGTAAATAAACTTGCCTGTTTCAAAATGGATTCCGATCAATGCCTGTCTCCCAACAAATAAAATGTTATTCAACTACAGCACTGTTCCAAATCCAATAATGTGGCACGTCTAAGTTAAACCGAATGTATGATGTGACAGTCACACATGAATTTCCATCGGTAATCCAGTGTTGATGTACCTGTCAAGTAATATGTTTGTTAAATGTTATATTGGTTTGGATAAATGACGTATGTGTCAAATCTTCTATTGATTTGGAAGGATGATTGCTCTTTGAATTATTCCAAATATCTACTTTTACAGGCTACTGTTCATTATAAATTAAACTAGCGTTTGGGACTCTCTTTCGCGCAATAACTGAAAGGTGCAATATTTGAGCCAGAATATACGAATTTATTATTTCTTTTTCTCTAAATTATTTCTGTTAAAACTTATGCGATAAACAGGATATCAAGTGGGCAATGATTTAATATTAAATTTACGAAACTCGCTGAATAATTTCCTAAAGCCTTGAAAAGCTAGAAACTATTCAAGTCAATTTATAAAATTAAATATTAAATCATAACCTATTTGAGATCCTCCATAAAAACGGATGTCAGCAAGGATCAATATGAAGTATGGAATCGTTCCATTCGAGAAATAATCTTTCTAACCGGTAGGTTAAAATGACCCTCATCTCTTTTTTTAAATGATCTTTTTACGCTTTCACTTATATAGTTTCAAACGAATTGAGGCATGTGATTTTTCACTAGTTAACAATATAAAACAGAAGTTTAAAAAATGAAGAATTCTACGACCAATTATGGACTTGTCTATTTCGTTTCCCGATCACTTGTTCAGCTTTAAAACAATGATTTGCCCTTACCAATACTTGACAAAATTTCTTCATTTTCCAGTTTCTAATGACTGTAATGAAGTTAAAGGAAAGCATAAGTAATTATATGGCTATGGCCGTACTGTATTCGGAATTAGAACTAGATTACCTAATGCAAGGAACTGTAGCCGTGTTTTTATGTGAAGCGATATTACATCTACATGTAATGTCTGCTTTTAGAATGATTCAACTCTTCATTGTACAGATTTATTATCCTTTTTGTTATAATAACAGCTAATTTGAATCGTCTAAGCATAAACATAAACAAAGTTTATTTTCTTAAGTACTGGTTCTGACTGCTTTGGTGGCATGTGTGGTTAGAGCGTCAGCCTTGGATGCAGGAGGTCGTAGGTTCGAAGCCCGGTTGAGTCATAACAAAGACCTATAAAAATGGTACTTATAGCTGTGTCGATAGTTGCTCAGCATTAAGAGATTAGTGTTAGAACTAGCCGACCTGGTGTCAGGATGATGTGACTGGGTGGGTCTGGCAGCAAAAAGGTCTCCATTTTAATTAATAAATAACATCAGATGAATAATAATAATAATAATAATAATAATAATAATAATTTTATTTCAAACTTAAATCCGTAGGAAGAAAACCAGTAATACTCAAATCGGAAAATTTCTATCAAGATCATACTATTAGTATTACGATTATATTTCTGAATGAATACTGTCTTTCTAAGCAAAACGCGGATGTTGATGGCATGGTCAATTGCAAACATTTCCTGCGCTCTATGGCGCCTATCATATCTTCTTGCAATCCTAAAATCCATTGCTGTAACAAACATTACCCTAGTCATTGTAGAACGTGAGAAATATGTCCTGCAAGCAGCACAATATATACCCATATAATAGGATTTGAAAAGCAATATGTTTACATATGTTGAATGTGTTTTGAAAGACCTTTAAATCATATTTACTCACAGAAAAATAAAACGATATTTTCTCTGTATATCACTATTATATAATGTATTTGAACGAATGACTTATCATACCTACATATGCTCATTGACAAACTACAGCTTTTCTCAGCAAAGTCTAACCTGAAGTTTGCAAGGATAAGTACTAGGATATGATTCAGACAAGCTGCTGTTTGCATCTTTTAACAAGCATCCATGCTACTTTCTGCGAGCTGTATTTTTTATGTCTTCAGTTTGGAACTTGTCTCCAGCCAGATGTATCATATGATAATTATGAAAGACAATTTTTGAATTGCAATATTTTGGCTTTCAGTTGACGGATAAGCTTTCACACTAACTCGCTCAATTTAACAAAGCCAAATATTGTTGCACCTACCGATCTTTTTCTATAAATATGTACCTACATGCATGCATGCATGCATACATACATACATACATACATACATACATACATACATACATACATATTTTAAGTACATAAAATAAACTTTTGACACATGCACTTTTAACAAAAATAGCGATTGACAATTTACGGACAATATTTTGCTATTTTTTCCGTTTCTCACATTAAAGACAATGTCGACCTTTAATTTTATTTTTATGATGTCATTTCATTCAAGTATATACAAGACAGATCATATCAAGAACGGAGGAACACCACAAACGGACATATTTGATAAAGTAAATAATTTTTGATCGAAGAGTGGGTAGAAAGAAGAAAAGTGTTGTGTAAATTGTTTAACAATATTGAATTTCTCTATTAATTTCCATTCTCGACTGATCTAAGATCGTTTATATTAGTGGTGTCAGCTGATTCTTCCCGACCGACTTTTCCGGATCATCCACCGCCATCTGATTTTATATTCTTCAAAACTTTTTAGTATGCAGTCATAAACCCAAACTCCAAAATAGGAAACAATGCTAGGAATATAAACAGAAATGTGAAATGCACCAAATAAAAACATAAAACTGAGAAAATAACATTTTTAAAAATTGTCAAAAAAACAAACTATAGTTCTAAGACGCAGTTAAAGGGTGTAGAAAATAACAAGTAAATTATCCAATCATATTATGAGCTGTTTCAATTTCAGTGAGATCCCAAGAAGGCCAATATAATCTCTGTCAAAGAAACAACATATACAAGGTGGGAAAGTTTTTTAGAAACATTTTTATGAATAATATGACATGTGATCTTAGTCAAAGAATATTTTCTAAAAATTGTTTATATGACGTAAGAGAAATAACAAGATTGAAGAGACTGATAATCGATTGTAATAAAAGAAAATCGGACTAAGAAATAAAATCAAAAGAAACTTTCTGATTTTTTAAACTATGAAAAATACATTTCACCTAGACAACCAAGCTACGTAAGGTATTGACTTTTGTAAATGTCTTTTGAGAAGAAAAGAAAAGACGAAGAAGAAATGGAAGTATTAAAGTAGAAACCAAATAAGGAAATTCAAACACAATAACAGTTGTATAAATCAGAAAATGTATATTCCATTGTATAAAGGTAGATAACCAAGTTGTTAAAAGTATCGTTTTGTGCAAAAGAGAGAAAACAAATATATTATTTAAATAGCTTGGATACAGGAAGTTTCATAAAGATTGTTATCTTTTAAAGAAAAAAAGATACAAAATTGTCTGCGTATACTGTTTACATTTTTTGGCATACAAAAACTATTAGACGACAAAATTGTATTGTAAAGATGTATGTGAATGAGGGTCACGAGTTGAATGTTTGGTAAATGGAAGTATGTTACAATTCAACAAATTTCCAAATCAGATGTTAGCAATATTTCTAATGTATGCTGAGTTTGGAATGTGAAAAACATGCAAAAATAGTAAGAGATAATATATCACCAACCAATGGCGACAGCGTTATAATATACGACTGAAAAATGATAGTTAATATTTACACAAACGAAACAACTTCATGAATGTGGAAGAAAGAGTTTGGTTTAGACAAAATAGGGGATCATTGTCACGTGACAAGAATTTACAAGGCAATATCTCACTACAGTTATATTAAGAATAATTATATTTAAAAATAAAATACCGGCAGTAAATTCGAACCTAAGAAGCTGTGACGGCCATATAATAATAAAGGAAATATCCAACTATTCTAAGAACAGAATTTTTTGTATTGCAATGATATGGAACAATACATACAATTGCAAATAGGACAGTTAGAATATATGGATTGTTTTCAATTCATTTCAGGCAGTCTTGGAGAAATATTTAAAAAGATGATTTTAAGATTACCAAAATATTTTGTGATAAGAATTAATAAGATTTTAGTTCATTTGGAATAAAAGCAATTTTTGCTCAATTTTTAAAATGAGTCCGTAAGTGATGGTAATTGTAATCATGCTCTAAATGTTTGGGATAAATTTATATGTGAAAATATAGGAGGATTTCATGGTCATGGCTAATATGTTACAATAGATGAACGATGTTAAATGAGAATAACTAACTCCAGCTCTTCATAAATAGTTATCATCAACTGCATGGGTCTTCAGGTCAAAATATGATTGACATAAATTATCAGGTATATGCAAGCATTTATTTGAAGAAAAATAAATAAGTGGTGGAATATAAATGGTTGGTTAAAAGAGATGTACATGAGGTAATAACTATGAGAAAGATTATGATAAAAATAAAACATCAAGTTATATCGTCTATTTGGATTTACGTGACGAAGAGGGAGCCTAATCACCCATAAATATTCAACTCGAAGTTATAAGGACAAATATTGGACAAAACTTGCCGCTGAGCTCTGTCAACAGGTAATTGTGATATGTAGCTCAGTTTTGATTGGAACATTTATCACAGGATAAATCTACCAGATATTCCTTATTCATTAGATAGAACATACATTCACTATGATTCTATTGTTAACATAAGTATTGGTGGTCGCTATTCGGATAATAATTTTGTATTTTTAGCATCCGATTTGACATGAAATTTTCATTTTAACATTAAGCACTTGAGCTTGGATTGGCACCTTAGCATAATATTTCTTAATGTAAATCAATTATCAATTTCTTTCGTCAAAACAATTCAGCTGGTAATGTTACTATTTTGTTATGATATGAATTTAATTCTCTTTCAATGGATAATTTTACCTTTTTCTGTTTGTATTTACAATACTTACCCAAACATTGAATGAATATATATATATATATATATATATATATATATATATATATATATATATATATATATATATATATATATATATGCAATAAACTGACAACGAACAGTGCAAAACTAGAATTTAACTGGCCTGAGCGCTTTTCGACTCTTAATGAGTCCTTTTAAAATGCAAATGCAAAACGTAGACAAGAGAAACAAATCAAATACAAAAACCGTTGCTTGCAAAACATTACATGGCTGTTTCTACAGGAATTAAACCTTTAAATGTATTATGTTTCAAATAGTTTATTTCAACCTGTTGAGGATGCTGAAAAATATTTTTATTGACCTAGAAATTGATGAGCCATAATGATATCTGTTCCTTTATGTAAAGTTATGTATGCCCAAATTGTATCCCACATATTCCATTCTTACAGTAGTAGTTATAAGCTACTAAGTAAATTTAGAGATTAATTAAAAGAAAATGTATCGGCTGCGAAAGATAATTTTATTTGTGCATGGTTGTCTTTTTTCTAGTCTTATTGGTTTAAACAGCTTGGTTTCAATGTTCTAAGGCGGCGTATCCAGTAAGATTCCTTTTCTTTCCTGGTTTTAGAACTCCAGTTGGGGTTGTGAGCAATTGCACTAAGTCTTATGTCACTCAAAGTGTGGCCAGGGGAGGAGAAGTGTTCTGCCACCGGGCATTCGCACAGCTTCTTTGTCATCCAATCAGATCTATGAAGGTTGATCCTTTTGTGTAGCTTTTCAGTTTCTCTAACATACTGAAGGCTACAGATCTTACCTGTGATGTGCTAGGTAATAGACGATTTTCTGAATTTCTAGTTAATTTTTTATCATTAAAAGAAAAAGTTCCTCCTTTGTACACTTCTATTTGAGTGTGCTTAAAAAAGTTTCAAGGACACAGGGACGTGTCAACCAAGTGATCACAGTTGGCCTTTGTTGTTTATTTTTTCTCTTTTATAACCAAAAAATAGTAAGTTTAAGATTGCTTGGAAAGCACCTATAATGCAGTCAGTGTTTATTAAAAAACGTAAGACATAAAGTAAATCCTAATCACCCTATACTATAAGGCAAAGAAACGCACGTGTAATCTAAGATTTTTTCACTAAAATAAATTATTTTGTCTGGTTGATTTAAATATTGAGTAAAACTTTTGGCATTATCCATTCATTTGAAATTTGCGGTAAAGAATCAGTACAACCAGAATTCATATGGCTCTCAGGCCATGACCCATCCCACGCTTGTAATTGTTAGCTACGATACTTCAATGAAGGCTAGTGGTTTTGATAAAAAAAATGTATACATCTTACTGGTCTCGAACATAAATGATATTGTTTCACTAAGAATCTTTAAAAGTTAAACAGAAACATAAAACAAATGTAGAAGAAAAATATATCTACCCTTGATGTTGGCACTGCAAGAGGTTCTGGTACTTGATATATGAACTGCGTTAATCAACCGCATGAACATCTCTCTTGCTATACATTCAGCTATTGAAGTCATTAAACGTCTGCTGAAAAGAACCAGCACAACTGGCTATCAGATGAAAGCAAGCGAACACAGACGTACGTGTTCTAAGTCATATTTATATCCTGTCTGAAGTATAAAATATACCACAAGTTACCCTCATTCAGGCATTATATCTGATCTTACAGCATGGTAAAAGCAATGCAATGAATATGCTCTCAGCCAGACTCCTTTTAATTGTCTCATCTGACTGTGTATGGACAGCAGTCTCGGAAGATGCGGGTGCAGCTATATTTGTATATATGTAAATTTTCTTTCTTCTTTATTGCTTAAGCAAATAATTCCGGAATTTAATCTGGTTATTTCCTTTACACTAAACTTGTTGTCCTCTCTTAGTTTTTTAACGCGTGGAGTATAACCTTGGTAATGTGAGCAAAATTTCGTGTCTGAAATTATAGATGGATTCTTTGAATGTGACCAGATTATTCCAATAAGTAGGTGTTTCGTGTATAGCATATTGAATGCTTTGGCTACCATGTTTATACAGTTGGAATATTTGCATTTCTTCACAGCAAATGATACGAACTAATAAAGTCATCAAAATCCATTTATAGTAGGTTATTCTGTCTAATGTTACTAATTTTGTCTGACTTTTGTTGAATACAAAAATGCGGGATAAAGGGGTATTAATTATTGTTTGCCATAATAAAGCATTTATAGAGAAGAAACTTAGTATTAATCGAGAAATAAGGATTGAGACGATGTCAGACGTATATTTCTCATGATGCTTAATGAAAGATCGTAGTTATGTGGCGCAGTTGAGACAATGCCTTATGTATATTTATCATGCTACTTTCTGACAGATCTGAGTTATGTAGTTCTTAATATTCAGTTGAGGTTCATTATATATATATATATATATATATATATATATATATATATATATATATATATATATATATATATATATATATATATATACCTTGCGGTGGACTGTATGAGGTCAATGGGAAATCCTATACTGAATGGGTCAATATGTTTATCAGGGAGATAATATTAAAGGGTCCTAAGATTTATAAGGTCAAACGGAAATGGTAATGTTCAATTTTGTATCTACAATCCAAAACGCAAGACATAAAATGCAGCAACTAATTTTTATTACTTTCTAAACGCACCACATATACTAACCAGCACCCTCTTTTTGATTACTATCTGAACACGTACCCCTACCATCCAAACAAAAAGGGTATAAGGTGTTGACACACACAATTACACACAAACATAATATCACACAAGGTAAGAAATTTGTCTGGTTCCTCTTCTATATAATTATGCATAAACATACACCAAAGTCGGTTAACATAAGTAGTATCACTTAACTGGTTCTCTTTTTTCTAACTTCCTCACACGGTGGATCCACAGAGAAAGATCCGCTTCATGCATCCATGCCTCCACATAAATGTTTCTCTTCCATACCGCTGCGTCTGTTATTCTAGTAATAGTCAACGATGCCTTCACAAACATGGGTTAGTCTGGGTTAAACAGCATACCGGAAACAATTGTTGATGACTCGACGCTAGTCCACATCTTGCTTCAGTTGTGTTGAGAACAAGTGACAGCGTATGAGAATACACTTGCATACAGTTTGATCAATGTACCTCTAACTGAAACAACGAAGACGATGTACTAGTTCGCGCCAGATGCGGATACCTCGTATACTTGGAACGAATGTTATGACTACGACTACTACGGCAGCTGTAACCAGCAAGTGACGAAGCGGCAGGTGTGGGTACACTGGCAGCCTATTCGCGAACCAGCACACAGTCTACTCAGGCCATTTGGGTCGTTCGCCACTGACACGTCGCAGTAGTGGAGTCACCTGGGTGATAGAACAGCCCTCTTCTGGAATGCACTACTCATCTCCTTGCCACGAGGAAGGGGCTAGAAAAGGTGCCATAAGCTTTGCCTGCTCTAAACCTCCCTAGCCAGCTTACCGCGCTGGTGGGAATCCTTCTCCAGCGGTCAAAATACAAAGAAGAAAATGAGGATTGTTCCTCTCACACTTGGCGAATGGACTGTGCGCACATTACTGAACAGAGGCGACACGAAAAGACCCCAGAGGAGAACTGCCCTAATAGGATGGGAACTCGCCAAATACAAACTAGACCCGGCTTGCAGGAGAATGCGAACTCTTTGGAAGGGGCTCCGAATACACTTTCTTTCGGAGCGGCCGATGAGGTGAAGAGCGCCTTGTGGCTGGTGTCGGCTTTTCAGTAAAGACAGCACTGATTAACGAATTGGCTGGACTTCCCAAGGAAATAATCGATAAACTCATGACCATGAAACTCCGACTTTTGTCTGGATGAAAGCACTTACCATCATCAGTTGCTACGCTCCAAATATGACCAACCCGGATGAAGTGAAGGTCGAGACATATGAAGATCTTTACTTCGTTATTGCTGACATTCCAAACCAGATAAGCTCGTCATTCCTAGTGACCTGAATGCAAGAGTATGCTGTGATCACGTTGCCTGGGATGGAATACTACAAAAGCAAGGAGTGGGTTACTGTAACAGCAACTTGCCTTTTGCTTCAGACTTGCACCGAGTATAATCTCCTATATCCAATATTCTTCCGCCTCCCTACCCGCAACCGGACGTCATGGATGCACCCTCTCTCTAAGCACTGACATCTCATCGGCTACGTCATGGTCAGGAAGAGGGACAGGCAGGATGTGCGTGTGAGCATGTCCTTGTGCGGCTCCAACTCTTGCACAGACCACCATCTCATCATCACTAAATTCAACGTCCTCATTCAGCCCAAAAGACTCACGCAGGAAAAGAAGGCCCCTAAACGACTAAACATCACCAAGTTGAAACGCACCAGTACCAAACAGTCTCTCGTGGATGCCATGGGTGACATTCAGAGAGCTGGTCTACAGCACAGCTTCGGAAATCCCAGGACTCTCAACCAGAAAGCACCAAAACTGGTTTGATGAGAACTTCTATGAGATCAAGCAGTTGCTGGATGACAAACACCGCCTCCATCAAACCTACCTCAACAACCCCAATTCCACCTCCACAATGCGTACAATAATATATGCAGAACCGTAAGGCAGAAACTCCATCATGGCAGATCAACAGAGCTGATGAGATCAAGTGCTACTCAGACAGTCATGACAAGAAGAATTTCTACAATACCCTGAAAGGAGTGTATGGACTTACATCCAGAGCCTCTGAATCATCCCCCTTCACAGCGCAGACGGGAACACACTAATTGCTGACAATGAGAAAATTCTTAAAAGATGGGTTGAACACTTTGACAATGTCTTGAATCGCCCTTCATCCATCAACGATCAAGATATTAGTCATCGCCCTCAATTACCCATGAACAAAGAACTGGATGGCCCTCTAACATTGTTCGAGACACAGAAAGCGATACGTATGCAATCCCGTGTCAAAGCCCCTAGTTCAGACTACATCCTAGCTAAAGTCTACAAGGAAGGGGACACAACATTGTTAGAAAGGCTCCACCAACTTTAGTATTGATGTGGCAGCAACACCGGGGTATATACTTGCTATCAATCGTAGGAAAGATACTTGCTAGAATCCTAATCAACCTCCTCACTACGCACGATGCACTGGGACTCTTGCCTGAAAGCCAGTGTGGATTCCGGAAAGAACGTGGGACCATCTACAAGGTGTTTGCTGCGAGGCAGCTGCATAAGAAATGTCAAGAGCAAAACGCTGACCTTTTCTCCATCTACGTCGACTTGACAAAGGTCTTTGATACTGTCAGCAGAGAAGGCTTGTGGAAGCTAATGGCCAAGTACTCCAGCTCCTGCAGAACCTTCGGTCTCACAATCAGTACCAAGGTTCCAGACACTGAGGTACTCGCCCAAGCAGGTCTCCCCAACATCCACATCATCCTGATTCAGTCGCAGCTGCACTGGGCTGGACATGTTGTGCGCATGCCAGACCTTCGGCAGCCTAAGAGACTCTTCTATGGCGAGCTACAGCAATGACAGCGACCCCACGAAGGTCACAATAAACGCTTCAGAGACAATATGCATTGAAATCGTTCGACATAAACCTTGATTCAAGGAAGCAAACATCAAGCGATCAATTCACTTGGCGTTCCTCTGTGCACAAAGGCTCAAAGTTGTGCAAATCTAGCAGGACAGCAGCTGCAGAGCTGAAGAGGTAAACCAGAAATGCTTGTGCCATCAACCCTATTGAAGATGTCCCACTCAGCTATTGTTCCTTATGCAAACGAACATTTCGTGCAAGGATTGGCCTCATCAGCACCCTGCGCACGCACAGAAAATAACCAGATCCTCCAACCCTCGGATGACTAGAGTGACCCTCGTCGACTCGACGGACGAACATGTATATGCGCAAAGTCATTTCTCCATTAGGAAAAGGTTTCAATTACTGCATTATTTCGCATAGTTGTTTGTATATGTTCTTTTTTCCCCATTCCGTATAGTATCGCATAGTTGTGCTTGTACTTGTAATACAGGAAATGGGAAATCTTCGGTATTTGTTGTTTGCGGGAAAGGGGACTTCTATTTGTAGAAAGTCGAATGAAATTGTGTGCATTTTTGTGATATACTTGTTGTTATGGGGGGCTGTCGATGTTTTTGTTGTTGGTTTTTGCCATGAATCTTTCTGTTGCTTTTGGTCGTGGATGTTTAGGGTCTTGTTGTTAGATTGATGTCTATAAAAAAACCTGTAGGATTTGGATTTGGATGGGTTTTTTAGTATACTTGTCTCTGGTTTTTGTATGTTATTTGTTCCTGGTGTTTGCTTGGATTCTTATACTTGTTTCTGGTTTTTGGTATTCTTGTTCTAGATTTTTCTGTTGGATTGTTACACTTTTTTGTAGATCATGTTGGCTATGGAATGCTGGTGAATTGGTATGCTTGTGCATGGAAATGTTTGAGCATTTTGAATATACATAGGTTGGATGGAATTGTGTGTGTGTCTTTGTTTTTGTTGTGTATCTTTTTTCATGGGCGAAATAATAGGCTTAGCTATTTGTGTTTCTTCAGATTGGAAGACTTCTTGTAGGATTTCTTGTTGATCATTTGGCGATTTGCTCGTTGCAGGAAAGGTAGTTAAAAAATGTAGCTGAAATGTAAACATTTTTGGGGTCTCATTTTAACTAATTTAATTCACGTTTGATTTTTTTTTTGGTTGTTATTTTATGGTGACTACTTGTTGATCACCATATCATGCATATACTCGCGTGTGACGGTGACTATGTCAATATCAAGTCATAGGGCATAGCAGGCCGTGACCTATATTAATGCCCAAAATCTAAAACCCTATTATCACATTTCTGAAAGACATATACAACAGCTGAAAGAATCTGTAGCCATTTGTAGTAGAAGAATGTGCTGCATATAAAGGTTAAATAAAGGTATTGATATATGATCACATGGTATACAACTTGTAGAACAAACAGTATTAGGACCTGAACACGACACCTTGTCACTAAAATATCTCGCACAGAGCTGGTGTTTTATGTATTCTATAACGACTACCAATGTTAATAAAATTGCATCCCTCTCTCAATTTTTTTGACTTAACCGCCGGCTCGTTGCTAACAAACTGAGCTTCCACAAACCGAATCTGAGTTCGACCCGGGTGTCAGATAAGTCGGTTTGTACATTCATAGATATACTATTAGTGGTATTAATTTTCAGTCGTGAATATATTCAAGTTTAACTGAGTACATTAAGAGCAACTACGTCTAGGCTCAAGTATTTATTATACATTTACTTCAGCTAACCTTAAAACCAAGCAGCACCTATAGGATTGAATTATGTCACATGGAATAATATTTATACCAATATTATTCCACGATGATTTAACTTTTTTATAAAACAAGATTCTTTGTAGAAGCTTATAATAAAAACATCTTTATTCATTATAAGCTGACGTCAACTCTATTTAGTTTATATTAACAATGAGTTATATAATTCATAGCCTAAAACAACATACCTTTCTACTTCTTATGAAGCTCAAGAAGGACTTTTTTTGTTCGATTAAACTTATGGAAGCTTCATGACATATATTGTACTTAAGTATAATCATTAGAAATTGGTTACAAATTACATACTAATTACCATTTCTGCTGATCGAAATCAGTGCAAATCCAGATTAACTCTTTGTGCATAAATTGGTGTTATGCTTGAATTTAAAACTATTTAACAGGCACTTCTGGACTTATGTCATGTGTGAAAATATGTGTCTTTTCAACAAAGATTAAAGTAGATTTATGTACTTATTAAAGATTTCTGTAATAAAAGAAAATGTAAAAAAATGACTGCAGTTTCATAGTGACACGCACACAAGTTATTTTCTTTGATACTAGAGATTAAAATATTTCGATAAAAAGAACTGTTTTTGTTTGCATGAAAAAAATCAATTAATTAGTTTTCAAATCTTTTATCATTCAGGACATCTTTTATCAAACTAGTGTATTAAAATTAATATATGAAAGTTTTTAATTTCCTATCAAAATAATAATTGATGCATTTGTTTACCTT
The DNA here is from genome assembly GCA_028554795.2 of Sinohyriopsis cumingii. Classification (NCBI taxonomy): domain Eukaryota; kingdom Metazoa; phylum Mollusca; class Bivalvia; order Unionida; family Unionidae; genus Sinohyriopsis; species Sinohyriopsis cumingii. Next base: position 156,341,929 of record CM068829.1, read on the forward strand.
TAACCAAATTAAAATTTTTCATTTTAACTTTTAAAAAAAATTTAAATGTTGCCGTCTTTACCAATGTCAATATAGTAAAAGAAATTTTGAAGTTGGACCGGTCAACAATCTCTTACATTCGTATTATAATATTTCAAAAGAAGCCAAAATTCGCGGGAAAAAAGAAAATTAATGCACGACTAATTCCATACATCTATACGTGCAAAAATAATAAAAACATTGCAATACATGTTTCTAAAAGATTTGTTCCCTAAAGCCTTGGGATTATCGCAATTTTAGAGAAAAGCGTATATCATGTAATACATTAAAATACTTACAAAGGCAAAGTAATCAAAGAAAACAACTTACCTGATTTAATTAAGGATGCTGTTCTTGTGAAAATGCACAAAGTTAGACCAATATGTCTTTATAAATTTTATCAAAGTCTACCAGAATTAAAATGACCTAAAACTTAAATTGCAGTTATGGAATGAAACTACAGGACAATGTCTTATATATTGTAGACTCATAAAGGGAAATACCAACATATTATAATAGTGGCCTAGGTTCAAGTTCAAATACACAAAAAAAGTTAATAGTTTTAAAACGTTTTATTAAATTTCTTTTGCAGAAAATACAGTGAAAAGAATTTGATTAGTAATCGCAAGCAAATTGGATAAAATTAATCATTCGTCTTTCTCCATCTCTGCTCAAAAACTTACTTCTATAAAATACCCCTCCCTTACAAAACGTGTGAAATTTATTTTTAATGTGCAAAACATTTATAAAATATTGGCAAATACATCACGAAAACAGGCACGGCTTTTTTTATCCAGATAATGTTAATAAGGAACAACAATGGCGGCTTAAACAGTCATGGAGACCGATTTTTTCAGCTTAATATTAGTCAGAAAATAAAAAGAAAATAAATCTGATATGTTGTATTTGAAGCATAAGATATATCTAGGGGACTCCCATTGGTGTGGGGAGATAATAACGCGGAGAGCATACCTTGCAAAGAGAAAAAGTAAGGAATATATATCAAGCATGTTTTCAATTATTTGCAAAATTAATTAGTATAAAAGATGCATATACAAACACACATTTTAGCACAATTGTTTAAGTATATATCATCAAGATCATTTAGTGTTGGGTACCAACTTACACTATTTTTGAATTGGTCATAACCCAATTAACGTGATCCATTCGAAACCCAATTAACGTGATCCAGTCGAAACCCAATTAACGTGATCCAGTCGAAACCAGTCTGAATGTTGCGCTATGAGGTTACAATAAAATCCTTCTCTCCTTACAACATAATTTCAATTAAATATTTGCAAAACTTCATTAATTGTAACCAATATATCTTCATTATAACATAATTTCTTTACGTCGTTACCAAATATTTTACTTGAAAACGTAATTCGGCAGTCAAGATGTAACACTAAGGAGATAATCAGACAGACAAGGTGTAACACTAAGGAGGTAATCAGACAGACAAGTTTTAACAGTAAGAAGGTAACCAAACATACAAGATGTAGCACTAAGGAGGTAATCAGACAGACAAGTTGTAACAGTAAGAAGGTAATCAGACAGACAAGATGTAGCATCAAGGGGGTAACCAGACACATAAGGTGCAACACTAAGAAAATAATCAGACAGAGAAGTTATAACAGTAAGAAGGTAATCAGACAGACAAGGTGTAACACTAAGGAGGTAATCAGACAGACAAGTTGTAACAGTAAGAAGGTAATCAGACAGAAAAGATGTAGCATCAAGGGGGTAACCAGACACATAAGGTGCAACACTAAGAAAATAATCAGACAGACAAGTTATAACAGTAAGAAGGTAATCAGACAGACAAGGTGTAACACTAAGGAGGTAATCAGACAGACAAGTTGTAACAGTAAGAAGGTAATCAGACAGAAAAGATGTAGCATCAAGGGGGTAACCAGACACATAAGGTGCAACACTAAGAAAATAATCAGACAGACAAGTTATAACAGTAAGAAGGTAATCAGACAGACAAGGTGTAACACTAAGGAGGTAATCAGACAGACAAGTTGTAACAGTAAGAAGGTAATCAGACAGAAAAGATGTAGCATCAAGGGGGTAACCAGACACATAAGGTACAACACTAAGAAAATAATCAGACTGACAAGATGTAACGCGAAAGCGGTAATCAGACAGACAAGGTGTAACACAAAACACAAATGGATATTACATTGGTAATCAATTTGTAATAGTAAATAACATGCATTAATGTTACAAGCAGAATTAATCACGTCAAGGGAGTCCCCTCAAGGAAGAAACGATACAGAAATATGTATATCAAGGGAATCCCCAAAACATATTCAAGGAAAGAATGACAAAACTATAATTAGATACTTGGAGTACCCTCAACCTATTTTTCCTTCCCGTTTAACGGAAAGCAGAGTGGTACAAGTATTCATGAATGGGAAGGGAGAGGAAATGTCATTACCATTTATGCTAACCTTCTCTAGTACTCCATCGTACATATTATATGAACAAGTCATAGGTACTCGATACGTGCTTAAGAACAGTAAACATGTATTAATTTGGGTAATGATTTTACTACATACGCATGAGCAGTTACAAATTTTATGGGTGTACCCTTTATGGAAATTATATGGAAAAAATGATAACACTAGTAGTATGTAAACGTTTTTGAAAATGTATTAAATGTGATTTTGAAAAATATTTCAAGAATGAGTCAATCATTCATAAAACAATGGATAAAATATCGAGCGATCATGCGGAGTATATAGTCAAGAAAGGATATAGAAATGTTTACATACATACATACATACATACATACATACATACAGGCATGCATGCATGCATGCATACATACATACATACATACATACATACATACACACACACACATATACATACATACATACATACATACATACATACATACATACATACATACATACATACAAGGGCCCCGAGTGGTCTAAAGCGTTCTCCGTTACGGATAACTGCCATCTCACCTCTGTCTGCGTGGGTTCGAGTCTCGGATTCTGCCAATGTGGGTACGTGAGAAAGCTTGCCAGTAGCTTCTCGTGGGTCGGTGGTTCTTTCTGGGGTTTTCCCGGGTTCTTCCTCCACCATTAATACTGGCCGCCATGTATAGCCTATCGTGTGCTGAAAAATGGCGTTAAACCCTACAACAACAACAACAACAACAACACACACACACACACACACACACATGCATACATGCATACATACATACATACATACATACATGCATACACACACACATACATACATACATGCATACATAATTACGTTATATCTTTGATAATAAAGTTGTATCAAGTGCACGATTGACAATCTTGACGCAAGGCAATTAATCTAAAATGTTTTAAAGATTCTTTCCATTCCTACCATTAAAGACAAATTAATCTCATAGCATTATTTTTAACAAAGTATCGTTATGCAATACATGCAAGATATACCCTATCATGAACTCAGGGACAAACAAACTTATATATTTCATAAAGTAAAATAAATTTTGATTTAAGTGTGGGTTGAAAAAACAAAAGCTTCATTTAAAATGTTATACTATATTAAATGAACCCTATTTATTGGCATTCACTACGGATCTAGATACGTTTATCTTCAATGTTGTCAACCAATTTTTACGGACTAATCACTCTGAATCGTCACCTGGCATCTAATTCATGAAATATTTTTACCATGAAAATAAACTCGAACCAAAAATCTTCCATATTAAATACGATTTACAGGACATTTACATGTAGCAGTCTTGGGAAAAAAAAGCAGCACCATCAAACATTAAGTGATCCTTAGGCAACTGTCCATCCAACGCTTGAAATCGTTAAGTGCAACATTTGGCAACAATGGAGGTGCGATCTTTTGTTAATAAATGTATACATTTTATTAGCTTTGAATACGTTTAACTATTTATATCTTAAAATAAAATTAAATCTCAAGATAAACAAAGACGATAAATTAATAGCAAATTCTTTTGGCACTGCAAGAAAATTCTGGTAGTTGATGTATGAACTGCTGGACTCAAACGAATAATATCTTCCTTATATACATTTGCGGGAGCATTAGCAATGGACTTAACAAACATTCACAATTGACTATCAGATGAAATCAAGCAAACTTAGGCACGTGATCTAAATGACGTAGATTTCCTGTATAAAGTATAAAGAGAGCAATCGTTCCCCTCATTAAGCTTTAAATCTGCTGGAACTATCAGATGTACGCGTTCACATAACGTTGGTGTCATGCCTGAACTATAAATAGAGCACAAGTTGATCTCACTAAGACAGTATCTCTGACGTTACCATTCTTGTAAAGGCAATACAGTGAATATGCTCTCAACCAGACTTTTGTTTTTATTTGTTTCAACTGCCCGTGTAGTTACAGAGATCTTGGAAAATGTGGGTCAAGCCGATCTGGAAGCTGTCCGTATTCGACTTGAAGAGGAGAAGGCCAAGCGAATTCTTTTACAGAATGACGTTGAGGTAATGATGTTACAAATTGAGGAACTGAAACGAAAATGGGATCAAAGAGAAACAAAGGGTAATAATTTCGACTATCCCCTATCGATGTGTGTGTTTGGCTTTATCTTTTGTCTGTCAGTCCCTATCCTTGATGTTCCTTTCATACTCTATTTAAATATTGCTCATTCCCATTATTCTCTATAATGGCTGTATGATTTCATTTCATTTAAAAATGAAAGCTTATTATTTGGGCATAAAGGTCGCAGGCAACAAATTCACAATAAACCATTAACATACGTTAACAAATATACCAAATTCTTAATTCCTTCTAAGACTGATCGTTCGACTCGCATAGGTTTATTTCCCATTTCGGTTTACATAGGAAATATTACTTTGGTTACACTCGATATTGATTTTACCGCTACGGTGTCTAAAACACAACATTAATCTTAGAATGGTGACTTGTTTATATGACCTCAAGGTCAATGAGGACAACTGCTATGTTTCCTCTACATAGAAGATAGGATTTTATTTCGTTCTGTCTAACGGCGATGAATTATTTTACAACAGTCACTTTCACCTGTTAGAAATCAACTCATAGGACTAAATTAAATTCGGTGAAGCCAAGCTCAAGTTAATATGGTGGCTGCCCACGGACAAATACAAACACTTGAGACGGAGGGTGGGACGGAGGGTGGGAAAGGGTCGTGTTCAGTTTAGTATTCGCATATACCGCATTCTTCTATTAATTTAGCTGGCCAGTTTCTTTAACTAATGGTGTGTCATTTGTATCTTGTAGTCAATGACAAGGACAGTCACGCATTTTCTCGCTCAGACATGATAATGAGAATATTTAATGCGTACAGAATTTTTTTTTAAAAATAAGGAATAAGTACTTTAGCTTATAATTTACATTTTAATCGTAATATTTGTACAAATCTGGGATTCGCCGACTTTCAGGTCCTATCCTAGACTCGAGAAGATAGTAAGCTTGTGCACCGAAACAATTGGTTTGTCAAATATTGTTTTGATGCATGTCGTCGATTTCAAGGTAAGCACGTGCTAATTGTTAATTAGCTCATGAGAGTTTTGACATGCGTTTTCGAAAATGTAAGCACTCATCTATAACGCTTACTAGCTATGAAGGTTTTGTGCATAATGCGATTGATGTACCGAAGATGCAGGTACCACAAGATGTTTATATGTTGTTTGCATGATAATCACAGGAGATCGATATAAGCTTCCTGCTCGGCAAACAATTAAATAGATAACATTATATTTTGTCATTCTCAAACGTCGGCACCTGAAATATGCTGATTGTTATGTATATTTAATTTGTAATTTATGTTTGTTAATTTTGTATTACTTTATTTCATTATATGCTATCGACAAAGTAACATTGTACGTTGGACTTGACCTTGTCCTAATTCAATTTCATTTTCTACTTGACCTGAATCATTTATTTTGTTATTCTGTAATCAACTAATATATAACTAAAATACTCTCCATATATATGCGTTAATTATTAGGATTATTATCTTGGCCTGAGTCAAGGACATTGTATTCACCATATCTTACATACTATTTATAACAAAGATTTGTTTTATAAACATTAGGAACTTTCTAGGTAATTTTACATTAGGTAATAGCTTTTGTTTAAAAAATGCTAATTGTGACGTGAGGTCAAGTAGAGGACTATATAATCTTGTTTTTTTATAGAAATCATTCATTCGTGCGTTAAGATCGTAGCAGAAAAATTTTTATTATTAGGGTGTCCAGTAGTTCATTTGGACTGGAAATTATTTAATAAAATTATTTGATTCAAGCGATTCTTCTCTGGAAATACAAACCGCTCTTCAAAACTAATATTCTAGGCAACAGACACTTGATTTTCTAGTGAAATTTCAAAGATGATATATTCTTGGATTGCATTATTGTATCCAAGAAAAGACTATCCGCACATCACCACTACACGGGTCACCACAGGCACATCAACACGTTCAGCGTTGGATTTGATTTGGACTTTCATTAAAGTTTATTCAAACTTTTCGTCATCAGGACTTGTCTCTTTAATTCAGGGATTATTTGGAATTGAATTCCTTTAGGTTCCTTATTTGCATTTTCACTTTGTATTCTAGGGAAATAAATTATTTGTTGAATTGTACAAGCTTAATGCTTCTCAATCTTTTCTGTTACTTATTTTAAGACCATAGAGTCGTAATAAGATAAGAAAAATTCGCCGATTTTAAGGTCTCTAAATCATAATTGTTAAGTAAATGAATACAAAACATGTTGACAAAACCTTCAATATACTCAATTTACATTTTCTTTAAAAATAGTGTTGCTTTCATTATTGTTGTAACTGATGAAATTTTCTAGCTTTAATGAACCTGTTTTTAAGACAATTAACAAATACGATGATACGAAAAAAGCTCCAATCATCATGGAATAAACGCGTATCTCTGGCTATAATATTGTTATTATTGAATTTGTCAGTTAAAGGTCTTTTCCCTAAACTCTTTCCCTCTCCTTTGATTAAAAGTCTTCATATTTCGTTTCCGTTTCTACCTATCGATATACACGGCGATGTCTATTTTATTCTTCTGACTCTCTATGCATTCTAAACCTTTATCATCTAGGTATCCATATACATGTGTTAGTTACATAAATTTGGATATTTTTTAATTATCGCATATGGTTTTAAGTTGCCAGCAAAGATAAAAGAAAACAAAAGTTAAAATGAAAAGAACGTGATTCAAGTAAAATATCACATATTTTATTGTGATTAATTTTGTTATATATGATGGGATACAATATTTGGGGCAAGCTCATATTTCCAATAGGCAAGTTCAATTTTCCAGTCAGCTTGTCATGTGCACGATGATTTTTTTTATAAAATTTGTAAACGACGATAGTATCGTAGCATTAAATGTGATCCAGAAGAAGTGACGCCTCGAGACATGTTTAGAACATCAGAGACTACAAAAATAGAAATAAGTGTTAAGAACTGGAGATAAACAAAACACTTTTCAAAAAGATGTTTTACCCAACTGGGCGAAAGATTTGTTTCGTATCAAATGTTTAATGTGTTGACGTGGACCGCAAGTGTATTAGATGATATGAACGGATAAATGTTGTAAGGATATTTTTCTTACTTTCCCAAATTACAACGAATGATCAAGAAATTTTATGACGTGGACGATATCGGAAGCATCCTCAGTAATGATGACTCCATTAAGTGAATGTTCGTTTGAAAGGCTATCAGCTCATTTTTTTATTTTTGGATTACCACTTCACAAATCATCAAGTATAAAAAGAAGTAGAAGTGACCAATATGTCGCTAAACACAGTTACATCTCCTTTCGTAGGTCATCTCTCCAAGACCCGCAAACACAACTAACATGTCCCTCAAAACCAAATTATCAGTCTTCGACAAAATTTGGTGGTGTAGAGTGCTATGACTCTATGGTCCTCAACCCAGTAGCAGAAAAAGCTAAACAAACAAGTTCGGTACAAATTCAACAAATAATTTATTTATATCGAACAAAGAGTGAAAATTTAAAAGGAACTTACAGTATTATGGATTATATTCCAAAATATCCTAAAAGTTCTATGACAAGTCCAAAAGTGTTCCGAATAAATTCCTGCATTGAATGTGCTGATGTGCCTGTAGCCTCGGATAACCTGATGTGCTAACAATCCTGATGTATGACAATGATATAATCCAGAATGTCCTTGAATAAATTCACAATAATCCCAAATAGTGATTTAGTGTAAAATGTAAATGAGCACTTTAAAATTCCAATGATTAATTTTTAAATACATAATTCCTCTCAAAAACTATCAAAACACAACTTACAATGTTTTAAGAGCTGAACTTAGTGTTGAAATGAAATAATCTTATTTAATTTAAACTTACAGACAGACTATCGCCTGATTTATGACTGAACAAAATGCACTTGACCTAGGTCATTTATAATGGAATTTTCCATCAAATTCGTAAACAATGTCACTTCTGTTTACTTAAAATACCTTACAAACATCATGTTCTTTCCAACGGAAAAAAAACATTTCCTGAACCCAAGCCCAAGTAAACATGTGGATTCCAAATGATCGTTATCTTAAGATATATCTACAATGATGGACACAATTAAAAAATAATATGTTTGCAAATTATCATTACAATCTATAATCATGGGCAAAAGTTGAACACACAATATAGATATACCGGTACATAACATTTTTGTACTTGGAGCAGCGATTGAAAATTTGAGTTTGCAACAAGAAGATAAAAAAAATTATGGACTACTTTACTCGGCAAGTATGTCGTTTGTCTTCTTTACAATCGCTCGTTGAATTATACTGATAGTAACAACAACCGTAGCTTCGCCACCAACGCCAGTCAAAACTCTTCCAGTCAAATCAGGCAAATTATGGAACCTCCCTGGAAAGCAATCGTTTGACAGAGAGTAACTTCTTGGAGACAAGAACAACCTATGTTTACTCATTTGTATTTAGCTATGTCAATTGTCAGTTCTATCGATGTGTTTCAGGGCCAAATACAAATGGATGGCAGAGGCGTAGCTGGGGGGGGGGGCAGGGGGGTACATATGTCCCCGGGCGCCAAGGTACAGGGGCGCCAAAATGAGGCTTACAACGTTACATTATAATAAGTAAACAAGGGTAATATTCAAAAATGTGATTAAACGGGGAGGGGGCTGGGGCGCCAATTTTATAGTTCGTCCCCGGGCGCAAAATATCATAGCTACGCCTCTGATGGATGGCAAAGCCTACTGGGAAGTAGCTTTTGTAGAACTGATTTATACCATTCAAGTTAACAATGTGGTTGTAGTTCAAACCACTTTCTCGTCAAAATACCCAACAAGAAAGTGGAAGAATATTTTATCTGACCCTCTCATTTACGAATTTCAATCCCCATCACGCAAATACCCAATCTAACATATATTCCATAAAAATTCCTGAACGACTTTATTTTAATTTTCAACATCTTACTCATCGAAATGATCCATTTTGCAAAGCACCGAAGAAAACCTCGCGAAGTGTATTGATTGAATACCAAAAAATTACTCATGATTCACTTTGATGAACGTTTCCGAATTTTTGTCAATCAAGTTTTGTCCAGTTTGTTTGCTTTTCTTGGTGGAAACATAAACATAGTGACGCAGTCAAAATATATGCACAACAACGATCAACTTTACAAACATTTTAAACACCATGTCGTGCTCAATGAAGGACTGAATTTGATGCTTGTATAATCCTGATATCTGACCGCTTGATATTTTTCAGTCAGAGAACCGCTCTGCCTTTAAAGGAAAACAATAGATCACTAAATTATTTAAGATACACATATTGGCTAGTAAATGAATTTTTTTTTGTTTCATTATACATTTCACAAACTTCAGATATTGTGATATGGTTAACATCAAAATATTTACTTTTATTTTGATATCACGTATGGAAATTTCTACTGACCATATAACATTTGGACACTATTATCATTGCAAGGAAATTACTGGGTATTTTTAATCGTCAACGTCATCATTTTGGAAGCTGTGGAGACTATGTAAAGACTCCGTGTGATCCTCCGTTCCTTTATGTTGTGTGTTGGTGCGTACATGCGTGAGAACGTTACTCCACAGAACTCCTTCCGAACCGTGTAAGATGGACAATTTATAATTATGAATATGGACGTGGTTTGCAGAAGTTCATTGACGTCTTAGAATCTGAAACCACCATTTGGCGACCGGTGCAGATGACAGGGTCGGAGACCAGAAAACAGATGCATGATTAACTGAAAAAGGCAAACTTGCAGTTGCTTTGCTACAGTTTCTTGGCATAACTATAGAATATTGTATGTATACTTTCAAGAGCATTCTAGTATACAAGTCTGCAAAGCGAAAACAATAAAAGAATTAGGCGAACGTGGATATCATACATAAATGCATGACATCTATTCTAAATATTAATTGGAAAGGGTTATATTTTTAGATGTATCTATGGGTTTCTTTAGTGACGGTGCCGATCCTGTAGCCTGGATTTACTTAATACGTTTCCGTGACAGCGGACTTTAAGGATCAGCTGATGCAGCACGGAATAACGTCTCTTTATGGGACAGATTTCTTGGACCTATTAAGAATTAACCACTTTCGTGAACCGTTCAGTATAATATCTGTCATTGTTTAGGAATGAAGCAGCTATCAGATTTTGTGGCTGGTAAATATGTGAAATCATAGAGAATCTGAACCATATTTTGATGTTTGCGAAAAAAGAAAAATCCACTTTGCCCTCCTCGCTATTTCTATTTTACTGAATAAATACGCTGCATTGGCTCAATAGATAATGTCTTATTTCTTTACTCGGAAAATTTCTCGTCGCTGTGCAGCTGGTGAACCTAACATAACTACATGTTTTCAGTCAATATACATGGTGCGTATGCAAGGATCACTTTTTAGGGTACCTTCGGGAAAACGGATCAGTATAAAAAAACACCAGGGCATCAGAGGCACATGAACTCAGTTTCTGATATATGGATACGGCTACGTTGATACACTTATTGCAACAATTTTGTGCGCTCATTTTATGTATCAATGATATTTTTATTCTATGAGCTGTTTGGTAGTTAAAAGAAACTGCCAAATCTCTTAACTTCACGGAAGAAAAGCAATTGCAAATATTCAAATATATATGCCCATTTTCCTAATACTTTTATGCTCGATGGGCATGAATATTTCAAGAGAGCTACATAATATAAAATGTTTTATCATATGCTTAGTTGACTTTACTTGTAATGTATACAGTTTAATATTTTTAATAAACAAATGTTGGATGATGCCATAATTACCGTTTGACAACAATGTTTACTGGATGGTACAAATATTCTTCAACTTATAAGTAATTATAGGGGTTACTCTGTGCACACAAAACACAAATTACATTTATGCCACAACTCGAATAATACCGCCATCTTCAAAAGACGTTGTTCCATAGGATTAAACGTAGGGTAAACCTTACACTCATAGTGAATTAAACAGTGTGCGTTAATATGGGTACAAGGGCAATTTAACATTCTCTGCTCATCTTGGCGCAAGCGGAAGTTAACATTATAGGAGGGTATAGGGTTGGGATAAATATTTAACATTGGGAGATAATTGGACCCCAATTTAGGTATGTCAGTCAGATGACACTTAAAAGGCTGTGGTCAACTCTGTTAGTCTATTAGAATTGTAATATACTGGATGTCTCTTCATATGACTGATCAAGAGCCATCCTTACAGAACAACGCATAGTCATATTGATTAACATCCATACCTACTGACTATCACGCACATCTATTGACCAGTATAAATATATACTGACCAAGACAAAGTCTTACTAACACTTTTGAAATCTAATATTGCAACAATAGGACCAACACTACGATTAACATCCCCTGAATATAATTTTAAAGTGGCTAAGACAAAATGTAATACTTAAAATACAAAACTAAGATAGGATTAAGGAGAAAGGAAAATACCCTCGGAACATTTTAAGAAATTACTGAAACTAAACTTAATAATTGCGAAAAGGACACTGAAACTAGCAGAGACAAAAATAAAAAGCTTCTAAATATAATATTTAAATGGCAGAATGTAAAAGCAATACTAAAATGAAGTAAATAACATTAAATTTAGTGGAAGCTAAATCAATCCCCAAGCTTATATTCAAATGCTCAAGATTACAATTTAAAACAACCTAAAGCAGACATGCACACAGACCAAATTGAATCTTGGGGTATATTAAAAACTCATGCTTAGGCTAAACGCGTAAAATAATTATGAAACTCAAACAGAATTCAGCGATAACTATAAAACAAAACAGATTGAGAGCCAGTAATGTACACGTTGGGTACCGACTCACCCTTTTTGCAGAAAAGATTAACCCATGACATATGATCCAGTTTTAAACCGAATTAAATGTTTCGCTATTACGTAATAAAAGCGCCGCGTATTGCAAAGAGGTGAACTATTCTCGCTTCTCTTGACCCAGTTTAGTATCATTCTTTCATTTTAAAAGTTCATATCGAAGAAGTAAATTTTCATCTGTGATTTTTATAATAGCAATTGATGTGTAAACGTTTCAACCATAAGAAATGTACAGACAGTGGTAAAATTATTTAAGTATTGTAGGTTAGAACAGTGTGAATTCTATTAAAGATCAGTAAGAACCCTGCATGACAACCTTGACATACACTTTGAATATAGGAGAAAAATATAAGAAATATTTAGCATGTTAATTTTACAAAATTAATTAGTATAGATGACGTTTATATGAACACGAATTGTATGTATGTGAGGACATTTGTATCTAAGAAGAATATGTGAATGACAAAAGTAAAGAATTATAAGCAAACTCTGCACTAAACTCTTTACTAAAATTCATTAATTACCACTATATTTCTTAATCACTACGTATTTTCGTTAGATCTTTACAAACAAATTCTCAAATATTTGCAAAACGTCTTACTCATGACATACATTTCCACTGAATATTTGTAAAAATGACCGCTCCGGTGGCCTAGTGGTTAGAGCGTCCGCCTCAGATGCGGGAGGTCGTGGGATCGATCCCCGGTCGAGTCATACCAAAGACTTACAAAAATGGTACTAACAGCTGCCTCGCTTGGCGCTAAGCATTAAGAGGTAACTGTTAGGACTGGTCGGCCTGGTGTCAGGATAATGTGACTGGGTGGGACAGCATGCGATATGTCTGCGACATGATCCCCAGTGCTAGACATCACTATATGCTTTCACACTGCAGACATCATAGCGATTTGACTGAAACATTATCATAACATAATTTCTCTAAATTGTTCCAAAACTTCTTTCTTATAACATAATTTCCACTAAATATTTGAAAAAAATTATGAATTATAACACATTTTTTAAATATAACATAATTTCTCTACATATATACAAATTATGTTTTAGAAAACGTAATCGGGCAGTCAAGATAAAACAGTAAGGACTTAATCAGACAAACAAGATCTAACAATAAGGAGGGAATCAAACAGAAATTACGTAACAAAACACAAGTGGATAATGTATTAATAATAAATGTTTAATGATATATTGATAAGCATTAATGCTGCAAGCACAAATATTCACATCAAGTCAATAACCCCCAGGAAAGGAACGATTCAGAAATCCAGAAATATTTACGTCAAGGGAACCTCCTCAACCTTATTCATGAAGTAAAGATTAAAATCTCTCTCTCTCTCTCTCTCTCTCTCTCTCTCTCTATATATATATATATATATATATATATATATATATATATATATATATATATATATATATATATGATATTTTAAGTAGACTATTATTGAATGTTGGTAAAAGTTCAGGTTGGGCCTCTTTAAATATACAGCAGGAACTGACAATGCGCTCTTTTTCGGCATGTGTTATATACAATACAGATAGCTAGCTTTCCATGCTTCGGAGACAAAAGAACGCGCTAAGATATTATGAACAGCAAGGTTTATCGACATTCAAGCAGAAAAACATACGTACAACATGCCTACCGATCTTACATAGCAACCCTCACCGTCCAGTTCTTATTACTAAATTGAGTATAAAGTTACTTGATTAAGGCGCAGGGGCTCGTTCAGTTGCTTGCAATTTATATATACACATTGTATCTTTGTGGCTAGCTGCAACCAGAGTTGACTGGCACAAAAATGAATCAGATTTTAGTTTCGTGACAAGATAATGTTCTAGGTAGGTAGGTCGGGAAATTTATTAATTAATTGTATTAATACTACGAAACCATTCATTTACTTATGCTTAACGACAAACTCAATTTTCCATTTTCAAATACAAGGAGAATATTTTCGCTGTTTATGTGAAATGTTAGTAGATCTATTCCTCGAGTACTTTCTTTTAGAGCTCAACGCAGAGTATGCTTAAAATAAAAAAGCAAATGAAATAGACCTTACAATGACGAGAATTATCCCCCATTTTTAACGACAATCTGAGTTTTTCGGTTTGATATACATGGAAACTCTTTTCGGTATGTATGTGGCAAATGTATTCCGTACGTACCTTCTCTTAGGGACGAACGAGGAGTACTCAAAAATAAACAGAAAGAAAAAATGACCCTAAAAACATACGTTACTTTTCTAGTTTTTAACTAAAATGTCAATTTTCCCATTACAAAAATATGAAGATTTGTTTTCACTATACTTTTCTCGTTGTTTACAAGTCACTCAGTTTTCGCATTTAAAATATATTCAGTGTGTGTGGAACTTTTTTAATCGATCCCATTCATGTTTTGATATACTTATTAGTATTAGTACTATTCTTTATTAGTTGAAAAGGATTAGGGGAATGTAGTTTTTTCCCGTTTATGGGGAAAGGCAGACAAGGGGATATGGCCCAACGTTATACTTATTTTGTTTTATTTTATTTATTTAAAAGTTATTCATTTAAATATTTATTTAGTTTTAAATGTTCCGTTTCTTTTCCTCTAAATGTTGTATTTCTTGTCGTCAGCTTTTCAAAATTGTAACGACAGACTTAATGTTCCCGTTTAAAATACATCGAGATTATATTTCTGCTATATATGTGAAATTGTTCAAACTATTTCATCTTCTGCTTTACCTCTCAGTACTCTTCTTTAAAGGTTGCACCACCCCATCCCCTTCATTCTTTTGGGAAGGGGGAACAAGAATGGATACGGCCCAACTTTATCCCTTCGATGGAATGGGAAAGCGTACCGCTTTCTCCCTTAATGACAGTTCTTGTTTTATTTTTATTTATTTTAAAAAAATTTAAATAGAAGTATCTCTATTAAATTCATATTAATTTAGTTGATTTTATTTATTTATATTGTTTATTTTTATTTTATTTTAATTTTAATTTTTTATTTATTTTCTAATTTAATTATTTTAATTTCTATTCTAGGAGTGGGCTTATTGTTTATACCGGATTATTAAAAAATGTATGAAATAAGGTAGTATTTACGTTCTTATATTTTACACCGAAAAATCGGATTTAAATCTCTTCACGTCTCAGTCTAACAAATTTACATCGACTTCCGGTTTAAAAATGCAGACTTTCGGTCTAAAAATCCTCTTCTGGTCATATACAATTTTTTACGATTCGTTTTGACCCTAATGACGTGGTATTTTAATTATAACACACAATCTACCTTATATCATACATACATACATACATACATACATACAAGCATACATACATACATACATACATACATACTTATGTTATATGTTAGAAAATAAAATTGTGTAATGCGCACGATTGAGAAAGCTAACTCAAGGCATGATTGCAAAATATGTTAAAAATTCTTTCCGTTTCTACCAATAAAGGTAAATTAAACTCTCAACATTATTTTTAAGAAGTATCTTTATTCAAATATATACCCTTTATCACATCATGAACTCAATGACACACAAATGTGCATATTGTATAAAGTAAAATAAATTTTGATTGAAGTGTAGGTAGGAATAACAATAGCATCATGCAAAGTGTTTTACCAGCTAAATGAACCGATTAAATTGACATTTTCCATTAATCTAGACCCGTATATATTCAGTGGTATCAACTGGTATTTACCAAGTGACCTTATATGATACATACATACATACATACATACAATAACAATAGCATCATGCAAAGTGTTTTACCAGCTAAATGAACGCGATTAAACCGACATTCTCTACTGACCTAGACCCGTATATATTCAGTGGTGTCAACTACTGTTTACCAAGTGACCTTTCTGAATCCTCGATCATCATCTGACATCTAATTTTTGAAACATTTTTAGCACGAAATATAAACTCAAACCTAATAACACTCAAAACAGCCAGCACCATCAAAGGTCAAGTGAGCCTCAGGCAATTGTCCTTCCAGCGCTTGAAATCATTAAGTTCGATATTTGGCAACAATGGAGGTAAGAGCTTGTGTTAATGAATATATACTTTTTTTACCAGCTTCGAATGTTTGTCTTGGATAAACAAAAAACACATTTCGACAAAGGTTATTTACCCAAAAGGGCGACAGAATTGTTTCTTGACAAAGGACAAATACATTTACGTGAACCCAATATCCAATTATTGGAAAACATAAATGGAGAAGAGTTAAAGGAATATTTTACTTGCCCGAGTAATAAGAGGATAATTGCGAACTAATTTACTCAGGATTTATATTGATTATCTTCTTCGAAATCCGTTATTGAAATATAGCAACATTAACATTAGCTGTGGGTTCGCCACCAATGCCAGTCGGAACTCTTTCCAGTTACATCAGTCAACCTCTAGAATCTCCTTGGATAGTAATACTTTGACATAGAGTAAATTCTCGGGGACAAGAACTAACGAACAATGTATAATCAATTTTTTTAACATTACCAAATGACAACTGTGTGGATGTGTTCCTAAAAACATATGATGTTTTGTTTTCACGCCAAATTATCTGGGTCAATATAATTGGGAAGTAGCTTTCTTATAAATCATTTGGTTATTAATCCTACTCAAGTCTAGAATGTAGTTGGAGTTCACATCACATTTCTCGTCGAAAAAATTCTACAAATAAGTTCAAGAACACTTGATCAAAACTGATTCTCTTATTTACAAATCCCAAACACAATCACCATACGGTGAGCAACGAATGGGACGAATGAAATTGAATGTTAAAAACGCCCTGAAGTTTAACATTGTTGGTCACATTGAGACCCTATCTGAAATGTTTACATTGGCGGCCATTTTTAGGAAGAAATCGGGCCTGTATCACAGAAATGTTTTGTCATGTTAGTAATAAATATGGCCAAAAGTGTACCCCAGTGTTAAATTGTCATTTCCCCCATGAAATATATATTTCCAGTTTTCCCCATACAGTCACACAATGTTAAATTTCTCTTGTGCTCCGACTGATACCCCCAGTGTTCATCATATAGACACTTTTAACATGCAGTTTCAGTATGGCTTCAATTTGTTTTCTTTTTTCTTTTCAGATACTAGTATGACGTTTTCAGGTGGCGGTATGACTTACGTCAGATGGGGCAGAACCGTTTGTCCTGGAAATGGCACCGAGTTGGTATATAAAGGTAAAATATACGGCAAGCAGTTGTAAATAAAAAGTACATTCTTTTTTACTAGGAAATGATTTCTACTAGATAATTGTTATTGTTTAATATTAATAAATTAATCTGATTTTCTAACATTAGATATGTTTTTTTTTAAATATAAGACAATATGACACATTTTCTAATGCTAGAACAGTTTAGAGAACGACTATTAGTATTAGACAATAATTGCCTACTAGTTAGAATAGGTTTTCTAATGAATTAAAGTAAGTTTGTAATATTAGAAAAGTGAGATCATTTGCATCAGGCTGAACTAATTACAATGTCATACATAAAAAAATTAAACCATCTGCAGTTATCATTAGATCATTGCACCCATATTTATTGTATATAGTTGTCTGCATCGTGTGAAAACTGACCATCAAGAAGTTTTGAACAATTTCTTTCTGTCGTATGGTTAATCAATATTCTAGTGCATAATGTCGAATATGTTGTTTTGTTTTTTTTATTAAAAAAAACATTCATGTCCGTTATTAAAATTCAGATTACTGCAATTTTCTGGAGTCAGGTCCATCAGTCAATTACATTGTTTAGGACCGCAGTGACGCTCTTTTAATTTTACCATTATGTAAATTGTTTAGGACCGCAATGACGCCCTTTTAACTTCACCATTATGTACAGGTCTAGCTACCCCTGAAAGGCATAACATTATGCGAAAGTGTCCGTTGAGAGGTCGAGGCAGCCGAACACTATTTCACTAAAAATTCGAGTGCGTAATTGATTGAGATTTAAGATCAGAACTCAATCAGACTCTACTCCGCAGAGGGCGCATGTTGTACTGTCCAAAGTTCGGAAAGTCTACAAATCTCATAGTACACTCACTCCATCTATTAACAGATACGTGTGATTACTGACTTCTATTACATGTTATGATTTAAACAAATTTTCAGGATATATGGCTGGCTCCCATGCAGGACATACAGGAAACGGTCCAAATAATCTTTGCCTTCCAGAAGATCCAACATGGGCTAAATATCAAGACGGTACTTTCGACGGTGACCACAGAGCTCGTGTATATGGTACAGAATACGAGATGGGAAGTACATATACGCCTTTCTCGCCTGACCTTCTAAACAATGATGTTCCATGTGCTGTTTGCCGAACCACTCGTTCCTCTTCAATAATGATTCCAGGGAGAACAAACTGCTACTCAGGATGGACGGTTGAATATTCGGGTTACCTCGTCTCAATGTATTACGGTCATGCTTCACCGCTGGAGTACGTGTGTTTGGACGGAGACCCGGAATCTATCGATGGCGGTAAAACCGACCTAAATGGTCACATGATATACCTGGTGGATGTCATATGCGGCGCATTGCGATGTCCACCATATGTCAACGGGCGGGAACTCGCATGTGTCGTCTGCTCTAAATAACCAATCGGAATCTTTGCAACTACTGTAATCAGCCGTGAAAAATTATTTCTTTTGTTCAGATCACTAGATGATGAACGCAGAAGGTGTTAGTTTTTGTTTATTGTATTGTCATTTAATTGAACAATATTGCATTGGACTCTACAATTATCCCGTTCATCTTGTCGCCAAATAATGCAGATAGGACATTATTGTACAAAAACTTGAGGATTTATGAAAACGATTCAAAATTACATTTATCCAAGACATACAATTCAAATCACAACGTAAGAAACATATACATGTATACTGAAGTAAATACGAAATAATTAAATAATGTACCAAAGAGAATACTTTTGCTTAGGCACAGCCACATGTTTCTAAGCTTGATGATGAATCGGTTTACAATTTAAAGTTTAATGTTTATACAACCAATATAATATCAACTCTTTGGACACTAATTTTTTTGATGATATGGTGTGAGTCATCGAATGATCGAGCCGAGAGGATATATCTTTTGCACAAAGTATTTTTCACCCATGGTTGATTTGTGAGTTTTCCTGTAATTCCAGCTTGACGAACCTATGCGACGTCAATCATGTGAATAGTCAGTATTTATATTGCGATGTGTCAATGGTATTTATCACACAGATGTACACATTACAAACAGTGTGTACAATTTAATGGTTTTGATAGATCAACACGCTAACATATCAAGTGATGTGAATCGGATTGTCTAAATAAGCCATTGAAAGTCTTGTGTGGTATTCTCTTTAATGATTAGCCGTGACTGTGAGTATTTTCCGTACCCCGCCTTCTGGAAATTGTTCCTGTTACTCATCCCATCAACATTTTGGCGTCTGTCTTTTGAATCAATTCACCAAGGGGCATTTGGAGAAAAGATTAAATCTATCCAAATATGGCCAATTTACACCACTGGTAAATAACATTTAGGATATCGGTCAATGAATAGAGATCTGGTGGGCCGTAACCTGGTACTAGAACCACAACCCTATAAAAAAAAGTGTGTGGTTTAAATGTTGATCTGTATGTGTAAATAAACTCGCCCGTTTCAAAAAGGATTCCGACCAATGCCTGTCTCCCAACGAATAGAATGTTATTCAACTACAGCACTGTTCCAAATCCAATAATGTGGCGCGTCTAACCTAAACCGAATGAACGATGTGACAGTCACACATGAATTTCCCTCAGAGATCCAGTGTTGATGTATGTGTCAAGTAATACGTTTGTTAAATGTTATATTGGTTTGGATAAATGACGTATGTGTCAAAA
Source organism: Sinohyriopsis cumingii (assembly GCA_028554795.2). NCBI lineage: Eukaryota > Metazoa > Mollusca > Bivalvia > Unionida > Unionidae > Sinohyriopsis > Sinohyriopsis cumingii. Next base: position 156,362,221 of record CM068829.1, read on the forward strand.
CTTCTATTGATTTGGAAGGATAATTGCTCTTTCAATTATACCAAATATCTTCTTTTACAGGTTACTGCTTATTATAAATTAAACTAGCGTTTGGGACTCTCTTTCGCGCAATAACTGAAAGGTGCAATATTTGAGCCAGAATATACGAATTTATTATTTCTTTTTCTCTAAATTATTTCTGTTAAAAACTATGCGATAAACAGGATATCAAATGGGTAATGATTTAATATTAAATTTACGAAACTCGTTGAATAATTTCCCAAAGGCTTGAAAAGCTGGAAAGGATTCAAGTCAATTTATAAAATTAAATATTAAATCATAAGCTATTTGAGATCCTACATAAAAACGGATGTCAGCAAGGATCAATATTAAGTACGGAATCGTTCCATTCGAGAAATAATCTTTCTAACCGGTAGGTTAAAATGAACCTTCATCTCTTTTTTTAAATGATCTTTTTATGCTTTCACTTATATAGTTTCAAACGAATTGAGGCATGTGATGTTTCACTAGTTAACGATATAAAACAGAAGTTTAAAAAATGAAGAATTTTACGACTAATGGTGGGTTTGTCTATTTCGTTTCACAATCACTTGTTCAACTTTAAAACAATGATTTGCCCTTGCCAATACTTGAAAAAAAAATTTCATTTTCCAGTTTCTAATGACTGTAATGAAGTTAAAGGACAGCATAAGTAATTATATGGCTATGGCCGTATTGTATTCGGAATTAGAACTAGATTACGTAATGCAAGGTACTGTAGCTGTGTTTTTATGTAAAGTGATATTACATCTACATGTAATGTCTGCTTTTAGAATGATTCAACTCTTCATTGTACAGATTTATTAGCCTTTTTGTTATAATAACAGCTAATTTGTATCGTCTAAACATAAACATTAACAAAGTTTCTTTTCTCAATTACTGGTTCTGACTGCTTTGGTGGCATGTGTGGTTAGAATTTCAGCCTTGGATGCAGGAGGTCGCGGATTCGAAGCCCGGTCGAGTCATGCCAAAGACTTATAAAAATGGTACTTATAGCTGTGTCGATAGTTGCTCAGCATTAAGAGATTAGTGTTAGAACTAGCCGACCTGGTGTCAGGATGATGTGACTGGGTGGGATATGATGCTTAGGTTCGGAATGATATGATCTACAGAAATATATCCCATTTGCTTATACCTGATCTGATTCAAGAATGTACTGTACACAATATCCTAGATCGACTTTTTCAACTTGAGAAATGGCCGGCGTCATTATGCCCTGTCAGTGATATACAAATTTTTTATTGTGACCACATACCTACCTAATATATTTTCAGTTGAACCTTCCTGAAACCCATCAGATATATTAAAAAAATGAACTATGATATAATCAGGTAGATCATATACTGCTGGACTTAACATTTCTTTCTGTTGCAACATTTTTCTAACCGTACCAGACAAAAGCTTTAAAACAACAACATGAGGTACAACTTGGAGACACTTTTTAAGATAAATAAAACGTATGTACATATATGACACATCACAGAAGTCATACAAATTAAATTTTGGGTAAGAAAGACAAAACAATAAATCATCAGTTAAACTTGATGAACCCAAAGAAAAATTGCCATCAACTGTCAGGTAAAAAACACAAAGTATATTTATATTAACAACCTTACAGGACACGCGGTACCAATGATATGAAAAAATGGGAACCAGCGTGGAAATGTGTGAACATGAAATAGAGTATATTTGGGTTTGGCTGACCAGGATTGGTTACTAATGTCAATTATGTTTTAGGAAAAAGAATCTTTTGCGACCTTATCCTAGTTGTAAGTGAAAAACAAATAGAGACATTGTTTTATTGATGGAATTTTAGTCCCTCAACAGCCTTGAGTCTGGAACACTCATTAATAAAATTAGCACCTCACTTTTTTGTGCTGAATTGAAGCAAATGTTTTAAGCACATGCAGGTCCAGAAAATGCCGCTTCTCATATCCTTTCCTCAACACAGAAGCTGACATCCAAGTTTCATCTATATTGATAAATATAAGTATGATCATGAGCACTCAAACATTTTAATCTATTGAATTTTTAATATCATGGTGTTTACATAGGTTTACTATGGGAACTGAATTAATACCGTGAGTCCTACAATATCTGAATTTGTCTGCGGCATTGTTTGAAATAATATATTATTCTTCTTTCGTTGGGCAGGCTGTTCGGTCCTTTGGGGGACTCATATTTAGTGGAAAGCTAACCTTATCTTGCCATACATTGTGATCTGGAACATTATTAATATGACCAAAAATAAACATTGCATTATTTGATTATGACCCATTAATTCAGGTAATTATATATTTTCGTGTGAACTATATTGTATTCTTTGGCTGCCATGTGTCCTAAGCTAATACGTAAATTAAGGATATATTCTTTTCTTAATTGTAAATCATATATGATATTAAAATCATGAAAATCCTTTATAATGCATTTTTAACCGTGTTGTCTTACGTTTATATAATGCCCAAAGACCAAACATGGAGGGATAATTACAGTTTGCTCTAATAAAAGCATTTGTGAATTAGTAATGTAGTATTAATGGAAACATAAAGATTGATATATTGCAGGATGTTTATGCTGCTTTCTGACTGAACATAGGTATAAGGGAGTTAAAATACATTGTGGAGACAATATCTACTCCAAAGAGTTTCACAGTTTTCACGGGGTATTTCGTGCTCTTCATTTATGAAATAATACATATTTTCAGCATTTCTACCAAGACTAATCCCTTGGAATTTCTGTAAACTGTAAATTGAATTATAAATCGCTAACAAGACTAATGGTCCGGATTTTGGAAATTAATCACTGGCTGCAAACCAGTGAAGTAATGTCTTCCTGTTATTCTATATAAAAAAAGAACGGGAGTTAAAAAAAGTAATTGCGAAATCACTGGATAGAGATAACAGTCATCACAGTCAAAACTGGTGTTACTTTTGAATAAGGTTTAGTGTTTTTATTAAGAATCCTGTACACTAAATAAGCTTTCAAATTTAGTCGACAAGCTAGAAATCTCCCTTGATTAGAGTATTTGTGGCAACAAAAAGGTCTCCATTTTAGTTAACCAATAACATCAGATGAATAATAATAATAATAATAATAATAATAATTTTATTTCAAACTTAAAACCAGTAATACTCAAATCGGAAAATTTCTATCAAGATCACAGTATTAGCTGTCGCAGAATAGAAACCTAGTGGGTTTTTGGACTAAATGAATAAGACAAACACAATGTGAGAAAGATGGAAATTTATTAGCAGCAGAGAGGGCGAACAGACCATAGAATTCCGACAAACAAATAAAACAAACAAAATAAAATCATCTCGTAGAAAGGTCCAGATTTTTACAAATAAACGTTTCCTTGAGATGATTTTATTCCTGTTGAAACCAACCCCATCAATAAAACCCTAGTTTGAAAAGGTAGCTGAAAAATAAAGTACTCTACGTGTTTATTTATTTTTTTGTTTAATTACTGGACGACCAAAGTTGGTAGGCGCCCCCTCTGCTGCTATTAATTAAAAGATTTTATCAAGACCCACACGATATCTTGTTCTTGGATCATGTAAATTTATTGTTATAAATCCATGCGGAGTAGCTTGCGCTCGTGAGAAGAAATTTCTGAATTTAATTATATCCATGTCACCACCACACCAAGTTTGATGACTATTTCTAAGTGTGTGTGTGTCTACGCCATTAAACACAACTAAAATATTGCAATTGTCTCTAATCACCTTCGGAATTTGTGTATATCGTTGAGTAATATAGATCACATCTGTATTTTTATGTCTACCTCGGGAAAATATTCTGGCTGGATTTGATTGTTTATCTAGCATCACATCGTCGTATACAACTAAATTATTAATAAATCCGTCTAAAATATCTACGGATGGTGCTTCATCAATATCGGTTATAAACTCTATAACATCATTACCTTCATCCAGTAATCTTGCGTTTTCATTGAAATCTTTAAGTACATCATAACATCGTTGATCATCAGCGGATGGTGCTACTAAATATAATTTATCCCATTTCAACCATCTCATTATCAAATTAAGTAATAACTGCGTCTTACCCGATCCAGATGGTCCTATGATAAGCATTCTGATGGAATTTGGTAACGCAGGGTGGTGTTTAACTGGCTCTAATTTTCTTGCCACTGAGAAATCAATTATATCCATATATATTATAACATGAGTTTATATTGCTTACGCTGTAGAGTTAAAACTCCAACTACTCATTTAGCTACGGTTGCAACAAAAAATAAAAAAATAGCGTATGGTGGAAAATGTTCTGTGTGCGGTAGGAAGAAATTTTCGTTTTTACCTAATAGGCGCGGTGGTGATATTGCTAATTTGATGTCAAAGTCGCCAGGTACTCCATGGGCTAAATACAGCGGAGAAAAACATCTACCAGGATATAATTATTGCGGTCCTGGTACCAGACTTGATATCAGGCTCGATAATCAAGATCAACCAAAACCAGGCGACGAACCAATAAACGCTATTGATCGAGCTTGTCACGCTCATGATGTAGCTTATAAAAGTAAAAATCTACAAGATAGACATATTGCTTATGTGAAATTAATTCACGCGCTAGATTCTATAAAAAATAAAAATATCAAAGAAAAATTAGCTAATTGGTTAGTAAGATCCGCGATGAAAAGTAAATTAGCGCTTGGGGCTGGTAATATATTAATGGAATCGATTTATTATTCACCAATTGGATACTGGAAGGGTAAAGCAGCAATTGGTAAACTTGCTGATGCAGCAGCGGTTAAACATTCTACTGCTAAAACGTGGTTATCCAAACAAGCAATATGGCAAATTTATCTACCACCACCGAAACGCATTCAGTACGCGTATTTCGATGTCAGTGTTCCTAATGAAGTTCATCAGGCTGATATTCTGTTTTTACCACATGATACTGTACGCAGAAAAACATACAAATACGCGTTAACCGTAGTTGATGTTGCAAGTAGATATAAAGAAGCAGAACCTCTGTCAACGAAAACATCATCTGAAGTAGCCGATGCGTTTGAACGAATTTATCAACGAGGACCATTACGATGGCCACAATTATTACAGGTTGATATGGTAAGGAATTTCTTGGTCCAGTATCATTGTTGATGAAACAACATAATACCAAAATACGACGAGGTCATACTGCAATTCACCGTGATCAGGCAATTGTTGAGCGATTTAATCGAACACTCGCTGAGCGGTTATTTGGATATCAATACGCGAGGGAATTTATTCAAGATAAAAGATCTCGCGAATCGGTTGCAAGATTATCAAGCGTGATAGCTGCATTAAATAATGAGATTACACGAACAACCAACATGAAACCCATTAATGCAATTACAAAAAAAAAATACCATTACAACGAAAGAATATTGAAAAACAAAACATATTGGGTGATGTTACAGTTAGATATTTATATGAACCGGGTGAACTTGAAGGTGGTAAAAAAAGAGCGACTGATCCTATTTGGAGTGTTACCACACACAAAATATCCACCGTGACAAGATTCTCAGGTAGACCTGCAATCTACAGATTAGATTCGGCTGCTCCTCAACGTGGATTTACAAGTGAACAATTACAAATAATTCCCGAGGATACACAACTACCACCGCGATCACTTAACTAGCACTAGTGCCAGCACCCAAGGCGCTGGCGCCTCTACGTCGATTACACTCGAGACAGGTCAACATGGTATTTTCTCGTGTATGACCGCGATTATTATCTTTTCTGTCTACGGTAAATTGTCTTGAATCATTACTCGAATATCTCCACAGCATTATACAATTACAACTTGCGCATTGATTATTCTGCTGCTGTTTTAACTCAATAATAAATTCAACATCAAGATCAAAGTCACGTTTATTTTTTTTATCAGATTGTTTGTATCCGATTAATTTTTTTCTTATTATATCATCATCGATGATGTTAAATTTATCAACGATTTCAGGAATTATGATTCTATGTAATTGAGATATCTTTCTGACCCTCGATACCGCTAAATAAACTAAATTTGACCACTCGATACGATCGTCTACAATCCAGACTCGTGTATCAGAAATAGTTAATCCCTGAGACGAGTCGATCGTCATAGCGTATCCCAACACCCATGGAGATTTGTCAGCGCGTAATGCATCTTCGATCACACTGATATCAAAGGCGACAATATCATTTAATACGAGATTCTGTTTCTCAGTCTGCCCTGGAATATCAACATTAATATTCTGTTTTCGTGTATATGATGGTCTATAACACAACGGTACGGGTAATTCTGAATATTTTTCTTTATGTAGCTGAAATAACTGCTGTTGTAAAGCGTCTCTGATTATTTTTCTGCTTGCCACTATCAAATCGTTGGGTCTCCACAAATTTAAAAAATCACTCATTGAGTTCTCTGAGATCACTCCGCGTATTATTTCACACTGAATTTTGTTTGATTGTAATCTGATTAATTTTTTAAACTCCTTTAAATTTTCATCGAGAGCTCTATGATCATCATCTATTTCTTCGTAATAATCCACGAAATTTTTTAACCAATCATGTGGAGATGGTCCAACAAAAGACGGCGGTTGACCATGATCGCCACACATTATTATAGCGGTATTTTTCGTCAACAACCAATCAAGAAACATTTTTAATGTATCCAATGACACCGTACATATCTCGTCCCAAATAATTATTTTAGGTATATATTTTTCTCCCATTCGTTCAGGAGTCCATGTATCCCCGCGCCACCGAAAGAAACTATGATACGTGCACGATTGTACTTGCCGTTGTTTCATCTCTCGTGCAAGTCTATGTGTGGGTGTCAGCACGATCATATCTGAATTTCTAAAAACATTAATTGCTCGAGTCGTTTTGCCGCATCCACCAGGTCCATTGAGATATACTGTCTTATATCTAGTTATTGGATCACTCAATGATGGCGCTTTCGACATTTCTGATATTTTATTACCCTCACGATAAAAATCTCTCATTGGAACATCTGCTGATTCTGTGTAATTGTGTAATATTTCTTTTTTTATCCTCCACGAACCCCATCGTTCATTATTACTTGTAAATTTCATAACAGATTCTAAATATTTACTCGAAATATAAAACGAATCTGTTGCGACTCTGACTGTGGTCTCAGGAAATCTATTAATCATCGATAATAAATTTATAGAAACATAAGCCAGCATGGAAGATCTTAGATGAGTATACTGTGGGGAGACGTCATTTATGTAACTAACGATCGTACCCAATTTTGTTCCGTCGGATAAATAAACACTTTCTCGATTTACAAATATATTTCTCGCTGTTATATCAGCGATTATAAAATCGTACTCGGCATCATCTAAAATTAATCGTGCGTGATGTCTTTTATGGTCATATGCACCACCTTGAGTAAATTTACCTATAATTTTTCTACCGAGATCTTTTGCGGTTTTGAGTTTAATCTCGAGAATTTTAGGAGCTTCTTTGATAATATCATCTTCGGAAACATCAGGACATTTTTCCTTAAACTCGCTAATAACTTCATCGAGATTGATAGAATCTGGCATGGGCAACCAAACTTCGGTCTGCGCGTGATATGATATAATCGCCTCACTGACCACCAACGATGTCAGTATCGCACAATCTAGCATATATCGTAATAAAACTATAGGTGCCCAACGTTTTTCACAAAAATTGTCTGCCAAACCAAACATAACAAATCTTGTGAAGATTTTCGTTAAACTCGAATGATTCAACACAAGCAAATCCAGTCAGATCAAAATCAGGTAATGGTCCATTAATTGCCACTCGCGTCATCTCGTTTGTAGGGTGACCAAATCTTTTAAAGTGTACAGAACAATCTCCGTATCCTAGAAAACTTCCCGGATAACATGCAACCATATCAATCGAAATAACATCATTGTAATTATATTTGGTATTCCACAATCCGCCGTGTCCGTATTCGACGCAACTTGCGCGCACATCTTCAAGTAAATCAAATCGTGTTGGTTTCCATGAATTTTTTCTCTGGCGAAATGAGCCGCAACAGATGGAACGGTAAAGCAATTAGTTAGTAATTTGTCAGTATTTTCCATGGAGTGCTTGCAATCTAAAAACTTCTCCGCGAGATTTTTCATCTCGTCATGGAGAGATTCTGTTCGATATATTTCACCATTTGGTCTAACAAACTGATCAAATTCACCTTCCTCATTACTTTTAAATAACCATACTGATACAGGATCGTTTTTACTTATTTCGTTGATAAAATCAAACATACTATCTGAGGGGTAAAATCTAACAGTTCGATCACGTGGAAATATTGTTACTGCGCTGGTCCATGTGTGCGCGTTATGATCAATAATATTTATTGAAGCTCCTTTCGATTTATATTTCGATTCGTACAGTACTTCTCCCGTTATTGTTGATACTGCTATTGGAAATTTTAATATTTTTCCTAGTTCAGCAACATCTTTTATTGTAGCACCGGTATCCTTAACTGAATCAGCCCATGAGTTTATTTTTTTACGTCTTAAATCAGTTAATCCGTTTCCACGCATCGCGTTTGTAAAGTGCTCTATTACTCGTTCGGCTACACAATTTATTTTTGAAAATTTCTTGGGTGTCAGTTTATCAACGCTGGGTTTTTTATTTATCTCATAGATTCCATAAATAACTGCTGTTACAGGATACGCTCGCTCATAATACGGTTTATCAATACCCGTCAATAGACCCGGTCTCTAATTTTTACTTAATATGGCAATTTTATTATTACCAAGGACAGGATCATATTTATCACGGATAATCCAACTACCTCTTTCTGTTAATACAATAAATTTTACTTTGAAGAAATATTTTTGATTACCCTCGTATTCAGTGATGTAGTTAATGATAGTTGCCGCTCGCTTGTCATTCATTGTGGCGTCCTTGACAGTATTGCGAATAATCGTGAACGTTGACCATGTATGAGATGCACCATCCGTGTAAAATTCTTTCTTGGCGTCGTGAATTTTCGAGATCAAACTTTTATTTTCGGATCAACCAGATCTCGTACTGGTAAGTCTGGAGATAATATGTCGAGGTTGAATTTATATTTAGCAGGCCTAGTTTGGGATAATTTCTCAAACTAGTTCATATAATTAAAACATATATTTAGATAAAAAATATTATATATACAATGTCTCAATGCAAATGGTTGATGATCGGTTATGTAAATCGCTGCAACAAATCCTGTAGAGGTGAATTTTGTTGGATGCACTTACAAAATATACGGCGAGGAAGCTTAGGACCAATACCATATCTGAGATGTGGTATTGGTGTGCGAGGAAAAACAGAATTATGTGGAAAGTGCGGTGGAAAACGGTTCAGGGAACTTAAAAGATATTATGACAAAAAAAATAATAATGGTGAAAACGCTATAAAATCCGTGGAGGATTATATATCAAGATTTCAGACAAACAATGATTTAAACAAATAATATTATTGTATAAATGGAGCAAAATATATTTGTCCCACATCCCACAATAACAAACTATGAATCAAATCGTAATGGCATGATTAGAAATTGTAGGTTGAAGAGACCGGTTGGTCATGTCATTAATACTGGTTATCTAGCATTCACATACGAGGGAGGAAAGAAACATTACCTGTGTCATCGTTTCATATTCGAATGTCATAATGGGATGATCAAAGATGATCTTGTTATTGATCATGTTGACGGGGATCCTCAGAACAACTCCTTATCCAATTTACAAGCTATCTCACAGGGTGAGAATAATATACGTGGTAATACTGGAAGATGTAAGACAGTTTCTAGAAGGGTGATCAAGGCCACAAACACAGAAACTAGCGAAGAAATTATATTTCGTTCGATGTGTTCTGTTGCGAAATATTTTGATATTCACCCGCATTCGGTACAAAAAGTAGCAGAAAATATATATAAAACCGCTTTCTCAAAAAAATATAAACAGAGAATCATCATCCGATATCAATAATTATCATAACCACCTTGAATTAATTTTTTTAATTTATGTCACAGTGTTTCCTCCATACACTACTGAATTTTTGATTATATAAATGGGAGATTACTTTGTAATATATAGTTTTCTTCGTAGATTTTTTATTTTTTATGATCGTAATTAGTCAGTTTAACTAATTACGTCGTAATTAATTACTCGAATAAGTATATTTATGGTTTTTAAATATTTCCCATCATACAACATTACGAGAAATCAGGGCAATTTTACAACCGCTATTATTGATCCGCAGGTAGCTGTATATGCTGCATTTACAATCAGCTTAGAAACCGTTGTTAAGCGCACATGTGTATTTCACAATCCGTTATCGATTTCGCAGGTATTTGCAGTCTGTTACGAAAAACGCCGTTTATATATTCAGAAACCGCTGTTATAATACAAAAACCGTTATTTTAATGCAGAAATAGTTATTTAAGTGTAGAAACTATTATTATTCAGAAACCGTTATTTTAGTGTAAATATATTTGAAATTAGTTCCTTTTCAATGATTATTAGCTATATATTAACTTCCAAAACATATGTTTGTAACAAGATTCGATGGCTCAATCGGTATCGTATTGGACTGTGTCGCTCGCGGTCCAGGATCGAATCCCCATGGCTGACAACTTGTCGGTGGTGTACGCATAATTGCGATTTTTATAATTAATTGGGGCACCGCCAGCCCCCTCTCCGCTCTCAGAACACCCTCCTACCATGTCAAACGTGGTAGATACATGTTTTGTATTTCCCACGGGTTGATTATTTGGTGGGTGGGTGTTCTGTTGAGCGGAGAAAATGGCCTCATTTCATTCATTACATCTCATCTCATTTCATTCATTCATTACATCTCATTACATATATTTCATTCATTACATCTCATTACATATATTTCATTTCATTATATATATTTCATTGCATATTTACTGAAATTGCTAAAGACTCGACTAGAGGTTCATTCATAATATATGTTTGTGTCGTCATTCATTGCATAATCTGAGCTCGCTAAAGACTCGATAGGGGCTCTTCATTCATTAAATGTTCTGTGTGCCTGGTGAACTTGGTAGAATGCGATGGCAATCTGCGAGTTCTTGGCTGTACTGTCCTTGAAACATCCCGACAAACTCGCTAAAGACTCGATAGGGGTTCTGTAGGGATAAAAAAAAAATTATTTTAAAGATTTATATATTATATAATGAACCATGAAAATATCAAAGACATTATTTCTGCTATCAAAAAACTAGAAGAAAACGGAATAAATATATCTGATGAACTAAATCCTGAAAAAATAATATCTGATTTTGAAACGTTAGAAGAGCTTAAGAATAAAAATAAGTACGTTCTATCATCTCAATACAAGTTCATAAAGCGGATTCAGACAGCTCTGTTTCAGTCACTGGCTATGGTGAGCGATGATCAAGTAAATGAATTTGTTCCTCTTTCTGTTACCGTAGAAAAGGTCAGATTGGGATTATCCAGCGAGTACGAAACGAATAAAACAATCAGTACCCGCATAAGATACTTAAGAAAAATGATGTCAGCAGGTAACGACCAAAGCAACCCTGTCTGAATTATTATTTATTTATTCTGAGATTATATTTATTCTGAGATTATATTTATCCTGAAATATTTTATTTATTCTGAATTATTATTTATTTATTCTGAAATATTGTATTTATTCTGAATTATTATTTATTTATTCTGAAATATTTTATTTATTCTGAGATTATATTTATTCTGAGATTATATTTATTCTGAGATTATATTTATTCTGAAATATTTTATTTTTTCTGAAATACTTTTTTTTTCTGAGATTATATTTATTCTGAAATATTTTATTTATTCTGAGATTATATTTATTCTGAAATATTTTATTTTTTCTGAGATTATATTTATTCTGAAATATTTTATTTTTCTGAAATGTTTTATTTATTCTGAAATATTTTATTTTTTCTGAAATATTTTATTTATTCTGAAATATTTTATTTTTCCTGAAATATTTTATTTTTTCTGAGATTATATTTATTCTGAAATATTTTATTTTTTCTGAAACTGATGGGTTAGTTGGTACTCAGATTTATGTAAAATGATCAAATTTATAACTCTGATGGGTTAGTTGGTACTCAGATTTATTATTTATTTTATTTTCTGAATTATCCATTAGATCGTCGGGTAAAGTTGCCTGATTCTCTAATTGATTTTAATTGAATAAAATATCAAAACCAGTAAAAATCGGTAAAATTAGCTCAAATATCAGTAAAATTAGCTCAAATATCAGCAAAATTACCTCAAAAAATATGTAAGTTTTTACTGATTTACTGGTTTTTACTGGTTTTGATATTTAATTCAATTAAAATCAATTAGAGAATCAAGCAACTTTACCCGACGATCTAATGGACAAAATCACCCAAGATGGGTAAAATACCCCTCAAAAAACACGAAATTTGTTGATTTTTCACTGAAATTCAGAAGAAAAAAAAAATATTTCTGATAAAATAAAATAAAATAAAATAAAATATTTCTGATAAAATAAAATAAAATGAAATAAAATATTTCTTAATCCACCCCTTATTTTATTCATTCTGGAATATTATTTTTTTAAGTTGATCGACTTTAATACAGGAGTATGCATAATTTAGAATCTGATCTCTGCTGCAAATGATCTCGATAATATGTTTTTGACGGAGCTCATCTAACTGTTCTTGTGTTAATAAGAAATCCTCGTTTCCGTATTTATCAATAACTAAATTAACGTTAAATTGTTCTGTATTTTGTGAAAACGCTGTTCTGATGGCGTTTTCAATTACTTCTTTGTCATGTATAAAAACCCTCACGTGCTGGTACATTATATAATATTTACTTGATTAATTAAGATTTCACATACAGATTTATCACAAGTTCTTCTCCACGTATGTCAATTAAGCGATTAAGATGGTCTGTGAGCTTAAAATTTATTCGTGTTAACATATTATTGTGACACCGCAGATACACAGGATTAGTTGGTTCTTGCACGATTAAACTTCCAGGGGAAACTTGTGGTGTAAATGTATATAAAATATATCCTTGTTGAGCCTGATTTGATTTACCGAGATCTATTTGATAGCTGCCATCGACTACGTCACAAACCAGATTGACCACGATCGTGTTGGTTATATTAACGATTCCCGGAGATACGTGTCTGCCGCAGCCATGTGGATCATTATTATATCTTAAAACAGCTGAAGGTGGTGGCAGTTTTCTCCACGCATCGAGTATTTTAGGAACGTTTTCGTTGATAAGATCATTGAGATTTTTTTTAACTCAGTTGTGTCAAATTCTGGTAATGTAAAATTTAATAATTCCTCGGCGTCTTTTTTTTGTAATGATTGGTAAATAGATCATTAAAAGAATAATTTAATCTTACACCTGTTAATTTACCTCCAAATGTAAGTCTTGTGACAGATCTACCAACAATTACTGCATTAGCATCACGAAAATCTGATATAACTTTATTTAAATGTTGTATTGACTCAATTATTTGTTGTTTTACATCATCGCTGTAAAATTGTGTAATACTAGAAAATAAATTCTGTAAAATTTTTAATCGAGCTTGATATTCATCCTTAAATTTTTTACTTATTGACTCAATTACTTTTTTGGTAATTATTTTATTGGAAATTTCATAATTAAAAATAATTCTACCGACGTGATCATTAGCGGAGTTTCCATTAAGATAATTTAATCCGCTTGCATAATTACTGACATTCGTAAGAAAATCATTTAATTTTGGTTCTGGTGGTCCTTCATACACTGGCGGAACATCCGGCCAACCTAGTACGGATCTTATCGTGGATTGATAAATATCAACGACGTAATCGGGAGAATGTATCTCAACCGTCGAAGATAGCGTCGGTTCATGAACGTTAATTGATATTTTTGCTTCTTTTCCGGTTATTGATTTTATTCTACGCTGAAATTCCTCATTGATATCTTCAATCTCATAACTACCAGTGGGTAGTCCAACATCTATCCAGTCAGGAGTACCATCTGGTTCGTTCTTGTTAGCAAATACGAGCGAATTATTTGCTGGTGTACCATGAAATGATTTTGATCTGATATTTGGCCAGCTGTAATATACCCGTAATTGAGCTAACGCTATTTCTTTTACTGGAATTGCAGTAGGAAAATTAATACTGAATTCAGGATTAGATGAACTTACCGAGATCATCGTTATCTTTGGCGGAGTTGTATTAGTCACGATCTGCTGGAGTAATTCTGTCATTATTAATACTTGTATCTTTAATACCGATACCTTCATGATGTATTTTAATCATCATTGAAAACTCGAAATCAGATATAATTCCATCACTGAGACTCGCTGATAACAACGAGGATAATTTCGAGTACGCTACCGTCGCTGTGTGTAGTTTTATTATGTAATCGGATAATTTTTCGTTCGTGCAGGTACATATCTTTTTTGCGATGATATTAAGCACACCTGCAATCGTTGTTGCTGCTGAAATACAAATAGTTACGGCTACTGGTGCCATCATTGTCACCGCTGATAATATAACACCGGTTCCAGCAACAACAGCGGATACTGAATAAACAATCACGTCGACGATAACTAATCGTCGTCGATATTGTTTTACTTTTACTGTATATTGTTCGACTTGATCTTTTAGCGCCGCCTGCCATTCACGCGCTTGATCGTACCTGTATTGTGCACCATCCATATATTTTTATGCAGTAAATAATTGAGGTGTTTCAGCTACAAATTCCAAACACCACCAGTAAGATGCTGCGTTTAATGTCTTATCAGCTGCTTCCAAAATAAATTCTTCTTCGGTTCCGCTATTTAAAATAACAGATACAACCCCACAAAACTTATCGGTTGAATGACGCCATGGAAACGTTGTAAATATTTCAAATTTTTCAGCACTGAACACGGACAACCTGTACACGCCAGTGACTGTTGCGGTATATTTGATAGTTTTATTTTGCTGCGACCATGTTGCAAATCCCGATGATACCGTGTATACGATGTTTGTGATATGTCCGGGAGTTATTCCAGCTGGAATTTTAATTAAACTGGTTTTGTTAACGATCTCAGGAATCCCCGCTACGATGTCTTGCTGTGTTCGTTTGATCGTGTCAATGTTGGTCTTGATATGAGAAAGTTTCATGTCAATGGTGTGCGGAGTGCCGAAGAATTCATCTACAGATTCATCGGTTTATTGAAAGTTTCTTCGAAGTCTTGTAAAGCGCCCACGTGAACATCATACTAAACCCGCAGCGTGGATAGTTTTCCATCCACGTTGTCGACCTATTTTTTTGTTGCTGCGTCTTCGTCGGATGTTGGATCTTTTAAAACTACTATTTTATTTCCGTTCATGCTGAGTTCACCTGTCATTGTGTCGCCGGTGTTTTTCACGCGATTAGCAACGCTTCTTGCAATTTCATCTCTGATGGTTGTAAATGATGCACTAGAATCTCTGATTCTGCCGCTATCAGTAAACACAGGAATATTATCTGTAACTGCACCTAGTACTCGTCGAACTATATCATTCCATCTGATAATGCTCGTTTTTAGTTTACCATATCGATCTTGAAAAATAACAACTTCATCTGGGTAAACTCCAGCCAGGTTCCTGATATCAGCAAGTTCATCTTTAGTCGCATACTTCGACAGATCAACATCGCCGGATGTTCTCTTAACGCGTGAGGATCTTCTTCCGTAAATATCAACCATTATAATAAGACCTGTTGTTTAAAACGCTTTACGTGCAACGAATCGGTTGCTTGTATAATCATGCACGACTTTATGTGGTGGTTTGGATGATTTTGATATAGCGTCGAGTACATAATTACTTCACGGCCACATATTGGCGGATCTGTCATTGTTTGTGTGGGTAGCGTTGAATACCAAACTTTTGAACCAGAGGTTCTTGCGTGGAGTGGTGCGACATACTTGATAAATTCAACGGGTGGAGCTAACCCGTATGAATCAAAATAAACAATTCCACGTGGATCAACCGCGTATGATACCCAATGAGTACCGGGTCCTGAATTCGAGTCTAGAATAATAATACCTGTTTCGAGTTTGTTTGGTTATTTCGGTTATTGATCTCGCATAAAAACACCTCTAAAGGCTTTTATTTTGAATCGTTTAGCAGCATCAAGTAAATAAAAATTTGATGCTGGAACGTCTAACGTGGAAGCCTCAGACCTCTTCCCCAGCGAGATCCGGGTAATCTTAGACCGCGTCCCTTTTTTTGTATCCATTTCCAGTTGCTTTCTTTAGAGCCATTCCAGCAGCTGTTCCAACAGCACATAACGCGGCTGCTTTTGCTACGGCTGGAGCAGCAGCAGCTATTAACGCTGGAATAGCCGCAAGAAGTGGAAATATACCACCGGTTTTAACCATGTCTTTGATGGCGCTCGGAGAAAGATGAAATTGAACTCCGGTTTTTGATTCTAGGGCTTTATTGAAATGTTTAATCTGATTATTTGTCAACGATAATTTGTTTGGACCACCACTAATCTGATCTCGTTTTAGTGATATTTTAGTTCCGCATTTGTTGACGTTTTTTGATTGAAGCTTTTTTACCTGACCAGGAGTCAGAGTAACATTAACATGACCATGCGACATTTTTATATAAATAATATTTTTCTAATTAACATGATTAAATATTTTCCACTGGTGCATCAACGACTCTCATTCGACCACTACCACCTTCAAGTAACATGGCTTTATCGCTAAGTATGACCGCGATTGCTCTATAATCAACACCACCTGTATTCAATGTTGCTTTAAGATGTATATCAACGACAGATTGTTTTGATAGATCAAGATGCTCCAATGAAAAATAATAAATCGGATATAAAATTCTGAAATCATGTTGTGATATTTGCAACCCAGTATCCACGTTTTGATCACGTCCTATGAATGATATTAAACGATGATATACACGTCCTATATGATTTTGTTCATAATTTAGTTGTAGATTCTCTGTTGGTTCTTGTTGTCCGTTTATCCGTAAAGAAATATCTGTGACATCTAGTTTATCAAATATCATGTGAGTACGTTCTTGATTACCTAAACGATCGATAGTCTGAAACGCAATAAAAATATGCCGTGGTGCAGAAACACCTTGTTGTGATGCTATATGCCATGTAAACTGACCGTTAACGTCAGTTTGTATACTATCTGTGCTTGTTGTTAACCATGACAACAAGAATTTACCACCAGTGTCCATGAAAGAAATTAATTTTTGTTCTTCTGCGATTGTTGGAGTCATTACCGGCATCCACAGTGAAAGTTTCGATAATACTACTTTACCAGCATCACCAGCGGGTCTCCACAGAGCATCGGTATCATCACCCTTTCTCACAAGAACCACCGTGTGTCTAGCTCCAAAAATAACCTTTCTAACATTTCTACAAAATCCAAAAATATGCGATAATGGAATTGTACATGAAAATCTTCTATCGTTTCCTAGCAACATACTTTTACGCGCCGTAAATCCCAAGTTGAAATTATCATTAGAACCACGAGCCACTGGCCACACATCAGCATCCGCGTTATCGGCAAAATTTCTTGGTCGTCTTATATTATACGGATCGCTTTCAGGGTGACCAGTATTATCTTTCACAAACATCATTGTAGGACCTGCTGATCTTGTATAATCATCAGAATATCTTGCTAATCCTATTATTGTTGTAGCAACGTCGACATCTTTCTGAATTGATTCAATATTTTTTCCATCGATCATGTAAGTGGCGCTATCAAACAGTGCCATGATCCCGTTGTTGACAAAACCAACTTTTACTACATCTGCGTAATTAGCATCGTTTGTTCTTACAATTGTACCTTCTACCTCAAGAAAAGCCTCAGCGGGTAAAAAGTATCTACTTGTGTCATGAACTTGTAGTTCAATTCTTCCACGTTGATTTGGTACTCGTGCTTCATAAGAATAAAACTGATAATCACGTACCGATTCATCTTTAAGGACAGGTGCCTCCATATCAAATGCTTCATCGGATACGCGCTTGAACATTTTATTATAATTATTTTCGTTTAACACGAAAACCGGGATTGGAAACTCCACTCCCTGATATCAAACTTGAAATATTATTCCCTGGTTCACCTGCTAACGCCGCTAGTTTTTGATTTGCAGCCTGATTTATTATTTTACTTACGTCTGCGGGCATCACCTCAGTACTTGGTAATTTTACCGGTTGTTGTTGAACGCCTTACCAGCAACATTTACAATTGCACTAGGAGCTTTATCACGAATAATATCAGTGGCTTTCATCGATAATTGTTTTGCAACGGGTGCTACTTTTGGAGCTATCCTCGTGAATAATCCCTGAATAACATCACCAAGTCCATCTCCGTAAGTAGCTCTGTAGATTGGTAATCGTGAGTTTACCGCTCTGACCTGCACAGGTTTACGATGATTATGATGTATGATCATCTTATTTAATTTGCTATTTATCTAACAACTAGTCATCAACAAGTTCATCGATAAGTTCTCGGTAAACGCCGATATCCATGATACCACCTTGAAATAATCACCGACAAATATCAGATGCTTCATTAATTATTTCTGGTGAATTATTTCCGGCACGTTTTCCTCCTATGAGAACCTCTAACCGTGACACATCATTAATGATATTATCAGGACATAAACCAGATCCTCTTTTAGGTTCATCTTGAGGTGTTTTAAATACTGGTGGTTGCATTACCGTAGAAAGTACTTCAGTGGTGACCGGGGGGTCACTTTTTCGAAATCCACGTGGTGATTCTACCGGTGAATATGTCATTGCCGGCGCAGAAATTTTTTTACGTTGTGAAGGTGGAGGAAGCTGATACTGGGAGAGTTGTTCTTGTTGTTTCAGTCTCTCTCTATAAAGTCTTTTTACTTCTTCATTAATAATTTCATATTTTTGACCTCTAGCTTGTTTTTTGTTGTAATATACGCGATATATATATCTAATAAGATTATCATCATTTACTTTTTCATGACGGGGTTTTAAAATACTAGATTTATTAAATATGTTATTTAATATTACCTCGGGTAATTGTTCTTCTTTAGTATTTCTAATTTCTTCAACAACCCCCTTCCTAAATTTTGCAATCAATTCTACGTTTTTTTCTACTAGTTCGGGTTCAGGTGTATGTTCTTTGTGCACGTCGGCGACTTCAGTACGAAGTTTTCCAATTTCTTCAAGTATTTCCTCGTCAAAAGTTGGAGGTTGAGCCGCAGCTATATCAACTGGAAGATCTCGTAAAATCTTCTTTGTTTGTTTAGTTCTTCTTGCTATTTTTTCGGTTTGTTCTGCTGTTTGTTTGATACCGGAAGAAGATCCTCTTTGATGACTGTTGTAACTTTCTCAGTAGCTGCAGTGACGGGCTTAAACAGTTTTTTAGTGTCCTCTTCGTACTCAACTCGTGCTTCTTGATGCGCTTGTAGATTTTTTCTAAATGAATCTCGCACGGGAAGAAATTTTTTAATTGCTTCTAATCGTTCTCGTGCTATTCTTGCAGTATGAGATTCTGGATGTATCATTATTTTGATATAACAATCTTTTAATTAATAGCAGCAGAGAGGGCGCCTACCAACGTTGGTCGTCCAGTAATTAAACAAAAAAATAAATAAACACGTAGAGTGCTTTATTTTTCAGCTACCTTTTCAAACTAGGGTTTTATTGATGGGGTTGGTTTCAACAGAAATAAAATCATCTCAAGGAAACGTTTATTTGTAAAAATCTGGACCTTTCTACGAGATGATTTTATTTTGTTTGTTTTATTTGTTTGTCGGAATTCTATGGTCTGTTCGCCCTCTCTGCTGCTTTATTAAATGAATTAATAAAGGAAAATATATGATGTAAAAATACAATGATTCTCTCGCGCTCTTAACATAATATTGACTCAAATCACTCTACACAATATTCACACATTGAAAATAAACCAAAAATATGAAATCGATGAGAAGTACAGATCCAAGAAACCTCATGGACTGCAGATACGCTTCAAGAGAGATTCACATCTCGAATATGAACTCCTATTAAGATTCAAAATAATCTTATGAACACAACGAAGATTCAAAATAATCTTATGAACACAACGAAGATTCAAAATAATCTTATGAACATAAAAATGCAATTGGAACAACAATTGAACCAAACGTATGCTTCTAGACCCCTTGTACAGTCGCACGATTCCTTGGGTTGGCCCACACTCTTATCGGCCTCTCGCACCCTTTATTGATCCACCACATGTACAGTAGTCATACGTATACACACGTACAGACAGCATACAACACCCTCTTGAATTTGCTACGTCTACGTCCGTGGCACAGACATACGTACATACATGCATACGTATCTACAGCACGCAGCCTTAAATACTCTGGAAATTCCAGACAGCTCTAACCAACTTTAGACAGCTTCAGACAGCTCTAGTCATATTCACAGTCACAATCACAGTGACAGTCACAGCGACAGTCACAATCAGCTACAATAAAACCAATTTGGTCATAATAATAGTTTCTACATAATCTCTAGATATATGATAATACTTTAACCTTTAATAGTGACTTGTAATTCAAAGTTCAAATCTGCGTTGTAATAAATGCATTATTACGCGATAAGATATTACAAACAGAATAAGCTTCGCATATCAAATGAAATGTAAATTTTACACTTACCCTATGGCTGGAGAACAATGGAGAGCGTACACTCCTTGACGTGATCCAAAATGACCAGTGTCCGTTTTAGAAATTGATCTTACTTAAATCCATAGGAGAGTGAGCAAAAGTGAGGGTAAAATACCCGTGCATATCTTAATGTTCCTTCGTCACAAATAATTTCTGGCGAGGAACATGTTAATACAGTCGCTTACTTGGAAAAACACGCATTCATCCTAGATAACGTTGTACGCATGTACAACGAGAAATAGTCAAATAGTTCTAAGGCAAAACCAAGTTATTTCTGTTACATTAGTATTACGATTATATTCCTGAAAGAAAACTATCTTTCTAAGCAAATGATGGTCATTTGCAAACATTTCCTGCGCTCTATGGCGCCTATCATATCTTCTTGCAAATCTAAAATCCATTGTTGTAAGAAACTTTACCCTCGTCATTGTAGAACATGAGAAATATGTCCTGCAAGGAGCACAATATATACCTATATAACAGTATTTGAAAAACAATATTTATTTACATTTCTTGAACGTGTTTTAAAAAACCTTTAAATCATATTTACTCACACAAAAAGAAAACGATATTTTCTCTGTATATCACTATTGTATAATGTATTTGAACGAATGACATATCATACCTACAAACTACAGCTTTTCTCCGCAAAGTCTAACATGAAGCTTGTAAGGATAAACTACTAGGATATCATTCAGACAAGCTGCTGTTTGCATCTTTTAACAAGCAACCAAACTATTTTCTGTGAGCTGTATTTTTTTATGTCTTAAGTTTGGAATTTGTCTCAGGCCAGATGTATCATATGATAATTATGAAAGACAACTTTTGAATTGTAATCTTTTTGGCTTCCAGTTGACGGATAAGCGTTCACACTAACTGGTTCACTTTAACAAAGACAAATATTGTTGCATCTAGCTATCCTTTTCTACAAATGTGTACCTACATGTATACATACATACAAACATACATACATACATACATACATGCATGCATGCATGGATGCATGCATGCATGCATACATACATACATACATACATACGTACGTACATACATAGATACATACATACATACATACATACATACATACATACATACATACATACATACATACATATTTTAAGTATATAAAATCAACATATGACAAATGCACTTTTAACAAACTTAGCGATTCACAATTTACGAACAATATTTTACTATTCTTTCCGTTTCTCACATTAAAGACAACGTAAACCTTTAATTTTATTTTTATGATGTCATTTCATTAAAGTATATACAAGACAGATCATATCAAGAATAGAGGAACACACAAACGGACATATTTGATAAAGTAAATAATTTTTGATCGAAGAGTGGGTAGAAAGAAGAAAAAAGTTGTGTAAATTGTTTAACAATATTGAATTTCTCTATTAATTTCCATTCTCGACTGTTCTAAGATCGTTTATATTAATGGTGTCAGCTGATGCTTCCTGACCGACGTTTCCGGATCATCCACCGCCTTCTGATTTTATATTCTTCAAACATTTTTCGTATGCAGTCATAAACCCAAACTCCAAAATAAGAAACAATGCTGGGAATATAAACAGAAATGTGAAATGCACCAAATGAAAACATAAAATTGAGAAAATAAAATTTAAAAATTGACAAAAAACAAACTATAGTTCTAAGAGGCAGTTAAAAGGCGTAGAAAATAACAAGTAAATTATCAATCATATTATGAGCTGTTTCAATTTCAGTTAGATCCCAAGAAGGCTAATATAATCTCTGTCAAATAAACAACATACACAAGGTGGAAAAGTTTTTTCAGAAACATTATAATGAATAATATGACATGTGATCTTAGTCAAAGAATATTTTTTAAAATTGTTTATATGACGAAAGAGAAATAAAAAGATTGAAGAGACTGGTAATCGATTGTAATACAAGAAAATCGGACTAAGAAATAAAATCAAAAGAAACTTTCTGGTTTTTTAAACTATGAAAAATACATTTCACCTAAACTACCAAGCTAAGTAAGGTATTGAATTTTGTAAATGTTATTCGCGGGGGAAAAAGGACGAAGAAGAAATGGAAGTATCAAAGTAGAAACCAAATAAGGAAATTGAAACACAATAACAGTTGTATAAATCTGAAAATGTATATTTCATGGTATAAAGATAGACGACAACCAATTTGTAAAAAGTATCGTTTCGTGCAAAAGAGAGAACAAAATATATTATTTAAATAGCTTGGATACAGGAAGTTTTATAAAGATTTTTATCTTTTAAAGAAAAAAAGATACAAAATTGTCTGTGTATACTGTTTACATTTTTTGGCATACAAAAACTATTAGACGACAAACGTGTGTTGTAAAGATGTATGTGGATGAGGGTCACGAGTTGAATGTTTGATAAATGGAGGTATGTTAAAATTCAACAAATTTCCAAATCAAATGTTAGTACCATTTCTAATGTATGCCGAGTTTGGTATGTGAGAAACATGCAAAAATATTAAAAGATATATATCACCAACCAATGGCGACAGCGTTATAATATACGACTGGAAAATAATAGTTAATATTTACAAAAACGAAACAGCTTCATGAATATGGAAGAAAGAGTTTGGTTTAGATAAAATAGGGGATCATTGTCACGTGACAAGAATTTCCAAGGCAATATCTCACTACAGTTATATTAGGAATAATTATATTTAAAAATAAAATACCGGCAGTAAATCCGAATCTAAGAAGCTGTGACGGCCATATAATAATAAAGGAAATATCCAACTATTCTAAGAACAGAATTTTCTGTATTGCAAAGATATGGAACAATACATACAACTACAACTAGTACAGTTAGAATATATTGATTGTTTTCAATTCATTTCAAGCAGTCATGGGGAAATATTTAAAAAGATGATTTTAAGATTACCAAGATATTTTGTGATAAGAATTAATAAGATTATAGTTCATTTGGAATAAAAGCAATTTTTGCTCAATTTTTAAAATGAGTCAGTAAGTGATGGTAATTGTAATCATGCTCTACATGTTTGGGATAAATTGATATGTGAAAATATATGAGATTTTCATAATCATGGCTAATATGTTACAATAGATGAACAATGTTAAATGAGAATAACTAACTCCAGCTCTTCATAAATCGCTATCATCAACTGCACGAGTCTTCAGGTCCAAATATGACTGACATAAATTATCAGGTATATAAAAGTATTTTTTTGAAGAAAAATCAATAAGTGGTGGAATATAAATGGTTGGTTAAAAGAGATGTACATGAGGTAATAACTATGAGAAAGATTATGATAAAAATAAAGGATCAAGTTATATCGTCTATTTGGATTTACGTGACGACGAGGGAGCCTAATCACCCATAAATATTCAACTCGATGTTATAAGGGCATATATTGGACAAAACTTGCCACTGAGCTCTGTCAACAAATACTTGTGATATATCGCTCAGTTTTGAATGGAACATTTATCACAGGATAAATCAACTGCATATTTCTTATTCATTAGATAGAACTTACATTCATTATGATTCTATTGTTAACATAAGTATTGATGGTCGCTATTCGGATAATAATTTTGTATTTTCAGCATCCGATTTGACATGAAATTTTCATTTTAACATTAAGCACTTGAGCGTGGATTGGCACCTTAGCATAATATTTCTTAATGTAAATAAATTATCAATTTCTTTCGTCAAAACAATTAAGTTGGTAATGTTACTATTCTGTTATCATATGATATGAATTTAATTCTCTTCCAATGATTAATTGTACCTTGTTTTTATTTACTATACTTACCCAAACATTGAATGAATATATATATATATATATATATATATATATATATATATATATATATATATATATATATATATATATATATATATATGTGTGTGTGTGTGTGTGTGTGTGTGTGCAATAAACTGACAACGAACAGTGCAAAACTAGAATCTAATTGGCCTGAGCGCTTTTCGATTCTTAATGAGTCTTTTTAAAATGCAAATGCAAAATATAGACAGGAGAAACAAATAAAACACAAAAACCGTTGTTTGCAAAACTTTACATGGCTGTTTCTACAGGAATTAAACCTTTAAATGTATTATGTTTCAACTAGTTTATTTCAACTTGTTGAGGATGCTGAAAAATATTTTTATTGACCTAGAAATCGATCAGCCATAACGATATATGTTCCTTTATGTAAATTTATGTATGCCCAAAATTATATCCCACATATTCCATTCTTTATAGTAGTAGTTATAAGCTACTAAGTAAATTTAGAGAATTATTTGAAATAAAATTTTTCGGCTGCAAAAGGTAATTTTATTTGTGCATTGTTGTCTTTTTCTAGTCTTATTGGTTTAAACAGTTTGGTTTCAGTGTTCTAAGGCGGCGTATCCAGTACGATTCCTTTTTTTTCCTGGTTTCAGAACTCCAGTTGGGATTGTGAGCAATTGCACTAAGTCTTATGTCACTCAAAGTGTGGCCAGGGGAGGAGAAGTGTTCTGCCACCGAGCTTTTGTATAGCTTCTTTGTCATCCAATCAGATCTATGAAGCTTGATCCTTTTCTGTAGCTTTTCAGTTTCTACGACATACTGAAGGCTACATCTCTTACCTGTGATGTGCTAGGTAATAGTTGATTTTCTGAATTTCTAGTTAATTTTTTATCATCAAAAGAAAACGTTCCTTCTTTGAAAACTTTTATTTGAGTGTGCTTAAAAAAAGTCTCCAGGACACAGGGACGTGTCAACTAAAGTGATCACAGTTGGCCTTTGTGTTGTTTTTTTTTTTTCTCTTTTATAACCAAGAAATAGTAAGTTTAAGATTGCTTAAAAAGCACCTATAATGCACTCAGTGTTTATTAAAAAACGTAAGACATAAAGGAAATCCTAATCACCCTATACTAGAAGGCAAAGGAAAACCCATGTGCAATCTAAGATTTTTTCACTACAATAACTTATTTTGTCTGGTTGATTTAAAATTGAGTAAAACTTTTGGCATTATCCATTCATTTGAAATTCGCGGTAAAGAATAAGTACAATTACAATTCATATGACTCTCAGGCCATGACCCATCCAATGCTTGTAATTGTTAGCTATGGTTTTTTACTTAAATGAAGGCTAGTGGTTTTGACATTAAAAAAATGTATACATTTTACTGGTCACGAAAATAAATGCCATTGTTTCATTAAGAATCTTTAAAAATTAAACAGAAATATAAAACAAATATAGAAGAAAATATATCTGCACTTGATGTTGGCACTGCAAGGGGTTCTGGAACTTGATATATGAACTGCTTTACTCAACCGAAAAACATGTCTTTATATACATTCAGCTATTGAAGTCATTAAACGTCTGCTGAAAAGTACCAGCACAACTGACTATCAGATGAAAGCAAGCGAACACAGACGTACGTGTTCTAAGTCACGTTTATATCATGTCTGTAGTATAAAATAGAGCACAAGTTACCCTCATTCAGGCATTATATCTGATCGTACAGCATGGTAAAAGCAATGCAATGAATATGCTCTCAGCCAGACTCCTTTTAATTGTTTCAACTGACTGTGTATGGACAGCAGTCTTGGAAGATGTGGGTTCAGCCGATCTTAAAGCTGTTCCTATTTGACTAGAGGATGAGAAGGCCAAGAAACCTCTTTTACAGAATGACGTTAAGTACTGATGTTACAAGTTGAGGAACTGAAAAGAAAATACGATCAACAGGAAAATGAGGGTGCTAATCTATGTACTTTTCTCTTAGCAATTTTGTGTATTTTGCCTTTTTCTGTCGTTCTCTATCCTTCTCTTTTTCTCTATCCTTATTTATATGTCTTTCTCAGGGGCCCCGAGTGGCCGAGTGGTCTAAAGCGCTCTCCGTTACGGATCACTGCCATCTCACCTCTGTCTGCGGCGGTTCGAGTCTAGGATTCAGCCAATGTGGGTATGTGAGAAAGCTTGCCAGTAGCTTCTCGTGGGTCGGTGGTTCTTTCCGGGGTTTTCCCGGGTTCTTCCTCCACCATTAATACTGGCCGCCATGTATAGCCTATCGTGTGCTGAAAAATGGCGTTAAGCCCCAAAAACAACAACAACATATGTCTTTCTCGTTTTCTTTATTCCTCTCTAGATGTGGTTTTGTGTCTTTTTCATGTATAATTTCTCAACTATATTTTTATACATGTAAAATTTCTTTCTTCTTTATTTTTTTTAAGCAAATAATTTCGGAATTTAAACTGGTTATTTCCTCTACACTAAACTTGTTGTCCTCTCTTAGTTAATTAACGCTGCGGAGTATAAACTTGGTAATGTGAGCAAAGTTTGGCGTCTGAAAGTATAGATGGATTCTTTGAATGTGACCCGATTATTCCAATAAGTAGGTGTTTTTTGTATATCATATTAAATGCTTTGGTGCCATGTTTATAAAGTTGGAATATTTGCTTTTCTTGACAGTAAATGATACGAAAAAATAAAGTCATCAAAATCCATTTATAGTACGTTATACTGTCCAAAGTTCCCCATTTTTTCTGACTTTTGGTGAATAAAAAAATGCCGGATAAAAGAGCGATAATTATAGTTTACCCTAATAACGCATTTCTAGAGAAGAAACTTAGTATTGATCGAGAAATAACGATTGAGACAATGTCAGACATATAGTTGTCATGATGCTTAGTGACAGATCGTTGTTATGTGGCTTGGTCAAGACAATGCCATATGCATATTTATCATGCTGCATTCTGACAGATCTTAGTTATGTAGTTCTTCATATACGGTTGAGGTTCATAATCTCTCTCTCTCTCTCTCTCTCTCTCTCTCTCTCTCTCTCTCTATATATATATATATATATATATATATATATATATATATATATATATATATATAGGAGTATTAAACAATCCTTACAGTCACGAATATGATTTAAATATAAAGAGTTACTGTACGATAAACTGGCACGAATTATCTATTTAGATATAATGTATACAACCTATTCATTACCATCAATTCTCTCTCTCTCTCTCTCTCTCTCTCTCTCTCTCTGTGCGACACACGCACGTCGATTGGGTCATGTTAATAATACTGCATTATTGGAATCACATTTTATATTTGCAAACATTCAACTTCCCTCTACGAGAAAATGGTGTCTGAAAGACTGAGACATTAAAGGTCGATTTCGACTGCACTATCTGGTAAACTGTTCTACCATCAACAGATATAATAAATGCAATGAATTCTATCGAGTATGTACGTAATTTATCTTTGTCTGTATTTTCACTTTAGGAATAATATACAACTGGGTCCACGGTTTGCAATCCATATATGTAATAAGGAACATTCTCTGGTGCATGCCTCTCCATCACCTATTTCCTGCCGACTGTTGGTCCTTTCCTGTTCCAGTATCCACTCAAAGCAGTATGCTCGATGAAAGACATACTAATTATCTCTATGAAAGACATATTAACTAGCTCGATGAAAGATAAACTAATTAGATCGATCAAAGACATACTAATTAGCTCGATGAAAGACATATTAATTAGCTGGATGAAAGACATACTAATTAGCTGGATGAAAGACATATTAAATAGCTCGATGAAAGACATACCAATTAGATCAATCAAAGACATACTAATTAGCTAGATGAAATACATACTGATTAGCTCGATGAAAAACATACTAATTAGCTCGATGAAAGACATACTGATTAGCTCGATGAAAGACATATTAATTAGCTCGATGAAAGACATACTAATTAGCTCGATGAAAGACAGACTAATTAGCTCGATGAAAGACAGACTAATTAGCTCAATGAAAGACAGACTAATTAGCTCGATGAAAGACACACTAATTAGCTCGATGAAAGACATACTAATTAGCTCGATGAAAAACATACTAATTATTTCGATGAAAGACAGACTAATTAGCTCGATGAAAGACATACTAATTAGCCTCAAATCAAAGATGAAGCTGCTAATTCCGAATAAGTCAACTTCCAAGACGAAAGTTACTCTTGGATGTAAAGGATCCTTGACAAACAAGTCTGCTGTCGTTGTGACTGAGACAAGTATGGCATCATTAACAACGGCAGCAGCAACATCACTAACACCAACAACAGTAGCTATGTGGGTGATTGGGCGTCATATTGGTTCCAACATTACTCCCGTAGATTACCATGAGGTCAATGGGAAATCCTATATTGAATGGGTCAATATGTTTATCAAGGGGATAATATTAAAGGGTACTAAGATTTATACGGTCAAACGGAAATGGAAATGTTCAATTTTGTATCTGAAATCCAAAACACAAGACATAAATGCAGCAACTAATTTTTATCACTTTCTAAACGCACCACATATACTAACCAGCACCCTCTTTTTGATTATTATCTGAACACGTACCCCTACCATCCAAACAAAAAGGGTATAATGTGTTGATACACACAACTACACACAAACATAATATCACACAAGGTAAGAAATTTTTCTGGCTCCTCTATTATATCCTTATATATAAGCATACACCAAAGGCGGTTAACGTAAGTAGTATCGCTTAACTGGTCTTCTTTTTCTAACTTCGTCACACGGTGGATCCATAGAGAAAGATCCGCTTCATGCATCCATGCCTCCACATAAATGTTTCTCTTCCATACCGCTGCGTCTGTTATTCTGATAATAGTCCACGATGCCTTCACAAACATGGGTTAGTCTGGGTTAAACAGCATACTGGAAATAATTGTTGATGACTCGACACTAGTCCACATCTTGTTTTGAGTTGTGTTGAGAACAAGTGAGAGCGTATGAGAATGCACTTGCATACATAGCCAAAAAGGATTTAAATGATCCACCAATCCAAAGGCGCTGTACAGAATTCAGTCAAAGAGCGCGGTTTCTATTCCAGTCAGAAGAGTGCGGATGAGTGACGTCACTGGATATATATAACCGCACGAGTGTTCCGACGGATTACCATTGTAAAATAGTTTGATTTATGTACCTCTAACTGAAACAACGAAGATGATGTACTAGTTCGCACCTGCTGCGGATACCTCGTATACTCGGAACGAGTGTTATTAATTACGACTACTATGGCAGCTGTAACCAGCATTCTTCGTCCGGTAGAGGATGACTTCAAGTTGGCTTTGGTTGATTTCCCGTCTTCTTTGCAAGAAGTTTTGCCTGCGACGGTAGTATGACCTTCGCATCCTTTTAGTTTGTTACTATTGGTGGACAATTTTAGAAAGAGACAGTAGGAAGAATCGTAAAGAGTTTGTAACAACAAACAGAAGCTGAAACAGCAGTTATATGACAACAGCATGAAGAGGGAAAGCAAGAGGAACCATTTGAAGGCCAGAAGGAAGGGAGTGAAAACGCTGTGCGTGCTACAACACATTCTGGCAGAGTTTAAGTATCTGTGACAACTCGGAATTCTCTAGCTAAACACAAGAGAATGAGACTTTTGCGTACCAAGACTACACAATTTTCCATCACTACATCCAAGCTCAATGCCACTCAGATTTCAAACATCAGTATTACTATCGCTGCAAAAGCAGCAACAGCAAACGGAGTAGAAAAAGGACTTGGCAGTAGAAATAGATTGAAAAGTTGAAGCCGAAGGTGTCAAGTCTGACCGTTTTTTATACACCCAACAGTCTTTTTAAAGCCACCAATATCTCTTTAAAAATAGATACTCAATGCTTTCCAAATCCAGTAAAACTCAAATCCCTTTCTCCATGATCCGAGGCTGTGTGCTTAAATATGTGGACCATATGTGCTTAAATATTGTGACCATATTGTACATAATTAAGGCAAAGAAACAACTGCGTTTTATTCGTTATATTCTTTTTTGAATTTCTGAATCATAATAAAAATTTCGTAAGACATATGCCAGAGTCAATTGTCTTCTTTCTTCCTGTCTTTTACATTCTCCTTTTTCAAATTTCTTCAATGGCATGGGTTCATCCTCTTTAACATCTTCTAGTTGTCTTGACATATTGCATTTCTTGTGTTCTTCTTTTGTTTCTGAAAAATGTTTTTCTCTCTTGACAGATATAGCAGGTATACTGACTTTTATGTCAAGAGTAGTAGTTCGTAGTCTTTTCGTAAGTTTACTTTCTGATGACTGCAAATCTATGACCAAAGGGGATACCTTTTTGACTCTTCCGTATTATCCGAGGCGCTCTCTCTCTCTCTCTCTCTCTCTCTCTCTCTATATATATATATATATATATATATATATATATATATATATATATATATATATATATATTCTGCGGTATTGTTTAAATGTCCAAGTGATAAATTAGGAACAACTTGGTTTAATTATACTACTCAAACTTCTCACGCATATTTACTCTATAATTTAAAACCCACCACTCCCGATTATTTGAGATTTCGTACAAATTTGTTTCACTAGTGGTGCCATTAAGGCGGTCCAGTCATTTAAGCGTTCCTATGGCGTCTATCTGAAGACAAAATATAAAAACATTCTAAATGTATTTTCTATCAAACATTATTCAACTAAACCATAGTTCACTCTCATTCTCTAGCCGACTGATTCGTGCACTGTATGTCGTCTGTCGCGGGAATAAAATAACAGAAGTCTATACACATTTGTTAGAAGCCAGACTCAAAGAAGTATTGCGATGATTTACTTCAAAGCATGTAAATTACATCATTAATTTACCCCATCAAACAAAACACTTTTTCGAAAAGTATATTTGGCGGATCCAAGATTCTAAACTCAAACCAAAAAAATGAAACTTCATCATTTGTACAAACAACGGACACTTAATTTACCTCCAAATCCCAATCTCCCCGAAATGTCAGTTACAAAGAGAATTACAATTGTTGATAGCTCGAACCTATTTGTCAGTAAACGGTACGGACAAGTATTGCAAAGTCTTCAAACCTTTCACCACAAATCTTTATACGAAAGTTAAACCGGCTGTGAGAGATTTCAACCCAAACTTACCAACAAAGACGCAACCGCACTGATGGAAGAAGAAGAAGACGAAGACACGCGAGTAGTGTTTCAAACTCCATCTGCATCACTACCAAGAAAGTTTGCAGCTTCCTTGTTGACACCCTCCTCTCCCCAAACAAGAAGATATAACAGCTTGGATTAAAGAGATGGTGTTAACACCTTCTTGAGCAGAAGAAAAGAAAGAAAGGAAAGCAGAAGTGAAAAAGACATCAAGAAATAAGTCACCAATTCACAAACGGCTCCTACTCCTGTTCTTCGTAGAACTCAGCAAGCCTTATCGAAACCAATATCATACCATCCTAAGAGTAGTATCGACCTGTGGCGATTTATTCAGAAGCAACCACGGACAACGCCAATCACAGAGACTTTTAGCGAAAATTTGGTACAATCCTGCACAGGTTGCTGGTTACTTAGGAATTTTGTCCAAAAAATACATTGTACTGTTAAAACGAAATTCGGAAGTGTCCATTTATCATATATGAGATAATGGTTTTAAGATGATTCGATATAACGTATACCTTACACAGACCCATTTGACGATTTCAGAAGTCAAACCAAAGTGTTTGAAATCGATCATCGATGGCAAGCCGATTAGCTGATGTCTCTCACTTGACAGCGTATCGTAGTTACAAATATTGGGGGGGGTGTCATCGACGTATTTTCAAAATCTGAGTTGGTCGTTCTTCAGTGTAATTACAAGCTTTAAAAACTAGCTATGAAACAAAGTGGTCGTCATCCTTTCAGGTGGCAAAGAGATAAAGACACGGAACTAACTTTCTCAAAAAGAACTGGAGAAAGAAATTTTTTCACCGCAGAAAATCTTGAAACGAAAACTAATACCCTGGATTGCTTTCAAAGAACTTCGAGAAATAAAGTGTGTGGAAATAGTTTACATATCAACGCATTCTCAAGTATATCAACTTGTTACCACATCTTATCATAGTTTACAGCTAATCTCACCATTGTAGCATAGGATGTGCACCCGAAGAAATGACCCCCAAAAACGAAGTGATGGTGTTATGTCGCTTGTTTGGAACGTCACTTACTCTCCAAAATAAAGAAATGTTTGCACTGGAAACAACCAAACGCACATACTAACTGGGCAACCAAAATGCTTCCTGTCACATTACAAGTGCTTTGACGTGATTCTCCCGTCTATATATTGGAAGACATGAACGGAGAAGTGTTAAAAGGAACATTTTACTTGCATAAGTTACGAGTGACCAAAAAGGAAGACGTGAACACTATATAAAAGTATCCTTTATCGAAGACAACGTAACGTAGGCAAACGCCGACTCAAAAAAAAAAGTGCGTTGGAAAATATTTCCACCTAGTTTTGATTCTTGGATTGCCGCTACACAAGTCATAGACGATCAAAAGAAGAATAAGTAAATATCATACTGTTAAGCACAGCATATAACATTCCTTCTCGGACTTCCTCTCTTCAAGATGTACAAAAACAACCTCTGTGGGTATGGTGTGGAGATCATGTGCCAAAACCTCAAATCGTCTTTCTCTGCTAATCTTTATGGTGCATTATGTCATCGGAGAGGCCAATCTCAATGTGAGTTTCCAACAAGGAGGAATTTAATTGTGGACACCTTTACTCATCAGTTGTTTAGTTGTCTTCTTCAGAAACATTCCTTGAAATATACTACGGACAGTAACAGCAACAAGTGAAGCCTTGCGGCCAAACCAGGCACAGTTCTTCGAGTCACAATAGCCGCATTATTCCTCTTTTGAAACATTTGGAAAATCATTCTCCTTTACCATTGAGTGACTGCTCAGAAACCACAACCATCAAACTATGAATAACCAACTGTGTTTAGCTCCAGTGAGTGGCAGTTTAATGGATGTGTTTCCCAACAATACCTTATGTTGTTTAACAGCCAAATTACCACAGTGTATACAGTTGGATTACGAAGCTCATTGGGAAGTTGCTTTTGGTAGAAATCATTCATGTTATATAAGCCCCCAATATCAACGACAGCAAAAACACTTTCCTTGTCAACATCTTGAAAGAATAAGTTGAAGAATAGTTAGACAAAAACGATCCTCTAATTTACGAATCAAACGACACATCACCTACGAATCCTCAACTTAATACCTATACATTGATAGTTCCTGTTCAGTAATATGTTAATACTCAACATTTGTTCCAAACAATTTCCACCATTTTTAACGATCAGTTTGGCAAAGCCATGATAAAAGCTCGCAAAATGTATTGTTCGAATACATTAAATTACTCATCACCGTTTTCATGGTTCGGACGGTAAATAATGTCCTTTAGATTTAGTCACGGTTTGTTTTCCACTTCGTATGGAAAGACGTTTACAAAAGATTTCTATGAAAGACATTTACAACAAGGATCAATTCTATATGTATTTTGTTTACCCTTTGGAATTTAATGAACGACCAAATGTATTGATTGTGTACTTGGATGTAGTCGAGTACAATGTGGTGAGAAGAAAGCAGCTAATTTGTTCAAATCATTCCTTTTAATGTGGATTATGTCATCCCTGTTTACGATGAAGGTGGAAACACATATCGCATTCACTGTGAATTAGTACATCATTATTATCTTCCTCTCAGTAAATAATATTTTTACAGTGTCAACATAAGTATATAAAAAAATGAACGAAATATTGGGTAAAAGATTTTATTCTTGAAAGGAAAAGTCTTGGTGAAACTTCATTTTCGAAAACAATTCAACAGCAAATTGTAATATGTATTCCAAAGATTCGTACTATAAAAAGGCATGGTTTAGGAAATATGATAAAATCAGCTTTTCATATGGCAGCATCCATCTTAAAACCTATGTTGTCTTGAAGATTCCATGCTTTAAAAGATGCTGCTTTAACGCAAAGGAACGAACTTCTTTGAAATGTCATCATCGACAAAGTCCAAACGATATCTGTCTGAGAGCAGGCAAAAATAAGTTGGTTCACACTTGAAAAGACCTGTTGAGTCAGTGAGAAACGCCTATAAATTTGCTTCGCACTTCTAGCCAAGGCATTACTATTTCTTCTATGCCACCGAAAAGATGAGGTAGAAAGAGACAAAAAAACACATTCTCTTTTCATAAACACATTAAGAAATAGAATAAGAAACAAAGAAAAACGGGAGCCGGCAGAGAACTGGATGTGTTTGATTACTAATTGGAAAAATCAAAAACATGATGCACCGAGACTCATGTGAATGTTATCATTTACAAATCAATCTATTAGCCATACCACCATCAGTACGATGCAAGAATCCCAATAGGTATAATTCTTCTGTGTCATCTTTGACTACCTCACATCAGTCCCAATCGATCAAGGATATACCAAAGATTACATCAGTCGAAATAACAGCCACTTGTACCTGAAAGTTAAATTTCTCAATATGGACAAGACCAATCCATGGAAAGATGCCAGAATAGCGCCCTTCAACAATAGTATGCATGCGGCGCTCGGTGAAGTGGGTTTTTGCTTGATTAACAAACTATTCAGCAGCAGTATGTATGCTTACTCTTACTAAGCACACCTGGAAAATCTATTTTATGCAGGAAAGAAGCCAAGAACACATTGATTGCAGATGCAGACCACAATATTTAATGACATTCTAAAGAAAATCAAACAAGGATGCAGTTTCAAACCGATGGATAATTTGCACTTGGAAATGTGTTTAAAGCCAAGTATCTGTAAAATGGAGTAGATGTACACGTGAGACTGAATCGAAGTAGTACAAATCCATCTAAGTCCCTTGAGCCACAACAAATTATTTATTAACAAAAGTAATAACAAAACATCTGGATCAAACTGATGTCTGTTCACTCTACTAACTGTTCTGATCATAAAGTTGCTTTGAGTAATCATTATGGAACAATGTCAATATTTAATTTAATAATCGAAATGCTTCAAACTGTATCCCATTACCAACAGCCAAACAGGTCTTATGAAGAAAGAAAAAATAGTTTTTGAAAACACGTAAATAAAATAATCTGAGACTGTATATCTATGTATGTACACTGCAGCAACATTAATGAACTTCTAATGTAGTATTGATACTACAAATATCATTTTCATTTTCAAAATAATTTAATTGTTGAAATGTATATAACTGATCTCTGTAAAGTTTTTTGTTTTATCATGAAATTGGACAATTGTCACTCGTGTGGATTAACGCTACATTAATTATGAAATAACTTTCACCTGCCTACCTAACCAATTTTTAAATAGTGGATGGAGGGGGAGCAACGAACAATTTATAATCATATTGTCCTAGTTTAATTGAAATTGACAATTGTTACCCAATATTTGAGTTAGGGAATGACAATTTAATTTTCTGGATGGTGCCTGTATAATGTTTCAAGTCATATAATGGCTATAATTAGTTCTTAACTCACACAATTCTGAGCAAAAGTATTTTATTCATGTTATATGGGAGTCAGATTTTTATATATAAATAAATCCAAAAATCCTGCCACCTTCTTAAAAAAAGTTATATGGTTAGTTCAATACTTGTTAAATTATCTCTAATTTTGTGCAAATCTTTCACAAGGAACGATGCTAACTGCTGTAATACTGTTGACTTTTATTAGATAGAAAAAGATTTAAATGCCAGCTATATCGTTTCTGGAGAAAGTGCGTTAAACTGCTGTTTGTGTTTATTCACACATTAACTCTTCATTTCTGTTTCAATACAAATGCTTTATGTAAATATCCTTTGGCTCTCCAACAGATCAAACACCTTCAGAATAGCCTTGCATGAATATACGACAAACTGAGAAAGCTAAAGCATGTTGAAAATAACATGAGCCCTGAGGACAAGAAGTGTGTGTGTGTTGGATTTCTAGCATAGCTTTAAAAAAGTTCCAATGAGATCTCTACGACATCTGCAGTGTGGCAGTTTATAGTGATGTCTAGCACTGGGGCGTCATGCCGCAGACAATATCTGACATGTAGTATCATGTCTCTCCCATTTACATTATCCTGACACAAGGCCAACCATTCTTAACACTAACCTCTTAATGATGAGCGCCAAACGAGGCAGCTGCTAGTACCGTATTTATGTCTTTGGTATGACTCGGCTGGGGTACGAACCCAAGACCTCCCGCTTCCGATGCGGTCGCCCCAACCCCTTAGGCCAGCGTAGCGGTAGGACAGTCAAGAAGAAATGAGATCTGAAATTGTGACCTACATATGGGTAAAACAAAACAAAAAAAGAATAATAATGGGGGAAATACAAGTAAGGTAATAAAAAAAATGGAAAGTTTAAATAATGTGACTTTCCTTGAGTAACAATAATTACCATATACTTTCCAAATGATTCATCAATGTACCGCAAGGTAATATATTTTATTGATTATTATGGGTTTTCGCATATTACCAAAAAATATTGGATTTAATGGACAATTAATGTGGCACAGCCATTGAAAATCAAGGCAACTGATCTAACTAAAAACAAACAAAAACTTAGGACCAAGATGAAATTCTGAGGTTGTTCAATGGGATTGAAATCTTTAAAAAATGCTATTGTAAATCATCCAATTTTAACTGACTTTTCTAAAATGTCTATGTATGTAATACTATACATGTATAGTGTTTAACAGCACATCAGCACAGTCAGACTATATCATGACAAGTTTACATGTGTCACGGAATTGTATAAATCCCTTTATTTGTTAAATATATGTACTCCTGTTTCGTTTTTTTGTTTTGTGTACAACGATACCCGAGGGTGGTTTATGCATATTGTACAATATTTCGAAATAATGAGTTCGTTTCATCCTAGGCCGCATGTGCTTGTGATTGGAAAAACCGATATTCATCAAGCGCACAGATGATGTAGGGGTACATTGTCTGTGTATAACTACCTCACCGTAGGACGAAATCTTTTCATTACGAACGTCTTGTCAGTGAGCGGTTGCTATCAACTACGCAAGGTATAACTGCATTACAAGAATATGTCTGGCAGAGGCAAGGGAGGAAATCTTAGGATATTTTCCGGCCAAGTCCAGCGTGTTTGCGTTGTAGACAAGGGACTGGATCACTAGTACCTCTAACGAGGAAAAACCCACAAAACAACTAGCAGCTCAAACGGAACAGAAATGTAAACAAACGACGACTTAGGATAGAGATTCGAGATATGGAATTTTTATATATATCATGGCAATAACACAGGAACGGAAATGGACTTTGACCTTGAAAGTTTGATAATTTATATGTAATTCTAACAAAGATTTAATCTGTATTTACCACAGCAGACATAACCGTCGGGCTGAGGAGAAACATCTTTCCCGTCAAAACCAGACGCGTCAGCTAGGTGGGTTTCAGATTGATTCACTAGTACATTTAACGACGTATAAACCACAAAAGAAATAAAAACTCAACTAAAGAGAACAGAAATCGAAATGAACAAGACCTGATACAGAATAATGTTTTCGAGATAAGGAATATTCTAAACCAAGAACGGAAATGGACTGGACACATGAATATGGATGATGTGCATGGATAAGAAATTTCGAAAGAAATGGTATCAATAAATGGATTTCCTGGTACTTCAAACGAAGTAAACCCCGCTTAGTACAGACTCTGTAACGGAGCCACCCCCAGAAAACGGACAATAAAGGAGGAGCTGGTTAGTCAGCAAAACGAACTAAAGGAAAGAAGAACCTGATGGACCAAGAGTTTGATGAATTACTTTCAGAATTGCTATAGGATTAATTCTTGTCTAAAACGATGGAATCTGATTACAAATGATATTTCAACTTGCACTTTACTACGAACTAATGACTATTTATAACTCAGCTCGGTTGAATTACTTTCAATTTAGCGATGCAACAATTATTGATTACTACTTTTTATTGATAACTAACCTAAATAATTTAAATGCATTTTAAAGTTTTAGAAGGGAATGACTCTCCCTTCTAAAATATTGGCATTCTCAACATACAACCAAGAACTGAAACACCAATAACAATAAGCAATACACGCACTTACTAAACGAAACACAAAGGACTTTGACACATTTTTATTTCAACATTAAATATTTTATTTTCGGCTTTAATTTTTTTTTCCAAATTCATTTTAATACACTAGATTTAGACAAGAACAAACAACTACAATGAATCTGATCTAGATAGAGCCGTCCTTACATCTAAATGGGAGCTACTACAACACAACACACACTAATGCACCAAATAAGGACAAAATGACTCTGGCAGAATCATTATAACATGAGCAACCACACAAAAAAACCAAAAGGAAAGGAATCCCTCCCTTGGACTTAATAGTCCTAAGGGAAGTTAGTACCATCCTAAGTTCTAAGCGAGGGTAGTTTGAAATCTGGTCCATTGCCCGCCCAGGCACAGTGAAGAGAGCTTAACTACATAAACTTTATTGGGATAACGTAAAACTCTGCAATTTAGGCCAACAAAACAGAGAGTAACCCTGACGAAATTACAATTATTTTATGTATTTATTATTATTTTTACACCAACACATCCAACACTAAAGGGGTGGACAAGGAAACAACGCACCACAAAACATTTTCAGAAAACCAGGGTGTCACTTCTAAGCTCAAACCAGCTACTGTACATGTGCTGGGATGGGGCTAAGAGGTGTCAACATTTACTTAAGGACTTGAAAATCTTCAGCTGTAGAGGTATGTGAGTTATTTATTAATTTCTTATGTATATTATAGGTAATAACTATTGTACTACCACATTTACGTTTTGTATATTTTCTATGTAACTCAGGCTTGCGTAGAATAATACAAATATTTTCTATTCTTGTATGTGACTTAACTAGAGATTTATTTTGCAGTCAAGTTGGAATTTTATTAAGAATCGTTTAGTACCATATAATTCTTGTCAGACACCAGTAGGTTCACTTCTGAACCTGTTTATTGCTTCGTAATGTTGTGCCAATAATGTAATTTGTATAGTTTACCGTATATAATATCATTACATGTTACCGTATATACCCATGTCATTCTTTGTACACGGTGCTAGATTTATTTTCAGTCGATCAGAGCTGACCATGGCAGCTGTGGAGCTGACCAAGGTGGTCAGGGTTGACGGGTACCAGCTGTAGAGCTGACCACAGAAGTTGACTATGACGGCTTTGGTGCTGGCTATAGTGGCCATGGAGCTGACGATGAAGCTGGCCATGCAGCTGATTGAACAATGTGGTGTTGGTTGGGTTGTAGGTGATCGAGGGTTGCTGACCGATTCGTGGGCACTGATTGCTTGATTGATCCAGTGATTGAATGGTGGTCAGCAACTACACATAATGCTGACTGCAAGATTGACCAGTGTGACTGGTAGCCAAATGTTCTAGTGAGGGAGTGTTTTGTGTAACTCCATACATGCATTTTTTTAGTCGTTAGCCAATTTTGGAGTTTGTTATACCCAGTGTTTTGGGACTGTAAATATATTTTGTATAATATCTGTCCCGTTGTCTCATCATTTTACTATCTGAGTAAAGTACCTCAGTCTGCTCTATGTGAGTAAAGTACATCATTTTTACTATTTAAGTAAAACAGATCATTCTTTTCGTTGTGTGAAATCACTGTGAATCATTAATCTTTTTTCTTGTACTGTGTAAGGTCATTTACTTGTATTCACATTTATGTTACATTATTAGATTCGTGTGGATTGTGTCAATTAGTCCAATATTTGAATCTTTTACATGCATGTATTAATAATAATTCTTTCTTCATTTAAGTCACTCATTATTAAACATTGTATTTGTATCACCATCAAAAGTGTTGTTATAAATCCGAAATCCAAATCGGTTATCTTGTTACATGTCCCAAATGAAGTACACATAAGAAATATAAAAACAAAAAAAGATAAAATCCTTAAAATAAAAAAAATGAAATTTCTTTATAACACCCACCATTGTTTAAAAACAACAATCTTCTTACCACAAAACATATCCCAGTGCAAGATCTTTTGACAATTTTTAGAACAGGTGGCTGTTAATGAAAAACTGCTCTTTGATCATGTACAGAAAATAGATTAAATAACTAATTAGATTTAAATATCAGAGCGAAAATTAAAATTGAAAATAAAATGAAGAAAGGAAAATATGTAATTTAAGTTAAGAAAACAGTTGGCTAAGGACTGATAAAAGGTTGTGTTGGTCAGAAAAATGTCAGAAAAATACCCTTTTACACTCAACATCTAAAATATAGCAAATGTCTACTCAAAGTAAAGGATGCTATATTACAAATCAGTATCCTTCATTAGTATATACTACTTTCTTCCCCCATTAAGGTTACATTGTCAGAATTGTGCTTTATTCTATGATACTGCACACCTTGATAATGCATGCACGTTCACAACATGTGTGCCTAAAAATAGTAAAGTGTATAAAGAACTACTTTGTAAACACTGTCACTCTTGTAGCAGAATTTAGGTTTCAGTTTCTTAGATTTGTTTGGGAATGAACTAAAACAGCTGTTTTGTCTGTTTGAAAGTAGAGATGATAAAGTGAACAATGTGGACGAGTTTACTGAATCACTAATCCAACTTTGAAACAAGCAAATTAATGAACCTGATAGTTGCAATGTCGAGAACAAATGTAAGAGATGCAATATTGAAAATATCATTCTGATCATTTAAAAAGTTATTTAGGAGAAATGTTTGTATCTTTCCATTAATAGAATGGTTCAAAATAGCATAGCATAGAAAATCATACCGAGGGCAAGGGCTATTCCATATCTATTAGAGACATATCATTTTATAAGTGAAAGTACTAAATAGTTATGATAAAATGCAACTGAAGGTTTTGGTAGAAAAGTGGGTGTCTCAGAGTCAATAAGCCAAGACGACGAAGAATTCTTATTTCTGCTGGCTGAATGGATTGTGACACACCAGCTGCTTTGCAATTTTCTTTTTGAAAGTGATGTCGAACGTGCAACAAAGTTAAAATTTTGTTGGGCGGAGTTATGTGCGCATTAACATTGTTGTGTATCGATGAACGTGCACTTGTATATTTATTTTGGATTACAGCATAAATTCAATACTTTGTTTCTTGTAGTGTATTTTTATATAATTAAGCCTTAGGTAGAATAATAAAATGAGTACATAATAAAAAGGTTACTGCATTCGTATGGGAAAATATGAAATCATTTTGTCAGATGGATACTGTTCCTGCACAGGTCGTGCAGCATACAAAAAAATTCGTATTGTCCCATACAAATGCAGTAACCTATAATTACTGAATATTTCTTTTTTCAAACTTCTTACTTCTGAAATTTGTAGCATTTTAGCATTTTTTAATAAATGTAGAATTTTCTCTACCTTTAGCAAACATACATGTACATATCAGTAAAAAAAAATTAAGGGTATTCATTATACAAATATAACAGATTTTCCATATTTTCTTCAGGTTTCTTAAGCAGATTTTGCATTTTTTGCTTCTCCGTGGCATGTAATAGCCATGTTGATTTTGTTTCAAGAGGCCCAAGTGTGCATCAGATTGCACACCTGGCTGACAACTGTCTAACAGCCGAATAAAACTGCAGTTGGCAAAGATATATGAGTCACTGAGATGCTTTAATTGAAATTTCTTCTGATCTTGATTGCATATGCTGTTAAAATATTGTTTTAAGGTTTCTCTAATTTCACTTACTTTGTCCATATTTTTGGATGTCACATCAAAATAATTTGGCCAAAACTGAATGGCCACCATGCCAAGATGCTTTGTTTCAAAGCTGCTTGAATTCTGTTCAGCACCCTTTTGACGAAGTTTTGTAAGTGGTGGATTGACATCATTTCTATAAATATGAAAGCCTTTGATGTCAAGATGTGTCAAATTTTGTAAAATTCAGCAATGTTGTCTATTTTTAGTAATGGTGGCCATATTTAATGATGGATTGGTCTGTGTTTGTGTTTTTCGGATTTTTAATGTAGTTTTAACAATCTGAGTCATATCGCTACTATGTCTTCAGTGTGGCTGTTTATAGTGATATCAAGCACTGGGGCATCATTTCGCAGACATGTGGCACCATGTCCACCCCGTCACATTATCCTGACACCAGGCTGACCAGCCCTAACACTAACCTCTTAATGCTAAGCACAGATGAAGGCTTTGTTATGGCTTGGCTGGGGTTTAAAACCTACGACCTTCTGTATCCGAGGTGGACACTCTAATGATGGATTAGCATTATCACTATAAATTTCAAAGGTCTTCAAGCGAGGATACATTCTATCAAAACTGATCAATGTCTATGTAGCAGTTTTTTAGTCGCTTGAAACTTTTTGTTCTATTTTTAGTAATGGCAACCATATCTGACTAGACTGGTATGAAGAGCTTTAAGCCATTATTCTTTCTGTGAAGTTTGGTGAATTTTTTTAAAAGGTTTTACATAACTTGTTTCAAGGCTTTTTTTTAGTAAATGTGGCCATATTTGAGAGTTAATTAGAATAATCTTCATAAATTTGTCAGGTCTTCATGCAAAGATGCTTTCCAACAAATATTATCACATTCAATTCTGCAGTTCTGGTTCAGAAGACATTGAAATGTTTATAATTTTAGAAATACCTGAAGATCAGCATCAGTTGTCTAAACATGAAGTCCTCTATGCCTTCATGCTTTCCATCAGACTGGGTCAAAAAAGTCTGTTGAGCAATTTGTGAGAAGACACTGATTAAATCCTTTTTTTTAGTAACAGTGGCAATATCTGATGGTGGATTCTTCATCTTAGAATGCTTGCTATCTAACTCCATCAAATCCTATGCAGCTGATTTGGAGACTGAGGCTGTTCATAGGATTCTCTTCTTTAATAGTTGTGGCCACATCTGATGGCAAATCAACATCATCTGAATAAACTTGAAAGGTCTTCCTGCCAAGATGCTTTCTGTCAAATTAGGTCAAATTCTCCATAGCAGTTTTGGAGAAGTAATTAGCTACCAGTATAAAAAATATTCACATAAATTCACTTGTTTTTCCCCCAATGGACACAACCTGTTGATACTAATGTGCTAGTGTTATTTTTGCAGCCAAAACAAAGATTTATTTTGCTTTCTTTTTTGTAACAATTGGTTTTATCAGCTCATTGTTCAATTTCTCTTTCATTCTCAACAGTTTTATTTATTTCCCTTTATCTCTTCCTTGTATTGTCTACATGCAGTTTACATATTCTAACAAAGGGATGCATCTGCCTTCTTGTGTCAGAAATCTTTCTTAAAATTCTGTATCATGCTTTTTCTAGTGTCTGTAAACCATATTTGATCATTGGTAACAAGTTGTAGGTTTCTATATTTATTCTCACTGATTAGGAGTCAATATCATTTATGACATTTAACAATGACTCTTCCTATGGGCCATGAAAACAACTCAGTTAATACAAGACCATCTTTGATAGACAAGAGTATCTGGCAACAACATCATCACTACCAATGATCTACACATTGTCCCTCCTTAAATTCTGGATGGGAGTCAGTTTGGAACCTTCCTTTCAAATCATAATGTATTGGCCCAACTCTTTTTCATTTAAAGCATTACAGTTAGCAATATTAGCTCAAATCTTTCTGGCAGATTGCAAAATGCTTGTCCTCTGGC
The DNA here is from genome assembly GCA_028554795.2 of Sinohyriopsis cumingii. Lineage (NCBI taxonomy): Eukaryota > Metazoa > Mollusca > Bivalvia > Unionida > Unionidae > Sinohyriopsis > Sinohyriopsis cumingii. Next base: position 156,406,479 of record CM068829.1, read on the forward strand.
AATCACTTTTCTTACAAATTGACCAACTACCTTCCCATGAACTCTGCATTCAAGTCATTTCATTTCCACACAGTTTTCAACTTTTATCCAAATTTCTTAACTTAAGGTTGTGATGTACAGCTATAATTTTTTTAATAATTCTATATATATGTGTGTGTGTGTGTGTGTGTGTGTGTGTGTGTGTGAATTAGCTGTTTCAGGCTTGTGTTGTTTTTTAACTTGATACAAGTTACATACAACTCCAATAGTTACATCACAGATTGTAACCAGTGAAATACCAATAGTTGGCTAGGAAGCAGAGCTAAATGTGCTAAATGCCAGATTAATTAATACATGATGATTACAGTTCTCACATATGTCATAACAGAGTGTGATAACTGAGAAAATGTGCTAAATGCCATATTAATACATGCTGAGTACAGTTCTCACATATGTCATAACAGAGTAAAGATAACTTTTTTAAATGCACTGCATTGAAGTATTGACCAATGATACAATGGACTAGAATATCACTAAAAGAAATAAATCTAATTTATCTCTACATGTCCGATGATTTAATAAGAGAACCAAAAGACCCCAGTATTAATCTTTTACATGTACTGAGTGAAATCAAGTGTTCATCTCAACCTTTGTAACGAGACATGATGGTTCAGTATATAGCATGGCATACAAGACTCATGACCAGCAAAAATTGAGTTCAAACCTCACCCAAACCAGGGTGGGCTGTCATGTCAAGGCACTCAATTCCAATAGCCTCAACATGATATAACCCTTCATGTGCTGATGTGTCATCACACACCACTCAGCCAATCCGAAGCTTTCTAGACAAGGTTGCTATACAGAGTAGGATCAACTGATCTATCATGTTCTTTTTGTGGCAGTTATGAAACCTATTAACAGACACTTGATTAGTCAATTACTTGCTTAATTGTTTTGATAGACAATCCCAGTCTCATATATGTACAAGTCAAACCAGCAGGTTTTCAAACCTTGTCTTTAACCCAACATAATGCACATCTACCATACATACTCACTTATAAGTCAAAGCAAACTGCAAACAACAAAGATCCTCATTGGCTGTAGCATGATGCACATGCATATCAGGGTCTATGTTGTTTGTTCTACCGATTAGTCCTATATAAAAAATGCACAGACTCAGATCTACCAGTGATTTATGTGACAGCAGATCAGGGTCTGTGAAGTTTGCAGTTGCACTTGACTTATAAGCGAATACATAAGGTTGTTGGTATGCTGCCTTATCAACAGGCTATAAAAGATCATGAAAATTATTCAGTGTTCTGATTACTAACCATTGACAGACCATACAAATCATCTTTTCATTAACATTAAATTGATACTTGCAAATTAACTCAATTTTTAAATTACCTTTATCTGAAATCAATAAAGTTTTCCAGACTTTTGGAGAGAAGAATAACTATAATTGCTGACTCTTCCATAAAAATCTTTATTTTGCACTAAATATTATACAGATTTTTCTCATTTTTAAAATTGTATAATTTCCTCACAATATTAGAAACTTTTCCCTGTGCTCTGTACCAATAAAAACAAAACTTTGACCTTAGAACATGCAATATTGACTCATTTTTCTTCTTTAATTAGTTTCAAGCTGAATTTATGTTTCGAAAAAAAGATATAAAAAGTAAATCTTCCAAACATTTAACTGTGGTTGAATATGAACAACATGTAGATCGTGACTAATGTGACTAAGTCACCGTGACAAAGTCACTAGGTTACATGGCAAAGTTGGATGACAAGTTAACTGTGTTGTGAGACAAGGAAGAGATGAAGAAGAGAAACCTTGTCATGGTGCATTTTATTTGTTTCTTGTTTTTTCTTTCTTCTTCTTCAATTACAGGAGGTTTCTGCGGATTTTTGATGATCTTGGGATGAAAATATGTTGACTTTTCTCCGAGTTCATATGGTCACCATGTGAAATCATTGGCTAAATACTTTCATAATGAGAAATGACCACATAAGTCGGATCCAGTAGATTACACACAACATCACTGTATGCCACCCATAGTAACTTATCCCAAACACTAAAACAACTACAATGAGTACATGGTCACTAATGTTCCGCATCACTGTGTCACCATGCACTATATCTAAACTGCAACTGTGCCATCAATTGTAGTCCAAGTGTATGGGGTGGGAAGGTCTGAGGAAACTCAGACTACTAAAATGACTGTACTTTCAACAACCTCATCAAATTCTGACACATCACTATATTTATTTTGCAGCCTAATTGATAACCTAAAACTGGGCAAGTTTCATCTTAATAATCTATTCCTTAAGTGGTACTGTTCTGTGACTGTGTGAGTAACAAAGTTATAGCAATTAAAACAACTACAGATGTGAATGGGAAAAGGTCATTTTGTAATCAATGATGGACAAAGTGTACATGGCTTCCCAAATCGTAATTCTGGCAAAGATTATCAGTGCATTCTCACAGATACAATTCAGCTGAAATCACCAGCAATGCACCAAAAATAGCTTTAAAAAAACAACAAGTATTGCACAAGTATGTCTTGTTGAAAAAAAGGCATAAACCTCAAAAAAAGAAAATAAACTCAGCTCATTTCTACATACTTTGCAACAAAACACTGTGATAGCAGCAAAAGCCGTTACTAAAATGTTAAAATTGTTCTGGACTATTCCTGCTTGTCCAGACCTGACCCGGATTTCCATTCTTTGAGACATGATACATTTTAGAGTTCAATCTTCATTGTATTTTGAGTGTGACTGCTTAGTGCCTAGGTAAGGGGATGTAAAACATTACTGCATGTCTAACTATTTAGTGCCTAGACAATGGGGCGTAAATCACCATAGTATGACTATTTAGTGCCTAGACAATGGGGTGTAAAGCATCATAGTATGACTATTTAGTGCCTTGGCCATGGTTTATAAAGTATAATAGTATGACTATTGAGTGCCTAGGCAATGGTGTATAAAGTACTACAGAATGACTATTTTGTACCTAGGATATGGAGTATAAAGTACAATAGTATGACTACTGAGTGCCTAGGTAATGGTGTATACAACACAGTAGAATGGCTATTTAATGTCTTGCCAATTTTGTAAAAAAAACACAACAGAATGACTATTTAGTGCCCAGGCCATGGGGTATAAAGCATTATAGAATGCCTATTTAGTGTCTGGGCAATTTTTTTATAAAACACTATAGAATGACTATTTTGTGCCCAGGCCATGTGGTATAATGCACAATAATATGACTAATTAGTGCCTATGTCATGGAGTATAAAACATTATAGAATGACTATTTAGTACCTAGGACATGATGTACAAAACACTATAGAATGACTATTTAGTACCTAGGCAATGATGTAAAAAGCACTATAGAATGACTATTTATTGCCTAGGTCATGGTGTATAAAACACTATAGAATGACTATTTAGTGCCTAGGCCATGGAGTATAATGCACAATAATGACTAATTAGTGCCTAGGTCATGGTGTATAAAACACTATAGAATGACTATTTAGTGCCCAGACCATGATGTATAAAACAATATAGAATGACTATTTATTGTCTAGGCCATGGTGTATAAAACTTACAGAATGAATATTTCGTACCTAGGACATGATGTACAAAACCCTATATATTGACTATTTAGTACATAGGCCATGATGTACAAATCACTTAAGAATGACTATTTATTGTCTAGGTCATAGTGTATAAAACACTACAGAATGAATATTTAGTGCCTAGGTCATGGAGTATAATGCACAATAATGACTGATTAGTGCCTAGGTCATGGTGTATAAAACACTATAGAATGACTATTTAGTACTTAGGACATCATGTACAAAACACTACAGAATGACTATTTAGTACTATGGCAATGATGTAAATACACTAAAAAATGACTATTTATTGCCGAAGCCATGTGTATAAAACACTATAAAATGACTATTTAGTGCCTAGGCCATGGAGTATAATGCACAATAATGACTATTTATTGTCTAGGCCATGGTGTATAAAACTTATAGAATGAATATTTAGTACCTAGGGCATGATGTACAAAACCCTATATAATGACTATTTAGTACATAGGCCATGATGTACAAATCACTAAAGAATGACAATTTATTGCCTAGGTCATGGTGTATAAAACATTATAGAATAACTTTTAAGTACCTAGGCCATGATGTACAAAACACTATAGAATGACTATTTCGTGGCTAGGCCATGGTGTAAAAAACAATACAGAATGACTATTTATTGCCTAGGCCATGGGGTTTAAAACACTATAGAATGAATATTTATTGCCTAGGTCATGGTGTATAAAACACTATAGAATGACTGTTTAGTGCCTTGGCCATGGGCTATAAAACACTATAGAATGACTATTTATTGCCGAGGCCATGGTATATAAAACACTATAGAATGATATTTAGTGCCAAGGCCATGGTGTATAAAACACTATAGAATGACTATTTATTGCCGAGGCCATGGTATATAAAACACTATAGAATGACTATTTAGTGCCTAGGCCATGGACTATAAAACGCTATAAAATGTCTGTTAAGTGCCTAGGCCACAGGGTATAAAACACTATAGAATGACTATTTATTGCTGAGGCCATGGTATATAAAACACTATAGAATGACTATTTAGTGCCTAGGCCATGGGGTATAAAACACTATAGAATGACTGTTAAGTGCCTAGGCCACAGGGTATAAAACACTATAAAATGACTGTTTAGTGCTTTGGCCATGGGCTATATAACACTATAGAATGACTGTTCAGTGCCTTGGCCATGGGGCATAAAGCACAAACGTATGACTAATAAGTGCCCATAGTATCTGCACACTCTTCCATTTGTACCACCCACCAATTTTAAAAACAAAATGCATCTGTGACATAAAATATGCACAAAACTTAGTCATTAATTCATCAATTTATAATTTCTAACTGGATTGTTGCCAGAGGGTCCTTAATACTGTCAACTTATTCACATTTCAAACTAAATGAAAGCTCTCAATGTAAACAAGCATACAGGCTGCTCACTGTCTTTTTCTGGTTGTAGAATAGTCCATTTCATTCAAATATGTGTCGTCTGCATCCAATATTTGTAATGTCTGGTTTAAATATTTCTGGAACAAACTGAATAAATAAAAAGGAGGAACTTGATACATGTGTTCAAAGAGATTAACTCCAAAACTTATGGAAATACTGAAATTATCAAAGACAGTGAACTACATCACATCTTTTGGTGGAAAACATAGACCTGAAATTCAAATACAGAAACCATAATACTAAAGAAACTCCCATTTGATTCAAACTGCCAACAAGCTGACAGAAAATCTGGGACCCACTGGTAACAATCAGGTTACAAATTCAATAATGAAATGACTAAGTTTTGTGCATTTTTTATATCCTTGATGCCTACTGAAATCTAGTTGGGGATACAAACAAAAGGGAAATGAAGAAAATATTATAGCCAATAGGATTTGTGATTATTTAGTACCTAGGCCATGGTGTATAAAACACTATAGAATGACTGTTAAGTGCATAGGCCACAGGGTATAAAACACTATGGAATGGGTGTTAAGTGCCCAGGCCATGGTGTATAAAACACTATAGAATGACTGTTAAGTGCCTAGGCCATGGGGTATAAAACACTATAAAATGTCTGATAAGTGCCTAGGCCATGGTGTATAAAACACTATAGAATGACTGTTAAGTGCCTAGGCCATGGGGTATAAAACACTATAGAATTACTGTTTTGTACCTAGGCCATGGTGTATAAAACACTATAGAATGACTGTTAAGTGTCTAGGCCACGGGGTTTAAAACGCTATAGAATGACTGTTTTGTACCTAGGCCATGGTGTATAAAACACTATAAATGACTATTTTGTACCTAGGCAATGTTGTATAAAACACTATAGAATGATTATTTTGTATCTAGGCCAAGGTGTATAAAAATGACTATCTAGTGCCAGGAAAATATGGTGTAAAGCACCAAAGTATGACTATTGAGTGCCGAGGAAATGGGATGTTAAATACCATAGTGTGATTATTGCATGACTAGAAAATTGGATGTAAAACACAATATGCAGAGGAAATGGGATGTAAAACACCATAGTATGACTACTGAGTGCTGAAGAAATGAGATGTAAAGCATCATAATGTGACTACTGCATGCCTAGGAAAGGGATGTAAAACACCATATGCTGAGGAAATGGGATGTAAAACACCATAGTATGACTACTGAGTGCCGAGGAAATGGGATGTAAAGCATCATAATGTGACTATTGCGTGCCTAGGAAATGGGATGTAAAACACCATAGTATGACTACTGAGAGCCCAGGAAATGGGATGTAAAGCACCATAGTATGATTATTGAATGCCTAGGAAATGGGATGTAAAACACTATATGCAGAGGAAATGGGATGTAAAACACCATAGTATGACTAATGAGTGCCAAGGAAATGGATGTAAAACACCATATGCCATGGAAATGGAATGTAAAAACCGACAGTAAAACTATTCAGTGCCTAAGCAATGGAATATTAAATGCTATTGTATGAATATTGAGGACCTAAGTAATGCTGTATAAAAGGACTATTTAGTGCCTAGAAATGAGGTGTAAAACAACAGTATAACTACTGAGTGCCAAGGAAATGCAATATAAAGCACTATAGTATGACTATTGAGAGCTGAGGAAATGGGATGTAAAGCACAACAGTATGACTACTGAGTGCCTAGGAAATGCAATATAAAGCACTATAGTATGACTACTGAGAGCTGAGGAAATGGGATGTAAAGCATAACAGTATGACTACTGAGTGCCTAGGAAATGCAATATAAAGCACTATAGTATGACTATTGAGAGCTGAGGAAATGGGATGTAAAGCACAACAGTATGACTACTGAGTGCCTAGGAAATGCAATATAAAGCACTATAGTATGACTATTGAGAGCTGAGGAAATGGGATGTAAAGCACAACAGTATAACTACTGAGTGCCTAGGAAATGCAATATAAAGCACTATAGTATGACTATTGAGAGCTGAGGAAATGGGATGTAAAGCACAACAGTATGACTATTGAGTGCAAAGGAAATGGGGTGCAAAGCACCACAGTATGACTAATAAGTGCCTAGGAAATGGGACGTGCCTAGGAAATGGGAAGTAGAGCACCACTGTATGATTACTGAGTGCTAAGTCAAATGTGGTTCAAAGCACTATGCCAAAATACACTAATAAATGCAGATGTTTAAAAAAAGGTTTAGAGTTACTATATCAGTACAATACCTAAGTAAATATAAAACTGCATTCATTTTTAAAGCAAGAATGACTAGGACCTTTGAGCATGGTATCTGAAAAAATACTAAGTACACAATACCATCAGATGATAATAAAAATGGATGTTTCAAGAAATTCTACACACAAAAAAGAACTATCACAAGATATACAGATAATTACAACATTCATATTTAATTTCCTCTGACTCTGAACTTTAAAGGTCATCGGCCATCCTCCAACATTTTCCTATTTATATCAGATTTTCATTACATGATTAAAAATAGTTATACTCACACAAAAATAAATAAAAAATTATCAAGGGTAAAGAAGAAATAATAATTTAATTACTTGAAATATATGTATACAACGCTGTTACTTCCCCTTAGTTACGATTTCCCACCTATAGAGGACGCAACCGGAAATGACGTACATTTATCCCTACAAGACGAAGTACATGCTTCTTGTTGTTGAAAAATAAAACACTATAAACTATGGATAGGGAATATTTTAGATGAAACTAATGAAAACTAATTTACTGTTCAGCCTTATATTGGTATGCGTGCAAGACGCACTAGATTGTGTTGCTTTCAAAACTGTTCCATGTTTCAATTTATTTCGAAAATTCCTGTTAATACAGGTAAAAAGAATCAATCCTGGCTTCCGTGTCGGCAGACTTTATAAAACAAAAAAGATGAAAGAAATCGGCACACTTAAAGAATCCAAAGGAACCAAATTTTACTTCCTTTTGTCAGCCAACTTCAGAAGAAAAAATCGGCACACTAAAAGATACCAAAGTGAATTTTCCGGGGTTGGTTTGCATTGTAATAAAATAAACTATGTATTTGATATCCTGTCGGTAAGTTCAAACAATGAGTTTATTGCTCCATGCCAGCTGTGTTTATCACCCGGGCTTCTATTTGTTTGCCATATGTAATCATAATTCATGCTTTGCAGGGCAAATATTATACACAATAATAACTTGCTTTAATAATACTTTATCATTTGCACTCACATTGAATGTATTTTAAAATAATGATTCTTTTTTGGTGGTTTGTTTGCGAGATACGGACTTATAGTTAACCTGGATAGAATACAATCTGGGTCAGTTTGCAATAAGTAACTTGTCATGCGTAAATGGCAGGTGCCTTCAAGCAATCGGGTGATACTTTCGTCTCATTTGCGATTTTGTTTTTTGACATAAGCGATACACACTACACTAAGGATGCATACGCAAGCCGGCACCCACTACAAATAAGGAGTTCGTGGACATATATTTTTAAAAAATAATTTTCGCATAATGAAAACAGAAGGAATATATGATAACAATGCAATATTAATTTCTTTCATTTTATTTTCAAACAAGTTTATGTTTATCAATTTATTTTGTACCGTGAGTGTGTATGTGTGTGTGTGGGGGGGGGCACAAATTAAACACAAAACTGTTTCCTTTCTAATTTGTACGGAATAATGGAGGAAATATGATTGACAATACTGACAAGTAATGACAAGCTTTCAATTTACTCGCACAAACACTAAGACACCTTGAAAAATAAAAACAATAAACTGGTAAGAGCTTCATATTGTAACAACTAAATACTGACAAAATGCTCAACATCATTCTTCCCCCCTTCTCTCTCTCTCTCTCTCTCTCTCTCTCTCTCTCTCTCATGTGTAATCTAGTATGTATTGTATGCAGCTGTGTTACAACGTGAAGCCTAAAATTAAGTATATTTGTTATAATATCTCATGTACACTACCCTTAGCAAAATGTATACGTATTACGTAGAATATTATCTGTTACATACTTTTGTTTTATAAATGATTATTGATAATTTGACAGGAAGACTTAAACTGAGAACATCATTGTGCAGATGCATATATTTGTTAGCATAAAAAATGTATATAAATATTTTAATTAGAACAAGCAAGATATGTCAGTTTGTGTTTTCTCTCATAAATATGTATGTTACGAAGTATGATTATTTTCTTTCAAAGCATATCAAAATAGTTTGTTTAAATTTAGTTTTTTCCCCCCTAAAACCTATCTTACATTGAATCTGCTCTTTTGTTGAAGAAAATGAACGTACAAACTATTGTTAAGTTTGGCCAAATTGTATTTCGAGATGGGCCGAATTGTCTTTGGGCCAAATTCACTATAATCCGGCATAAATGATACAAACTTTCCCATCCCTCCCCTATTGGATCCCACAGATTAAATACACTTTTTTCTGGTAAACATGGTTTTTTGGAAAAAGAAAGAATGCCTTTTCCCCATCATCACTATTTTGGTTACATCCGTATGCAACACAGTGCACCATATTTGCAGTACAAAAGCACGATCGTACGCTATATCACATAGACATTTACGTGGGGAAATTATGCACTTGAACGGCTAGGTTGAATAGAAGGGATAAATATACGTCATATCCGGTTTTGGCACGCGGAAACTACCGATTGTTTACGGAGATTGCCGAATCATTTTTTCATTTTATAAAGCGGAATTTTAAGTCTAATTAAACATTTTTATGGTGTGCTTACATAACCAATGCGTTTTGTTTATAACTATAATAATATCACACGTTTGTACAATATAGGTGGCAGGTGACCTTTAAGCCAAACATCTTAATTTGGTATATGCAATGATCTACATTTTGTAAAATGAAAACTTATTGAAATGTACAAGATTATACACAGGAAAGATTTTCAAACATGTGTGAGCATTGCCAATAGCAAAATATTCTGAGCAGCTGAAAGGTTCTAAACCATGCCCAAGTATTTAAAGATGGAGAGAAAGGCAGAGAGACAAAGAATGGACAGCAGAACAAAGCACTAATAGAATCATGACTTTTAAAACAGGCGTAACCAAAAATCTAGATAATGGGATGACTTCAGCTTCCAGATCTGTACCAATCACACTCAAAATGACTTAAATGAAGTTTCTTTAACTAACTGATATTGAATGGCATATTAGCACACATACATGAGTGCTGTGTGCTATAGCAAGGGGAGTAAAGCACCTTGCCCTGAGACAGAACTCAACCAAACATGAGTGCTGTGTGCTATAGCAAGGGGAGTAAAGCACCTTGCCCTGAGAGAGAACTCAACCAACCTCCCTGGTCAAGGCAGGATTTGAACCCACAACCCATGAGCCCTGTGCATTCATAACCATGTCACTGCATCTCCAGACTTAAATATAAATATGAAAGGATCATAAATGAGTACCATGGCATAACAATGCTGTATAACTAACTCACATGCTTATGCTTTTGGGGGGGTGTCACTGAAACTTATAAATAAAATTAATGTACATGGTGTTAGAACTTCATTTTTTCAGCAATAACAGACCAATTTGAGTGGTCAAACATGCTGTGAACTGTCCTTAGGTCCCCAATATGTCCAGAAATAAGTTGCTCCAACTCTCCTTTCTTGAAGACATGATAAAATCGACAGAGTTCCTGCCTGGTTGCATCAGACGGACCTGGACCTTTCTTGCACATATCTATACCTTTCAAGTGCTGAGAATTTTTAATGAAGAGACTCTCACCAGTATAGTTGGTGTTCCTATGTAAATTATTATTGTCTGGATGTGAAGTACTTGGAGGATTGTACTTGACATTCGGCTCTTCTGCAAGTGGAAGCCAAGAATTACAAGATTCTGATTTTGTTTTATTCCCCAAGTATTCTCTTTTTGAAAAACATGAAATATCAGGATTTTTCTCTTTGTGACAATTTCTACTAATATTAACATTTTTCATTTCTCCTTCAGGCAAACGGTACAAGCTTTCACTGGTAATGTTTTTATTTCTAGCAAGTGACTGGCTTGAATTAATAGTTCTGTTTGTTTTCCCAGTTTCACTTATTTTCTTACCCACTGCTAATGAATTAGACATTGATGCAGTAGAAAGACATTTTTTGACATCCTGCTGACATTGTAAATCAGGCTGGCAGTTATATTCCATTCTTTTTTCATTCCCTGATTTTCCTACTTCTTTATATAATCCCCAGGACCGAATCTTCCCATTATTTATATTTTCAGAAATTCTTTTTTCATTCCATTTCATATCTACATCAGCTGCAGGAAGAATTTGGCAGTGGTCCTTTTGATTTGAGCCGGTCACAAAATTATCATGTGGACTACTTTCATCTAATGCCAAGTTAATACTTCCTAGCATAAAGTTTGAACAATGAAAATCTTCCTCATGTGTAATTGTATCGTTGGGTACTAATATATCCTCTTGATTGATGTAGAACTTTGGTTTCAATGATCTTTGGCACTCCCTCTCCACTTTGACTATAGATTCCAAAGTTTGTTTCTGTACACTAGCTTTATTTGAATAAATGTACTTGTGGTCACTTGTTACTTCTTCTTTGTTGTTATGATTATGGTTATTCATTTCATTCTGATCACTGTTACCTTCCATGTTTGACTCTGCTGATGCCTCTAAGGTTCCTGTCATAACAAAATCCTGAATACCACTGACTGGTTCTAAGTTTTGATTATTTACTGGAAGGAAACTCTCCTCTGCATCAAAAGTGCTCTTCAAGTTTGACAAGGGGCTCTGACATTTCTCCTCACTAACACATTGCAGACTAGCTTTGTTTAATGATGCATCGTTATGACTCAAATATTCTGTGTCTGTACAGTCATCACTCATGTCAAGAACAAAGCTTTGACGGAATATTGGGCAGCTGCTCAATGGAAATTCCCTGACTGCAAAACTAAATGGATTTGGAAATGAACACAAATTATTTGACAATGCTGCTCTATTTTCAAAGTGTAACTCATCTGAAAATAAACATGAATCATCTTTTAGTTCTAATCTTTCCCCTTTCTTTCGGCAAGTTTTCTCTATATTATTTTTTATTTTGTTTTCCTCAATCTGATAGTCATCATCGAGAAATTTCATGAATTTCATCTTAAGGATCTCAAAGAGTGATAATCTGTGCTTCTTCTCATCATTTTTGAAATGAACACTTTCACTTTTAGATGAATTAACTATTTTTCTGGGTATACCACAGTGAGATGACATCACAGGGTAAAAAACTTCGTCTCCCTGTGCTTCAAAGTTTCCTAAATCTAAAGATTTCATATCTGACTTCATAAACTTAAAAAAAGAAAACTTCTCATTCAAAGTATTGCAGTTTGCACCCTGAGTGTTTTCAATTAAAAGAGACTTTTCATTTACAGTTTCTGATATTTCTGCCCAATTTTTTGATGAAAGACTTTTGTTCTGTGTTGTCATTTTATCTGAGCAATCAAATTTACTGCTTGTTTCATCAAAAATTATCCCATCTCCTTCAGGATGGGACCATCCGTAGACATTGCCATCTTGAGATAATGACTGTTCATGGCAAATACAATCTGCAGAAAGTGCTCGAATGGAGACTTCAAGTTTACGACACTCTTGTGTTATTCGATCCTTGTCACAACTGAAAGAAACATTGTCATGAAGTTTGTAAGAATTGGTCAACACTGACTTGGACTCCTGGGAAAGACTACGTTTGTAACTATGAGCATTCCTGTACTGCACTAAACTCCCAGAACTATTTTGTAGTAGTTGGGTTGACTCCTGTTGATCATGAAAACAACTGTCTTGAAAAGATGGTTCCCCTGCATCATCATCCTCACTGACAGAACTGGTACTGGAGAAACTTTGATCAGACCCACGACTTTTCATTTTACTGTCTACAAAAAAAAAATGTATCAATATCAAGTTGATTATTAAAACATAAAGGGGCAACTCACTATAAAATCTCTCAGTACACAAGTGATCCACCTATAATGAGGATAGAAATAAATGGAGTACTATAAGCAATGTTGTGAAGTTTTGCATCCAAAACGTTACAAGGAGGTACACCTCCTGGCCCCCTCCCTCCCCAAAGGGAAGTGAAGAGTACCATACCTTACTGAGGGGTTTAGTCATCAAATTACTACTAGCTTTCCAAACATACCATATGATGGAGGTTCTTAGTAAACAGTCAGCAATCTTTTCTTCACCATCAAACATGTCCCCAAAGTTATGCAACCTTTCTCGGTTGTGAAATTTGTTTCCTTCTTTATTTTATAAACAGATCACATTTTCATACCACCTTTCCAGTTCAGTTAAAACCATGAATATGATAACTGCAACCTAGGATTATGCTTGCATTTTTTCTCTGGCAGTCATTGATCTCCATGTCACATGTCATGTCATGTAAGGTGCTGAAATTACTGAAATGACATTTATTCTCTCCCCACTATCAGTATTTCGTTTAATGATTTCTAACACCTGACAAGTGCTAAGTATGACAGCTACCAGTCTGTCCAAGCCACACACCAATTTCAATATCCCTCTAGGCACAATTATGCATGCATGTGGTCTCTTGTCAGAATCATTGCTTGTACCCTTGAATGTTACAAGTCCCAGTCTAATTTAGAACATTTTTTCCTCTCTAATTTTGGTGGTGATGCATGAGTTAGATTGAGGCATTCTGGGTATAGATTTAGAGGAAATTGTTTATTCTTTAGAATATTAGCATTATGGTGTGGTTGTCAGTATGTATTTTGGCAAGAGTGCACACTGAGTGGTGCTGATCCCAAAGTGAAAATCTGTGACCCACTGAACGTTGTTTACAGTCCAGCCTCTCAAAAAATGACGGATAACTTATAGCAAGAATGTCACAGTGAGTTCATCCTCGAAGATAATTTAGATTACATATTATTTATTAGGAGCTGGACATATAGGGGAAAGTTCATTACTGACAAAGAAATGTACCAACTATACAGGAAAAATAATTGTAATCTGAGTGCATATGCACTGACCAATTTCCAGGGAAGTGAAGTTCTACAGATAAACCATACTGAATGGTACTGGCATATGGAAAGGAAACTGGAATATTTAGATGTAAATTGACTACATTTTAAATTAATTATCACACACCATTATATTAAACATGTGCAATCTTATTTCTTTTGTACAACTTCTCCCCCTTTAAGTTTGTCTTCGTAAGGAAGTTGCCAGTGGAATGGGGAGGGAAATGTTAGATTGTGCAGACCTGAATGCAACACTAAAACCTATCCTCAGGTAATGATACAAGTGTTCCCTCACTAAACATGGTTTATGGAATCCATAACACTGCACTGTTATAAGTGATGCCACCTATAGCAAAGGATGTATACATAACTAACAGAAAAAAGGCAGGGAGCAGTTACTGAAAGTGCAATATAATATCTTTCCTACATTAACAAAAGTAAAATCTTAAGACTTCAACTAATCACCTGTGATAGGCCTAAATATATATATTTGTGCTAGCGCAAGGATATTTGTGATGAGGGGTGAATGGGTCTTGTTGGGCACTGGAAAGAAAGCAATATCGACCATCTGGGGCCATCCAAACCCAGGAATGGGGTCACGTGACATGTTCAGCCAATGGAATATAGTTTGTGACATGTTCAGCCAATGGAATATAGTTTTAAGGTGTACGAATATATGGGTCAGCATCCTTGGCGTCACTTGCAAAAGAATTCTTGAAGATATGGGTAGTATATTCAGTGAGCATAATTTTTACATTTTTCTTCTTTCTAATCCTAATTGTTCCTGTTTCTTTGCACTATTATTCCTCATAATCGTAAGGATCATTTTCTTGCTCTCACTATGGAAACAAGAAGTTGAGTTGATTTTTCTTTTGTACATAGCGATCGTCTAAATTTGGAAAGACAATGACAAAAGCACTTTTTATGGGTCATTCCCTTTGTAAATGGCTAGATCAGTATTTAAGGTTCGGGACGGATCTTAGACTAGTTTCGTCTTTTAACATAACAGAAGTTTGTAAAGTAAACATGAAGGGTGTCAGAGGGCGCACAATCGACAAGTTTTGCAACATGACATGAATAAAGTGTGCATAAGAAGCCCCGACATTGTAATTCTCCTGATTGGGGACAATGATGTAAACACCGATACATCGCCAGAGGTAACTGCACATAAGACGGTTGCATTGGCTATGCTTTTACATAAGAAATATGAGATTAAACAGATCATTCTGTGTCAGCTTATGCCGAGATTATTATTTCACAAGGGGTCTTTTATGAGTGGCTTCCCATGTTCTAATGTCTTTAGTTATCTGCTCACTTTGGGAGATAACAGGCCAGGTCCCATAACTGTCCTCGTTTCCTTTTGCACTTTTGTATCAGCCTGTTGACTGCCATCTTCTATACATATGCCATTTTGCTAATAACAAATTGGTCACACCCATTATAGCTTTCAAAAAAAAAAAAAAAATATATATATATATATATATATATATATATATATATATATATATATATATATATATATATATATGGTAACCATACATTCATCAGTTTGCCAATGACAATTTGTTTGTGCATTTTCCATTAAATAATAGCATGCCTTGTGCATAGGTCCATACAAGATAGTCCATATTACTTGTTTCTTACTATTTACTATTATGTTCAATACATTATTTTTTCTAACTTTACCAGATCATACCAACCAAGCGCAAAGCATCAGCAGGGGTTAAACGGGCTGTAAAGAGGGTTAAGTCCAACGGTTTATGGATTAGGTCAGTTGACCACCATAAACAGCAGCATGGAGCTGGAGCAACACATGCAGATACAATTGACAAAGCTACTGTTGACCGGATAACACAGCAGGTGGTACAGCAGATTACACCAGTCATCACCACTCAAGTAGATAGAAAGTTGGACCACATCTTGGAAATGCTGTATAGGGCGACTCGTCCGCAACAACCTGCCATGTTGTCACGGGAACCGGAGCAAGGGCCATCTGCCTCCTCCAGCGCCCAAACAGAAAGAATGTTCAACAGTCAGTCGGGGGAAGACATTGCACAGGCTACCTCAGCCTTAACAGGACTCTCTCATACAGGTATAGGTACTCTTAAGTGATTTCTTAACACCTATTACTACTTTAGATACACAAAATCAATCCAACTTTGTAAGCATGTCATATGATATAACTGCCTCTATAACTGAAAAAATTAAGCAGCAGATTTGGGCTGGGGCATACATAGATTCTCAAACTCTTCTTTCAACATCCACAGATAATATATATACAGTTCAATATCACATCAAACACATCTGAATTGAACCTAGTCCCCATGGCCATGAAATCCCCACTCTCGATCAATCATAGGTTGACAACATGGAACAGATTCGCTATAATATTATGCATGAAATCCCCCAGGTTGAGCACTGTGCTATCTTGCCACATGGAAATCATCATGAAGTTGTCTGAGTGCAGGGCTCATTGGAGATACTAATGATGAGCAGTTTCATCGCATGATAGAGAGGGGAGAGGCAAAGTACAGTTCCACCCACCTTGAACTTTACATGCGATATGTTCTTGACAGCATTGGTGACAGGATGGCCACCAGCACTGCCACATTACCATCCTCAGTCTCCCCCGAAAGGGGCCTGCTTTAACCACCATAGGGGGCTGCAGTGTTCTGCAGGGCTAGCAAGTAAATACCAGCGTAATTGTTTCAAATGCTTGGAAGCTCATCCCTTCACCAAATGCAAACTGCCCATTCAACACCCATTCAATTGTTGCCAAAATATGCCCCAAAACAGGCTAGACCTGATAGCATGTAGCCCTTTTGTGGTGGCTACAAACCTACTCATTCCTAAGGACCTACAGCAAACTCCCTACAACACAGCCAGCAAGGGAAAGAAGACCTGCAAAAACTGTAAGCTTCCTACTCCTGTTAAAGCTGACAGGGTACAACATTGGTTGAAAGTGTACAACACAGCCAAGATAAAAAGTTTGATACATGGATTTACACTTGGATTTAATCTGGGGCACAAGGGTTCTCTGTCACCTATTCAAACTCATAATCTAAAATCAGCCATACAAAATCCACAGATTGTGCAAGACAAAATAGACAAAAAACTTGATGCTGGCATGTTTGCGAGGTCTTTCAAGAGCCACCCTTTCTCACTATTTCAAATATCACCCCTTGGCTTGGTTCCAAAGAAAACACCTGGTACTTTTTGAATGATTCACCATTTATCATATCCTCATGGGCCTTCTATAATGATGGCATATCTCTGGGAAAAAGTGTTGTTCAATATCAAACTGTGAAACACACTATTGCAATCATTAAAAATTTGGTAGAGGTTGTGTTATGGCAAAAACTGACATAGCTAGTACCTTCAGAATTGTTCCACTCTGCCCAACTCAGTATCATATGTTTGGCTTCTCTTGGAATGACCTGTATTATTATGATAAGTGCCTTCCTATTGGCTGTAGCTCCAGCTGTCAAATCTTTGAATATTTAAGCACTGCATTACAGTGGGTTGCAGGACTCAAATTGGGCACTGACCACATGGAACATGTTTAAGATGACTTCTGCTGTTGGAATCAAACTATAACACCTGTAAGGAAAAATTTGACAAATTCTTAATTCTTTATTGCAGATCACTGACCTTTTTGGACTATGAACTGGTTACAATCAAGATGGAAGTAAGACTTCCCATAGATAAACTCCAGAACTGCTACAGTCTGATACCACTCTGCCTACAAAAACCAAAAATGATGTTCCATAGCTCCAATCCATAATTATTACACTCAATTTCATGTGTGCAGTTGTCCTGCCAGGCAGAGCTTCCTTGAGAAGGTTGATTGATTTGACAGTGAGTGTGTCAAAACCACATCACTTCATGCACATTATGAGGGAGGTTCAGGCTAATCTGCATCTGTGGTGCACATTCCTGCGAGAATTCAATGGTATATCTTTATTCCTCCCTGATCGCTGGCTGGACTCTCATGCCATTCATTTGCACACCGATGCATCCAACACAGTTGGCTATGGCAGGGTAATGGGCAGCAAATGTTTCTATGGTGCATGGAATAAAGAATGGTGAGAGCCAAATATCACAGTTCTTGAGCTATATCAAATTGTTCAAGCCATCAAAATTTGGGCCCCTCAACTTGCAAACAATTGCATTTACTTTCACACAGACAACAAGGCACTGGCTGATATTGTAAATAAGCAAACCTCAAAGAACCCTGCCATTATGTTCCTTGTTAGAGATCTGGTCCTTGCATGCCTCAGATACAACATACTGTTTCAAACCTGTCACATGCCAGGAAAGAAAAATGTTCTGGCTGATGCTATTTCTCGATTGCAGGTGCACAGATTCCAAATCTTGGCTCCACATGCAGACCCAGAACCAGTGTCAATACTGGCACTTCCCAACTTGATTCACTAACAAATACACTTGCTACTCTACTGGATAGTACCTCGACAAAAATGTCAAAAGCAGCATACCGACGCAGCTGGAACATTATCGAACTTTCACGGCAGAATATACCTTGGAAACCTCAATCCCAGCCTCTCAGGCTAATTTGGCACTTTTCATTTCTTACCTGGTTAACAAGCACTATGCCTCAGCAACAATATCCTGATATGTATCTGCCATTGGGTTTGTAGACAAAATCAATAATTATGCAGACCCTACAAACTCTTTCCTAATACAGAAACTGCTGCAAGCATGCCACAGGAATAGTTTCTTGTGATGTGAGATTGCCAACTGACAAGTGTATTTTAGAAAAACTTATCCATGCTACAACTGGTACTATAACTTCTTGATACAAACAGTTCCTATTTCGAGCTATGTTTTCCTTGGCATTCCATGCCTTCCTGAGAATTGGGGAGATCACAGTGCAGTTCCTTAGCCTCCATAACCCCAATCTGTTGCACACTCATCAGTTGGCTCTTGACCACCATTCCATCACTCTAACATTCAACACCTTCAAACACAGCCAGGGCCAGAAGTTCACCTTAAAAATTAATAAAAACAATAATGATGCAGTTTGTCCTGTCTCAAATCTCCGGTGATACATCCAAAGGCGAGGTATGGGTTCAGGCCCGATATTTAAGTATCTTTCAAACACACCTATAACTCGGGCAGAATTCAATGCACAGCTCAAACTTGCTCTGCAATTCTGCAGATTTGATCCAAAATGCTTCAGGAGTCAAAAGCTTTAGAATCAGAGCAGCAACAACTGCTGCGGTGCAGGGCTTGTCTGATAATCAGATTCTTCAGTTAGGGCGATGGAAATCGGATGCTTTCAAATGATATATTAGATGTTCTGAACATCATTCCAACCTCTAATTTCTTTCGGTTTTCAATTAAGTTAGCACACAAAGGTGTATCGAGGGTTCTTAGTTACACTTTTTTAAAACCACCTTCAAGTGCATTTTCCATCATAATCATAATCTGGGTAAATATCAGGTTCAACATTCATCCCTACATTATATATAGATATTGTATATCACGTTATTTTCATGTCACATAACTACTTGCGCAAACGTTACCTTCCATTTCAGGTCTAGTGGGTTCACAGACCTGAACACACTGTATAATCCCATCAGAATGGCAAGTGGGTTCACTGCAGATGAATATGACAGGAAAAGTACACATGAGGAACCTCGGCTGAATAATTACAACAACCACGAATCTTTGAATAACTTGAATTGGTGGAAGTCAAGAACCATATAACTCTAACGTGGATACAACAGCATTGATATTTGTTCACTATGTGCAATCTTCACAGTTGGCACTTCTATCCTTCTCACTTGGGAGCCACAAATGTCTGAGCAGAATTCGAAAGGCATGGTTGATGTGGGCCATGGTCCATTTTGGGGCTGCACAGGCCCCATGCAAAGTGGGTGACTTGCATGGTTCCTGTGTTATGGCGGTCTCAGCTCCCAAATGGATTGTTTTTTGGTTTGATGGTTACAAATTTACATTCAGGTCTGAATTTAAACTAAGTCGTTTATCACATACATGTACTATGTTAAAGTAATTTTGTAAATAACCTTATGCATGTTAGATCATATGAACATATGATTATTTTCAATACAATCATCACTTATGTGGCCTGCATCAACAAATCGTTTTCCAGTGTTATTTGTTATGCTCAGATTCTCTCCTTAATGTTGTTATCCTCTCACACACGCTTCATCACACACACACACACACACACACACACACACACACACACACACACACACACATATATATATATATATATATATATATATATATATATATATATATATATATATATATAACCAATCCACCATCAAATATGGCTTCCATACACTATATTATAATGATGGACCACTTGCAATATTACCTAAATATAAGATGGTCTCATTTGCATCACACTACACTACATTATAGCTATTATTACCTCAGTGGAGTTAGGAGAAGAGGATATGGGGAATTGTAGTGCAATTAAAGTAACAGCTAAATCCAGGAATATGTGTGTTTAATTCATCATCCTGAAATATCTTTGATCAAAAGGCTACATGATGTTTCTTTTCATGAATCTTTGACATTATTTTTCTCTTTCAATTCTATGCAAGAACTATTTTGTGATGTGAAAATTTGCTCAGCCAGCAGCCAGGTTCAACGTGACAGATTGTGGTTCTTTTGTTCAATAAATATTCAAGAGAACAGGCTTATTCATCAGTGGTGCTGTATTCATTCCAAATTTCAAGGAGTAAAGGAGTAATAATATATCTTCTATGTCTCTAATATTCAGATTCAATAATTTAAAATCAGGCACTATATCTCTGACTATAGTTACAGCTCAACATTCAAGGGATTTGGTGTAATAACAGTAATACAGAAGATATATGAAAATATTAAGTTAGTAGAAGTGAAATTTAATGTGCACATTATCTGTTATTCAAGAGAATTTTGGAAACCTGTTCAAAACAAAGGATTTTAAGTAATCCAAGATGGCTACCCAAGTGGACTAGCTGAACTACAATGGCTACCATATTTACTGTATATATTGGGACACGATGAAAATAATTATATTTTTTCCTGTCCCTGAACTTATGGTGAAACTTTTTCACCTAGGTCCTCTGTCCCAAGACTTAAGACTCGAAATAACTTTTTTTTGCATTTGTGCTTCTCCCCCCCAAATTGCAATAAAATAGACAAACAAAACACTTATTTGATAATTTAAAAAAAGAAACTAACCTTGTATTGTTATCATTTATTCCTTTTTTTCTCAAATGAGCATTAAAGAATAAAATGAAATGCACATAAGTAGCACAGGCTTCCATACTGTAGCATGTATCGCTTATGTCCGATAACACATGCCGCGTTGTTCATTGGCAAGAATATTGAAAAACAAATTGTTTGGTTGTGCTCAAAGGTTTGAATATGTTATCTGACTGAAAATATATCCAACAAAATTGCAAACGAAAGGGAAATAATCAACTAATATCTTGAAGACAACTGCCATCCACGCATGATGTGGTGTTAGGTGCAAAATAATCAAGACTGAATTATAGCCAGGTCTACTCTATAAAGAGTATCTCACAAATAAAAATCATTCTATGAAAACACATTCAACTGAGTGCAAGTGACAATCTTTTCGCCAGCATGGGTTACCAAAGTATCATTACTATTTACCCAATGCTCCTTTGTATTAATTACTACTATAGGGGCCCCGAGTGGCTGAGTGGTCTAAAGCGCTCACCGTTCCGGATCACTACCATCTCACTTCTGTCTGCGTGGGTTCGAGTCCAAGGCTCGGCTAATGTGGGTACGTGGGAAAGCCTGCCAGTAGCTTCTCATGGGTCAGTGGTTCTTCCCTGGGTTTTCCAGGGTTCTTCCTCCATCAGTTATACTGGCCGCCATGTATAGCCTATCTTGTGCTGAAAAATGGCGTTAAACTCTAGAACAACAACAACAACAACAAATTATTACTACAGATGCCAAGCACATAAAAGCCCAGGTGGTGAATAAACACAACTGGCAGCGAGAAGTAAACAACTCCTTCTTTGAACTTACTGACAGGACATCAAAGACAAAGGTTATTTTTATTACAAAGCAAGCCAACCTCAGAAGCCAACTTTAGATACTCTGAAGCCATTTGTTTTTAAAGGATATCAATATAGAGGTTATTTTATTGCAATAATATAAAGGTCATTTTGTTGCAAAGCATGCTGACCTCAGAAGCCGACTATAGATTCTTTTATGTGTGCCAATTTTGTTGTTGTTTTCTAAATATACAATGACGGCCAAGATACAGATGCTAACATTGGTTCCTTTTCACCAGTATTCATGGGAATTTTCACAATAAACTGAAACAACTGAACTATTTTTAAAGTGACACAATATAGTGCTTCGTGCACGGACATCAATGACCCAGCACTACACAGAAGATTTGGATAAAATAAAATCATGTGATGAATTTGTGAAGGCCAGAAGAGAAGCAGAAAGGCCAGAAGGGAAGCAGATGATTTTGCCGACAATATGATCTAATTAACATGGATGAAATTCTTGTGTACTTTGATAGCATTCTTGGATGGACTAACAATAAGATGGGGGAAAAAAGTGTGAGAATTCGCAAGACTGGTGCAGATTTTTAAAAACTCTGACTTTAGTCCTTGCAGTTTCTGCTTCAGGTGATGTGTTGCCTCTTACAATTTTTCATGGTATGAAAAAGCTAAATAAAATATTCATGCATAGAAAGAATGGATCATACATGTGCAGGAGAAGGGTTGTGTTGATTAGATGCAGCTGCAGTGGATTAAAGAGTTTTAACTCAAGTGCACAGTTTTATATTTTATAAAATAAAATTTCAGTTGGAGTGCATTTTCCGACAAGTAATTTTCTAATGATTTAAAATGTGTCCCACAATTTATGACTGGAAAAAAAAACGATATGTCCCAGAACATACAGTGCACAAAAAAAATTACTTTTAAAATTAATTTATGGTGTCCCAACATATATGGTAAATACAGTATATCTAAACCTTCAGATCATTTATTGCACTGGCACAGAATAGAAGAAATCCATCAATGATAGCATCAAGAGAATTTCAGAATGCAGCAGCTTCTCTGGATTCTCTAAAAGTGAACTTTACACTACTCCCACAAAACAACTATCAAATATTGATGATGGTAATTACAGTCTAAAGTACAACACAAACTCTATAACTATTTGTAATATAAAGCTTATATCAGAATGGCAGAACAAGCTGACCTCAAGGTATGGTCAAGGAAATGATAATAAACATAATGGCTTGATCGTCAAAATTCTGAATTCACCAGAAAATGTGCAGTCCTACTTACAGTGACTCTTTATAGTTCCACAAATACATTACTTATTCTGGGGCCTAATTATAACTAGAGGCCTAACTATAAAGAATGGACAGAAACTAATTTTCATCTCCTAGCTGCAGAAATTTATTCTGAAACAAGTTGTCACGGAAACAATCAGAATATTGTGCATGCTAGTAGCACCCCAAATCAGTCTTTGCTAACCTCTAGTGGGTCTACTGTTCATTTAATGGAAGGCCATGTACAGCTCTCCCCTGTTGGGAATACAGACACAGAAATAAGTGCTGTTACACCAATTAAGTCGCCTAAGATCTTCCTCCATTCAGGAACCAAAAAGTGAAAATCACAGTAGTGAGGAAATTTCAGCTGAGCTAGCTGGAAAAAGCAACAATAATGAATTGCTCCCCAAGGCCATCATAAAGGCTGATGCTCAGCCAGATAAAGTTTCTGAACTGCAGGGTGAAAAAGACATGACAGCCCTAATGAGGCAAAACAAATTGCTACAAGAAGAACTTGCAAAAATGACAGCAAAGGCCAATAAACTGTCAAAGGAATGTGAATCCTTAAAAACCAAACAGAAGTCAGCAAGGAATAAAAATTAATGAGCCTTGAAAAAACAAATAAATCCATCAGATGTGACCTAAGTAAGACATCTAGCCTTATTCTGGAAGAGGACAACACAAAAATGAAAGAGAAAGTAAAATAAATAAAGACAAAGATTCGCTTCTGTCAGAAATTATGCAGTTTAAATATGGCTATGCTGCCTACAACAGCATGCATCCTGACATTTTAACAGCAATGCAGGAAGACATTATAAATATGAAGACAGAAATTGTCAATATTCTCAAAGAAGAGTCACAAAAACACATCAGTGAAATAAGCCAACTTATGAAAAAAAAAGGAAATGCCCAGAGAGAAAATAATAATTTCAAACCCACCCAGAATATAGGAAAAACCCTCAGTCCCTCAAGCTGCAGTAGAAAACACTACCACACAATGTCACAAATAGCAAGAAAGGGTCTTCATATCTCAGAAATAACAGGTTTAGATTTCGTAATACACTGGATTCTAGCAAAGACAGAGAAGAAAACATCAAAGAACATGATAATTCCAGAAAAAAAACACTCATAATTGTAAACTCCATTATTAAATACGTAAATGAAAGAGGTCCGAATCCTTGGGTTCAAGTTAAGTGTTTACCTGGGGTAGAAAATGGTCATATGTTTGATGCCATGAGAAATATTAACCTTTCTCAATATGACAACGTTATAATCAGTGTTGGTGGCAATGGTGTAAATAACAGTGCTCATATTAACCAGATTGAAACCATTTTTATAACATCCTAAACAACATATACCTGGAAAATCCTAAATGCTCAGTCTATTTAAGCAGTGCATGCCCAATTTACATTAGTGAGTTGAATGCTCTAATTGAACATCTATGTCATGAGTGGAATCACAGAATGATAGACATTGAACATGGATTCGTGACCAAGTCTGGATTAGTTCTGGAATACTTAACTGCAAATGACAAAATTCATCTAAATAAGAAGGGTTTGTCCCACTTTCTCCATGCAGTAAATGAGATTTTCCCAATAGTAAATGACAGCCAATAGGCCTCTAAAAAGCATAGAAACATAGATCACAAACATAATTGGGACCATGCAAACTGTTCTAACCGTCATCAGAAATCAAGATGTTTCTACTGTTTTGAAGGTGGGCATAATGTGCAATCATGCAGACACACAAGTAAAATACATTGTCATGACTGTCTACAATATGTAGATATGATTTTGGTCTTCCATAAAATAACCTGAATTTTTTAAAGGGGGTTTGGGGGTCCTCCCCCAATGGGGTCTCGAGTGGCAGTGCCCCCCCCCCCCCCCCCGATCCAAGGGCCTCTGCTCCCAGACCAAAAATGTATTTTACTCCAAGTCTCATAAAAAACTGCTCCTGGTGCAACTTATGATCATAAAATAAACCAAAATAATCATTTGAAATACTAATAAACTTACCAAAAGTGTTCAACTTGGTTTCAATATTTCACAATATTTATTGTCACATGAATTTGTTCTATAATACTATTGTACTACTGATGCTAAGTTATTTCATGTGCATGTCAGT
Source organism: Sinohyriopsis cumingii (assembly GCA_028554795.2). Taxonomy (NCBI): domain Eukaryota; kingdom Metazoa; phylum Mollusca; class Bivalvia; order Unionida; family Unionidae; genus Sinohyriopsis; species Sinohyriopsis cumingii. The sequence goes on from CM068829.1 coordinate 156,432,008, forward strand.
GTTCACATCGTAATTAAGTCACAATAATTTGTCAATTTTTGCAGCAAATATATTATACTTCTCTCTTTTCATAAACAAATCTGTAAAATAAACAACCAAGTACATCAACTATATACCAATATTCCCATACATTCACTTGTCTTTTTCTCCAATGGATACAACCTGTTGATATGCCAGTCGAGCTCTTTTTGCGGCTTTGGCAAAGATTTCTTTTGCCTTCCATTTTGTCACCACTGACTTTTTTGGCTCAAAGTGCAATCATTTCTTTTCCTTCTCAATGACAGCCTTTTTCCTTTCAAGCTGGTGCTTGTATTGGCAACATGCAGTGTGCATATTCTGACAGAGGGCTACATCTGTTCTCTTATGCAATAAATCTTTCTGCTTATAGTAATTAACTGCACTTTTTCGAGATGCCTTCTGAGCTTCATTTTTTTCGTATGCAGCTTCTATTGTAAGTACTGTTCCAAACTCTTCCAACTGCAATTACCCTAATTCAGATCTTTCTTTCAGAGGTCACAAAATGCCAGTCCTCTAGCGTTCAATTTTCTTACAAACTGACCAACTAAATTTCCGCCAACATTTTGCTCCAGCCATTCCCATTTCCATAAGTTTTTTAAACCTTTATCTAAACTTTTTGTGTCATGGTCTCTCTCAACAACTTGGGATGCCATGTTTTGCAAGCATACTTCTTCTGCCACCAATTTCCATTACATGAAGATTCATTGGATGAATTTAAAACTTTGACCAATCAGAATACTCTTTACAAGTCGTGTGCTAACTAATATATGGAACAAATAATTTACAGGATCATTGTGGTATGTGACTGGACAGACAGTTTTTAAAAAACCAGATCGGAGACGATATAAAAACAGACTATGTCAAGAAAATTCATGTCAGGAGAAAAGCAGAATTCTGTTTTAAAACAGAAAAATCATGTCTGAATATGGGCATAAGGTAAAAGACTGCAAAATGTTCCACTCAGATATGCAGTTTTAGGAAAATGGCAATGAAGATGTGATATTAAGCAAGAACTTCTTGAAAATGCAAATGCACTCAACGATTACTTTGTGAATATAAATGAAATACTTTTGTGGATTTCACAACTCCTAGAATATTCTCCAATGATGAATTAAATGAACATATTACTTCAAAACTTAACAAAGAAGAGTGCATAAAAATCCTTTAAATAAGCCTTGCATTCATTTTAAATGAATTCGACCAACTTGATGTCACAACAGCAAAAGGTCTAGATAATATAAGCGCTAAATTCCTAAAACTCTCAAGTGATTGCATCTTCACTTACTTATATCTTCAAAGTATTTCCACAAGTATTTTTCCAAATAGGCTAAAACTGGCAACAGTAACTCCAATATATAAGAAGGGAGATCTTTCTGATATGAATAACTTTAGATCTATATCAGTTTTATCATCACTTAGAAAGACATGATTGTAATGAATTTAAAAACCACCTGGAATCATTTAAATTTTTACATTCACAACAATCAGGCTTTCACAAAGTACATTCATGCCAGACTACACTAACTAGAATGATAGATGACTGGTTAACAGCAATAGATCAAGGCAACCTCCCAGGCAGAGCATTTCTTGACCTTTAGAAGGCTTTTGACCTCGTAAATCACAAAATTCTGCTGGAAAAGCTCAGCATATATCAAGTTAACCATGAAAGCCTAACTTGGTTTTGATCCTATCTTGAAGGCAGACAACAACATGTTTCTATTTTAAATAAACTTTCAGATAAGAAATAAAGTCAGGTGTTCCACAAGGATCAGTTCTTGGACCATTACTCTTTCTGCTGTACATCAATGATTTACCATATTACATTGAGCTATCCACCACCAACATGTTCACAGATGATACAACATTATATAACATTGGATAAACAGGCTATGAAATTGGCATTCAATTAAATAGAGATTTGGTAAAAATAAATAACTCGTGTGAAAACAATGGTATGAAGATAAATGGAGCCAAATCAAAAGCCATGATTATAAGTAGTCGAGCATGAGTAAAACCCAAGAAAAGTGATTTCAAAGTATGAAATACAAAATAGATATGAAAATGAAAAACTACTTGGCATTATGATAGACCATATCTTGTGCTGGAAAATAAAAGCTTGAACAGAATAAAATCTTATCTCCCTCAAGAACAAAGATATTCTACAATGCATATATCAAGCCACACCTAGAATACTGTTGTTCTATCTGGGGTAATAGTGGTACAGAAAATCAAGAAAGATTATTGAAATTTCAAAAAAGAGCAGCTAGAGTTATACTTGATGCTGATTTAGATACCCCATCAAGAAATCTTTTTAAAACCCTAAAGTGGCTTCCATTACAGCAGAGAACTAAATTTCAGAAGGATTTACTGGTCCATAAATTCTTTTCTGGTTTGGCTCCTGATTATCTCAAACAAAAAGTTATATTTGCCTAAACCAAATTCTGAGTTTTATAAGAAGAGTTCTGCTTTTTCTGGAGCCAAACTTTGGAATTCCATACCACCTTATATAAAGTCAGCTGACACATGCCAAGCTTTTGAAAAGCTTCTTAGTCAACATCTACAGAAAAAATCATTTGTATGATTTTGTTTATTTCAGCGCTACTACCTTTTACAGCACTGATATGATGTACTCACCTATAATGTATTACACGTTTACTAGCTGCTATTTGTATGAATCCTGTATGTACTCATCCTTGAAGCCTTGTACATATTTTATTGTAGCAGAATGTAGCAGAAGATCAATTGTAGTTTTTAACAGAATCTGTTGTCTAAAGACTGCATATCTTGTAAAATTGTGCCTCATGATATATATATTGACTAAATAAGCTTCTTCTTTAAATAAAGTTATTATTATTTATTATTATAATTATTATTATTATTATTATTATTATTATCACCATATAAGGTGGCCTCAGTTATAATAGCAAACTTTTACAGCACATATGGACTACCTTATAGTGAATGACTACCTTATAGTGAGGTAAAACCTTATATTAAGGGGCAACCTTATAGTGAGGAGCTACATTACAGTGAGGAACCACTTGTAACATTACCTCAGTATAAGATGAATTCGTAACAGTGCTTTTAATGGCTCCCATGAACCACATCATAGTTTGGGACCACTTGTAACATGACCTCAGTATAAGGTGCACTCACTTATTATGCAGTACACTATTATGGTTCCCTGGAACTATGTGATAATGATGCCTCACCTGTAACATTACCCCACTCTCAAGCGGGATAACCTTTAATGCAGTACATTAACAGTTCCTATGAGCCATGTTATAGCAAGGGCACATTTGTAACTCAGTATAATGTTACCTCACTAATAACAGTACACATTTTTTATTCCCAAATACATAATAATGAGGGCACACTGTATCAAGTGCTTTCAATGACTTGAATATTAGTGTATGGTGGTCTCTGAGGTGGAGGAAACAAAGGAATCAGAGAATAATATTGAGCTTAGATGAATGCATGAGCCAGGATTGGTATACTTCCACTCAAGTAAAATCAAAGAACTTTTCCAGGTTAATGGACTCAAAAATACATATCAATTTTTTTGAGCCCATTAACTTCAAAAAGCCATGAATGCTTTAAAAAGAATCCTTTTTCATGTCATCACAAAAATTTGGAACTTAAGATGGTGTTGTCTTCAAAACAGTTAAAATAGTTTAATTTCCTCGTGCAAGTAAAATTTTAGCTAGAACAAGTCTGAGTGTAAGAAAAGATAAAAATAACAACACAGTGTACCTATAGCAGATGCAAAACAACTGCAGCCACATACACTTGTTTCTGCCAGCATAAATGGTAATATGGACAACAATTACTTCTACAAATTAAGACAAGGTTACTATAACTCTTCTGGATTGGAATCTCCTTCCTTGCCAATTCTGTGCTAATGTGTGTTTTATCACAGCATCATGTTCAGATGGTGATTAAATATATCAATGCAAAAGGAGATATTTCAAACTTGCTCCCCATGTATGATGTGTGTGTGTGTGTTTGGACTTTTAATGTAGCTTTAAAAGAAATTCAGTTATATTGCTATGATGTTTGCAGTGTGGCAGTTTATAGAGATGCCTAGCACTGGGGCATCATGTTTTGGACATGTAGCATCATGTCCCACCCAGTCACATTATCCTGAAACCAGGCCCACCAGTCCTAACACTAACCTCTTAATACTGAGCGCCAAGCGAGGCAACTGTTAGTACCCTCTTTATAAGTCACTGGTATGACTTGGCCGGAGTTCGAACCCACTAGGCCAAGTAGAGTGAACCCATGTATGATGTAAGTACTTTATAGGTCATTTGGGCATAGCTTATCTGTTCCTTTGTATCTACTTTGATAGAGTTTTGATGCAATGCTTTTTGTGTATCATACAGTCAATAAGCTACAGTTAGTTCTGATTTGTGGTTTTTGTTTTACCAAAGACTTGTATAAACAATAACCACCTATAAAAAATGTAATAATACATTTACTGCATGAAAACACCAGAAGTGTAGCCTTCAAATTCAATCCAAGTGGACAAGACACAAAGCAACAGAGAAGCTTCATGTAAAAGTGGTTATTAAATGATCAGTATTTAAATACATGAGGAACAAGTCTCACCTTTACATGAAACAGTGGATAAACATGATGAGAGGACAAAATAATTGGCAAGGAATTGGCAGGGTGGGGGCAGATTTTAAAACATGTGAGTTAGTCGTCTTACGTCAATTTGTACAGGGTGAGTGGGTGTCAATAGATTTATCTTGTTAATCTGTGAGAAATGGGCGCATATGTCTGCAGCAGCTGTTTCAGATGAATTTACAATTTAAAGAATAAAAAGTAAAAACACTAGTAATCATTCATGATTGCAGAAAGATTAAAGTAGAGTGTAAAAAGTGTAGCATCATTTTGTATTTCCTCAACTCTTTAACAAATATAGGTATTGCTATGGAAAAACTATCATTATTAGGGCTGTCAAAGAAAACTTCACCTGGGTACCTGGTGCATGTTTAACGGGTAACGGGGTACCCGTTAGAACATGAAAGACATGTACAACCCTAGTTACCCCACTGTCAAATTTTCACAAACCTGGATTGTTGTAGGGCAACGAAACAAATGGACTATTTTCATCATTTTGCACATTGTTTACCACACTTTATCCACTATTTTGCATTCTCTTTTTTGCATTTTACCAATTTGCACTTTCACATTTCCACATTTGCACTTTACCTACATCCAATGGGAGACGGCTGATAGTATGTCGACAGAGATAATTTGTTTTCCTGTTGTACTTCAAATTGTCTATTATAAATTGTGCTATAATATTTTGTTTGATTTGTCAATAACAATGAATTAATATTACAATGTCGTTTCACTTATTAATAAACTTTCAACAACTTCCACGGCGTGTTTTGTTATTTATTACTCACGGCAAATGGCGGTGAAAGTCAACTTCTGGTTGAGAACTTGAATACTAAAGGAGGTTTAGACATAAGTAAGCAAAACATTGCAATATTAAAATTTCAAACTAGAATAAAATAATGTTTTTTGAATGTTTTTATGAACTAAAAACTTAAAAATGAATGAACTAAGAAAGAATTTATCAAAGCTAAATAATACCAGTCTGTCCTAGTGAACAAGTAAATGATCATTGTCCTCCACAAAATTTCCAGTTTCTGCAATAAAAAACAACATATCGACCATATCTGGCAACAGCAATGCAAGTTTCATGTTTACAACGTGTCCTGCCCTTGAAAAAGCACTTTCAGATGGAATTGACGTTGCAGGAATATGGAGATATTTTCGCACAAGGGCAGCCAGCCTGGTATATCATGTTGTATTATCTTGCACAGCCCAGCATGCAGCAGCCATTTAGTAGTGGGCTGCTGATGCATAATGGGTCATCCTACTCCTAAATATAGACTGGAGCTGCAACTCTGACCAGTGTACTGCTGATGATATATGATATTTTGTAGTGCTGTCGACAAATTATTTTTGTGAACAGGTACTCGTCATTAATTTTCAATGCCCGGGTTTTTCACTACGGTCGGGTACCCAGTTACCCAGTGTCCACCATGCCAGTTACCTGGGTACCCATTGACAGCCCTAATCAATATATCAAGATATTCATTAATCATTTCACCAAGTAAGTCACAATGACCTTCTTATGTTGTAAAGGGATGCATAACCAAATAACTGACAAATGACCTGTGGCATGAAGGGTGATGGCATGCAGGGACAGACTGGGGATTCATCATTGAATTGTGATCTGAAAACTTACTCTCTCCATGGTGTCCACCATGCCAGGGTACAAGAACATCCTGACTGTCAAACTGAAACAGAAGAAAAAGTTGCATGTTCACATGTACACTTTCAACATTTGGATGATACAACTATTATTGTATTATTTATCTGTCACTGAAACTAAATAATCTCAGGCCAAGAACCGTACAAAAATATTTAGTCCAAAAATAATGTCTACTCCAGATCTATAATTTACACATACAGGTTAATACTGCTTGGAATTAAGACTTTTTTTATCCCAAAATCCAATCCTGTAAACTCAGAAGTGTAAAGGCTTCAGTCTCATATTGTGGTAAATATCTATCCCTATGATTTAGTATCTGGAGATTGTGATTCCCTCTGTCTTTGCATACGTCAATCCTTCCACTGGTCTGTCCCTAACCACTGCTTCTCCTAAAGTGCTCTGTCCAGATTTGCCCAAGTTGGTAAAACGTTACCTATGTAATAACCATCTGCAAGAGGAATATCATTTTTATTTCCCTCCCCTGGGATCAAAGGTTAAATTAAACAATAATTGGAATCACACTGGTATTTTTATTTTTTTTTTATTTTACCAAAAGTCTGCACATGCATTTTAAGAAGGACATGTGATATATGAAGCAGATTTTGGGTCACAAACCCTCGGTCAGTCCAGAGGGCTGGTAGTGGGGGCAAACATAAAAGAAAGGATGGGAATTTGCAATGGCAAGTCATGGAAGCCACTCTGGTTTTACCGTAGCAAAGTAATCATAACCATATGCATGCAGTACTACCAGTCTTTTCTAGCCACCCTGGAAAAGGAAACAAATTTGTCTGTGCAACTGAAGTGGCTGCTTAAGAAAGGTAAAATATTATAGTTACTGCATGGCTATACAATACAATTTCCCTTGAGGATAACCAAATATTTAATTATTTGAGGCCAAATAAAAATAACTGTTTTAAAAGTTAGTTTGCCTAATGTTTACAGAAGAACAAGAATTACCTTGATGCTGGTACAAACATATCTTGCACTCTTTCATTATGCAAATTGTTTTAGATGCAGGTAATGTGCATGTTAACTCACCCTGCAATTATTTGTAGGTAATTCCACCTATTGCCCATTATTATATTTAAAGTATAGTAGGTTTCAAAAAGTCACAGAATAAGAATAAAATGGTTAACTACAAACAGAGTAGCACATAGGTAACAAGGTATTAACTCAACAAATGCCAAAACAATAAGAGTTAGAAACTTTGCAAAACAGATTCAGGCTGGACTGAACAGGGTTTAAACCTGTTACCAAGTCTAAGCAAATGATAAGCCAGCATGTGGCAACAGGAAAATTTACTACAATATACAGCTCATCAAGATGCATCAACAAAGGATAAAGTCTTTCCTTCGGTTAAGTCATTAAGGAGTAAGGATAAACATGGGGCAATTTTACCTGCATATCTCAATTCATCTATATTTATTCCAAGTAAATGTCTGTAACATCACAGGATGGGAATATCACAAGTTTCTAAGATATGCCCCAGGGGGATAAGGCCCTGAGGGTAGGAAAAAAATGTTTCTTTTCATGCTCAGTAAGTGAATGTATGGTTATAGGGTGGAAATCTTGATGGCTTCAAATTTGTGACTTAGGGGGCCAAGACCCTGTAAGATTTTTTTGTTACAGGGTGGCAATCTCAATGGTTTCATTATGTTATGATACTGTGGCTAGGTCCAGGGGGTAGGGTAAGAATAACCCAGGTAGTACCAAACTTGACTGTATATCAGAATTTATCAGCGCTACAAACACTGTAGTTTGCTGATGCACCTTAATGAGTGGATTATTGCAGTAATATTTCCAAGTTACTTTCCATGTACTACTCATGAGTACAGGTAAAATTGGGTCTAGTATATTGCAGGTGTAAAGAAAGAATTCAAAAGGTGCTCAAGAATGAAAATTATGTCACAATGACACAGTCTTCAGTTTCATTGAGCTACTCTTACCTGCATACCAATGTTCCTTTGTAGGTTAAATAGGATCCAAGATACACTTAATGGCTCAAAGTACAAAAATTATTCAAAAGGGAAAATTAGGTCAGAGTGACAGTTTTTCATATGGTTGAATTATACTTCAGACGAAGTCACATACTGAATTTCTAGACCAAAGGTTTAAGACATGGTCAAGTCTAGAAATTGAGGGCAAAAATGTTCCCATCGATTTTAAAAAAGGGGAGGGGGAATTTTCTAAATTCTCTGAATATAGAAGGGTTGTCATGAAGAAAAAGAACTGTAAGAAGAACTATAGATTGTTGTTTTGGGGTTCAATGCCATTTTTCAGCACAGTATAGGCTATACATGGCAGCAAGTACAAAGGTGGAGGAAGAACCATGGAAACCCCAGGAAGTACCATCAACCCATGGCAACCTACACTTTCTCACATATCCACACTGGCCGAGCCTGAGACTCGAACCCACACAAACAGAGGTGAGATGGCAATGATCTGTAACGGTGAATGCTTTAGACCACTCAGCCACCAGGGGCCCCAAACTATAGAGAAGAACTGAACAAATTAGCTATTTTACGCCATAGCTTTGTTTCTTATTTAATTTGATGGGATATTTTATGAAAACCACAAAACATGCTAACTTACTCTACCCAACTGAGTCTTAACCATCAAGATGTGATCATGCCTTTCTGAATGCATCACTCAGCTAAGTGACTATGAAAAATTTAGGATACATTTTGACAGCATTTCTGTTTCCATGAGACCAAGTACCTTTATTTCAAACATGCACAATAGCATAGATTTGCAACCAAATGCATGCCATCATACAATATTAACATATTTATGACAGGCACTATAGTTTAACAACTTTAAACTAAATGCTTGCAATAGAATCATTTTACATAATCTGACCGCATAAAAAAATACCTCTTCATGTGTTTTAGTCAAATTTTCTGCAGAAAAAATGGAAATATTCTGCTTATCAGAGTTCTGAGTACAATTTGACTTTTTTTAAGCATTATCATGATGGGAAATGTCACTAGGTAACTTTTCAGGAATACACTGATGGAGATGAATGAATGGAGGAATAATACATAACACATGCGTGAAAATCTGGTTACAAGATAATACATAACACGTGTGTGAAAATCTGGTTACAATTTTTGTCTGTTTGATCCACTCTCTTTGAGATAAATCCAAAAGCTAATTTTATGAGTGCAGGTAAAAAAAAATTATTGATCAGTTAATTTACCTGAGATGCCTAAACATACTGACTTTTTGAGTGTAGGTGAAGTTAGATCCAAATTATTAAGGGCATAATGAGCAAACAAACAAAGGAACAAACACTAACAAATGTATAAATCAAGAAAACATGAACAAATGGGCAAAATATCATATCACGTACCAATGTCATTGCTGTGAGGATAATAAACAGAGACAATAAAGAGAAAATTAATCAGAATCTGGTTCAATAGAGAAAGTCGGGTTTAAGGAAGGGAGGATCCACTGTAAAAGAGATACTTTTGGATTTGATCTTAAAGGAAATTTATTTCCTCTACTCTCATAAATTTTCTAAAAGTTTAGACAAACAAGGAAATTGTTGATTGATTTCAATTTTTGTATTGAGATTTGATACAAGTTTGCCAGCATCATTTTTCTTCATCATTGGTAGGAGTTGTAGCCCCTGAATGCTTGACATAGAATGTTTTTAATTTCCAAATAATGATTTACCCTACTGGAGTATAATCATATTCAGTGCTTTATATTACACGTGTCTTCATATATTACACATGTCTTCATATATTACACATGTCTCCATATATTACACATGTCTTCATATATTGCACATGTCTCCATATATTACAGATGTCTTTATATATTACACATGTCTCCATATATTACACATGTCTTCATATATTACACATGTCTTCATATATTACACATGTCTTCATATATTGTACATGTCTTCATATATTACACGTCTTCATATATTACACATGTCTCCATATATTACACGTCTTCATATATTACACATGTCTCCATATATTACAGATGTCTTTATATATTACACATGTCTCCATATATTACACATGTCTTCATATATTACACATGTCTCCATATATTACACTTCATATATTACACATGTCTTCATATATTACACATGTCTTCATGTATTACACATGTCTTCATATATTACACATGTCTTAATATATTACACATGTCTCCATATATTACACATGTCTTTATATATTACACGTCTCCATATATTACACATGTCTTCATATGTTACACATGTCTCCATATATTACACATGTCTTCATATATTACACGTCTTCATATATTACACGTCTTCAATTGCTTTGATTCATAGCATTCATGTCATCATTTTTAGTTATTGTTCTTAATCAAAAACTCCATACTTTCCATTTAAATACTAGTCAAACCTTTGACACTGAATCATCAAAGGACCACCAAGAAATGGTCTTCAAGATTGTTTTTCTTATATCCAGGAAAATATATGTACTGAGCTGTGCATAAATGTGACCCACACAGAACCTGATCTTTATAGAAAAATGTAATTGTTATATTAAGGTGATCAGCACAACCAATGAGAAACAAAATTTTCTACAAATTTTAAACTGTTACATTTTTACAGTGCAAATATTAAAAGAAGTATCAGACCCTTCTATGCTTCTGTTCAAATGCCCATACATATATCATCAGTTTTCCTCCTGGGCGGAGAATCCTGGTCAACTCTTGTACGGCTCGGACTCGCCTCTCTTCTGAGAAGAAGTGATGAATAACTCCAATAGATATAACTGCATCAAACAGATTGTCTCGAAATGGCAAGTTTAAATTGTCTCCGTATATTACTTCATGGCCTTTGGATCGGCAGCTTTCAACCAGAGGGCAGCAACTATCCAGTCCAACTTTATATACCCGTCTATTGATGTTCAGGTAGCGTCCATTTCCACACCCTAAAAATAAAATTTTCAGAACTGGTCTATGTCAGGAATATCATATTTGTTACACAAAGGACAAGCATACATTATATGCATATATTTTATCTGGAAATTGCTCTGCCATTTGTAGATATGAGGTAGGCCTGTGCACAAACTGCCAAAGTGACATTTGAAAAAAAATAAAAAATTCCATCTGTCAATGTCATTTTTTACTGGTGAAATATCAAATATTGCTGCAGTCAGAAAATCCTCATCTCATTCCAATGTGAGTCAAATAATAATAATAATTAGTATTATTATTATTTTTTAGGGGTGACTCAGTTAGTCGATTATTCTGCCTTGAGACCTTTTTAAAAAAGTACAACAACTGTTATAACCGCTCCAGATGCGGGAGGTCGTGGGTTCAATCCCCGGCCGAGTCATACCAGAGACTTAAAAATAGTACTAACAGCTGCCTCGTTTGGTGCTCAGCATTAAGAGGTTAGGACTGGTCGGCCTGGTGTCAGGACAATGTGGCTGGGTGGGACATTTTGCTACATGTCTGCGGCATGATGCCCCAGTGCTAGACATCACTATAAACTGCCACACTGCAGACATCATGGCGATATGACTGAAAAATTGCTAAAGCTATGTTAAAAATCAAAATCACATCACAACAACTGTTATGTATATTTAATTGAATGCCTAACTTTTGTTCATGATTATAAGCTGTAAATAGTGTAAACAACATGTTTACATAGCTAACCTTTGTCTATTTTTGAGTGTAGAACATTATGGGCACATACCTGTTTACAAAATTGATTGGAATTTTCCATGGAATGACTTGCATCTAGGTCAAGTGAAAATGTGTACAAATAGGGATTTGATGAACATATAATTTATTCCTATCTCAGATCAGGATTCCATTTCTTACCAGATTTTACAGTTGTGTTGAGATATAATTCAAGAGGAATTATTCATTTAAATTTTTCAATGGAATTACCAAGTGCTCATTGACATTTGATTAAAACATTGTTGTGAAATTATTGTGAGTTCATTCACAGACATTCAGGATTGCATTCAAGACTATTGGAATTCAATCAGAACATTCTATGTTTTGGACTTGTGATAAGACATTTAGGATTATTTAGGATTTAATTCACAATATTATAAGTGTCTCTTGAATTTTAGTGAAATAAATAACTTGTTGATCTTACATAAATTGTTGTTTTCACTACTTTTTGTTACATATATATATATATATATATATATATATATATATATATATATATATATATATATACACACACATACATACATGCACATATATTAAGACACAGAGTTGCAACACAATGTACATCATACAAAAGTTTAATAGTAATTACTGTTTAGTTTAACATGTCCTTAGTATTAAAATATTAAATTCAGCTTTAAACTATGATATCTCTTCCTAAATACTTTAATACTCATAATATCTCTTCCTAAATACTCTAATACGCATGATATCTCTTCCTAAATACTTTAATACTAATGATATCTCTTCCTAAATACTTTAATGCTCATGATATCTCTTCCTAAATATTTTAATACTCATATCTCTTCCTAAATACTTTAATACTCATGATATCTCTTCCTAAATACTTTAATACTCATGATATCTCTTCCTAAATACTTTAATACTAATAATATCTCTTCCTAAATACTTTGATACTCAAGATATCTCTTCCTAAATACTTTAATACTCATGATATCTCTTCCTAAATACTTTAATGCTCATGATATCTCTTCCTAAATACTTTAATACTCATGATATCTCTTCCTAAATACTTTGATACTCATGATATCTCTTCCTAAATACTTTAATGCTCATGATATCTCTTCCTAAATACTTTAATACTAATAATATCTCTTCCTAAATACTTTGATACTCATGATATCTCTTCCTAAATACTTTAATACTCATGATATCTCTTCCAAAATACTTTAATACTCATGACACCTCTTCCTAAATACTTTAATGCTCATGATATCTCTTCCTAAATACTTTAATACTCATGATATCTCTTCCAAAATACTTTGATACTCATGATATCTCTTCCTAAATACTTTAATGCTCATGATATCTCTTCCTAAATACTTTGATACTCATGATATCTCTTCCTAAATACTTTAATACTCATGATATCTCTTCCTAAATACTTTAATACTAATAATATCTCTTCCTAAATACTTTGATACTCATGATATCTCTTCCTAAATACTTTAATACTCATGATATCTCTTCCAAAATACTTTAATACTCATGATACCTCTTCCTAAATACTTTAATGCTCATGATATCTCTTCCAAAATACTTTAATACTCATGATATCTCTTCCAAAATACTTTGATACTCATGATATCTCTTCCTAAATACTTTAATACTCATGATATCTCTTCCAAAATACTTTAATACTCATGATATCTCTTCCTAAATACTTTAATACTCATGATATCTCTTCCTAAATACTTTAATGCTCATGATATCTCTTCCTAAATACTTTAATACTCATGATATCTCTTCCAAAATACTTTGATACTCATGATATATCTTCCTAAATACTTTAATACTCATGATATCTCTTCCTAAGTACTTTAATACTCATGATATCTCTTCCTAAATACTTTAATGCTCATGATATCTCTTCCTAAATACTTTAATACTCATGATATGTCTTCCTATAAATACTTTGATACTCATGATATATCTTCCTAACTACTTTAATACTCATGATATCTCTTCCTAAGTACTTTAATACTCATATCTCTTCCTAAATACTTTAGTGCTCATGATATCTCTTCTTAAATACTTTAATACTCATGATATCTCTTCCAAAATACTTTGATACTCATGATATATCTTCCTAACTACTTTAATACTTATGCTATCTCTTCCTAAGTACTTTAATACTCATAATATCTCTTCCTAAATACTTTAGTGCTCATGATATATCTTCCTAAATACTTTAATACTCATGATATCTCTTCCTATAAATACTTTAATACTCATGATATCTCTTCCTAAATACTTTAATACTTTCTGCAGTTTTTAGAAGCAATGAAAGCTTGTTCCACAGAACTGTATCAGAGTACTGAAAGCTTTTCTTTAATGACTCAGTTCTTCATTTTGGTGGATTTAATTGTGATGCTGATGTCAGGTGGTAATGTGTTGAATAAGGTCAGAATAAATCATGAAGATTCCCTGGTGTTGCTCCATGCAGACATTTATACACAAGAACTGCCTTGTAAAAATCAATTCTTTCATATACTGTAGGCCATATTAATTCAGTAAATTATGCTTTGAAGAATAATCAATAGATGCATCTAAAATAATGTGTGCTGTCTATGTCTGAAACTTATATATTCTGTCAAGCTGAGATCTGGCACAATCTCCCCAAACAGATGAATAAGAATAATCCATTGCTGGAAGAATGTATGCATTGTTATACAGAATGTGAATTTCATTGTTGTTGTTGTTGTTTTGGTGGTCCAGTGCCATGGTGATTTTCAGTGCATGACAGGCTATACATGGCAGTCAATATAATTGGTGGAAGGAAAAACAAGAACCCCAGTAAGTACCACCAACCCACAGAAACGTACTGGCAGCTTTCTCACATACCCATGTTAGCTGACCCCATGTCCCAAACCTACACAGATGGGTGAGATGGCAGTGATTGATAAAGGTGAGCATTGTTGACCACTTGGCCACCTGGGTCCCCATTTTTCTGTTGGTAAATTTTTGTGCTTCTACTAAGTAGAACAATTCTTGATGAGTGTTTTACAAATCTAGTCAACAGGGTTATCCCATAGTAAATTATAGTGTTTTACAAATCTAGTCAACAGGATTATCCCATTGTAAATTATAGTGATTCACAAATCTAGTCAACAGGGTTATTCCATAGTAAATTATAGTGTTTTACAAATCTAGTCAACAGGATTATCCCATTGTAAATTATAGTGTTTTACAAATCTAGTCAACAGAGTCATCCCATTGTAAATTATAGTGTTTTACAAATCTAGTCAACAGGGTTATCCCATTGTAAATTATAGTGTTTTACAAATCTAGTCAACAGGGTTATCCCATTGTAAATAATAGTGTTTTACAAATCTAGTCAACAGGGTTATCCCATTGTAAATTATAGTGTTTTACAAATCTAGTCAACAGGGTTATCCCATTATAAATTATAGTGATTCACAAATCTAGTTCCCATTGTAAATTATAGTGTTTTACAAATCTAGTCAACAAGGTTATCCCATTGTAAATTATAGTGTTTTACAAATCCAGTCAACAGGGTTATTCCATTGTAAATTATAGTGATTCACAAATCTAGTCAACAGGGTTATCCCATTGTAAATTATAGTGTTTTACAAATCTAGTCAACAGGGTTATTCCATTGTAAATTATAGTGATTCACAAATCTAGTCAACAGGGTTATCCCATTGTAAATTATAGTGTTTTACAAATCTAGTCAACAGGGTTATCCCATTGTAAATTATAGTGATTCACAAATCTAGTCAACAGGGTTATCCCATTGTAAATTATAGTGTTTTACAAATCTAGTCAACAGGGTTATCCCATTGTAAATTATAGTGTTTTACAAATCTAGTCAACAGGGTTATCCCATTGTAAATTATAGTGTTTTACAAATCTAGTCAACAGGGTTATCCCATTGTAAATAATAGTGTTTTACAAATCTAGTCAACAGGGTTATCCCATTGTAAATTATAGTGTTTTACAAATCTAGTCAACAGGGTTATCCCATTGTAAATTATAGTGTTTTACAAATCTAGTCAACAGGGTTATTCCATTGTAAATTATAGTGATTCACAAATCTAGTCAACAGGGTTATCCCATTGTAAATTATAGTGATTCACAAATCTAGTCAACAGGGTTATCCCATTGTAAATTATAGTGTTTTACAAATCTAGTCAACAGGGTTATCCCATTGTAAATTATAGTGTTTTACAAATCTAGTCAACAGGGTTATCCCATTGTAAATTATAGTGTTTTACAAATCTAGTCAACAGGGTTATTCCATTGTAAATTATAGTGATTCACAAATCTAGTCAACAGGGTTATCCCATTGTAAATTATAGTGATTCACAAATCTAGTCAACAGGGTTATCCCATTGTAAATTATAGTGTTTTACAAATCTAGTCAACAGGGTTATCCCATTGTAAATTATAGTGATTCACAAATCTAGTCAACAGGGTTATCCCATTGTAAATAATAGTGTTTTACAAATCTAGTCAACAGGGTTATCCCATTGTAAATTATAGTGTTTTACAAATCTAGTCAACAGGGTTATCGCATTGTAAATTATAGTGTTTTACAAATCTAGTCAACAGGGTTATCCCATTGTAAATAATAGTGTTTTACAAATCTAGTCAACAGGGTTATCCCATTGTAAATTATAGTGTTTTACAAATCTAGTCAACAGGGTTATCCCATTGTAAATTATAGTGTTTTACAAATCTAGTCAACAGGGTTATCCCATTGTAAATTATAGTGTTTTACAAATCTAGTCAACAGGGTTATCCCATTGTAAATTATAGTGTTTTACAAATCTAGTCAACAGGGTTATCCCATTGTAAATAATAGTGTTTTACAAATCTAGTCAACAGGGTTATCCCATTGTAAATTATAGTGTTTTACAAATCTAGTCAACAGGGTTATCCCATTGTAAATTGTTATCTACAGATACTCCAAAAAGGTTATGAATCCTTGACATTTTTCTAACTGATGTTTATTTATTGTAAGAAATAATTTGGAGTTTTCAAATTTGTTTAGTTTTAGTGATGTCCTCAAAATCATACATTTTGTCTTACGTTTATTTATTACTATTTTGTTGTGCCCAACTTTGAATTCTAAAATGGTCAGAGTTTAATCTTGTTTGGACAACTTCAATATCAGAAATACCTTTCATACTTACAAGTTGGGCACAACTGCAAACTGGATAGACCCAGATACGTTATCACATTTTGCACAGGGATATCTGGGTCTATACAGTTTGCTAGGAGCAATCAGTAAAAAGAAAACACAGACTCTGATCTGCTGGCACATTATAAAACAGCACATCCGGGTCTAAGCTGTTTGCAGTTAGAATCAACTTATAAGCAAGTGTATATGGCAGATGTACTGTGTATAAATTTGGTCAAAAGTGGACTGGAGTTTTTTTGTGAATAGTTTAATTTAGCAATTGTTGTTGGACAGGTGATACAAAATGAATGTATGGGCTGTACCATCAGCTCATATTGCCTTATGGCCATGTCAAATAACAAATGTCCAAATGGGCCTGATATCACTAAAGACAAATGCAGCGATACAGTAGGTACCTCGGGTTGACAAATATCCATGTCAGGTTGATCTGCAACTATTTGGCAGAAATGTATGATATTAACTATGCTTCCACTTTAAGAAGAATCAGCTACATTGGCATCTTTTGCATGAATATAAAATGCTCATTCAGAGTCTCTACCTATTTCATATTGTCTGATGTGGAAAGGCAATTCTGGAAAGAAAGTTGTTCTATGATAGTTATTTTTTATATACAAATTTCCCATAATCATCACCTAAATATAGAGGTGATGTGGTTTCAACAACCATTCTCATTCCACGCTGTAAAATGTTCTCAAAACCAGCAGCAGAGAGGGTGAATCCCACAAACTATTTCGCTTAACAGAGCCTTCTATCGAGAACATTTTAGATAGAGTGATTCTTTTCACAAAATAAACCCCCCAGTCAGAAAACATGACAAAATAGGTTTTCTCTGCTGACTTGAAGGGTTTTCTCATGAAAATATCTACCTATATAACTATTTCTGCTAATACAAGGGTCTATCTTGCGAAAACACTCTGTGGTGTTCAGCCCTCTCTACTGCTCTGTGTTACATAAATCACGTCTGCCACGTGAAAATATCCTGGCAGGGTTTGCCTGTCGTCGCCGTTTCTCTGCTGCTGTCTAGTTAAAAATTTTATCTAACCCGACTCGATATCGTGTTCAAGGATCATGTAAATTTATCGTTACAAATCCGTGCGGTTTTGCCTGAGCACAACTAAAGAAATGTTTAAATTTATTTATATCCATGTCGCCGCTGCACCAGGTTTGATGTATATTTCGTAACGTGTGTGTGTCAACGCCATTGAACAACGCAAGAATGTTACAGTTGTCCCTGATCACTTTCGGGATTTGTGTATATCGTTGAGTTACATAAATCACATCCACGTTTTTATGTCTGCTGCCGGAGAATATCCTGGCAGAATTTGATTGTTTGTCCAACATCACATGGTCGTACACGACTAAATTGTTAATTCTCCCATCAATATCATCGATACTTGGTGATTCATCAATACTAGTAATAAATTCAACAACATCATCACCGTCGTTTAGCGATTTTACACTTTCATTAAAATCTTTTAATACGCTATAGCATTGCTGATCGTCCACAGATGGAGCTACCAAATACAACTTATCCCACTTCATTATTAAATTAAGTAACAACTGCGTCTTACCGCTCCCAGATGAGCCTATAATT
Source organism: Sinohyriopsis cumingii (assembly GCA_028554795.2). Classification (NCBI taxonomy): domain Eukaryota; kingdom Metazoa; phylum Mollusca; class Bivalvia; order Unionida; family Unionidae; genus Sinohyriopsis; species Sinohyriopsis cumingii. Next base: position 156,450,788 of record CM068829.1, read on the forward strand.
ATCATTCGAATTGAATTTGGTAGCACTGAGCTATGTTTGATTGGCTCTCATCGTTTTGTAGCAGAAAAGTCAGTGATCTCCATTAGATATATTATAAAATAATATGGATTTATATTGTGTGAAATGTAGAACACGTACCCCAACTGCGGACATAACAACCACTACAACAAAAAATAATCAATCTGCGCTTACAGGCAAGTGTGAACAATGCGGCACAAGCAAGTTTAGATTTATTCCGTCGAGTAAAGAAAAAAGGGAGGTGGTGATATCGCAGCCAAGTTAGGAAAATTACCAGGAACTCCGTGGGCTAAATACCCAGGAGAAAAACATCTTCCGGGATATAATTACTGTGGTCCTGGAACCCGACTTGATGTGAGACTTGATGCCTTAGATCAGCCCAATCCAGATGAGTATCCGATAAACGCTATTGATAAGGCGTGTCATGCGCATGATGTAGCTTACTGAAGTAAGGATTTGCAACAGCGCCATCTCGTAGATGTGAAATTAATTCACACATTAAATGCCATCACTGATAAATCTTTCATAGAAAAGTTAGCTAGCTGGTTAATAAAATCTGCAATGAAAGGTAAATTAGCGCTAGGTGCTGGTAATTAATTATAAATGGAGTCGATTTATTATTCCCCAAAAGGATATTGGAGAGGTAGCGCAGCAATTAGTAAACTCGCTGAAGCAGCAAAAGTTACGCGAGTTACTGCTAAAAATTGGTTATCCCGACAGGCAATATGGCAAATTTATCTACCGCGCCCCAAACAAATTCACTTTGCACATTTTGATGTTAGTGTGCCAAATGAAGTTCACCAAGCTGATATATTATTTCTGCCACACGATACTATTAAAATCCGAAGACGTCAAAACACATACAAGTACGCGTTAACTGTAGTTGATGTTGCAAGTAGATACAAAGATGCAGAGCCTTTAACGACTAAAACAGCATCTGATGTAGCCAGTATCGTCGTTGATGAAGCAACATAACGTTACCATCAGATGAGTGCATACTGAAATTCATCGTGATCAGGCAATTGTTGAGCAATTTAATCGAACACTTGCTGAGCGGTTATTTGGATATCAATACGCGAAGGAATTAATTCAAGATAAAAGATCGCGCGAATGGGTTGCAAGATTACCAAGTGTGATAGCTGCGCTAAATAAAGAAATTACTCGAACAACCAACAATGAAACCTGCCATCGCGATCACAAAAAAAATATATACCTGTGCAATGATGTGGTATTTCAATACAGCCAATATTAGGTGATGTCACTGTGAGATATTTATATGAACCTGGTGAACCTGAAGGTGGTAAACGAAGAGCGACCGATCCTATCTGGAGTGTTACCACACATAAGATATCTAACATAACAAGATCCACTAGTAGACCAGCAATCTACAGGCTGGATTCGACTGCTCCTCAACGTGGATTCACACGTGAACAATTACAAGTAATTCCCGAGGACACACAATTACTACCCCGATCACTTAACTAGCACCACAATGTCGATTACACTCAAGACAGGTCAACATCATATTATCACGTGTATGACCGCGACTGTTATCTTTTCTATCTACAGTGAATTGTCTTGAATTTTTACTCGAATACTGCCATAGCATTATACAATTACAGCTCGCACAGTGATTATTCTGCTGTTGTTTTAGTGTCATGATAAATTCAACATCAAGATCAAAATCGCGATTATTTTTTTTGTCACTCTGTTTGTAACTGGCTAGTTTTCTTTTTATTATGTCGCTGTTGTTTTTATTGTCCGCGTTTGACTCTTCCAAGACAATTCTTCGCAGTTGAGATATTCTTCTGACTCTGGATACAGCTAAGTAAACTAAATTTGACCATTCGATTCGATCATCAACGATCCAGACAGTTTTATCACTGATAGTCAATCCTTGAGATGAATGAATTGTCATTGCGTATCCTAGCGTCCACGGGGATTTATTCATTTTTAGTGCGTCTTTGACAACATTAATGTCAACTGGCACAATATCATTCAATACTAAATTCTGTTTCTCTGTCAAGTTTCCAGGAAACATTGGAAACTTTTCTTCTTGTAATTGAAATAGCTGCTGCTGAAGTGTGTCTCTGATTATCTTTCTACTTGCCACTATCAAATCGTCTGGTTTCCATGTTTTCCAAAAGTCGCTCATTGAAGTTTCAGGAATCATCTCGCGCATAATTTCGCACTGCATTTTATTCGGTTGTAATCTAATTAATTTTTTAAATTCCCTCAACGCTGCATCAAGTGCTCTATGATCATCAGACACTTCTTCGTAGTGGTCAACAAAATCTTTTAACCAATCATGTGGAGATGGACCAACAAACGGAGGTGGCTGACCGTGATCGCCGCACATTATCACTGCAGTATTCGCTGTTAGCAGCCAATCCAGGAACAATTTTAATGTATCTAATGGTACCATACATATCTCATCCTAAATTATTTTCTCGGGAATATATTTTGTTCCCATTCGATCTGGAGTCCATACACCACCGCTGTATTTGAAAAAGCTGTGATAAGTGCAAGAATTAACTCCTCATTGTTTCGTCTCCCTAGCAAGTCTGTGTGTTGGTGTTAACACAATCATATCTGAATTTTGAAATAATTCAATCGCTCGAGTTGTCTTACCAGACCCGCCCGGTCCGTTCAAATAAACAGTTTTGTGTCTAGTGATTGGATCATACACAGATGGTGCAGAAGACATTTCTCATAATTCTGATTTACGATAATCATCCTTAATTGTAACATCAGCAGATTCACAATATCCATGTAACATCTCCGCTTTTATTCTCCACGAACTCCATGATTCATCGTTGCTTGTAAAACAAGCCAGTGATTCGGAATATTTTTTATCGACATAAAATGAATCCGTTGCAACTCTAACTGCAGTCTCAGGAAATCGATTTATCATTGATAGCAAATTTATAGAAACATACGCCAGCATCGAAGATCTTAAATGTGTGTATTGAGGCGATTCTCCGTCGATATAACTTACAATTGTGCCCAACTTTCCCCCGTCGGACAAGAGCGTGTCCTCCCGATTACAAAATATATTTCTCGCAACGGCGTCAGCAATTATAAAATCCAATTCAGCATCATCGATAATCAATCGACAGTGATGTAGTTTATGATCATATGCACCACCTTGAGTAAATTTACCGATTATTCTTCGTCCGAGATCTTTTGCTGTTTTTTCACTATTGCTGAGTTTGATCTCGAGAACTTTAGGAGTCTCAACGACAATGACATCCATGGGAGTATTTGGACTCTCTCGTGCATACTCGCTAATAACATCATCTACAGTGATACGCTCCGGTGTTGGTAACCAAACTGAAGTCTGCAGTCGATATGATATGACTGCTTCACTGACCGTCAATGATACCAGTATTCGGCTGTCAAGCATATATCGCAACAACACTATTGGCGCCCAACGCTTTTCACTAAAGTGTCTGCCAAACCAAACATAACAGCATGGATGAAGTCCAGCGGCAAATTTAAACGAAGTTACACAAGCAAATCCTGTCAAGTCAAAGTCGGGTAAAGGACCGTTTATAGCAACTCGTGTCATCGAGTTCGTGGGATGTCCAAATTGCTTAAAGTATTCGCGGCACTCGCCCATCCCGAGAAAGCTTCCCGGGTAGCACGCAGTCATATCCACGGAAATCATATCTCGGTGGTCATACCGGGTATTCCACAGCCCGCCATGTCCATACTCGACACAACTCAATTGTATATCTGAGAGAAACTCACTTCGGGTTGGTCTCCACGAATTTCTTTCTCTTGCAGCATGGGCGACAACACTCAGAATTGTAAAACAATTAGTTAATAACTGCTCGGTGTTTTCTTAGATTTTCGCATATTTCTTCATTTGTTGTTGCAGAGATTGCGTCCGGCATAATTCGCCGTTAGGTTTTACAAATTGATCATATTCGTCATCTTCGGAACTTTTAAACAACCACATCACCACAGGGTCGGTTTTACTTATCTGTTTAATAAAATCAAATATGTTCCCGCGATAATATTTCACAACACGATCCCGCGGAAATATCGTAACTGTGTTAGTCCAAGCGTGAGCGTTATGATCAATGATATTTATTGGAGCTCCGTATCGATTATATTTCAATTTGTATAACACTTCCTTTGTTATAGTTGTTACGGTTATGGGAAATCTTAATGCGCTTTCTAGCTTGGCGACATCGTTTATTGATGCTCCTGTGTGTTTGACCCGCTCAGCACACGCTGTTATTTTGGATTGTCTTAACGAAGTCAGACCGTTTCCCCACATCGCATTTTTAAAATGTTCCATTACTCGCTCGGCTACACAATTCAACCCTGATGACGTCCTCATCGGGGTGAGTTTTTTTGGTTTTTTATCGGATAGATTCCATAAATGACCGCGGTCACAGGATATGCTCGAACGTAATATGGTTTATCAATCCCAGTCAGCATTCCTGGTTTGGAATTTTTACTTACTTAACAAAATGGTCTTTCCGCTAGCAGGGACAGGGTCGAGTTTGTCACGAATAATCCACGTATCAGAATCTGCTTGCACAATAAATTTTATTCTGAAAAAATATTTCCGACTGCCTTGATGTTCATCAAAGAGATAATTGATAATCGTTTTCGCCCGTACATCATTCATTATAGCATTGATGACAGAGTCAACATTGACACAGTCATCGCGGATAATTTTAAATAACGACCATACGTGAGATGCGCCGTCATCGCGGAATTCTTTTTTGGCATTCCTGATAATATCAAACAAATCAGTCAGGGATTGTCGTCGCGAGTCAGGGGTTAGTCTGTCAAGATCGAATCTCCCGGTGCCAATGGTAGATAATCTTTCAAACTCCTCCATATTATATTTAAGACAAATATTTAAATAAGAAAATATTATATATATGAATCATTGTAAGTGGCTTGGTACAAAATCATCAACTCCTTGTAATAAGTCCTGCAGAGGTGAACTCTGTGGGACACATTCCCAAAGCATTCGAAGGGGGAGTTTAGGGCTAATACCATGCCTGCGATGTGGTGTTGGGGTCAGGGGTAAAACACAGTTATGTGCAAGGTGCGGAGGAAAACGATACCGTGAACTCAAACGATATTACAACAAAAAAAATAACGATACCGCGCTGAAATCCGAGCGCGATTATTTAAATAAGTTTTCAGACAAATTATAAATTAGACATATGAGTTATATATATAATGAATCAAGAATTTGTCCGACATCCAACCACTGAAATTTATGAAGCGAATCACGAGGGAATAGTCAGACACTGTAGATTGAAAAAACCAGTTGGTGCTGTTAACAATACTGGTTATCTAAAGTTTACCATTGGAAAAAAACCTATCTTAATCATAGGTTCACGTACAAGTGTTTCTTTGGAAAGATCAAAGACAGTCTTGTAATCGATCACATTGATGGACAAAGACTTAATAATAATTTATCCAATCTGAGAATTGTGACGCAAAGCCAAAATTGCAGGGCTGGTAATACTGGCCGTAGTTATAAGAGCGCCAAGAAAGTTGTATCCATAAATTTAGATACGAATGAAGAAATAATATTCCCATCTATGAACTCAGCTGGCAAGTATTTTGATATTTGTATATCCTCAGTACGAAAAGTCGCAGAAAAAATATATAAATCCGCTCTGTCAAAAAAATATAATAAGCAGAAAATTATTTTTTATTATTGTTAGGTACTTCACTATAATCAAAAAATTGTTTTTCATTATCACTAAAATCCTCGGATTTCCAAATGGAGATAACTCCATTAGGCATATCTCATGCAATTAGTTTCCTCCCTTTGTCAATGTGCAATACTCCTTACAAGTAAATTTATCCAGCGCGTATACAATTATTATTTACAGCTGGTCTATAACACTTCCGCGTTCACAGGTATTTTTCAAATCAGAATTTAAATTCAGCTTAGAATTTAAATTAACGATATACACCACAGACGGGTAAAAGGTTCTCCGTGTACAGGTAACACGATCTCCAATTACTTCCCGTTGATTTTATCAAAGTGACTTCGTCAAAGTGACTTTGTCAACACCCGCGGGTGTATAATATTTTTTTTCATGGATAAAATATTTATTTTATTACACTTGTTCGGGGTTATGGTTCATCTGTATTTTCCACATGATCATATTTAAGAAAAAAACAAATAAAACATTTTAAACAAGTCACGCCCGAGCTATTTTTGAACTCCCAAGTATTAGTCGGTTTATATACGATACGATCTTATTACAAGACGGAGTCTTCGAAATTCAACAGTGGTATACCATCTCGTCATATCCGCTCATGGCGGATGCTTTTTGCGTCATACAGGGGTTGATTTTGAGGGGATGGTATACCCGTTGTTGAATATAGAAAATGACTCCATTAGGATAAGTCATCTTACTGTAAATAGTGTACCGTCCTACTGTAAATACTATGTGTCTGTGCTGTCCTAGGATAAGTTATATATGGGATTGTAAATACAATGCTGTAAATATGGTTTTATATGTACTGTATCGTCCTACTGTAAATACTATAAATACTATGTGTCTGTGCTGTCCTAGAATAAGTTATATATGGGATTGTAAATAGTGTAAAATACAATGCTGTAAATATGCTTTTATATGTACTGTATCGTCCTACTGTAAATACTATAAATGTGTATGTACCGTCCTAGGATAAGTTAGAATTAAGTTATATATACAATTGTAAACACTATATGTCTGTACCGTCCCAGGATAAGTTAGAATTAAGTTATATATGCAATTGTAAATAGTGTAAATACAATGCTTCAGGGTCAAACGACCCACATTTTTTTTCTTTTAAATATATAATATTTGTATATATGAATTACGAAAATATCAATAATGTGATTGCTGCTATTAAAAAATTAGAAGAGCAAGGATTTAATATATCACTAAATTCTGAAACAATTATGTCTGATTTTGAATCATTACATGAAGCTAAATGCGCAGGGCATTATATTCTTCCTGCTCAGTATTGATTCATAAAAAAAATTCAAAATAATTTGTATAAATCACTGGCTACAGTAGAAGAAGCACAAATAAATGAATTTGTTTCATTGTCTCGTGCAATTGAAAAGATTAGGTTGGCATTGGCGGCCGAGTATGAAATGAAAAAAAATAATAAATACTCGGGTTAGAAAATTGAAAAATTGTATGTCCGCTGACAAAGTCAATGACGAAGTCAGCGCTGATTTCATCAAGGATGACGAGGAAGTAAATATCACACCTTGATGAAGTCAAGTACTTGGAAGTGAAATCAAAAGTAAAAAAGTATATCACTTTTTTTTACTTCCTTGATGAAATCAAGGTGACAAAGTCAAGGATGAAATCAAGAAGATAGTAGTTTTCTTAGTCGGTTGGGTTTAATGCAGGAATGTGCATAATTGAGAATTTGATCTCTGTCACATACAATTGAAATAATAGGCTTGCGTCTGAGACTATCTAACTGTTGCTGTGTTAGTAAGAAATCTTCGTCTCCGTATTCGTCAATGATGAATTTAACGTTAATTTCTTCTTGGGTAAATGCAGCCTTAACTGCTTGCTCGAGCGCTTGTTTGTCATACACAAAAACATCTGTGTGGTGGTACATATTTGAGATTTATATAAAATCTAAGATCTAAATACACGTACATATTCGAGGATTTGATGTACACTGCAATGCACAATCACAACATGATCTTTTATCAATACTTGTAGTTGCGCATCAGTCAGTATAAAATCGTCATGACCGTATATATCAACAATTATTTTTTCCGGGGTAACTTTTCCGGTTTTGACAGCTTTATCAAGAAGTTCTTTATCATGTATGAAACATTTCACACGATGACACATTATATAATACCTGCTTGATTAATTGTGGAAATCTTCCATGATTTTCGGTATTTTTTTACCTTTTACTAAATTCGCATGATTTTTACTAGTAAATACCCCTATGAAATTAGCAAATCAGACGATTTCTGTGATTTTTACTAGTAAACACCTCTATGAAATTAGCAAATCGGACGATTTCTGTGATTTTTACTAGTAATTACCCTATCAAAATTGAGAAATTGGTCAATGTGTGCAAAATATATATAAAATAAAATATTTTTACTGTTCTGCGAAGACCGAAAATCAAAGATTTTTAGAATTGGAATCGTTTTACGATGGAAAGTCCTTAGGACTTGGAAATCATTTACGATTTCACAAGCAGACTAATATGTAGTGTTTCATTCCGTAAATCAGTAAGATTCCCACACTGGTCTGTCAGCGCGAAATTTATTCTGGTCAACCACGGATTATGACATCGTAGACAGACCGAATTTATTGGTTCTTGCACAATCAGAAATCCAGGTGGTTCTTTCAGAGTAAATGAATAAAGAATAAATCCCTGCTGGGTTTGATTTGATACTGTCGTGTCCGTGCTGTAACTGCCATCAATGACATCACACACAAGATTGACCGCGACCACTTCAGTTATATTTACGATGCCCGGGGATACATGCCTGCCTTTCCCTTCGGGGCTATTGTTGTGTCTGAGGATAGTTGGCGCCGGTAGTGTTCGCCTGTGATGTGCAAGTATGTCGTCGAAGGACTTATTGATGAGGTCGGTGATGGATTTTTTCATCTCGGGAACATTATACCCAGGAAATTTAAAATCCGGCAACGTGGCTTCTGTCAGTGAATATGCAGCTAGAAAATTTCATTTAAAGGGTTGGTCGTCAGTATCAGTGTGATGAAAAATGATTGCCTGAACGATTCGCTGGTTAATATATTCCATGTCGGCGGCAAGCTGATTTAATATTTCAATCCGCGTAATAATTTCGCTGCGTGAACTTTGTCAATCAAAAAGATGTTCTTGGAAGAGCTGCCGTAACTGCGTTAGTTGTGTTTTATGTTCTTGATTAATGATTTTAAAATTATAATTAAGATCACCATCGAAAATAGCCGCAACTACATTTTCTCCTCCTCCTAGTTCATGAGAAAAAACCCACCGAATATTGTCCTTGTTGCAAAATTCAAACCAACTAGTACCTCCCGATGTTTTTTTTAAATTATCCAAATTTAATTTATATGGCATGGTAATTTCATGATATGATTGCACGTCAGTGACATAGTCAGACTTTTTAGGTGTTGTGGTATTGGTTGTGCCGGTGGAGCGACTTCAGGCCATCCTAACACTGTTCTGATTGAACTATTATAGATATCCACGGCGTAGTCTGGAGTGTTTATTTCAATGGCCGCCGACAGCGTTGGCTCATGAACAGTTATTTCTATTTTGGATTCCTTTGTTGTAATATTTTTTATTCGACATTGTAATTCCTCATTGATTTCTTCGATTTGATAAGACCCGGTTGGTAACCCAATGACGTTCCAGTCTGGTGTACCATCGGGTTTATTTTTATATGCAAACACAAACGAATTATTTGCTGGTAATCCACCAAATGATTTTGATCTGATATTGGGCCAACTGTGATATACTCATAATTGTGCTAATGCAATTTCGCTTGCTGGAATCGCAGTTGAAAAATTAATATTGAATTCTGGCTTAGTTGAGGTTACTGTTAACAAAGATGTTCGCGCCGGGCTTGTATTTGCAACTATCTGCTGAAGTAATTCCGTTGACATTGCTACTTATCTGCTGTCGTTTCAAATCGAAGTACTTTGTACTTTGGGTGTAGTCGTTGTATATCTTTGCCATTTGCACGAATTTGGAATCTGATATTGTTGTATCGTCAAGACTGGATGATATCAACGATGACAATTTCGAGTAGGTGCTCGTGGCCACACTGTTTAACTTTTCATACTCGTGCAATTTTGTTAACGCACACAAGGATATTTTTTCGCGATAATATTAGCAACTCCTGCAATTGTCGCTGATGTTGAAACTGTAATTGTGACCGCGATTGCAGTTGTCACTGGTGTTAGCGCTGATAATAATACTCCCGTGGATGCAACTACCGCGGATACCGAATACACTATTGTGTCTAACATGGTTATACGCCGTTTGTATTTTTTTACTTTTGCTGTGTATTTGTTGATAGTATTTTTTAACTCTGACTGCCATTCGCGTACTTGATCATATCTGTATTGCTGCGCTGTTGACTTCATTGCTGACTTCGTCGTTGAGGCCATTTTATTATTTTACGCAGTAACTAATTTAGGGGTTTCAGCTACAAATTCCAAACACCACCAGGAAGATGTTGCGGTTAATTTCTTGTCAGCAGATTCCAGTATAAATGTTTCTTCGGTTCCGCTATTTAATATGATAGTCACAACCCCGGAATACTTGTCGGTGGAATGTCTCCAGAGATATGTTGTGAAGATTTCAAATTTAGCGGCACTGAACACAGACAGTCTATACACTCCAGTGGCTGTTGCTGTATATTTGATAGTATTATTTTGTTTGGGCCATGTTGCAAATCCCGATGATACCGTGTATACTACATTGGTAATATGCCCGGGAATAACTCCAGTGGGGACTTTAATCAAACTGGTTTTGTTAATGATCTCAGGAATCACCGTTACGATATCCTGCTGTGTTTGTTTGATTGTGTCAATGTTGTTCTTGATATCAACGAGTTTTATGTCAACGATGGGAGGAGTTCCAAAGAACTTATCCGTGGCATCATCGGTTTTTTGAAAGTTTCTTCGAAGTCTTGTGAACGAGTTTACATGAACATCATACTCAGCCCGCAACGTTGTTAGTTTACCGTCAATGGCACTAACGCCTGTGTCAACATAATTTTTTGTTGCGGCATCATCCGACGATGTTGGATCCGCTAACATAGTTATTTTGTTACCGTTGAGATCGAGTTCACCTGTCATTGTATCACCAGTCCTTTTTACACGTTCCCCTGCAGCTTTTTGCGTATCATCTCGCAACGCCGCGATTGATATCAGCGAATCTTTGATTTTTCCACTATCAGTGAACACAGAGATGTTACCCGGAGTGGCTCCAATAACCCTACGAATTATCTCATGCCATTTGATATCGCTGGTTTTTAGTTTTCTGTGTCAGTCCTGAAAAATAACAACCTCATCTGGGTCTATCCCGGTCAGACTTAAAAGATTATCGATTTCATCTTTGGTCGCATATTTTGATAAATCCACATCGGCGCATTTTTTTGTCTTTGTTTCGATGAGAGATCTTCCGTAAATATCAACCATTATTTAATAGGAAACTGTTTAAATCGACCCATGGTATATTCGTGCATGACTTTGTGAGGTGGTTCGGTTGACGCTGATATCGCATCAAGAACATTCAATACCTCATGGCCACATATCGGAGGATCGGTCAGTGTTTGTGTTGGTAGCACTGAGTACCAAACTTTCGTCATTGTCTTTGACAGGGGGATGTTTTTTGTATATCAGAGAAATTCAACAGGCGGTGCTAACCCATACGAATCAAAATAGATAATTCCACGTGGATCGATCGCGTAAGCAACCCAGTGAGTTCCTGGACCATCACTGTTATCGAGATTAATAATTCCGGTTTCTGGATTATTTGGTTGTCATGGTAATTGATCTCGCATAAAGACGCCTTTGAAATTTTTTATATTTAATTGTTTAACAGCATCAAGCAAATCAAAATTTGACATCGGTAGAAAACCAGCGGTTTTCAGAACCGTTTTGGGTACCACGATGGTGGAGTTCCTGGAAGTCTTAGCCCACGTCCCTTTTTTTTTGTATCCTTTTTCTGTGGCTTTCTTTAGTGCCATTCCAGCAGTGGTTCCAACAGCTCCTAACGCGGCAGCTTTGGCGACTGCGGGAGCAGCAGCAGCTATCAGTGCTGGTATTGCTGCGAGAAGAGGAAATATACCACCGGTTTTAACCATATCTTTGACTGCTGCTGGAAAGAAATCAAGTTGAGTTCCAGTTTTCGCTTGCTTCGCTTTACTGAAATGTTTTAGTTGGGTTTTAGTCAGCAATAACTTGTTTGGACCACCATTAGCGATTTGATCATTTTTTTAGTGTTATTTTTGTCCCACATGTGCTTGCGTTTTTCGATTGTAATTTCTTGACCTGACCAGGAGTCAGAGTGACATTAACGTGACTGTATGACATTTTATTTAATACGAGATAGATCTAATTGTTACACATTGCTTTTAGCAATGCTACATATTTTCCACCGGTGCGTCAACGATTCTCATTCGACCACTAATACTTTCAAGCAACATTGCTTTGTCGGAGAGTATGACCGCAATTGCTCTGTAGGGACCATGAACAACTGGAGGACCAGCTGCGATTTCTGGTAATGCGCCGACACGAGCTCGGAAGTGAATATCAACAACAGACTGCTTGGACAAGTCAAGATGCTCCAGTGAAAAGTAATAAATCGGGTACAAGTCTGTAAAGTCAAACTGTGATATTTGTGTGCCAGTATCTATATTTAGGTTACACGCCAGGAATGTCAACCAGCGATGATATGCGCGCGCCACATGATTATTTGTATAACTCAGTGATATATCTCCGGATGGTTCTTGTTGACCGTTTATTCTCAGCGAAACCTCAGTAACGTCGAGTTTGTCAAATATCATATGAGACCATTCCTGATTACCAATCCGACGCATATCTTGCAGCGCAATAAAGATATGTCGTGGCGCAGAAACTCCCTGTTGTGATGCTATATGCCAAGTAAACACATCTCTGACTTGACTTTGAACGGCGTCTGTAGTTACCGTAAGCCACGATAGCAATGACTTACCGCCTTGATTCATAAAAGAGAGCAGTTGGGGTTCTTCTGTGACTGATGGAGTTAGCACTGGCATCCACAGTGAAAGTTTTGTTATTTTTACTTGGCCGGCATGACCAGCTGTTCGAGAAACCGCATCATTGTCATCGGCTTTTCTATGAAGCATAACTGTGTGTTTAGCTCCGAAGATGACTTTTCTGAAATCTCTGCAAAATCCAAAAATGTGATTTAGTGGAATCGCGCATGAAAAACTTTTATTATCTCCTGACAACATTGCTCGGCGTGTTGCAAATCCTAAGTTGTAAGTCACGCTAGCGCCTTTTATAACATCAAAATCACCACCTGGTCTAGCTTCATGTTCGAAATCAGCTGGTTGTGGATTAGTTGCAGTATTTTGAGGTGTTCGCAACTTAATATACTGAATATGATCGGCGTTATCGGTGATATCCTTGGCAAACATCATCGATGGACCGGATGATCTTGTAAAGTCGTCAGAATATCTCGCTAAACCAATTATTGTTGTGGCAACATCGAGATCGTTCTGAATTATTTCGATATTTTTTCCATCAATCATGTATGCGGCGCTGCTAAACAATGCCATGATCCCGTTGCTGACAAGCCCAACTCGGTCGTTGACACCGTAGTTATTATTATCCGCCCTTACAAGATTGCCTTCTACTTCAATAAACGCCTCAGACGGCAAGAAATATCTGCTTGTATCGTGAACTTGAAGTTCAATATGCCCTCGCTGATTTGGATCTCGTGCATCGTAGGAATAAAACTGATGATCTCGCACCGATTTGTCTCACTCGACCGGCTCATCTATATTGAATGCTGTATCGGATATCAGTTTGAACATTTTATACTGCTGCGTGTGATTTCAAATGGATGATCCCGCTATTAAATTTGCTGTAATAATTTTTTGCACGTCGGATTCCATCGCTGCTAGTTTTTGATTTGTGGCTTGATTTATTATTTTACTAACATCCGCGGGCATGGTTTCGGTGGTTGGTAATTTCACCGGTTTACGTCTCATCAGTCGCGCTAGTCTTTCTTTGATTGCCGAGAGTGCCTTGCCAGCAGCACCAACAATTGCACCAGGATCTTTTTCACCAACAATATTAATGGCTTTCAAAGATAATTGTTTTGCAAGAGGACCCAACTTTGGTGCCAATCCTGCAAATAATCGCTGAGCTGTATCGCCAAGTCCATCTCCGTAAGTTGCTCTATAGATTGGTAATCGTGAGTTTACTGCTCTGACCTGCACAGGTGTGTGTCTGTTATATATGACCATGTTATGCTATTGTCATGTGTCTAATCGCGGTAACCCTAGTCACTATCAACGAGCTCATCGACGAGTTCTTGATACACATGAGCATCCATGATGCCACCTTGAAATAATCTTCGGCAAATATCAGAGGCCTCATTGGTTATTTCCGGTAAGTTGTTTCCGGCGCGTCTTCCTCCGATGAGAACTTCTAGCCAAGACACATCATTGAAAATATTATCAGGGCAAGGAATTCCATAACCACTGCTAGTGGGTGGTAACTGATATTTTTTGCTCATCTCTTCAATTAATTGGCTAATAGATTCATCCAGTTCAGGATTAGCTTTTACTAATCCTGAAACATCAGATGTTGGCGACAGAGATGGATCGGGCACATCTGCATGTGGAACTGTTATCCACTGTGATGGTTTCTTGGGTCTTCCTCGTTTTTTTTTCTCTGTCTGTTGCAATGGCGCAGGAAGTGAAAGGTCTATTTCAGGCTGTCGCACAGGGGAAGGTTGACGTCGTTTTTCTTGTTGTTTTTGCACTTGTGTTAATTTTTTTTCTTGTTGTTTTTGCTCTCGTATTATTTTTTGCTGTTCTCGTTTTTCCACCAGTTGCTGTTGACGCGTTATGTTTTGCTGTTTTTGCTGTTCTTGTTGTTCTTTATTGCAGTCACTTATTCCACTAGCAAAAAATGGATAACCAACATCTGTTCTGTCTATGGTGTAGTCGTTTGTAGCTATTTTATACAACCAATCACCCCAGGTATCTTTTTTTGCACTTTTAACATACTCGGGTTTTAAATATTGATCTCATCGCATAAAATTTTCGGCAGCAAACTTACCAAAATCATAACTACTATGGGCATCTGTCAAGGAAAATTCCTCAATTCGCTTTATACCCTCGGGGGTAAATCTCGATTTGAGATCAATTATTTTTCGTCTAGCAGGTTGCAGCGCGGATTCTTCTCGCAATACTTGAATAAGACTTTTTCCTTCTTCTGGCCCTCCAATAGCAGTTAAAACCTTTTCAGTGATTGCATTAACAGGCTTAAATAATTCTTTTGCTTCAGTTGCGTATTCAACTTGTGCTTGTTGTTGTAATTGCATATACTTTTCCTTTACCGGTATATATTTTTTAAGTGCTTCTGCTCGCTCCCTAGACAACCTGGCTGTGTAAGATTCTGAGTGTACCATTATTTGGTATAAGTAATTTTTAATTTATATCCTCGAGTCGGGTTAGATAAAATTTTTAACTAGACAGCAGCAGAGAAACGGCGACGACAGGCAAACCCTGCCAGGATATTTTCACGTGGCAGACGTGATTTATGTAACACAGAGCAGTAGAGAGGGCTTAACACCACAGAGTGTTTTCGCAAGATAGACCCTTGCATTAGCAGAAATAGTTATATAGGTAGATATTTTCATGAGATAACCCTTCAAGTCAGCAGAGAAAACCTATTTTGTCATGTTTTCTGACTGGGGGGTTTATTTTGTGAAAAGAATCACTCTATCTAAAATGTTCTTGATAGAAGGCTCTGTTAAGCGAAATAGTTTGTGGGATTCGCCCTCTCTGCTGCTAAACCATTATTCTTCTTGCAATAATAGTTACCTTGAACATTGGCCTTTAGACACCAAACTCAAACAGGCTTCTTCTTTACCCCATATGAAAGCCATTCACATACTTTGGACCATGTTTGTTAAGTAGAAGTAATTTCATTGTGCAGAAACTATTTTTGTTCTTTCAAACAGTAATCTTGACCTTTGACCTTTTGAACCCAAAATTAACAGGCTTCTTCCTTACCCCAAGTGCAGGTCATCCACAAAGTTTGGTAAATGTTGATGGTTACCGTTTGTCTGCGGCATGATGCCCCAGTGCTAGACATCACTATAAACTGCCACACTGCAGACATCATGGCAATATGACTGAGAAATTGCTAAAGCTACGTTAAAAATCAAAATCACATAACATCACAACAACTGTTATGTATATTTAATTGAGTGCCTAACTTTTGTTCATGATTATAAGCTGTAAATAGTGTAAACAACATGTTTACATAGCTAACCTTTGTCTATTTTTGAGTGTAGAACATTATGGGCACATATTTGTTTACAAATTGATTGGAATTTTCCATGGAATGGCTCGCATCTACGTCAAGTGAAAATGTGTACAAATAGGGATTTGATAAACAAATAATTCATTCTTATCTTAAATCAGGAATAGGATTCTTCCATACTCCAAGCACAGGCCATCCATAAAGTTTAGTAACTGTAGATGATGGAGAACTAGAGTTCTTGTGTAGAAACCATTTATCTTCTTTTAGCTAGTGACCTTGACCACTGAACCCTAAAGTTGATAGGGTTCTTCCCTAAACCATGTACAAGCCATCCACAAAGTCTGGTGTCTTCAAATGATAAACATCTCAAGCACATACAAAATTGCTGGCTTAATAAGGAATGTCATAACATAATACATTCCGCTTTATGGCAGGCATATAAAATCTGATTTTATCCTTTTAAACAAGTACCTAACTTATAGATTGACATCCTTTCAGAACTTTAACTTTTGTTGGCAAATGAGTAAGCTTAATAAGCTTACTGAAATAATCTTAAAGAGAGCTGTGTTTGAAAAACAAATAAGCCCACCCACCCCTGCAAAAACAAAAAAGTGTAATGTTTGTAAAACATACTTCAGCTCTCCTCTGCCTTTTCCCTTACCCCCAAAATATGTGCCACTAGGATTAACTCCAAGAGGATAACAATAGACCCAGGAATCAATTTTAGCTTCATATCTGAATTCATCTTTCTATGTCAAGTGTGTACATATATATGGTTACAAGGATGGGATCTTGGCAATTTAAAAATTACAACCTAGTGGATTTGATCTCTTGGGATACATACAGGGATGGGCACAATGATAATCACATAGTCCCCAGCTTCCCACCAAAAAGACTCAGCTAAGTTCAAAATAAAACATGAAGTAATTAAATACTAGATGAATTAAATGAACTATGTTCCAAAAAAAGTTATCCTTCATTCCCCTGCTTTTTCCCAACCCTACCCAAACTATAAACTGTGCCACTAAGTCAGGCAAAGAGGTCAAATTTGTTTGCATATTTGAGTGTCTTTTCATACTAAGTAAGTGTATATATGATTATAGGTGGCAGGTCCCAATAGTGTCCAAGTGATGACCCTGTAGTTGATGTCAATTTGCATTTCTCTTTTCATGCTCATCAAGTTAATATATGGTAGGCATGGTGGTCTTGATAGAAAGTTATGCACGTGTGGGATTTGGATTTTTAATGTAACTTAAACAATCATTCATTCATGTTGCTACAGTGTCTGCAGTGTGGCAGTTTTTTAGTAATGTTTAGCACTGGGGCATCATGCCACAAACATGTAGCATCATTTCCTACCTAGTCACATTATCCATAAACCAGGCCCACCAGTCCTAACACTAACCTCTTAATGCTAAGCACCTAGCAAGGTAGCTGCTAGTACCATCTTTTATATGACTCAGCTGGGGTTCGAACCTGTGACCTCCCACATCTGAGGTAGATACTTTAACCACTTAGTGCACCGGAGTGGTCTTGATAGAAAGTTATGAGTTTGGAACTAGGTACAGGGTTCAATATTAGTTGCCCATAAAGCTTTGTCTTTTCATGCCCAGTAACTGCATATATTGTTGCAGGGTGTGGGTTGCAGGGGGTGGGTTTCAATAGCCCAGTAACTGCATATATTGTTGCAGGGCGTGGGTTTCAATAGCCCAGTAACTGCATAATTATATTGTTGCAGGGTGTGGGTTTCAATAGCCCAGTAACTACATATATTGTTGCAGGGTGTGGGTTTCAATAGCCCAGTAACTGCATACATTGTTGCAGGGTGTCGGTTTCAATAGCCCAGTAACTGCATATATTGTTGCAGGGTGTGGGTTACAATAGTTTCTATCATAAGTTCTTGGGAGTATATCATACCTGCCAACTTTATTGACATTGGTGGCATTTATGCCAGACTTGCTTGGGCAGTTTTGTTGTTTCACAGGAGGCAATTGCAATAAGCCCAGGGAAGTGCCATATCATAAGAAATACAAAGATACCAAATTAATTGTATTTATTTTGCCCCTTTGGTTTCATGATACACCTCTCCCTCGATAACTCGTGCACATCAGAGTCCAAAAATATCTACCACACTATAAGTGAGGCGCGAGTTATTGAGAGACCTATTAAAAAAAGCCAAAACCAATAAAGGGATCGACGTAAAGGCAAAAGGCGGGGTTGGAAGGTTATAGTGTGGATTACTCAATTTATAATTATGCTGAGATTAACTGTGAATATATATCTCTTCATAACGGTGTACTTTGTTTATTTTTTCCTCATAGAGCAATATTAATTTCAGGATAAATTACAGTATATTGCGAAGATCATCAAAAACATTATTCACATGGTTTCGGCTAGCTTAGCACGTGTACGACTTCACACATTGTGTATTACATCACAAATTTGTGTGCTGAATTGGAAACATTCTAGTTTTATTGTTTGATCCAAATTAGATGGAGTATTTTTAATACAAAAGATCGACACTCTTTTTGAGAAACATTGTTCATCGAACGAACGAACGTATGATAGATAGATAGATAGATTTGATTGTGGTAGAAGTAAAATGAAAAAAATCACAAGGGTTAATCATTACCAATATGAATTTAATGGGACTACAAATTTAAAACGTCAATTTGAACACGATAATACCACCATGTCGGCCAATTCTGCGCGTCGGGTAATTCTGCGCAACGATACATCATTTCTGCAAACATTGGATCACGTGTTATTTTGGGTCAAAAATCCATTTTGTATCAAGAAAGAACAATCACAATTTAATTAAGAAATGTGATATTCATAAAGTGTACAAAAATATCTGGCATTTCGACTCGAAATGCATATGAAAATGTGATTTAAAATGTCAACATGAAGACCCACTCCATGACCTTCTTGAACCGGTAACCCAGAAAATCCAATTTTCTATGTATCTTTTAGAATCATGCAAATAAATACATTATATAAAAGATGGAAATGTATACCGGTACCTCAAAACAATACTGCATTTTAATCCAAGTTTACATTTTTGCAAGAAGTTCTCCCACACGTACAAAATCATCTGCTACCCAACATGTCAACTTGCCGCTAGAATATAAATTCTCAAGAAATTCACCGGCATATAGTCTGTTTCTAAATTCTCATGTCATTTTTCCCCATCAACAAGACATAAAACACATTACATCCAATTCACTGTTGTTTCTCTTCCACATAATAGATTATTTTTTTTATAAAATGTTGACCTTTAATAACTTTTTTACAAGATCGGTTTTGTTTCCTTAATATATCTTGCCATTTATTGGCATTATTACATTGAATTTTGTAAAACTAGCTATAAACCTGACCATTACTCAACTGAAATGCTGACAGAAACTTTCAGTCCAAAGTAATGCATTTCATTTCTATTGCCCAATTAATAAAAATAAAGCTGTCAGACATTTCTGAGCACTTAAGGTTTCCGTCTCCAATATTGAAGCAAGACGCATACCGAATTTGACCGTTTGATGAAAATAAAATACAGCTTACCATTTGAAAAGAGGCAATTGTCACCAGAATATTCTGTTTAAAATATTATTAATTCTGGACATGGGGGATACCACCCCCATGTTTTCCCGACTCGCAATATGTCGGCCTATTCAGTGCACAGCGTTGAAAAGATGTAATATTTATTAATTGTTTGCCGTTTGTGACAAGCTTGACAACTATAACTTCACATTTTGAAAAAATGAGTTAATTTTTTGTGTGTTTCTCATTGAGTTCTCTGCTGCCAAGCAAAATCCCATATTCAAAATGATAAAACAACACAGGTCTCTTTTAGTTGATTTTTTAATGCAACAAACACGTCCCCAAGTTTTTGATCAAAACAAAGCTGGCATGCAATTAGGTTCTCAAAGTAGTACTCACGGTTTTCAAAGTGACGGTCGATTGACTCTTTTCATCTTTTCACAGAACAGAATATGCTGTGATTATAATTTTTACACTGAATCGGAATTAAAGGATTAGAACGTGACTTTCACGTAGAAAGATATTTAATTGGTGTTTATTTCATTCTTTGTTGCCACCTGTTAGCATTTACCAGAAGTTTTCATTGATCGCTATTTCACCAGACTGTCTATTTACAGTGTATTGATAACTATTTATCATTAAAAAAACTTATATAATACATGTATATAATATCTTATTTAGAACTTGCAAATTTCACAATATGGATTCAAATCTGTACGGGCATTAATCACGATTTTCAATGATAAAATGAGTGGTGTATCAAGGTTTAATTTACCAATTCTTAGTGTAACTTGTTCATGTTCAGCATATTTTAAAGATATTTAAAATATATTGTCTTTGAAAAAAATCAGGAGCCATGCCAGACACCGTGTTATAAGCGGGATCGCAAGTTATCCAGGTGCGAGTTATCGAGGGAGTGGTGTAAATACTTGTAATTTATTAATACTCTGAAACAAAACTGTTCTGACCTTTACATAATAATAAAAGATAACAAAAATGCTATGACCCAATCAATGCAAGCATCACTTACAGTTTTATTTTATCTTGTTCATTTTTATAAACAGTACTTTATAATAAAACTAATATGCCTGATAGCTTATTCATTTTATTGTACCTGACTTTTTTAAAAGAGAAATGTCAAATTCTACTATATTATATCAATTCAAGATATTTTCTGTTATTCTCAACTTATTCCAAATCGTGAATGGTCCAATAGCTTTAATATAGTGGACCACATGGACCAAAAATATAAAGTTTGTGGGTCTTTGCCTGAAATTCGAATAGGAAATACGTTTTGAAAGCTATTTCTGAATGCATCCGAAAACACTAAATCCCAGGTGATCTTTCAATACCATACTGCCTAGTTGTGTTAGAAACATCGTTTTTCATTGGCTACTTGGCTCGTTCATGAGCAGAAGGGTAAAAGTTGGAGGTTTTTTTCTTGGTTTTTTTTGGGCTGAATGGACCCATTATTTTTGTATCGAGACTACTCTTCATTCCAATTGCCCATCTTATCCTATTTTTTGCAAAGGTTCATCTGTCTGCTTGCAGTTCATACCGGTTTGCCTTAGATCTGAGACCAAAAAGTCCAAAATCCAGACACAAAATTGGATCCCAACCAATGGCCAATTTTGGATAGAAAAAAAAAATTGATTGCAAAAATTGAGGTTTTTCGCTTTGTATTTTGTAGTGCAACTAGAAATTCCAGATTATTTGGTATCATTGTAGAGCTACATCTGTCTACCATTCTATAATACCACCCAATTTAGTGTATCGTGCATGACCATGACGCTACAGAGCTCGACAGTATTAGGCTATTACCTTCTGCCACATTAACTCGTCGCTAGGCGTTAATGTGTTAAAAGATCTATATCCTATCACATTCTTTCTTTGGCACTTTTCCAAAACAAATATATATGTACTGTTTGCTCACCAATATCAGCAACAAGTGCTCCTGGGTGTAATAACTTCAAGAATTTCTTGACGTTGGGCCATGCTTTATGCTGTATACTGCCGAGATGAGGGGCAATCTCATCATAGACATGATGGACATGGTCTCGTTCGAATTTGTCAGCAACTCTCCCTCTCCCCAAAGGGCTAGCCATCTTGGGTTCCCACTAAGCTTTTCCATTGAGATATACACACCTCTGAATGTAGCTACATTAATTTCTGGCTACTGCCAAATGACCTGGAAAAAAAATTGTTACGCAAATAAAAAACAAATCACACTCTTTTATCTTAAGTTGGTCTCGCTTTTTCTATAAAATATGCAGTTTTAAAAATACTTTCATCCAATCAACAATCTAAATTTGTGTTCAGTAAAAATGTGACCTGTTTGGAAAAGATGCCACAAATGTCCTGAACATATATTTAATTCCGATCAAAAACAAGATGTTATCCCTGAAAAAATATTTCTAAAATATATTTGCACAGATGAAATAAACTGTAGCGTTAAACCTGTTTATAGTATACTCATGTTCATTCAACATTTCTTAACAAAGGTCTACATAATATTACTAAGACCAGACTGTACAACACTCCCTCAATATAAGGCCATGCATTATAACATGGTGCCTCTTATAAGACCAGTATGGTCATGGTCCCATTTCATTAAGTAGTTGTGAAATTATATGCACTATCTACTTCATCACTAGACAGTATACCCTATGACTCCCATGGGCACCATTATAATCATGTCCCACTTTGTCGCATTATCCTGACACCAGGCCGACCAGTCCTAACACTAGCCTATTAATGCTGGGTGCCAAGCAAGGTGGCTACAAGTACCATTTTTTAAAAGTCTCTGGTTTGACTTGGCTAGGTTTCGAACTCATCATCTCCAAAGTCCAAAGTAAACACTCTAACCACTTAGTCCAAAAATGCAGTCTTGAAAAATAGAAATTATATATATATATATATATATATATATATATATATATATATATATATTTATACAGAAGCTCTAAAGATGTAACCATTAGATATGTGAAAGTCAATGGTACATGAAACTGTCCAATTTACTCACATGCTTCTTACATAAATAAGGACATTCTCTTTTTTGTATAAATTAATATGGCAATGAAAGATACTTTCTAGTATTTCACTTTTTGGCTGACTAATTTAGCTTTAAATAAAGTTATCATAGTCATCCCTAATGTAATCATCACCAGAGCACACATAGATCTTCCCAACCAAATTACAATAAACATAATTTTATAAGCTAATTCAAATTCCTTAAAGCCAAGATTCCCAATAGTACAACTGATGGAGTCCATCAAAAGAACACTGCAAACAGAAGCCACACAAATGTACTATAAATGTGTTATACTGTCATAAGATTAATATCAAAACTAACAGAATTTGTCATTTCATAGTGTTTAATTTTCAAACACATTTGATCTTTTTCAAACACAGCTGATCTTTTTCAAACACAGTTTATCCATAAAACCATTGATTATTTTGATTTTGCTAAAACATTTTGTACTCAAAAGTTTTTTCATTATTAAAAAATTCAATTTTTCGTACAATGGAGTTGTAAAATTAGAACATTGATATGTCTGGGAATTACAGTATGCATATAGTATATAAAAGGCAGAAATAAACTGATGTTTACTGAAAATCTTGTATTGTTTAATTTCCAGACATTTTTATATTTGTTTAAATATATTCTCATGGAGATCGTTAACTAAAAAATGTACAAGCTATTTTCAGTAGAATAAAACTACTAAAATAACAAGGACCTTTATGTACATCAAAATCATCAGGTATAACTTTCACATTTCCTTCTGAAAAATAGCTGGCACAAAAATAAAAGTACAAGCAACACTGAAGCAAAAATGTTAAAGTGTTGTAAAAGCACATGGCTCAACTGCAAAAAGCAGACAGTAATTCAACCTGTGGCTAGTTAATAATGAGAGGGCAGGATATGCATTTTCATATAATTTCCATTTCCTGTTTTATTATTTTTTATTTTCTTAAATAGACATGGATATTTAAAAGTAAAATACACTGAGTAAAATTGCTGAAATCTCTCTCTAGCTAATAGGAACGTAAAGTACCACATTCACTCATTAAGACTCAAGTTGTATTTAGGCACTGGGCATGATTTATTTGGATCATTGATGTAAGAATAAAGGTATGACTGTGGAATACATAACGTTAGTGTTATCCTTTGTCAACTTTTTAATGCAATACACACATGTGCAAACAAATGCAAATTCTTTTAAACATTGGGTCTTTTATTTTTCATAAATGATCACTTTTCAAAAATGAAATATCTTTTGCACATTATTGTTTGTATTTTTACAATACTCTTCAGTTTTTTGTTTCCAAAAAAGCACACAAAATAATGAATATGTGACAGTGAATGTGTGAAATTGGAGAATGTGCACAATCTGGGTTTTTTAAAAAGAAAATGAATACTTTTCCTGATTCAGTCAGGAAATGTTTAGTATATACTCGCTTATAAATCCAACTACAAACTGCACAGACCCAGATCTGGCATCACATAATCTGCCAGCAGATCTCGGTCTGTGCAGTTTGTTAGGAGTATTCAGTAGAACAAACAGCACAGATCCTGATCTGCAGGCACATTATGCTATGGCAGATCAGGATCTTGGTTGTTTGCGGTTTGACTTGATTTATAAGCAAGTACATAGGGTATACAATCACTGCAAAAAACATCAATTATACAGATTCCCTAAAAATCATACTTGATTTCTGTACACATTCCCTAAAATGGTTACAGCTGCAAAATAAAGAACTCCACATGCTGCAAAATAAAGAACTCTACATGCTGTATAATAAAGAACACCACATGAAGCATAATAAAGAACTCCACATACTGCATAATAATGAACTCCACATGGAGCATAATAAAGAACTCCACATGCTGCATAATAATGAACTCCACATACTGCATAATAATGAACTCCACATGCTGCAATATAAAGAACACCACATGGAGCATAATAAAGAACTCCACATACTGCATAATAATCAACTCCACATACTGCATAATAATGAACTCCACATACTGCATAATAAAGAACTCCACATGCTGCAATATAAAGAACACCATGATGGAGCATAATAAAGAACTCCACATACTGCATAATAATGAACTCCACATACTGCATAATAAAGAACTCCACATGCTGCAATATAAAGAACACCATGATGGAGCATAATAAAGAACTCCACATGCTGCATAATAAAGACCTCCACATGCTGCATAATAAAGAACTCCACATGCTGCAATATAAAGAACTTTAAGTGCTTCAAGATGATGAATGTCCTTAATTGAAGGAGACATAGAAACCACAATCTAAGACCTGGAGGCAGTAAGATGTCCTTAACTGAAGGAGGGACAGAAAGCACAATCCAAAACTTGGAGGCAGTTTAACATCCTTAAATGGAGGAGGGACAGAGAGCACATTCCAAGATCTGGAGGCAGTTGAATGTCCTTAATTTAAGGAGGCATAGAGAGCACATTCCAAAACATGGAGACAGTATAATGTCCTTAAATTAAGGTGGCATAAAGAGCACATTGCAAGACCTGGAGGCAGTAAGATGTCCTTAACTGAAGGAGAGACAGAGTGCACAATCCATGACCTGGAGGCAGTATAATGTGAAGAAGGCACAGAGCACATTCCAAGACCTGGAGACAGTATAATGTGAAAAAGGCACAGAGAGCACATTCCAAGACCTGGAGGCAGTATAATGTGAAGAAGGCACAGAGAGCACATTCCAAGACCTGGAGACAGTATAATGTGAAGAAGGCAGAGAGAGCACATTCCAAGACCTGGAGACAGTATAATGTGAACAAGGCACAGAGAGCACATTCCAAGACCTGGAGGCAGTATAATGTGAAGAAGGCACAGAGAGCACATTCCAAGACCTGGAGACAGTATAATGTGAAGAAGGCACAGAGAGCACATTCCAAGACCTGGAGACAATATAATATGAAGAATGCACAGAAAGCACATTCCAAGACCTGGAGACGATATAATGTGAAGAATGCACAGAGCACATTTCAAGACTTCGAGACAGTATAATGTGAAAAAGGCACAGAGATCACATTCCAAGACCTGGAAAGAGTATAATTTGAAGAAGGTACAGAGATCACATTCCAAAACCTGGAGACAGTATAATGTGAAGAATGTACAGAGAGCACATTCCAAGACTTCGAGACAGTATAATGTGAAAAAGGCACAGACAGCATATTCCAAACCTGGAGACAGTATAATGTGAAGAATGCACAGTGAGCACATTCCAAGACCTGGAGACAATATAATGTGAAGAATGCACAGAGAGCATATTCCAAGACTTCGAGACAGTATAATGTGAAAAAGGCACAGAGCACATTTCAAGACCTGGAGACAGTATAATGTGAAGAAGGCACAGAGAGCACATTCCAAGACCTGGAGAGAGTATAATGTGAAGAAGGCACAGAGCACATTCCAAGACCTGGAGACAGTACAATGTGAAGAAGGCACAGAGAGCACATTCCAAGACTTGGAGACAGTATAATTTGAAGAAGGTACAGAAAGCACATTCCAAAACCTGGAGACAGTATAATGTGAAGAATGCACAGAGAGCACATTCCAAGACTTCGAGACAGTATAATGTGAAAAAGGCACAGAGAGCACATTCCAAGACCTGGAGACAGTATAATGTGAAGAATGCACAGACAGCACATTCCAAGACCTGGAGATAATATAATGTGAAGAATGCATAGAACACATTTCAAGACTTCGGGACAGTATAATGTAAAAAAGGCACAGAGAGCACATTCCAAGACCTGGAGACAGTACAATGTGAAGAAGGCACAGAGAGCACATTGCAAGACCTGGAGGCAGTAAGATGTCCTTAGCTGAAGGAGAGACAGAGTGCACAATCCATGACCTGGAGGCAGTATAATGTGAAGAAGGCACAGAGATCACATTCCAAGACCTGGAGACAGTATAACGTGAACAAGGCACAGAGCACATTTCAAGACCTGGAGACAGTATAATGTGAAAAAGGCACAGAGCACATTCCAAGACCTGGAGACAGTACAATGTGAAGAAGGCACAGAGAGCACATTCCAAGACTTCAAGACAGTATAATGTGAAAAAGGCACAGAAAGCACATTCCAAGACCTGGAGACAGTATAATGTGAAGAATGCACAGAAAGCACATTCCAAGACCTGGAGACAATATAATGTGAAGAATGCACAGAGCACATTTCAAGACTTCACGACAGTATAATGTGAAAAAGGCACAGAGAGCACATTCCAAGACCTGGAGAAAGTACAATGTGAAGAAGGCACAGAGAACACATTCCAGGACCTAGAGACATCATAATGTGAAGAATGCACAGAGCACATTTCAAGACCTGGAGATAGTATAATATGAAGAAAGCATAGAGATTGCATTCCAAGACTAGGAGACAGTATAATGTGAAGAAGGCACAGAGAGCACATTCCAAGACCTGGAGACAGCAGAATGTGAAAAAGGCACAGAGAGCACATTCCAAGACCTGAAGACAGTACAATGTGAAGAAGGCACAGAGAGCACATTCCAAGACCTGGAAACATTATAATGTGAAGACAGAGCACATTTCAAGACCTGAAGACAGTACATTGTGAAGAAGGCAGAGAGAGCACATTCCAAGACCTGGAGACAGTAGAATGTGAAAAAGGCACAGAGAGCACATTCCAAGACCTGGAGACAGTACAATGTGAAGAAGGCACAGAGAGCACATTCCAAGACCTAGAAACATTATAATGTGAAGAATGCACAAAGCACATTCCAAGACCTGGAGACAGTATAATGTGAAGAATGCACAGAGAGCACATTCCAAGACCTGGAAACATTATAATGTGATGCATGCACAGAGCACATTCCAAGACCTGGAGACAGCATAATGTGAAGAAGGCACAGAGAGTGCAGTCCGAGACCTGGAGACAGTATAATGTGAAAAAGGCACAGAGAGTACATTCCAAGACCTGGAGACAATATAATGTGAAAAAGGCACAGAGAGCACATTCCAACACCTGGAGACAATATAATGTGATGCATGCACAGAGCACATTTCAAGACCTGGAGACAGTATAATGTGAAAAAGGCACAGAGAGCACATTCCAAGACCTGGAGACAGTACAATGTGAAGAAGGCACAGAGTGTACCTTCCTAGACTTAGAGACAGTACAATGTTCTTAAGAGGCAAGTGATTAAAATATACTTGGTCAATAGTAAATACTTTTGTATTTTTCGATGTCTGATTTAAATGCTGGAGTACATCACTGTAAATACTTGAAATATATGGTTACACGATGTGTCCTATGGCCTCTAGGTGGTATCATGCCATCCTGTATTATGTGCCATAGCTATGATAGGCTTTGGGAATATAATAACTATAACACTGGCAAGTCTGGCATCTGTGGCATCATGGACTTGGGTAACTACATATGTGGCTGTGACATAATATAGACTTGTTAACTATATTTCTTTCTTCCACTATTTCTTTCAGATATGACATACTCCTGTGTGATGATGTTGAAAAGCTGCTGGGAAAATTCTATAACATAAGGTGTCTGAAGATGATCTGATTGCAACATTCAATCAACGTATACTGCTAAAGCTATCCAATGATGAAGCTGCCGCAACTACATTATCTGCCTCATACCATCTAATGTGAGTGTCTCAGCTACAATTGCGGACCTAATCCTGTTTAAGTCAAGTACCTGTGGCAATATGAGAAATATAATGGGGTTGATTGAAGACCGTGTCAATGATAAATATTATATTGCAGTTCATGCAGGCATTTTTAAGGGTAAATATTCTAGGAACTAGTTCAACCTGTGTGTACAAAAGCTTCTGGTGAATAGTGATATCTTAAAGATCAGGAGGTTGCACTAGGAGCTGCATTGCAGATGAATCTGTGTATGGCATTTACAGTTTTGTTAAGTGCAAAAGTGTTGTCTGATACAAGCAAATGTCAATCAAATAGATGTAAATACTTTAAAGCTAAAGTCAAGTTCAATAGATGATACCATTCAAGTTAGTTTGTCATGTGACAATAAAATAACGTTATGATGATGACATCAAAGACAAAATTTAATACTGTACTCTTCGTCTTATATACTGGCGTAAAGTTGGACGAAGTCTGCTCACATTATGCGGTCCAGTCATATACTCACTGCATTTCATTCAAGTCGGTTTAACTTTGCAGTGACAGATGTGATGATGACTTGACAGATGGAAATCAATACTGTACTACATGTACTAGTACAGCCCATGATTTTACAAACTACTACAACTTGCAGGTTGAGTTTTTGTTTTGAAGCATATCGAGTTCTTTATTTCACAACAATAACCATTTCAGGGAATCTATGAAGAAATCAAGCACGGTTTTCAAAGAATGTGTACAATCACTGATTTTTGTTCAGGGATTGCATATATTCCCTGAATGTCAAGGTTACATGTGAACATTTTAAAAAAAACAAAACCCAGGGATGCTACACATTCCTTGATCTGACACATTCACTGCAACAAATATTCATCCTAAAAATGGAATTCATGACAATATGCATGTTTTATGGTGGAGTACATTATAATGAGACACTTTATAGTAAGGGATGATTG
The DNA here is from genome assembly GCA_028554795.2 of Sinohyriopsis cumingii. Lineage (NCBI taxonomy): Eukaryota > Metazoa > Mollusca > Bivalvia > Unionida > Unionidae > Sinohyriopsis > Sinohyriopsis cumingii. The sequence continues at coordinate 156,480,004 of CM068829.1, forward strand.
TACATGTATATAGCATCATTGATAGGTAACAGACTATTATGAGGAATCAGCCATGACCTAATGTAGCCAGGTTTGATGTGTCATTCAACAAGATGAATGAAATCATTAAAATTTATGTATGTTGACAGCGTTAGGCCCACTGACAACAATCAGGTTAAAAATTATAAACAGATGAATGAAATTATTGTTTTGTGCATTTGTTATGTTCATGTCAGTAGGTGGTACAAACCAGTGGGAAATGTGCAAATACTATAAATTTTCCTTTCCATTTAGGTGACTTGAACTTTGAAAATATATTAGACTACCAGACCTTAAATACATTACATTGCAACTTTGGTGACTACCACAAACGCTCAATGTTTTCATTGCCAGATACATTATTTTAAAATAGACACCTTTATAATACACTGACATCTTAGGTTTATCACTGTTTGCAAATATAACCATCGCTAGCACCAACAGAGACATGGATGGACATCCACTTTAATGAAAAGTTGTAGGCACATTTTTTTTATAATTAAAAAGCATATGGGGGGGAGGTGTTGTGGTGTTGGGGAAACATTTGGGAGACAAAGGACAAAAAACTGCAATAAACCCACGAGTCCATGCTCAATGTGCAACACTGAATTGCGGAATATTTTTAATATGTACTCATTAACTTCACTTGTTTTTTGGTGATGTCTATTGGGACTTGTAATAAATTTGTTTATTAAAACTATGTCAACACAATAAGTTCTGTTAAACCTGTTGATCACTGCATGTCAAAATATAGTACTACAGAAGCACACACACACACACACACACACACATTCCAAATTAGAGACCATCTGAGGGAATTTTCATCAAAAGGATACCTGCCTATGAAGGACAGAATTACCTTGTTTCTCCCGTTCTAGACTGTTCACCGTAATTTATCCCTCAGAATCTACAGTTGCGTATACATGTATCTAACAACAGAGGTTGCATCATGGTACTGTAACCAACATAATGTATCCCTCAGTATCTACAGTTACACACATCAGACACAGGAGGTTGCATATCAATATAGTAAACAACATAATGTATCCCTCAGTATCTACAGTTACACATGTCAGACAATGGAATGGAGGTTGCATCTCACTACAGTAACCACCATAATGTATCCCTCAGTATCTACAGTTACACACACAGACACTAGAGGTTGCATCTCACTATAGTAACCAACATAATGTATCCCTCAGTTTCTACAGTTACACACATCAGACACTGGAGGTTGCATCTCACTATAGTAACCATCATAGTGTATTGCTCAGTATCTACAGTTACACACATAAGACACTACATAAAACTACTGTAGATTTTCCCAAACCAAAATTGCAAGCTTGTTTGAAAGCTTGCAGCAAGCTTGCCACAAGCTTATTTATAAAGCTTGCGGCAAGCTTGTATTTGGAACATTGCAGCAAGCTTGCGGCAAACTTGTATTTGGAACATTGCAGCAAGCTTATTTATAAAGCTTGCGGCAAGCTTGTATTTGGAACATTGCAGCAAGCTTGCGGCAAGCTTGTATTTGGAACATTGCAGCAAGCTTGTATTTGGAACATTGCAGCAAGCTTGCGCAAGCTTATTTAACAAAAGTGTCATAAGCATGCACAAGCTTGCGAAAGCTTAAGCTTGCACAAGCTTGCGCAAGCTTAAGCTTGCACAAGCATGCGCAAGCTTGTTATTTATTTACCTAGTACAATAAGTATACACAAGCTTGTGCAAGCTTGTTACTAGCTTGTTGCAAGCTTGCAGAGATTTCTTGCTACAAGCATCTGGGCTTTCAAAAATCAGACATGATTGTGTTTTCCCCCCTTCCAAAAAACCCCCTGAAAATGTGAAGGGGGGGGGGGTCTGGGAGTCCGAAGGCCCCTGTCCAAAAATGCATTTTAGACTCAACTGCTCCTGGTGGACCAAATTATCATAATATATTGCAAAGTTTTACTTCATTCCAATGAAGTAATCTGCATATTTAATGATTAAATAATGCAATCTTATAGTTGCAATACAGTGGAAAACAAATCTGTTCTGCCAAAACATTAAGTTTAATTCCATTGTTCAAGTTTATTCATTCACTGCAAGCTTACCCAAGGCTGCAGAAGCTTTATGTGTTCCCCTAGCTGCAAGTGTCACGCCCCTATGAAATGATCATGAATAATGAATGAACTGTTCATGAACTTGGTTCAAGAACTGTTCATGAAAGTTCATCAAAAGGTTCATGAATTATTCTAGAATGTGCATGAATTGAAAACAGTCCACAAATTGGATCATCATCATTCATGATCAAGTGCATGAACATATTCATGAACTATGATGAACAAAGTTTCTCAATGATTCATGACTTCACGAACAGTGCCTATAAAACAAAATATGATAACCTGACAAGTCACAAATACCTATTCATCCTGAATCATACAATAACCTTAGATGGGGGATGGGGTTAATACAGTATAAAATGCAACATATTATCTTAAAAACTGTATTTGATTTCAGATAAATTTAAACTGACAAGTGATATTCTTTTTTTTTACCCTTAGCAACACTTTTTGTATGTTCTGTAATTTTTCTTTGAAAAATGTTCAAGAGATATTGGGGCAGTTGCCTGCAATCAACTGTTGAAGCATATTTCATTGTCATGGGGCTGTCTTTCAGCTGGGGTTTCTCCTGACCAATCTTCTTCCAGAGACTGACCTGTCTGATAACTCTTTTGTGAAGATTTTCAGGGTCTATAATTTAATCAAATCCTGTCCAATGTCACTACTGAATGTCTCCTTCTGCAACTTAAGCTGTTCCATCTGATTACTGTTTGGATCTTTAACATTGTTGCAGCAGTCACAATTTAATGTCTCTTCCATCTTGAATCCTCCAGTTTTCAAATTTTCATCCTTAACCTACAAACTTCATCCTCTACCAATTTTACTTTTCTGCTGTCTGGTCTGAAAAAAAGGTAAAGTTAGTTAATTACAGATAATCTCTGATCAACATTGTTTTTAGCTTTTAGCACATTATCATTGTACCCACTTTACTTACTGGAATAATATGATCCAACTCAAAAATGATTTAATCCCTTACACATAATACTGAGCATTTATATTATTGCAGAATTTTGTCACTGTTTTATATTAACTGAATCTGTCTAGCCATAGGTATAGTCACAGGAGACGGATGTTTTATTCAGTAAAATATGACATTTTTTTTGACAACACCGTTACACTAAATAACCGTATATATTACAGATAACGGTTATTTCATGCTTTCAAATATTTTCGCCATTTTTTATTGATAAAACGCCAGACTTGTGTGGTATAGGCCCTTAGTATGTCACTAATGCATCCACTCCGACTCCGCATGTTGCATATAGCTGCTTCCGGTTTCATCACGTTGTTATTTGCACTTTTATTGTGAACAGTTTCACGCATTAACTATTTTCTTAAGGTTTTTTTTTTTTTAAATTACGAAATTACATCAGATTATAGAAATAGTGATGTCATGTAAAAGAAAACGATCTCGAACATCTCAACTCCTATCGATATCGAACCACGTCTGGTATCGAGAACTGGGGTGGGTGGGGGTGATAATGTTTAGTGATTTTCAAAACTTCGATGAGCAAGTTTAAATTAGGTCTGAACAAAATCGTGTCATTAGCTTGGTTATAAATAATATGATGACATATATAAACCAATAAAATATCCATATAACTTCTACTGAAATAATCACGAATGACCAAGAAAAAGATACTCACCGTAATTCTGGTCATCCGGGCTTGGTACGCTTTTCCGCCTAATTTTGCTCTCACCAAATCATTTCCTTCACATTCTTCAAAGTCGCTTCTCTGCACTTCTACTTACTTTAAAAAAATGATATTGAAAATATTCTCATCTGTCCATTCCATGGAGTCCACGGTTTTTGTTCGAGGTTTTTGCCTAACCATCTGCATGATCTTTGGTTTCTGAAGAAGCTTAACTGTAGAAATCGCGCGCGTATATTAACCAATCATATCACGTCTTTTTTCAAAGTCATTCAATCAGAATAATCGTTGTTAATATATTTCGGTTTTTACTGCAAATTGGCAACCAGTGACTAAGTCAATAGAATAAGCAGTTTATAACAGTAATGGAGAGAAGAAAAAAAAACGTTAGGACAAAGTCATAGAAAGCTTTTTAAAGCAAATACATTTTGTTGATGCTGGCCAGAAAATATTTTCCCATATTAATCCAGAAATACTCAGGTTAAGTAAACAAGTATTGAATTAAAGATCTGTATGAACATTTATACAGTATATCATTTTAAAAAAAGAAGAAAAAATTCACCTTTATTTAAATTTCACTAATATTGTGAGAAGTTTGTATGATAAATTTTCATGAACATTTTATGAATATAATGATATAGATATTTAATATACATTTTTTTAAGAAATACCATGGTATTGCATCAAAGTACTTGAATTGTTCATGAACCATTAGTTGATGATATTTCAGGAACTTCAAAGATATTATAATAGTTCATAAAAATTCATCAGTGTGTTCATGAACTTCAAGTACATGATTCATCAAAATTCTTGAAGCTCATGAACTTACTTGAGGAACTTTCATGAACACTTCATGATTGTTCATCAAGTCATGACTTTGTTTTCGTAGGGGCGTGACAGTGATGGTGCCTGCTACTTGGATACATGGTCTCAAACTTTCACAAGCAATGGATACATATATATATATACATATATATATATATATATATATATATATATATATATATATATATATATATATATATATATGAAGAAACTTGTTGCAAGCTAGTTTAAATTTACTTTCTGAAACATACAAGAAAGCTTGCGCAAGCTAGTTTTACTTTCTGAAGAAAACAAGCTTGCGCAAGCTAATTTTATTTTCTGAAGAAAACAAGTAAGCTTGCGCAAGCTAGTTTTACTTTATGAAACAAACAAGAAAGCTTGTGCAAGCTAGTTTTAATTTCTGAAGCAAACAAGAAAGCTTGTACAAGCTTGCGCAAGCTTGTGCAAGCTTGCGGTTATATCCAGCTATCTTGCCTAAGCCTGCACTTGCTTGTACAAGCTTGCGCAAGCATCCATGTTAGCTTATAAACATCAAACTAGCTTATCGCAAGCTTACCGCAAGCTTGCCACAAGCTTTCAGCAAGGATGCATTTTGGTTTGGGTTCACTTAGTCCTTGGGAATGGCACTTAGTTCCCATTTCTTTGGCATGATATTGCCAATTATGTAACTATGCTGATGCCGTAAAAAAAATACATTTAGTCCCTTTAAGAAGTCTAATGTGTATGCCTTCACAGCGTCAATCATAATAAGAAGTCTATGGGGTAACAAACTGTGACACATGTGCTGCATTTATGAGGATACCTTTTTTTCTTTGTCATGGTAAATGGCAAATGCAAGCATTGTGAAACAATTTCCATAAATGTTTTAGGCGTTAATACATTGCATCTATTAAGAAGAACCATTTTAGTGGCATAATAATTTATCTAACTATACTGGTCTGTACAAGTTTCCATTAGACTATAATATACAGTGCTCCCTCATTATAACACCGTTCATGGGAGTAAAAAGGTATTCAGCCTTATAGTGAGAGAGCCTTATAATGAAGTATATTAAAAATATATAAATATTTAAAATCACATAATTAATGGGATATATGACAATAACTTCCTGATGTGTGTGTCTCTGTGTGTGTCTGTGTCTGTCTCTGTGTGTCTGTATGTGTGAGTGTCTGTATGTGTGTGTCTTTGTGTCTTTGTGTGTATGTGTCTGTGTCTATTTGTCTGTTTGTATGTCTGTCTTTGTGTGTGTGTGTGTGTGTGTGTGTGTGTGTGTGCTGATAACTTTGACTCAACTGTTCAATTAAAAATCTTAAGACATGTATGCTGTAACTATCAGACAAGCCCATTCAGACCTCTCATTGTGCTTTATAATAGCAACTTGAAACAATGAAGTATAAGGTTAAACAGTATGCACAAGCAACAATGATTTTTCTAATAACAGAAAAAAATTAACAGTTCAGATGGAGTAGAATTTACCTGGCAGCCAGATGATAAAAAGACAGCTCTTCCAAAGTTTTCAACCAAATAATTTGTCAAATAATTACAACAGATATCTCTTCAAATAATAAGACCATCCCATACTGTTTGCCAAATGTATCAGACTGGTTCCAGTGGCCTCATCATATGATAAATACTGTAAACTGTAACAACCCTTAGTACTGTGTCAATCATCTTAATGTTAACATTAAAACCAAACTGGAGACAATAATTGATAAAGCTGTGTGGTAGCATAGAACAAATTATCGCACAGTATTCCTATGAGTCTCACAGTGTTCTGGAAATTGATATACGATGATACCATCATCGATAGAAATGCGTTGTGGACTGGAATCAATAAGGTTCATAATAAACTGAATTTCAAGATTCTCAGAAAGTACTTTTCATATTTTTTCTGCAAATTGTCTTTTCCAGATACAAAGATGCAGAGCTGTGATTGGATCTAATGGTTCTGCAGAATGCTTTGTAAATAAAACAAATTTATAAAATTGTTTAGAAAGAAGAGCCTCAAGGTTTACTGTTTTCTGAACAACAGTCAAGGTTATTCTGTCAGTGGAAGTTCAAAATTAATTGCAGCTTCTGAACAGTTAATACAGAACTGTTTTCATTTTCTTCTATTCTCTTTTGACCAGCAGATGTTGCACTCAATGCCAATCACTCTCAAATGATCTTTACTGCACTTTGTACGAAAATATCTGGATCAATATTTTATTTTTCTCTGCAGCTGCATGTCCATAAAATGTTCCTCTATCCTAACATGTACATTTCTTTGGTTTCCCATACACCGTGTCTTTAACAGCTCAAACAATACACTACACTGATCACATTTTGTTTGTCATAGGAAACTATGCTTCATTTTATATTTTCAACATATTTTCAAGATTTTCACTATGTCTGAAATAATTATAAAATCACACAGCTTACAAAGATTAGGTTCTTGCTTAAAACAACCAAGTTTGTTGACACTTGGAAGTTTGTATCTCACTATGATTTTCCCTATTCTCTTATTTCATTTATTAGTTCATTTATTATTTCATTTATAAGCTGTAACCAAAGTGCATGTTCCAAAGCTACAGGTTGTTGCGAATCACAACATTTTGTGTGGCATACTTTGATGCAGAGACTGAATGTTTATTAAAATGAACAATGAAGAGAATTATTTCCTGTGTATTTTTCATTAGGTGCAGGTGTTTTACTATATATCTACATAAGGACTCAAAGCCTGGGTCATGGTGTGAATTATTTCTCTATTTATGAGAACTTTTGTGCAAATTCCGAGTCAGGGAGCATTTTTTTGACAAGTTCTGAAAAATGATCTGCTACAGTAAATGGAAGATTATGTTCAGCTATCAAGTTGGCAAACAGTGCCTCGCCAAGTTTGTATTTTTTCACATTCAATGCAGATTCTGTAAACATGATTTCAGTGAAGGTGCAGTAGTTATCACCTTCAATATGCTGCATGATGCTTAACGTTGATTTTAAAATCAGCTTTACGGCATATAGAATGCACATTCGTGTGCTGTTACCTTGATACCAACCACTGAAATTCCAGTTTCCATCTAGCACTGAATATTGAGTGCTAAACTGAGTGCTCAGTTTTGGCATATTAGCAATGAGAATTAAGGCACATTCTGGCATCATGACAAACTTAAAACACTGAAACCAAACCATCCTAATCTTACACTGATCAACCAGCTCTTTAGTAATCCTATGATAATCAGTTAATCCCTATAATCCTTTTAGAATTACTTTTGATCATACTTACATAATGTAATCCACTGGGCCAACACAAGTTTGTGCTGGACAAAACAGCACCCCATATGAGCAATGCTTTCTGTGCCTTGCACTCAGAAAAAAGTCTGTGAAAGCCCCTCTCCCCATTCCACTTGACAGCTGGGGGAACTGCCCATATTACCGGTCCCGTAAGATGGCCTAATAATTAATGTCAACAAACTTTGAATACTTAAGCTAACCAAATCTACCAAGAGAATTAATGGGACGCTGATTTTTTGTTTAATGCTACTTCAAAAATTAGCAACTAAGTCATCTTTCCCAGCTTAAGCCAGTTTACAGTCATGTGATCACAAGTAACATTATCATAACAGGGTCTCATCAGACCTAACAGAAACAAACTATGGCTATAACTCATATAGTTTGGAATATACCTGTTTGCCTATTTTGTGCTATATTATTTATATCTCATCTGCATAATCAGTTGCTGATTACATATATCTATGTAAAAGAAGACATTCCAAACTTTTTCCCCATATACAATGTAAGTTTTTTACAGATCCTATAAAAGCCACTTTTGCACAAAGTTTCTATGATGCTTTTGGTTTCAGTCTGGATGCCAGTGAACAATCCAATTAGTTCCGACTGGTGGTTATTATTTTGCCCTGGGCTTGAACAAATAATAACTGCCAGTCAAAACTGAATGCAACATATTTCACTGCATGACAAACTGGATGTGTAGCTTTCATATTTGATTCAAGTAGACAAGATACAAAGCAACAGATAAACTTTACATAAAAGTAAAGTATTATATGATCATTACAGTACTTAAATCATATATGGGGAACAAATCTGGAATGCCTTCTTTACACCAATATATGTTATCAGTTGCTGAACATGCCGAAGAGATTAAATAATTAACAAGAAATGTGCAAATGGGGGGGGGCAAATTTTGAACAACATAAACTATTCATCTTAAGTTGATGAATTCTCAATTTAAGGGAAAAAATGGCAAATAACTATTAATAATTTATGACTGCTAAAGATTAAAGTAGCTTGCATATGGTATTATAGTTTTTTATCTTCACTTTATGTATCGATATGGGCATCAATATGGAAAAATTATGAATAGACTGATTTATCAATTGTTTTACCCCTACTGGAAGCAAAATGGAGGACACATTGGAAAAAAATAAAATTTTCAATAAAAAATTTTGAGTACATAAGGAAGGACAGGTTAGTTGGGAGACACCGTGCATCTCAGAAGAAAACCCTTCTGTCTAGGTGGTTCACATGTATGAGTACAAAAGGATAACATTTAGTCAGTAATAAATTCCATACTAGTATCTCCATCACTTGTTGGTAACTCCTGCAGTATTTTACAAAAAGGTCACTAAAGAATATATTTCATATGTAATATTACATTAGCTGACTTTCTGGAATAAAAATGGATGGATTTAACATCAGAGACAGTCATTCAAGCCATCCTGTTATTCAAATCAAGACCTCATTCTTTGTATTTGTGTAAGTATAAAACTGTTAGGGATATTGTGGGTGACACTAATTCAGAGAAAATTCTCAACTGAGTTGTGGTGGCCCAGTAGTCAGCACGTCCGATTCAGGCCAAGATGGGCCCAGATGCAGATCCTACCTAAACCTGGGCAGGTCAGCTGCCATGGTATATGCTTACATAACACAACCCTTCACATGTTGATGTTAAACACAATGAGAAACCCAACATGATCTCCAGCAATACATTTCTAAACTTAACATGTATAAAATGACAACAAAGTAGTAAAAGAATATCCTCATTTCCCAGATTCTCTGTAAACTCCAACAGTAATAGGCTATTTTTCATTGTACAAGATGAACATGACAGTGAAATAAACCTTTAGAAATAAAAAATTCCAGTTTTCTTTCAACCTGCTGAAATTTCTAAGATTGTTTTTGTTTTCACCCAGAAAAATTTCAGGAAACTGTTTCAGGCCTTATTACCTATGCCAAATGTCAATAATTGTTAAAAATTATGCAGCAAAAACCAAAAACAAAACATACATATCTAGCAACTACTATAATTTCTGTGTCAGGCGACTACAAACCAAGGAAGTGTAAGGATGGTTTGATGGATTAGATAGATGTAACTGTGGAAAGTGAATAATCAGTACAATAGGGTTTCCCATAGAAACTTTTGGCATGCTAAGTCCTTTCTCCTGGCTCCATGTCCCTCTTGGTATTCTTGCCTTCTTAGCCTGAGAATTTTCCTCAGCATTATGCTGACACAGTCTACTTTTAGTACCACTTTCTGTCTGGCTCTACTGTAAGAGCATCAAAAAGAACAACAAAAGAAACACACACAAAAAAACAATAAAATAATAATAATATGATAAATGCAGGTCCCTTGTTTTTATCAAGGGATGCAACTTTAAACTGACTTTCAGAAGGATTATTACCATGCCATTTTTATATTAAGTCACACTTATCATGCATCTAGAGTTTAGCAATTTGGGCTCTGTCCCCCTTAAGACTGAAAAAAGGGGAACCAATGTGGTCAAAGTTGGGACTTCAAAATACAACATCAAGAAAGAGTAACTAAACATGAAAGCTGGACAAGAGTACAGTAATGAATCCCTTTTTTCACTATAATTAAAATATGACAATGAAAATCCATATTCTCTTTCATTAGCAGATGTTTTAGTTTGTAATCATGTTTCCACTTTCCAGTTAAAACAATAACAAAAACCTGAGGCTGCATTTTCTCCAAACAGTCAATCACTCATTATGTCCATCCTTAAGATCTGAAACAGCAACGACTGTGTTGAACTTTTGCTGTCACAAGAATGTACCACTGAAATAAAGAATCTCCATGAACACTTCCAGTACAGACTTGTTCTTTGAAATTATAACAAGAAGTAATGAATCATCATACTGCTTAACTTCATGTGTGATGCACTGGCATTGCTATTATTAGTGTCACGTCAATCATTCAAAATTCATCAATGGACAAAAACAATTAGAATCAATATCTACTGGTGCATTAAGCAAGTAGTCAAACAATTCAAGATATCAACCCGGATATGTAAACTGTTGTTGCTGTAGGGTTTAATGCCATTTTTCAGCACAAGATAGACTATACATGGCGGCCAGTATTAATGGTGGAGGAAAAACCAAGGAAACCCCCGGAAAGAACCACCGACCCACAAGAAGCTACTGGCAAGCTGTCTCACATACCCACATTAGCCGAATCTGAGACTCGAACCCATGCAGACAGAGGTGAGATGGCAGTGATCCGTAATGGATAGCGCTTTAGACCACTCGGCCACTCGGAGCCCTGATATGTAAGCTGGAAGAGCCAATGTCTTACTGCTATAACAATCAGTGTTGTGCAAGCTCTGTTCCGACAGCGCTGATAGGGGAACTGAAAGATTTTCAAGAATATCTCACATAGCATGAGAGCCAGCATTGAGAATATTTACATTATTTATATTATATTTACACTCATGCCTTTTATCATAATGAGGTAAATCCTGGCACAATAAAATGGTAGTGTTTTCAAATTCTTTTAATTGTCATTTCATTTATTTGAAAAGCAATGTTAGCCATGGAATGCTATAGTTGACCGAACTAAGGCATATTTTCTTCAATGAAATGAACATGTCTTGCCACATTCCACTGAATGTGAGAAGACATGTTCATTTTGTAAAGAATGTGAAGTGGTTGTTCAACCAAATTCAGCAGTCCTTGGCTACCATAGCTCTCCAACCAAAATAAATGGCAGCAACAGTGTACAGAATCAAAATGGATTTTTGTCTACATCTTGGAAACAGAACACATGATTCATGACAATTTCTGCCCAAATATTATTTTCTGCATGATGATGCCAACACAGCTCCAAAATCAATTTAAGCGGCAATTTTACAATTGTGGGTCATAAGTGTAACCCTATATATTGAGGGGGTAGGACACAATGCAATAATATTTGTTACAAGAAATTCTTCTGTTCAACCTGGGTCAACACAATTTTAAGATTGATCACAGTGAATGTGCTGTAATAAATGGGTGATTTAATTAAGTATGTAGGTCTGAGGTGGTACTATTAAGATGCTGGTAAAGGAAATAGCATCTGTGAATAAAAATAATGTCTCATCATGGAATATCTTGATCCAAAATTGTTTTGACAAGCAAAGTGGTTACTCAGTAGGTTCTAACAAGAAAATTTAATGGATTTATGTCACCAGCCTACCATGGTGAGGTCACAAAAGTTCTCAATAATGAAATCTATGACCTTTAAGAAAGCTGTCAAGTTACCAAGCAGTAATGGAAAGTAACTAAATTTCATTACCCTATATCAAGCAACATTAACACATTAACCCCTAGCAACAAGTTAACGTGGCAGGAGATAGTAGCCTACTGCTGAGCTCGGTAGCGTCAAGGTGATGCATGATACACTAAAGTGGGTGGCATTATAGAAAGGGAGACAGATGTAGCTCTACAATGATACCAAATAATCTGGAATTTCTAGTTGCACTACAAAATACAAAGGGAAAAACCTCTATTTTTGGACCAGAATTTTTTCTACTCAAAATTCGCCAGTGGTCTCAATACAAAAATAATAGCTCCATTTAGCAAGAAAAGAAAACAAAATTCAACTTTTACCCTACTGGTCATGTGCTAGCCAAATAACCAATTAAAAACGATGTTTCTAACACAACTAGGCAGTATATTATTGAAAGATCACCTGGGATTTGGTGTTTTCAGATCTATTCAGAAATAGCTTTCAAAATGTGTTTCCTACGCAAATTTCAGGCGAAAATGACATAACTTTCTTGGGGTTAATGTGTTAAAGAAAAAGTACAGAATAAGGAATACAATTTTTATCAAAGATGTTAATAAAAACTTGACTGTGATACATGAGATGCCATAAGTGTACCATGAGAAACCTTAACATATTGACCTCTGATATTTACCTTGAATATAATACCTCAAACGTGCAATGCAACATGTCATCTTCTGGTGATAGCATATAAATACAACACACCTTCATCCATTTATCTCAAACAGCTGTCAAGCAGAGACACTAAGAAATATTCTGTCAATAAATATGATCATCCATGAAGAAAAATACTGATCTAAAATAAAAAATAACTGCTAATTATGGGGCACAGCAAATAAAAGTCCATTAACTCAGCATCCGTGCATGTTGCATTGTTGCATCATGACATAGTACCCATGTTCCAGGCTCTGTGGTGTCATCAGAACTGTGATACAACAAAACAGGTGCTTGCACAAAAAACAGAAATATGTAGTTTTACTAAAATACAAAGCAATCAAGACTTTCTACTCTCATTAAAATATACTGCAGAAAAAAACTAAATTGAGGTCAACAAATCTGCAGGTTGTGGAACCCAAGTTTGTGTGGAGATTTTATACATCCTGCCATCAGATCCAACACAGAAAACCAACCAACTGCAAAAAAAGGAAGTTTGAGATTTGGAGAAAAAAAGGATAAATGGGTCCAACAACCAGAAGAAAAATAATAAATAAATAAATAATAAAGAGGTGCAATTTCCCCCCACCCACCCCATCTGCTCATGCACACACAAACTAGCTGATCAAAATCATTGACTATTTTCCAACTAAACATCTGGCAAAATAAAAATATCTATGAAATATATATAGTTATATAAATATTTGCAGAAAAACATAAGAAATGGTTTCGTTTCTTGTTTATTTGAATGCACCCAGGAAGGTGCATAGGGTCAACAATTGGGAGATATAGGACAAACAAATGCAGTAAACCCACGAGCCTGTGCTCAATGTACAACATCGCCAACCCCCTATTTTAAAGTGAAAATGAAAATAATCTCCCAGTCAGTTATGATCAAAATTATAGCACAGCAGGGTACAATCCTTAGGCATACAGGTAGATTGTGTAGGAGTTACACATGAATACAGCAACTGATATACTGTATATACTCGCGTATAATACGAGTCCAACTGCAAACTGTACAGACCCAGATATGCTGTTGCATAATGTGCCAGCAGATCTGGGTCTGTGCAGTTTGATAGGAGTAATCAAAATAACAAACAACAAAGACCCTGATCTCCTGGTACATTATGATATGGCAGATCAGGATCTTTGTTGTTTGCATTTTGTGTTGACTTGTAAGCGAGCAAAAATGGTAGACGTTAAATAACTTTAAACAAAATTATGAAAAGAATCTTAACACTGACACTAATGCAGATGTTATGACAGCAACATACCATATTTTTCTTGCTATCCCTATGATGACTTAACAAGCAGTAGGTGAGCTTGCCAACATAAAATTGAAATTGTTGTCCTTTCAACAGTCTCTGCCAAAAACTGCCAAAAGTCAAAATAAAGCTCCTTATGAATTTTGCAGTTCAATTTTCTTTGATAAACTCCAGTGCTGATAATCCAGGTAAACTGACAATCCGGTCTCTCCTAAGAGTAAAACTTCCTTTGCAACATCTGTTTGTGAGACTGATAAGGCTTGCTTTCAAGTCTGTGGACACTATATCCAAGATGTAACATCATTATCATTATGCCATGAATCAATGTACCACAATAATAAACTATAAACAAAATTACTGTACACACTCACTTACAAGTTACACCCATCTGCAAACTGCACAGACCCAGATCTGATGTTGCATAATATCTTGGCAGATCTGGGTCTGTGCAGTTTGTCAGGACTAATCGGTAAAAACAAACAACACAGACCCTGATATGTGCTAGGAGACTTATGTGCCTTCAGAATTATTGGGGGAGGAGTGCAAACATATAGTGATCAGCTATTAAGTTTTATGGATGTAGGCAGGCAGATCTGAGTCTATATTGTTTGCTGTTGAACCTGAGTATAGAGGATACATGTACTTGTGATTACTTAAAAATCAATCCTCCGTTACATATGATTATGATTACTGATAACAGTTAAACAGGTTTTGCGGTACTGTACAGATTTTGTAACAAGCATTTCTTTCTTTGGAATATGTACATCAAAACTGTGAACAAACTTTCTCTTACACCAAAAAATAATATTAAATTTCCATATGAACTAAGTACCATATCTCCACATTCTGAACTTAAAATACATTCCTAAAAAAAAAAGATGCAATGAATGAGATTAAGTTTCATATACAGGAAATACAACCATGCCTTACAAATAAACATATGAATAGTACCCGGTATTCATAGTTTAAAAATGGATTTGCAAAAAATTGTTTTTCTTTACTTGAAACCTCTGTATCAGATCAAGAAATAACACGAAACGCTGCTTATCGAGTTGAAGATTATACAGGCTGTTCAGCGATATGAAAAACCACTCCCAAAAATGTAACTCAAGATTATCTAGACAATGAAATTTGTGTTTTATCAGATTTCACATTACAGACCTATGCTGCAGCCAGTATATTTTTTGTACGAAGAACCCCGGATAGAACCAGTGACCCACGGGAAACTAGTGGCAAGCTTTCTGCTATACCCACACTGGTCAAGCCAAGACTTGAATTCATAAAGAGAAAAGTGAGATGTGAGTGGTCTGCAAAGATAGTGTCTCAGATTACTCTGCCACCCAGGAGCCACATCCAGAAAAACAACTGTGCAGACATTGTCTGCAAATCTCAGCAAATAATCAAAAGATTTCTGCATAATTATATAAATCAAATTTTTTGCAAACATTACACCAGAAAATAATCAGAATACAGTAAAAATGTAATGAACACCCAAAAGAAAAACATAAAGTGCATTGTCCTTTGTAAGCAGGTGTCCCTTCTACAAAGGCAATCTTACAAACAAGCGTCCACCTTTTTGTTGATACAACCTTTTATCTAGCTAGAAAGATAAAAATGTTAACACTGCTCTTAATCTAAAACACTTTAACAATAATCTTAATCAAGCATGAGGATAGACATCAAGTCATGCATTAACACTGATCGTAATCTAGCATGTGGATAGACATCAAGCCATGCATTAACACTGATCTTAATCTAGGATGTGGATAGACATCAAGCCATGCATTAACACTGATCTTAATCTAGGATGTGGATAGACATCAAGCAATGCGTTAACACTGATCCATTTCTAGCAAGTGGATAGACATTAAAACAGGCATTAACACTGATCTTAATCTAGCATGTGGATATACATCAAAACATGCATTACCACTGATCTTAATCTAGCATGTGGATAGACATTAAAACATGCAATAACACTGATCTTAATCTAGGATGTGGATAGACATCAAGCCATGCATTAACACTGATCCATATCTAGCATGTGGATAGACATCAAAACATGCATTAACACTGATCTTAATCAAGCATGTGGATAGACATCAAAACATGCATTAATACTGATCTTAATCTAGCAAGTGGACAGACATCAAAACATGCATTAACACTGATCCATATCTAGCATGTGAATAGGCATCAAGCCATGCATTAACACTGATCTTAATCTAGGATGTGGACAGACATCAAAACATGCATTAACACTGATCATTTCTAGCATGTGGATAGGCATCAAGTCATGCATTAACACTGATCTTAATCTAGCACATGGATAGGCATCAAAACATGCATTAACACTGATCCATATCTAGCATGTGGATAGACATCTAAACATGCATTAACACTGATCTTAATCTAGGATGTGGATGGAAATCAAGCCATGCATTAACACTGATCTTAATCTAGCACATGGATAGACATCCAAACATGCATTAACACTGATCTTAACCTAGCATGTGGATAGACATCCAAACATGCATTAACACACTGATCTTAATCTAGCATGTGGACAGACATCAAAACATGCATTAACACTGATCTTAATCTAGCATGTGGATAGACATCAAGCCATGCATTAACACTGATCCATATCTAGCATGTGGATGGACATCAAGCCATGCATTAACACTGATCTTAATCTAGCATGTGGATGGACATCAAGCCATGCATTAACACTGATCTTAATCTAGCATGTGGATAGACATCAAGCCATGCATTAACACTGATCTTAATCTAGCATATGGATAGACATCAAGCCATGCATTAACACTGATGTGATCAATATGTCGAACTGCTGCCAAGCCAGGCTCAATCATGAAGTAATGGGCTCATAAGAATCCATTATAAACAGTTCCTTAAATAGTGCTGCCTGCTCCAGTAACTCAGGTTTTTACTGTACCATCAGTTGGAAATTTTCCATCAGATAATTTTTTTAAATTTGCACTTGGTATACTAATAGGCATCTCAAGACCCTTTTGATTTTACAAACACACTATATAGCTCTACTTACCTGCCAATATTAAATCAATTTCATACAAACAGCTCACCTAGAATAACGAGACCACTCTCTTCAGAAATCAGTCTTGACACAGCCATCAGTGGATCATAAATAATGTCTCTGTTCTGCATGTAGCAATGAGTAAGCCAATCTGACAAAAGCTTAGCACTGTAGGAAGCCTCACCTGAACAAAACTAGCACCATTCACTCAGGGTTTTCTCTTTGTCACACAAATCCCATTATGTACAGTTAGGCGCATGTCCAGAAATAACTGCAGCAGAAATCTGTCTCCAATGTCATAGCAATGGTTTCTAAGGTTACTGTAATTCTAACATCATGAAATGTAAATATCTTAAAAAGAAATCCCTATAAATAAGAAAACTAAATTGCAAAAGCAGTGAAGAATCAATTGTCATTCAAGAACATAAAATAAGAACTTAGCAAAGTTAATATCTCTGCTGAACTGAGAAGGTAAACACAGAAATTCTTCCTGTCACTTACTCTGGCTGCATCACTTCGATGGCATAAATAATGCAAGTTTAATAACATAAATGATTAAATTTTGACAATGATAAAAAAAAAATTAAAATTCAGCACAATGACACACAGTTTATATAGATTCATATCCAGAATTTATTCAGAGTGAGTTATAGCCAAACTTAACTCACCATTGTCACTCTTTAAAAAGTATTTGGAAATGCAAATTTATATCAATCTGATTAACAACAAGATCTCTAAGATTTGACATATACCAAAATGAAGGTCATCTTAACTTGACCTTTCAATTCCCCAATCAAATTACAGCTTTCACATTAATAAAAGTGAAGAAAAAAACATACATTGGAACAAAACATTTCTAACACTGACAATACAATACTTTATCCAATAGGCTACTAGAATAAATGGACCAGAATTCCAAATGCCACCAGAGCATGGACCTTTGTGGTACCATTAGGCTCTGGTTATTATAAGCTGATCACAATTTTAACCAGAGTGAATATTAATGATACTAGATTTTTTTCATAAATTGATGGCTATTTTTGGACTTTCATTGCATTTTAAAACTGTATGTTTGATGTACATTTATAATCCTGTATTTTTTATTTCAAATTGAATGTTGTGTAAAACACAGTACATCCATTCAAAATGTAACATGTAAATCTGAAGCGTTTATCTTCCAATATTCATTCACTTTAAATCTTCCATTATGTAATAATACAATTTAGTAGTAGATTGCATGGGGGGAGGGGGAGGGGGGGGGACAAAAAATACTTATATTCCCCATTCTTTCAAAATAATACAGTGAACAGCCTGCTCCATCTTTAATAGTCCTCTTTGTAGAAATCAGCTTGACTAACCTTGGAAATTACTAACCTGAGGGTCTCAATGACTTGACTAACCTTGGAAATTACTAACCTGGGGGTCTCAATGACTTGACTAACCTTGGAAATTACTAACCTTGGGGTCTCAATGACTGGAACTATACTCACGGTATGTGGCACTGAACTAAAGATTTTGTGCAAAAACCATTATTTCCTTATCAGACTCACCATGACCCCTGACCTTTTGACTCCTGAATCTAATGGTTGCTTCTTCACCCAAAGTGCAAACCAACCAGAGTTTGGTCAAATAACTTACTCTAGATATAAAGTTTTTCTGTAAAGTCCTTTTGTCTTTGAGCCACAATGACCTCAACATTTGCCATTTTGACCCCATAACAATAGACCACTTCCATACCTTAAATGTAAATCCTCCTTGCACTCTGGTCAGTTAATCTGTGGTTTAGAACTACAGTTGTTATGCACAGACCACCCTCCTCCTTTCAGTCACAGTACACCTTGAGCTGTGACCTTTTGACCCCCAAATCATTATGTTTCTTCCTTAAGTGCAGTTTCATTCAGGTCTTTGATGTAAAACTCAAGCTTCTGTGCAGAAACAATTTTTCTTCTTCCAGCAAGAATGACATAGACCTTTTGACTCCAAAACTGATATGATTCTTCATTACTCCAAGTGCAAGTTATCCTCTGTGTGTGTATGTGTGTGTGTGTGTGATTTGGACTTTAAAAGTAGCTTTAAAAAAATTTCAGTCATATCGCTATGATGTTTGCAGTGTGGCAGTTTATACTGATGTCAAGCACTGGGGCATCATGCAGCCATACAGAAGAATAATCACAATTATATATAAAAAATATCTTTTAAAATATAAAGGGATGTGGGATCCCATGCCAAAGGGAAGTGAGATCCCATGCCAAAGGAAGGTGGGATTCCATGCCAAAGGGAGGTGGGATTCCATGCCAAAGGGAGGTGAGAACCCATGCCAAAGGGAGGTGAGATCCCATGCCAAAGGGAGGTGGGAACCCGTGTCAGAGGGAGGTGGGATCCCATGCCAAAGGGAGGTGGGATCCCATGTCAAAGGGAGGTGCGATCCCATGCCAAAGGGAGGTGGGATCCCATGCCAAAGGGAGGTGAGAACCCATGCCAAAGGGAGGTGAGATCTTATGCCAAAGGGAGGTGGGATCCCATGCCAAAGGGAAGTGAGATCCCATGCCAAAGGGGGGTGAGAACCCATGCCAAAGGGAGGTGAGATCCCATGCCAAAGGGAGGTGGGATCCCATGTCAAAGGGAGGTGGGATCCCATGTCAAAGAGAGGTGAGATCCCATGCCAAAGGGAGGTGGGATCCCATGTCAAAGAGAGGTGGGATCCCATTCCAAAGGGAGGTGGGATCCCATGCCAAAGGGAGGTGAGAACCCATGCCAAAGGGAGGTGAGATTCCATGCCAAAGGGAGGTGGGATCCCATGTCAAAGGGAGGTGGGATCCCATGTCAAAGGGAGGTGGGATCCCATGTCAAAGGGAGGTGGGATCCCATGCCAAAGAAGTTCTGAAGACATGTCAAGTAGCATTATGAAAGTACTGACTTTTATTTCCAGCTGATACAAGGATACGACAACTCCAGAAAGAAAAACTGGATTGTGTTCTCCAAAATCAGGCCAAAATAAATTTCATGTGAGAATGGGGGTCACAGGTGATAAATACTGGCAATAGCATATATCAAAGGACATATTGCTATATTGTATAACTTGTCTCCTAATGTTCTTTTACTTAATTGATTTGTAAGTATTAAGAGAAAAGTCGATCAATTTTAAATCTTTAATCGAACAGAAAAAACAAGGAGAAAAGTCAATCTATTTCAAGTGTTGAATCATACAGAAAAAACAATGTAGAACTAAAATTCGACAAAATGGTGGCCTTTTTTTATATTAATTTCCTGATGCTTATTTTCATTTCATAATGAAGACCATAATAAAAAAGAACGAAATATTATCAGAAACAATTTTTTATTTTGTACCCATAAATTTAGTCCACAGCATTTTTATGTGAAAACAAAATATTCATCTCTATGAAGTGCGAGAAAGACAGACAGACATGACACAATTGGATGTATGAACAGAAAGATAGATACCTGACAAAAAACACAGTCACTCAGCATTCATAAGTAATGTCTTGCACATAAACTCAAAGATAACACTGCGATTAGACACTGGGTGAGCCTTCTGAATCTTAAATCACCTTTGTATGCACACATAGCATTTAGCAGTGACAGCTTCATGTTTTAACCAATCAGAATACAACAAAATGAAGTCATATAATGGTTTTAAGCTGTTACAATCCAAGGTCAGCGGTTATTTTTATGGTCTCAAGGAGAGAAAATCAATTTATCTACAGCACACAGGTTTCCATCACAACATGAAAGGTAAGATACAACATGTGGCATGCAAACAATGCAATCAATGCAGTCTGACTATTTTTTCCAATCAAAGGAACAAACTTTTGCACTCAACATGATGTCTTGTTCTTGTGACATAGTAATAGTAAATTGCGGGGGGGGGGGGGGGGGTACTGTATTATCATATCAGTAGCTAAGGTAAACCCCCTCTCAAAAACCGCTTGATCTTGTCATCAAATATACTTAGCATAGGCAACCCAACAAAATCTAAATAAATTAAAAGACAGGAAATCTTGCTGAATTTTAATCTTGGTTCATCTGAAATATTGCCAAATTGGAACGAAATTTATTAAAACAACATGATAAAATATGAGCAAGTGATAGCACTGAAAAATTAAAGATAAATTAAATTTATAATGAAAACAAGGCATGCCAATTCCTGCCTTTAAAGTAAACAAAAGTAAATTTATATCAGTCAGAAACAAATATTGCAAGATCAATTTAGCCTAATCTCATATTTCACATCATGCACATTATGACATTATAATCTTTGTCACAACCCCGCTACTGTATCATAAATAATACTGATCCACTACGGTATTTTAAATAATACTGCTGAAGGTGTGCATTAAAATTTAATGACTCACGATCCCCCAGTCAGCAGTTCCAACTCTCTAAATACATATAACAACTCAAGGTTGAATAAATAACACTTCTATCAAATATACGAATGCAAGAATTTCATGGACATAAATCTTCAGCTCAATATATCATAATACAATAATGGCCGGATTGACCAAATGCCCTTTTCTCTTTACTTCATGATATAAAAATTACTGTCCTATTGTGAGAGAGTCTCTGTTCAGTGAGTTTTTCCCAAGTACTCATCTCATTTCTCTTCTTACCTCCTTCCTTCCTCTTCCTCCTTTTCTATACACTGTGCTTCTTGTGTTCACACTTGAAGTCTCCACGGTTTCCTTATTTTCTAGGTGTCGTCACTTCATACACCCTGGAATATCTCAGCACCAATTCTCACGGCACCCTGGGAGCTTCCTTTGAAAAGCTTGTTTACCCAGTTCAATTCCCTTCTTTTTATGAGTTAAGTCTCGGAGTGGCTTTTAGCTAAAAAATTCCCTCCTCAACATAAGCTTCATGCTTTAATAGACAATTCGTCTCTCTCCCCCGAGAATTAGCAGCTCACTGACGGGTCTGTGTGCATTTACAACTAAGAATTCAGCATTTTCCTGCCTAAAGTATTGGCCCCTCCCAGTGGAAGATCTAGCTTCTCTCATCACTAACTAGTCAACATGCCTACCGTTTGATGTTCTTTCTTCACACCATCTTGGCGTGCTACGGGGTATCCAGCTGGAATATGCCCTTCGGCAGAAGCCCCGCTTGTACAAGAATTAAATGTCTTTGAAGCCAATTTAGAGATACAAAATTATGTAACTTCTAGTAAGACGTCCAGCCAACATGCTCTGATTCTGCAAAATTCTGCCTTTGGTTCGTTACAATCTTGATAACAACTCATGCACATGGGACAGAATCAGAATGTTTCCACTTGATGTAAAGAATCCACAATGGGTACAGGATTTTAACACATATTTTCTCCACACTGTTATCTGCAAATTCTTTAAACAAATACAGTCTGGACAGGCCAAAACTATGTTTGCAAAAGACAGGTTTCACTGCATCATTGCATTTCTGCTGTGATAAGCAGAATGACCTTTTAGTGTACATTTCTGAAGGAAGGTGATCATGAAAAAGACTTAGATTAGAGGAGTCTACCTTAATTCACCTCTTCCTCTGTATTGCACTGTTCAAGGAAGCCATAAAAGTGACTGAGATTAGAAGTGAGGCAGTCTTGTACTGATGAATGCACCAAGGAGCTAACGTTCAGTGACTAATACAGGGTATCCATCTAAAACATGGGTCTCAAACTCAAACCACCCTGAGGGCCACATGAGAGCCTTTTCAATTGCCCATGGGCTGCACCACCTTTGTTATCTCTCATGACTCCCTGTGACACCAATCATTTTGCAGGCCACAGGATACGGCTTGGCGGGCTGTGTGTTTGAGACCCTTGATCTAAAATCAAATTATAACTGGTTATCATCAGCCAGAATATAAACAAACCTAACATACCCCACCCCCCCACCCCAATTTTTTTTAATAAATAAGAAAATGTTACATATAAGTTAAGTAGAAATGATAAAAGAAAATCAAGACAAAGATTTTACTTACGGCTGAAACATGTTATGAAAGTAGGACACAACCCATGTACATTTTGAAAGAGACATCAGTATACTAATGGGACATGCAGTTCAGTACCATTGTATCGTGTAAGTGGTGAATGGCTTATTCATCAAAAAATAGCTCACCCCAAAAAATTGGTTATCTGGAAAAATTGTTCCACAAAATAAAGCATCAAGAATTCATGACTTGTATGTAGGCTCAAATAAATGCTTCATCAATTATGTAAAATCTGTCACACTGTTTAGTATCAATTCCAATATCTGCTCTGAAATGCTTCATCAATTATGTAAATCTGTCACACTGTTTAGTATCAGTTCCAATATCTGCTCTGAAATGCTTCATCTATTATGTAAAATCTGTCACTGTTTAGTATCAGTTCCAATATCTACTCTGAAATGATTTATCTATTATGTAAAATCTGTCACACTGTTTAGTATCAATTCCAATTTCTACTCTGAAATGCTTCATCTATTATGTAAAATCTGACACACTGTTTAGTATCAATTCCAATTTCTACTATGAAATGCTTCATCAATTAATGAATTATGTAAAATCTGTCACACTGTTTAGTATCAATTCCAATATCTGCTCTGAAATGCTTCATCAATTATGTAAAATCTGTCACACTGTTCAGTATCATGAATTCCAATATCTACTCTGAAAAGTTACATCAATTATGTAAATCTGTCACTGTTTAGTATCAATTCCAATATCTACTCTGAAATGATTCATCTATTATGTAAAATCTGTCACACTGTTTAGTATCAATTCCAATTTCTACTCTGAAATGCTTCATCTATTATGTAAAATCTGTCACACTGTTCAGTATCAATTCCAATTTCTACTATGAAATGGTTCATCAATTAATGAATTAAGTAAAATCTGTCACACTGTTTAGTATCAATTCAAATATCTTCTCTGAAAAGTTACATCAATTATGTAAAATCTGTCACACTGTTTAGTATCAATTCCAATATCTGCTCTGAAATGCTTCATCAATTATGTAAAATCTGTCATGCTGTTCAGTATCATGAATTCCAATATCTACTCTGAAAAGTTACATCAATTATGTAAAATCTGTCACACTGTTAAGTATCACTTCCAATATCTGCTCTGAAATGCTTCATCAATTATGTAAAATCTGTCACACTGTTAAGTATCACTTCCAATATCTGCTCTGGAAAGCTTATTGTTCATGCCATTCAAGTTAGATTCCTGAGGGACTGAAAACAGGCCCAAATCCCAACGCACATCACATCCAAATAATGCAGATAGCCAAGTAGCAGAAATTTATTCCATAATATTTTACTCCTAATTTCACGCATTTATTCATAAAATAATGCACTCAGATCCCATTCCTAAAGACCCAAGACTGCAATGCACTCAGGTCCCATTCCTAAAGACCCAAGACTGCAATGCACTCAGGTCCCATTCCTAAAGACCCAAGACTGCAATGCACTCAGGTCCCATTCCTAAAGACCCAAGACTGCAATGCACTCAGGTCCCATTCCTAAAGACCCAAGACTGCAATGCACTCAGATCCCATTCCTTAAGACCCAAGAAGCCCTGTACAAGTCAGCTTGTAAAGAGAGGTTTTAATGTAAAACTGACTAATAAACTAAACTCAGGTTCATTGCTGCTACGATGGAGAATCACTAAATTTATGAGAAACAATTGAACAAAGAAGGTAGACTGCAAATATATCTTGCTCTTTTCTCATGACAATTATATCAATGACACTATACATTGTACAATGACATTCTCTATACATTTTCATTTTCCTGCAGCAAATATCTTATGCATCTACCGTACTTGCTTATAAGTAAAGTCCAACTGCAAACTGCACAGATCCAGATATGCCATCACATAATGTGCCAGTAGTTCTGGGTCTGTGCAAGTTGTTAGGAGTAACTGTAGAACAAACAATATAGACCCTGATCTGTTGGAACATTATGCTACAAAAGAATCAGGATCTTTCTTGTCTGCAATTTGACAAACTTATAAACGAGTATGTATATATATGGCAAATACATACTGATTGGCTACCAAAAATCAGTTTGGTTCTCTGATTACAAAACTCATAGATATGTATGGCACAATAGCGGAGGACACAGCAGTTTTCATGAAACTGAAGCATGACCATTCATACCTATATAATAGAGCACAGTTTTCATGAAACTCTAGCATGACCATGCATGCCTATATAACAGAGCACAGTTTTCATGAAACTGTAGCATGACCATGCATACCTATATAATAGAGCACAGTCTTCATGAAACTGTAGCATGACCATGCATACCTATATAATAGAGCACAGTCTTCATGAAACTACAGCATGCCCATACATACCTATATAATGGAGCAGTTTTCATGAAACTTGAGTATGACCAAGCATACCTATATAATAGAGCAGTTTTCATGAAACTGTAGCATGGCCATGCATATCTATGTAACAGAGCCCATTTCCAGTCCAGATCTATGACATGTTGTTAATGGCAGTGTGGGACTGAATAGTGATGTTCTTACAACTCTGACCCCTACCCCTATGTCTGACACAAATGCAGACCATCAGGATCAACCTTGTCTTGTTTTGGGCAAAGTATATTTAGTGGATGTGCCTGCTGAATGCAATTTTTTTGTTTTCTTTCATATCCATTAGGATATGGATAAGATTTCCACAGCTTCCATGGCACATCACAGATTGTGTTGAAAATAATAAGCCTTCTTTTCATACATGCCAAAGTGCCATGGCACTAAATTCTCTTACTGTTGTCGTTTTGGGTTTAATGCCATTTTTCAGTACACAGTGGGATAAACATGGCAGCCAATATATTTGGAAAAGAACCTGGAAAAACACTGGTAAAAAGCACCTAACCATAGGAAGCTACTGGAAAGTTTTCTCACATACCCACATTGGATGAGCCCAAGACTTGAACCCACGCAGAGTTGAGATGTCAGTGACCGTTAAAGGCACTTTAGAACACTCTGCTACCTGGATCCCCACCTAGTTCTCTTAAAAGTTAACATGGAGCAAAAACAACAAATATATTAATGTTAATCATACATTTTATTTACTTGCAAATAATGTAGGTTCAAATTTGCTCTGCAGCTTTGGACTTTGCAAAGAATTTGAAAGAAAAAGAGTTTTCCTGCTTCTCCTCGCTTGTAATCATCATTTTATAACAAAATGGTGTATCTTAGGCACTGTTAAAAGAACGTTTAATTCCTTTTCTTTTTGGTGTATGATTCATGGGTTTAATTTGGGTCCAAGAGGATACAACTTGGCTTGCATTGATTTGAATAACTGTTAATTTTGTGTACTTTGGACTAGTTCAAGTACATTTCTTGAGTACACGTAAGAAGCTATTTTTATCATATGTCTGCCTTTGACAGCATGTTGTTTCAATAGCACCATATATCAAGGCATTTTTATCACATGTCTGCCTTTGACAGCATGTTGTTTCAATAGCACCATATATCAAGGCATTTTTATCATATGTCTGCCTTTGACAGCATGTTGTTTCAATAGCACCATATATCAAGGCATTTTTATCATATGTCTGCCTTTGACAGCATGTTGTTTCAATAGCACCATATATCAAGGCATTTTTATCATAAGCCTGCCTTTGACAGCATGTTGTTTCAATAGCACCATATATCAAGGCATTTTTATCATAAGCCTGCCTTTGACAGCATGTTGTTTCAATAGCACCACATATCAAGGCATTTTTATCATAAGCCTGCCTTTGACAGCATGTTGTTTCAATAGCACCATATATCAAGGCATTTTTATCATAAGCCTGCCTTTGACAGCATGTTGTTTCAATAGCACCATATATCAAGACATTTCAGTCACAGTACATCAAAGTAACATGTGGATATATCAACGTTCATTCCACTGTGCTTGTAGCAGATACAACATCACCTTAAATATCTACATCTGTCAGAAGTATTTAGTAATGGTAGAATAGAACCTTATTTGACAGAATTGTAAGCCACAAAGTTATTGTAATAAAGCTGAATGATGATAAACTATTGCAAGACTATCACAGCATCAAATTATACCAGCAATAGTAGCAGATCAAGAAATCAATGTTAGCGAATGCATGATTGGATTCGAAGAGGACAGAGGTTAAAAGGTTATCTACACCCCAATTCTGGGTCTAGGACTAAAATCCGGTGAGAGTTGAGTGTCAAGGACCCATACCTGAGCACATTTTGTGGGACAGCATTTTTAAACAAGCATCACGTATGTAGTAGTCATTTGCTATTGCTGGTTGTACATATTTATTTTGTAGTGCCATTAAATTCAATTCAACAATTTATGCATTTCCAAGAACAATGCAAAATATCACTCAAATAAATCAATGCATGTAAAATTAGCAATTTTTGTTTTCAATTAACATGCAGGGATGAAATTAATCTGGACTATATTGATGTCATGTGTGTGGGGGTGTGTGTGGGGTGGGTGTGTGTGTGTGTGTGTGATTTGGATTTTTAACGTAGCTTTAACAATTTTTCAGTCATATCGCTACGATGTCTGCAGTGTGGAGTTATATAGTTATGTCTATCACTGGAGCATCATGCCACAGACATGGAGCACGATGTCCCATTCAGTCACATTATCCTGACACCAGACCGACCTGAGTCCTAACACTAACTCTTAATGCTGAGTGCCAAGTTAGGCAGCTATTCAAGTAATATTTTTGTAAGTCTTTGGTATGACTGACAGCTGTGGATCAAACCCATGACCTCACGCATCCAAGGCAGACACTCTAACCACTAAGCCGCCAGAGCGGTCATATTGATGCCAAAACAAGGTGACTAATGCAAACAAATGACAGCAGCACTTTATCAGAACTGCAGGTCGTCGGTTCGAGTCTCAGATTCTCCCAATGTGGGTATGTGAGAAAGCTTGCCAGTAGCTTCTCGTGGGTCGGTGGTTCTTTCCGGGGATTTCCAGGGTTCTTCCTCCACCATTAATACTGGCCGCCATGTAATAGCCTATCGTGTGCTGCAAAATGGCGTTAAACCCTACAACAACAACAACAAATCAGAACTGCAGGTAATAATGTGCACAAAAAATTCAAGATATTACACAAAAAAATTGTAAATTTATAACTTCTTCTAAGTATATATATATATATATATATATATATATATATATATATATATATATATATATATATATATATATATATATATATCCTTCTTGAGTAGCTGGACATTCTTCCTGTAAACAAGTTTCTGATGCAGTTTTTGTCTTTCATTTATTTATCTGATATGCCTATTAATTTTCCATGAATAATTAGCAAAACACTATCCTGGGATAACAGCAGACAGCAAACAAAATACAGTTCCTCTCCTTGTCTTAATATTCGTTATCAGTCAACAAAGACTTTGAAGTTTCCTCCTGAATAGTTATGTAAATGCTTATTTACTTTTCATAATTTGAGATTTTCTGCTCTTTTGTGCTGATGACGTACTGCAGTTCTCATACTAAGTTCATCTTTCAACTGGCCTATGGCTAAAGTACCACATTTCAGCAGTATCTATGTATAAATCATATTAAAATTATCTAGGTACAAATCCCATTAAAATTACCTAGGTACAAATCCCATTAAAATTATCTAGGTACAAATCCCATTAAAATTATCTAGGTACAAATCCCATTACAATTATGTAGGTACAAATCACATTAAAATTATCTAGGTAAAATCTCATTAAAATTATATATGTACAAATCACATTAAAATTAAAACTTGTGTCCTGTTAAGGATTATTAAATTTAAGTGAGTTTTCTTCTATTACTTGTATACCTGAACATATTTTAATTCAACTGGTGCCACATTTGGTTATCCTGATGTCTGTTTCAGTGAAATATAACTCTGACTTTGCTAACATTTGTTTTAATTTTTCTGGCTATCCCTGAAAATTCAGCTTCTTTTTATTTTTTCCAATTTTTCATCATGATGACGTAACAGTTTGGATCATCATGATGGAATTCTGTAGACTGGGTAGGCAAAAATCTTGACTAATGAGTAATGAACAGAGATTTCAATGTAATTTTGCATTATTAGTCTCATTTTGCAATTTTCTCAAACAAGGCAAGAATAGGGTCAAATTTAAAAAATCCCAATTAAGATCACATCAGTACTCTTAAGACTAGCCCCATATGCTTTCTATAATTAAGACAACAGGATTTCCAAGTCCGGCCCTATATCTCTTCTATAATTAAGACACCATTACTTCCTAGGCGGGCCCTATATCCCTTCTGTAATTAAGACAACAGTACTTCCAAGGCTGGCCCCATATGCCTTCTATAACTAAAGACAACAACAGGACTTCCAAGACTGGCTCCATATGCCTTCTATAATTAAGACCATATCAGTACTTCCAAGGCTGGCCCCATATGCCTTCTATAATTAAGACAACAGGACTTCCAAGGCTGGCCCCATATGCCTTCTATAATTAAGACAACAGGACTTCTAAGGCTGACCCCATATGCCTTCTATAATTAAGACCATATCAGTACTTCCAAGGCTGGCCCCATATGCCTTCTATTATTAAAACCATATCAGTACTTCCAAGGCTGGCCCCATATGCCTTCTATAATTAAGACCATATCAGTACTACCAAGGCTAGCCCCATATGCCTTCAATAATTAAGACAACAGGACTTCCAAGGCTGGCCCCATATGCCTTCTATAATTAAGACCATATCAGTACTTCCAAGGCTGACCCCATATGCCTTCTATAATTAAAACCATATCAGTATGTCCAAGGCTGGCACCATATGCCTTCTATAATTAAGACCATATCAGTACTTCCAAGGCTAGCCCCATATGCCTTCCAGAATTAAGACAACAGGACTTCCAAGGCTGGCCCCATATGCCTTCCATAATTAAGATCACATCAGTACTTCCAAGGCTGGCCCCATATGCCTTCTACAATTAAAACAACAGGACTTCCAAGGTTGGCCCCATATGCCTTCTATAATTAAGACAACAGGACTTCCAAGGTTGGCCCCATATGCCTTCTATAATTAAAACCATATCAGTACTTCCAAGGCTGGCCCCATATGCCTTCTATTATTAAAACCATATCAGTACTTCCAAGGCTGGCCCCATATATATGCCTTCTATAATTAAGACCATATCAGTACTTCCAAGGCTGGCCCCATATGCCTTCTATACTTAAAACCATATCAGTACTTCCAAGGCTGGCCCCATATGCCTTCTACAATTAAAGACCACATCAGTACTTACAAGGCTGGTCCCATATTCCTTCTATATTTAAAGACGACAACAGGACTTCCAAGGCTGGCCCCATGTGCCTTCCATGATTAAGACCACATCAGTACTTCCAAGGCTGGCCCCATGTGTCTTGTTTAATTAAAGACAACAACAGGACTTCCAAGACTGGCCCCATGTGTCTTCTATAATTAAGACAACAGGACTTCCAAGGCTGGCCTCATGTGCCTTCTACAATTAAAGTCCACATCAGTACTTCCAACGCTGGCCCCAGGTGCCTTCTATAATTAAGACAACAACATGACTTCCAAAACTGGCCCACAGACCTGGTAACATTTTTATAAGGCAAGAGATGGGCTGCTGATCATTCAATGTTATCTTTAGTAAATATTTTTAGTAAATATTTTTCACATAAAAATGGCGGTCAGCTTATCATTAAACATAGGTTTAATTGGGTAAATATGGTAAACTAAGTCTGAGCCTGGAGGCATAGTAGTGTTTTTTCAGAACTCATTCTGTAACAAAATCAATGTTAATGACTGAATGGGACTGCTTTTAAGACAAGTCTTATAGCTATGGCAACTGGAAGGGGATCCCCTCGGTATAATGCAGCCTCAAATCTCATGCAGATACAGTCATGCATTCCATTTCAATTAACATACATGTAATAATATTTTATCTTTGCACATTGTATATAAAAGTCTGTATCATGCCTGTATAGTTGTAAACCCAGATATGTGTCACTTAATATCAAAACATTCTGATGTGTAAATAACTAACAAAATGCCAAGTAACTTCAAACTTCCGGGGTCTGTCCACTGCCAAAACCAAGAAAATATGATGCCAATGCTCAGTTAGTCCTCTTCTGATGCCCCAAGTCTGTCCTTAATTTATTTCCCTTTATAGTGACTTTTTGGCTGATGAAAACAGATTATATATTGGTTTCATAAATATTAAATCACTCACCCACTTCTGTCCTAGTTTTGTGGTTTTGTTTACATCACACAATATTATGACAGTCTTGTTTTACACACATACACACACACACACGCACATATATATACATATGTATGTATGTATGTGTGTGTGTGTATATATATATATATATATATATATATATATATATATATATACAAGTTGGTTTAAGTTACAATTCAGTACACTTCACAAGAGCCTGATGTTGGATAGTGTTGACATTTTATTGTCTGTATTATATATTGTATATTTTTTATTATGTACAGAGTGTGATCCAGAAATAAACGCAACTTCAAGCTACTGTGGTCCACTGTTATGTTGTCCTTCAAGTCAAATGACAAGCAGTTATGACTATACAAATCTGAATGGTCACAAATGTTATCACAGTCTTGTGGTACTAACTTTCATGGTTCCCATGAAATGAACCATGTGTGTGACTAATACACTCTAAAAATTATATACGTACATGCTTTTGTACATTAGGTAAATAAAGCGGTAAAAACTGTGTATTTCTTACAGCTGCAGGAGCAGCACTGGACTGACGCCTTGCATACAGAGCATAGATTGTAATTAAAACCTTCTATAGATCAACAAGAATCAATACCACCTGGTGTTTTTATTTGTATGTGATGATATATTATCTGCAAACACATCCAAACACATGCTGAACAGCAAAATAATCATCCAACCAGAACAGTGAAAAGGATGATACTGGTAGTCATCTGTTTTTGTGATTTTATTTAATGTACCGGTAAACTGTGTCAAGGATATTATTTCCAATTACCGGTATGCTGCAAAGCAGTTCTTTTGAGAATACAGATATTAAATACCAATTACTACCACTATGCAAATCATATTTTACAGATAATTATCAATCTGCATGTACATGTAAATGGAATCATTTGGAATAAAGAAAGCATTTTATAAAGTTGTTTATCTTCAAATACAGACCTTACAATTTCCACTGAGATTTTCACCCACATAAAATTTTATTTCATGTGGTCATCATTGCCATTTATTATAGGTTGCATAATTTGTAATGTCAAGATTAACTTTTTTGTCTCACTTAACAAGGACAGACTAATATGAAATTGATGTGAGAAATGACTCTGCCATTATAGGTACACACACTAGAAGTTTGACAGAATAATTCAAGTCAACATATTTAATTAAACTGCACAAATGAATTTTTTGATAGGTGTAAAATGTTAAAAGCATGGCTACCCATGATTAAGACAACCAGACTGAACCATCTTTAAGGCAACTAAAAATAATTACTCAGTTATTCAAAATATTTTGTTCACCTGTCAATTCATGCAGACAGTCCATGTTTTATTGACTTTGTATCATGGAAAACATAATTACAAACCACTGCCAGCAAAATTTGTTTGTCCAGCTGAGCTTTCAATTTTGAACCATATGGTTAACCAGCTTTCATCTTGAAAGTTTATGTTCCCGCTTTGGTCAATGCACCATGTATTTTGACCACATCACTTAAAAATGACCACAGCAAAACTAAATACCAAAAACTAACTGTTATGAACAGTACTATCTAATTTACATTATTTTACAAATAGGTTTAAACATTTAATCAACTGCAAGCTGAGCAAACAAGGTTTTATTTTCCAAAACTTTGCCACAAAGTCCAAAATATTCACCCATGACATCACTGACCACAATAATTCATATACATGACCAGTATGAACTGCATGATATGCTCAGAGATAGCATAGGGTGGGGAAACAAAGAGGATACTGGTAGAGAACAAAAGGGTATCCAAATTACTTCTTTCCTTTACGCACCTTATTCCCAGCACCCCATTTCCTCTTCCTCACATAAATTTTTTTTTTTTTAATGCCATTTAATGCTTTCTATCACTGTTCACACATATTGTAAATGCAATCATTTGGTAATGTCTACCTTTCATGTTACATGCTACATGATTCTCTGTCTCACTGTGATGTTGATCTATTTAACCAGACAGAAGTCATCTGGCTTCATTATGAAACTGCCACCATACAATAACTATGGTGGGAAGACATATGTGCATGTGTTCTTCTTTATATTAGTATGGTTTGTTTCAAAACAGCTTTTAAATATCTCTGGACTTTGTCAAATCTAGTGAAGTTTTGAAAACATGCACAAAAATTTAATTGTTTGTTCTAGAGGCCAGCCAATTAAAAATTTTACCTATTCACAACTGTAATAATGTATATCTATGTATTCAAAAATATTAAAATTAATATGCACAGTTTTTGCTGTGTTCCTCTTTAGTCATACAGCCAATCAAAACATAGTGTACAGTAATGTCCAAATGGGGACTTAAACCTCAAACTGTTTCGAGCTACTAGGCAGTGTATTTTTCTAACTATGTCAAACGAAAGAAAGAAAAAACTAAACAGTACTTTTAAATCATTAAGTTGATAATGTGTATTGCACAAGGTCATAAACTTTATGGCTTCATAACAAAAAATGACAGCTTTCACTGCAGCCAAATGTGGGATCATTTCCAAGTATCCAGATGGAAAAACTGTCCTATTTATATCAGTTGCAAGCTTGCCATCAAGAAAACATACAGTATATTGCACCGTGAACAGTTCGATTGGTTTTGATAAAACAGATGGGGAAACCCTAAACCAATGTTCTAACTTGTCATTCTTTTTCTTGTCGCCCTTAAAAACAGAAATTTGATTTCTGTACATCTATGGAAGAAAAATCTACATTATTCTTTTCTGCAAGCAAGAGTTATCTGTTTGATACTGATCTACAATCTTTAGATAAATCTCTAAACGACCATTATCATATTCATTATCTAAATGTCCTATCTGACTATTTCACCAATACTAGGAATCAAACAAAACTGGAATCTAAATTAAAGGGGGTACACTACCAGGTAAAGTGGGAACAAAGTCACCTAAAAATATAAATTCCGCATTCTTCTTTTAGGAAAGCAACAAAAAATATTTTGCCCAGTGATTTTTTAGATGTACATCATGTGACAGTTGTAATGACTTTTGAGATGCTCTCTCACTCTAGCCAGTGGTATGTTGTAGCACACAGTAAAATGTATTGCATGCATCAAATAGCTGGTTTTGACACCAACTTCACCAAAAATCAAATTCTTTCCCACTTACACAGGCATATTTTAATAGCTGACTGATCATTAGCCCTTTCACAACTGATCATTTAACCTTTTCCAAACAAGTTATCAACATAATTTGAAATTTTGATGATGGAAACATACCAACATGTGTTTTAAAAATTAAACTTCAATATATAAACAGCAATTTGTTTTAAGAATAGAACAGACAAACATCACTTTGTAATGTAACATCATATGTTATACTTAACCTGGTCCAAAATCAAGTTTATTTTCTACTTGACCTGAATTATTGATTTTTTTTTTTTTCTTCTTCTGTAATTTGTAAAAAAAAACTAATACACAGGTAAAATATTATAATGTGTGTACGGGTTTATTATCAGGATAACTATTAATAGAAGTAAATATGTTTATTTGGGTCTGGGTCTAGGTTACTGGGATTCCCATACAATTTACCTGGCATAATCTGACGTTGTCCTGGTTATAATTTTAGCAACTGACTTTCTAATAATAACTACCATAACTTCTTTTTTTTTGTAAACATTAAGAACTTTCTGGAAGATTATTTTCCATTTGGTAATTTTTTTTATTCAAGAAAATCCTTATTGAGATCTGAGTTCAAGTAGAGGACTATATAATATTGTTACTGAAAAAATATTCATTTACGTTTAAGATCTGTTTTGCACTCATGGGGGAGTACTTATTCACCCCCCAAATTCAGCATCCACCCACTAACCATTCATTGCAATGGTAAGTTGCAAGAAGAATGTCTCCCCAACCTAGACTATTACCTAATGAATATGATATAATAAGTTTACGTCTCGTGTATGGGAAGAAAATAGCAAAGAATTTAGAAACAGACTATACGCCAGACAATTTCTTGAGAATCCCGCTCTAGCGGCAAGTTGACATTTTTGATAGCAGATGATTTTGTATGTGTGGGGCAACTGCTTGCAAATTTGGAAACAGATTAAAATGCAGTTTCGTTTTAAGGTATATATTTCCATCTTTTACATAATGTATTTATTTGTATAATTCTAAAAGATATATACTAAATAGGATTTTTGGGGTTAAAAGTTCAAAACGGTCATAGAGTGGGTGTTCATGTTGACATTTTGAAATCACATTTTCAAATGCGTTTAGGGTAGAAATGTGGGATATTTTTGTACACTTTATGGATATCACTTTCCTTAATTAAAAGATGATCATTCTTTCATGATACAAATTAGATTTTCGACCAGAACCAACATGTGATCCCAGTGGCGTCGCTAGGGGGGTGCGGACTGCACCGGGTGACACCATCTCAGAGGGGTGACACCAAAATGAAAAATTGCAAATTTTACAGAGCACACACTGCTCGGTCCAGTCAGATACATGACTAGCAGGCACAGCAGTGGCATCGCTAGGGGGATGCGGGGGGGGTGCGGACTGCACCGGGTGACACCATCAGAGGGGGTGACACCAAAATGACATTACTAAGGATTCTGTATGGTCTGTTATGGAAGGAGGACCATGGGGGTGACACCATGAGTTACCGCACTGGGTGACACCAACCCAAATGACACCTGACGTGAAGAACTGGCTGACATGGTGGTATATGTACAGATATCACACACACACATACACATCTGAATTATTTCACCCATTTTTTTTCTCACAAATGTCATATATTTTAACATAATCATTTTATGGTTTTCTAACTCGAACCATACCTGCAAAATCAAATTCCTAAAAAAAAATTAAAAACTGCGTGATGTAACAATGATCCCCTCCCAAAAAGGCCGCCAACAGACATTTTTTCGACAGGGGGAGGGGTAAACATGTAATGGTCAGCCCTATGTGCAGGCGCCCATGCCACCCCCCCCCCCCACCACCCCCCCCCCCGCATTTCCCTGCTGGGGCCTGGCCCCAGATTGCAGACCACATCTCACTCGCGACAATTACGGGCCTTTGACAGTTCTGCGTTTAAATAATGACTATGGAGACATGTTCAATATGATACCCATACTCCCCAATTATACGTACCTCCCAAAGTTTAGGCACAACAAATTTCCATGCTATTAGACCCGCAGCTCTTAACCTTTCTTAGATCTAACTAAAATATTAGCACAATACCGCTGCATAGGAGAATAAGAACTGTTCGATTCTATTAAATAATTTATTTTCACACTAACCTTCTGCTTCCCACAGTCGTCTTTCCTTTCGTAAACATTCATTATGGATTCCACTCAGTGACTGGGTTGGTAAACATTAACAACGCGCCATCTAAATCTTGGTTAATTAAACCTTTGTCCATCCCTAAAGCGCTTCTTTAGTGGAGGACTCAAACAGTTAGCTCATGATTGATGCAGCTGCCTCGATGTTCGGTCAGACTCGGATAGAGCATGTGTTTTTTCATATCGCCTCGCCCCTTGTTGAAGATGTACTCATCCATAACCACATAATTGCTTGTGGCTGTATCTAGTCATGATCACCGAAACGACTGACTAGTTGACCTAAAACAAAGTTCGAGTAACATTTTGAAAGCATATGATGACAAGATATCGGTACTGCAAAAGATGAAGAAAAGGATGTTGATACTTAAAGGTGCTCTCTTTTTCAAAACAGTACCCTTCCTTTCATTTTCTCTGTTTGATTCGAAATGTCGAAAACTTTAAAATTAAGGTCTTGTTTAATTAATATGGCTGAAACACGCGTCTAAACACGGATATTTTCGACTTATTTAACGGTTTCCTCGTGTACGAAACAGAACTTGACTCGCAAATATGGTCACATGACAAATCAAAAGGGTAATCTACGGCGCGTGAGTGGTTACTAATGATTTCACATTAATTTATGTGATAATAAAAGACTATGTACTGTGTCGCATATAAAACGAAATTATTTTAATACATAGTAGTGTGTTCTCCATTAAGAATAGTTTTAATATGCAGTTTTAGAGCAGTGAATAAAGCAAGTTGTTTGTTGTGTAATGCAGTCAAGGGGGTCATCTTGTTCGGGCATCAGTCGTGCTTTGGAACAATTAATATCTAATTTGGTTATATTCTTTGTTTTTATGTGTATTATTTACAAGTGATTTCTTATTGAGATGATGGTGACTTAATAAGTAAATAATAATGATGTGGTTTTATTCGTGGTTGTCCAGAAGAAGAAAAAAAATATTGGTATGTCTTTGGAACTTCATAAAAACATAAATGTATAGCTCCTCGAAGTTCGCCTAGTTCGATCATTAGTCATGCTTGAAAAATTAATATAATTATCATGTTTCATGACGACATAAGACTTTGTTTAATTTCCTTATGAACATTCGTGTTTATGATGCACGTATATAAACTGTTTATATGGCAGAATCATTCGATCATCGAATGAGAGACTAAAAATAAAGCATGGCTGCTATAACCCTTCATACTATTTCATTTACCAATATTTTTCGTCGTTCTTTCTCAGAATGTCTTGTAATAATTATAGCTATTAATTAAATATTCAATTTATATGAGATGTTCATAGTTTCGTGTGTAACAGTACTCACGATCGAAAGCCCAAAACCAGTCCACAGAGAAGGAATAAGCGGAAGGGTAGCAGAAGCTATCAACCAACCGAAATTAGTAGCTGACACTCTGTAAAACAAAAACAAATATTTTGTGTCAAATAGAAAACAGTTCAAACTGGAGAATGTACCTTGTTGTGAAATACAAGCAATTAAAGAAGTATCCAGAAAGGGAAATTTCGTATTGGACATAAGCGTGAAGCCAGGAAAAATATAAGGGCACACGCACAGGCACGAACGCAAACACACGCACGCACACACATTGCCAATATCATGAGTGAATGCTTGAGAAAGCGCACATATGTGAGAAAATTATTCTCATAAAAATAGCTGATCATT
Source organism: Sinohyriopsis cumingii (assembly GCA_028554795.2). Taxonomy (NCBI): domain Eukaryota; kingdom Metazoa; phylum Mollusca; class Bivalvia; order Unionida; family Unionidae; genus Sinohyriopsis; species Sinohyriopsis cumingii. The sequence continues at coordinate 156,518,325 of CM068829.1, forward strand.
TCCTTTTGATTTGCCCTGTAATTCATAGACTTAATTCGATAATGTGCATTTGTTTCATCGGTTTAAATGTTGCACTGCACAAAAAGACAATAATTCTGCAAGACAAATATGTTGTGCGCAACTTTATGTTCCATACACGTCCAGTTTAAACGGTGCAAGTACCCTCTATATGCACACTGTATATTAATGGTCCGTTTCAATAATTATACAAGTCTATATATATATATATATATATATATATATATATATATATATATATATATATATATATATATATAGTATGTACGCTATATCAATGATATACCACGAGATGGTTAAATTTTTTCGTTAAAAGGAAACGAGGCTTGCCGAGCTTCGTTTTAATGAAAATAAATATACAAGGGGTGGTATATCATTGGTACAGCGTACACACTATACACATATTTTATCTATATCACATAAAAATACATATATTTGCCCTTTAAACGGACCTAAGATATGCTCCGGGAAACTGTATTGACCGAGTGAATGTATGTACTCCTCACATCCACGCGAGTGTGTCCGCTACAAAATTTAGTTCTGTGCCTTTTTCCTATTGTTCATAATTACGTTGCAGATCGATAAGTTGATAGTTTTCTTTTTTAGTTTCTATATTTTTCACATTAATTAAATCCATATAAGACACACGTATGAACATGAAATACTGTTATTGTGAAGAAAGTCGAGCACTACAAACACCTTAGCCACTTGTACACACTTAACGTTCAGCCATTCACGTACTGGCGCATGGAAATTAGTATGGAATAGAAACTAAGCGAAATGACGAACAAACAAGAGCTAATGAAAATATTTTAATATATTTACAGTTGATATAAGTCATTATTCTGCTTTAATTAAGATTACTACCGACCATAACATTCTCTCTCTCTCTCTCTCTCTCTCTCTCTCTCTCTCTCTCTCTCTTTTCTTTGGACGGTTTGACTTAACTTTACCATCAATCATAGGTGCAGTGACCTCGTCGTAAGTAGTGAAGGGGGACACTTTACGTACAATGGGAATTAGCATTAAAAACACCCTTGGGACACTTTACGTACAATGGAAATTTAACATGGAGAAAAATCGTGGGACACTTTACGTACAAGGGGAATTAACATGGAGAAAATCGTGGGACACTCTACGTACAAGGGGAATTAACATGGGAATAAATTGTGGGATACTATACGTACAAGGGGAATTTAACATGGGATTTTTTTTTTAAAAAAAAGTTTTTTTAAAATTTAAATTTAAATTTAAATTTAAAAAAGGGGTAGGCAATTCAAAGACTATCTCTTTTCGAGAAATATGGCTGGCCCTGAAAAGGGCCTTTGGGTTTATGTTAATATGCCCTTAACATAGAGGGCATTTGCGACATCTTCTTGTCCTCAAACTTCGTCTTACAGCAGGGCCATACATCAGAGTCCTCTTGAGGCAACCTTGTCTCTCTATATAGACTCTTCTTATCCACAGGCTGCTGTTGGTCCTGTAGACAACGGTCCACTTGGATCGGACATACATGAGCATGTCCGTCCTGAACATCATTGTTGACACAAGGGTTGAAGATTCAACGTCGGTCCACATGTTGAGGCTCCGAGAATAGGTGAATCAATGCAGTGAACGGCGCTTATTTATAGGGACAGAAAGGATTGAAACGGATTGAGTTCATTCACCAATCCAAACACGCGTTACAGAATTCAGTCAGCCCGCATCCAATCCGAAGAGAGCAGTCTGTGACGTCACGTAGTCAATATAGATTCGCTAGCGCTTGTGTGCAGTCAATCTATGCGATAGTGATTCAACATGACGGAAACTCAGAAAACGATCCAGTGGGGTGCACCAGCAGGGGAGACCGCCCAAGGGAACCCGGACTTACTTTCAGAAGAGGTGAATTGGGATTTTGTGGATTTTCTCTCCTCGCAAGAATTTGTTCCGGAACCTTCGTTACCTTCTTCATTACCGCAAGTGGAGAATTTTAGACAGAGACAGAAAGAAGAATTGGAGAAATTTATACAACGACAAAAGGAAGCGGAACAGGCTTTTCTCCTACAGCAACAGCAGCAAGAAGAAGAGGTAAGAAAAAAACAACAGCAAGAAGAAGTAGCAGCAAAGAAACAAGAGGGTGAAAATCAAACGGTCACGGTACTGTTGGACATTTTAGCGGAGTTAAGAAGTCTGAAACAAATGTATCAGACTTCTTTATCACGACCGAAGAGAATACGACCTTCCCGAGCCAAACATGTCAACCCTGTGACTAAGCCTACCGTACCACCCTTAGTGATTTCAACCCAATCATTATCATCATTACGCAGTCCAGAAGTAGGCCTTGGCCGTGGCAAAGGCTTAAGGCAGTTAAAATTGATTGCTTAAACTCACCCCTGCACCATGAAGAAAAAAGGCCCTTTTCAGGGCCACCCACATTTCTCGAAAAGAAATACAATTTCAATTTGCCAATAACTCAAAAAAACTCACCCATGTTACCCTTATAGTACGTGTCTGTGTATGAGTGCGTGAGTGTAGCTTCTTATTTTAAAATCAAAACTCAAAGACTCTTACCTTATATCATTCATTTATTCTTTTCTCCATTTTTACAATCCAATTCACAATTCACAACACAACACTTTAATAATAAGTTCATTGATTTCTTCTTTTCTCCTTGTTTAGTCTCTCTGTTTTTTGAATTTCTTCACCGTCACACTCTTTTCCTCTTCTTCTTCCTCCTCGCTTTCTTCCCTTCTTCTTTTTTTCTCCTGTTTCCTTTTCTTCACCTGTCTTCTTTCTTCCTCAGAAGAATCCCTCTCTTCCTCTGAAGAATCCCTCTCTTCTTCTGAAGAATTCCTCTTTTCTTCTGACTCCTCTTGTTTCTTTTTTGGGCAATCTGGAGACCAATGTCCTTTTTCTTTACAATAATAACAGGTATCTTGACTTTTGTCTTTTTTATCCCCTGTTTTTTTTCTTTTTTGACGGTCTGGACACTCTGAAGACCAATGCCCTTTCTTCTGACAGATATAGCAAGTATCTTGACTTTTATCTCTAAAGGAAGGAGAGTAGTCCGTAGGCTGGTCTGAAGAGAATTTTCTAATGACCCCTCGCAAAGCTCTGACGAAACGTTCCATCTGGTCAGTCTCTTCCATCGTTGTGCTCAGCTTGAGAGTGAAATGAATAGTGAAAGGACAAGACACACACCCTTTTATATACGCTGGTCTGCTATGACTATAAAGTAGTTTATGGTGTTTGAACTTGAGTCATTTGACTTTTTGCTTTCAAGATGAAACGATCCCATTCATTCGAGAAGAAAGAAGAAAGTAAGAGGCAGAAACGTGATCTATCGCCTCGTACCAGGGCTGAAATCTTGGCACAAATTCATGCCAGTGATTTTGAAGAGGACATGAGTGAACCAGAATCCGAACCCTCTAAATCAAGTTCACCACCCTTTGTCAACCCTGAAAAGTACTATTCCATTCGAGAGACGGAAAAGCGCTCCTCTAGAAAATTTAGAACCACGGCTTACAAATACACGGTGAAGTTTAAAGATTTCAAGTCCGAAGTACCGTTAGAGAAAGCAGAAGTGTTCATCACTGAGGTGTGGGATTCTTTGCTCACTGCACTCAAGCGACAATGTCAACCCAAAGAAGACGATCGCTTGAGACTTTCCATACAACACGACGGTTTGAAATCCCCTGTTTGGATCGAGTTTAGCACCCCTGCAGAATTGACTGCTTCCAAAGTCATGGACAAGATTCAACACGTACAACAATCTAATGATCAGTTTGACATCACCGATGGTAAAGCCACACTGGACATGACCCACGTCTCTCCTCCTCAAGGGACAGGACGCAAAAAGATGTTATTGGTGGACGACCTTCGCAACACCAAAAAGAGTCTCGTCCGAATTAACAACTCTCATGACCAGATGTGTTTAGCCCGTGCCATCGTGGTGGGACGAACCTATGTCGACAAGAACGACACGGTAGAATGGAAAAGAACCTGGAACACTATTCAACGTTCCCATCGAGCCAAGCAACGAAACGAAGCAGAACTCCTGTTGCAACAAGCTGGCCTGTCCAAAGACACACCCTGTGGCATTCCTGAGATGCAAAAATTGCAAGATGCCCTAGCTCCACGCTACACCTTGAAAGTGCACCCTCAAGAAGTGCGCGGACCTCTGTTGTTTCGAGGCCAAGACTTTAAGGACGGAAAATACATTCATGTCTATCATCACGATGAACATTTCGATACCATTACCAGTATCACCGGATTCCTGAAATACGGTTATTACTGTGACAAATGTGACCATGGTTATAACAATCGAGAGCAACACAAGCATTGTGGATCGAAATGCACAGGATGTTTGGCCTCTTCACCCTGTCTGAGCGAAGAACCAGTGCCTTGTTCCACTTGTCTGCGCACGTTTGTCAGCCCTACCTGTTACCAACAACATCTGAAGACGCAAGGTTCACAGAAGAAATGCGCTTGTCAACTGCTGAGATTGTGCTCTACGTGTGAACAAGTCATACGTACCAATAATACCAAGGCACACGTATGTTCAGGAAAGAAAAAATGTCACATTTGTCACCACATCGTGGACTTGGAACACCAATGTTACGTGCAAAAATACCAACCCCCACTAGAGAAAGAGGACGGTCACAAGAAGAAAGGCAATTTCATCTTTTTCGATTTCGAATGCATGCAAGAGACCGGCATTCACATTCCTAATTTCTGCGTGGCTCATCGAGCGTGCGAGAAGTGCATTCAAGAACCTATCTTCAGTCATTGCCCTCACTGCAGCAAGATACCCGGAGGGCGTGAAAAAATCTTTCGGGGACCCAACACGTTAGCCGATTTTGCCCAATGGGTCTTAGACCCCGTCGACAAGACATGGAGCCAAGAGGACATCGAACGTTACGGAGATTGTCATCGTCATGCCACGGTGATGGCTCACAATTTCTCCGGATACGATGGACAGTTTCTTTTGAGGTACTATACGGAACAAGGCACCGAACGTCCTAAAGTGACTTTGAACGGAGCCAAAATCATTTTCATTCAAGTGGGACAAGTGCAGTTTAAAGATTCGATGAGCTATTTGGCCATGCCTTTGAGTCGAATGCCTAAAACGTTTGGAATGACAGAAATGGCTAAAGGGTACTTTCCACACTTTTTCAATACGGAAGCCAATCAACACGCCGTTCTACCCCATTTGCCCGAGGCTCACTATTACGACCCCGACAACATGCGTACCGAACAACGAGAAGCTTTCTACGCTTGGTACCAGGCTCACGCCTCGGACCCTTTCGACTTTCAGGAAGAAATGCTAAAGTATTGTCGTTCCGACGTGGACATTTTACGGCGTTGCTGTGGAAAATTTCGAGAACTGTTCATGGAACACGGAGGGGTCGATCCTTTGAAAGAAGCTTGCACCATTGCCAAAGCGTGTTCCTTAGTGTATCGACAACGATTCATGCCTGAAAAGACCGTGGCTGTCATCAGTCCTCAAACGACCCACTTTGTCAAACGTCAATACTCGGTCAAAGCCCTACGTTGGTTACATTACTTGTGCGACAAGGAAGACAAGTGGATTCAGCATGCCCGCAACGGAGGGGGCGAAAAGACCATCGGAACGTATTCGGTCGATGGCTGGGACTTAGAAAACCCCAAGATCGTGTACGAGTTTAACGGTTGCTTATTTCACGGATGTCCCGTCTGTTACCCTGACCGTGGCACTAAAAATCAGTTTTTGCAACGAACCATGGAAGACTTGTACCAGGACACTTGTCAGCGGCGCCTAAAGTTGGAACAGCAAGGATACCAAGTGGTGGAAATGTGGGAACACGAGTACGATCACCGTATGAAAACCGATCCCGAGTTTAAACGCCTCGTGGAAAGTTACCAGTTCGTGGACCCGCTGAACCCGAGGGATAGTTTGTACGGAGGAAGGACCAATGCCACCTGTTTGCTGTACCAAGCCGACGAAGAGAAAGGAGAAGAAATCAAATACTTGGACGTGTGTTCGCTGTATCCCTACGTGTGCAAATATTGTCGTTTTCCCGTAGGGCACCCACAATTGCTGACGGAACACATCGACCTGAAAAACATTCGACAATACGAAGGCTTGATCAAGTGCAAAGTTTTGCCTCCCACGAACCTCTACCATCCCGTCTTACCTCACCATTGTCAAGGCAAACTGATGTTTCCCTTGTGCCGTACTTGTGCCGAAACGTGCAACCAAGATCAGCTTTGTCAGCACACCCAGGAAGAACGGGCCTTGACGGGAACCTGGGTCAGCGTAGAATTGTTCAAAGCTCTGGACATGGGATACCAACTGTTAGAAGTGTACGAAATTTGCCACTTTCCCAAGACACAACAATACCACAAGGGTGACCCTACTCAGAAAGGCATTTTCGCAGACTACGTGGATGCCTTTTTGAAACTGAAACAAGAAGCCAGCGGCTATCCTTCCTGGTGTCACACTCCCGAAGACCAAATACAATTCAAAGAGAAATACTATGAACAAGAAGGCATCTCTTTAGACCACATCGAGAAAAACGAAGGCAGGCGATCGTTTGCCAAAGTGATGTTAAATTGCTTGTGGGGTAAAATGGCACAACGACCGTGTTTACCCAAGACGGAATATTTGACAGAACCTTCCCGCTACTTCCAGATGATTCACGACAAAACCAAATACATGAAACACGTGGACGTCGTTCGAGAGAATTTAATCTTGGTCAATTACGAAGAAGATCTGGACTTTGTACAAGACGACCCTTTTGGAAATGTCATCATTGCGGCTTACGTGACAGCCCATGCTCGCTTAAAATTGTACGAAGCTTTAGAACTGTTAGGGGAACGCGTCCTGTACTTTGACACGGACAGTTGCATTTACATCCATCACCCGATTCAACATCACCCTAACATCGAAGGAGACCGTTTAGGAGCCTGGACAGACGAACATCCCGACGACAAGATTCTAAGTTTCGTCAGTGGCGGTCCCAAAAATTACGGCTACGAATACCGTGACAAACAAGGAGAAGTGCACACGACGTGCAAAGTGAAAGGACTGACTCTGAATTATCGTACCAGTCGAGTGGTCAACTTTGGGGTATTGAAAGAAGCCTTGCAATCGGGAGAGGATGGAAACTTTAAAGTGACCACCTACCAACCGAACAAAATTGTACGTTTACCCACTCACCACATCGTCAGTCGGCCCTTGGAAAAAGTCTATCAAATTGTATACCAGAAGCGAGTTCGACTTCCCAATCATTTCACCTTACCGTACGGTCACGTCGGTATTGGTCTGTATATAAAAAAGGAACCCTAGGCAAGATCGATAGTTCATTGTGACTACCAAGACCGAGCAAACAAGATGAATACTTTGAAAGAGACATCGTTCCAGTTTGGGGATTGTAAAAAAGTTGTATCTTCCTCTAGTGTGACTAATATTGGATGGATAAGACCCATGCATTGCGACGGAAAATGTCCGGAAGGAAACTGCGATTGTCCATGTGGTTACCATTGTAATTGCGTAACGGAGTTTGCAGACGAGTGCGATTGTGAGCCTTGCGATGGGACCGATGCTGTACCTTGTGACCTGAGCGATGCCGTAAAGCATCATGGGAACTTTAGTGCCCCTACCCCTGTCATGGAAAGTGATGCTGTGCGTGTCAAACCTGTGGGATGCGAAAGCGATGCTGCTCGTCCTCTTGGACATTTTACTGGGTTTCGTTTTAAAGGGGAATGTCGACCTTCACGTTTACCTCCCTACGGATGTCATCCAGCCCTGAGCAAACTCCTACCCATTTCACTCAACCCTCATCGAAACGAACCTGTGAAAAACGAATATTCGTTTCCTGTGCGTTCGTCGGAATACTGCGACTTTGAAAATCGTCTTCAATCGTTCAAAGGAAAATGGCCAAAGTATCTGGGAGGACCGACCCCCGAAGAATTAGCCAGAGCCGGATTTTTCTACTTGGGCGAAGGAGATAAAGTCAAGTGCTTCAGTTGCGGTGTGTCACTTCACCACTGGGAACCGCAAGATTCGGCCTACGTAGAACATGCTCGATGGTCACCGAATTGTCATTACTTACCTTTAGTGGGACCGAGACATTGAAGTAACTTCTTACCATAATCATCTGTTCATGGATACTTTACAAGAGAACATTTGTGCTTTGCCTGTGGAGTTGAGAGAACGCATTTACCGAGAGCTGGTCAAAATACAAGTGAAACGTAAAGAACAATTGCATCCGATACGTCACCGGTGTTTGAACCACTGGTACCTGAAGGCTATACAAGGACTGATTCAATTGAAAGTGTTCCATTGGACAGACATTGATCAACGACCTCCTGGTTATAAAAAGGAATGGTTTGGTATTGACGATTCTATCTACTACATTGTAAACGTATTGCATCGAATTCCAGAGGAAGAGTTAACGAATTACCAACATCTTTCACACAATGTCAACTTGGTGAAAGAGGAAACTTCTGAACGAATTGTAATGTGTAGATTAGTGACTCAACGATTTAAATTCGACACTGAAGTGAAACCATGTTTGTGCAAAGAGTACATTTCTTGTGTCAGACCAAAGAGGATTTAGTATGACCTATTCATGGATACTTTACAAGAGAACATTCGTGCTTTGCCTGTGGAGTTGAGAGAACGCATTTACCGAGAGCTGGTGAAAATACAAGTGAAACGTAAAGAACAATTGCATCCGATACGTCACCAGATCTTTAACCACTGGTACTTGAATGGTATAAGAGAACTGATTCGTCAGAAATTCTTTCAATGGTCAGACATTGTTCAAAACTTTGAGGTCGCTAATGATCGACATGTTCATGATTATGGTTACTTCGAGATTCACCTACAGCAATACATTGAGGAAGACAAGTTAAAGGATTACCAACATATTTTACGTGGAATCTACTTAGAGGAAGAGGAAACACCTAAACGAACTCTGACGTTTCGGTTACAGTATGCAAGATTTAGATTCCCTACTGGAGAACGAAGATCTCTGGCTAGAAAGTACGTCTATTGCATCCGAAAAAAAGAGAATATAAAAACAGGCTGCCATGCCACGGTTTATGTCACATGTCATCCAACAGATTCCGTGGAAGGAACTCAATGACCATATTCAAACCGTGGATCATTACCATCAATTATTACAAGAACTGTATCCATTCAATTTTGGACGACAAGTGGTGTGTGTCTTAGTGACTTGTTTTCTGGGATTTCGTTTACCAGCCGATTCTTTGTGGACTCTTTACGATCAGTACTTACCACCTCCATGGCCTTAAATGGTCACGAAAAACTCCTTTTGCTCAAAGCCTTGCGTTTTCATCTGGATACTTCTCAACCTCAACAGGAAAAAAAGATTCGTCAACTTTTAGCGACCCAAGACGTGTATGACGATGTGTGTGTAGCTTGTGACTTACACCCTCATTGGACAGATGTTCGTGATTGGAAAAAGGGGGGTTTTGAGGCTTGGACCCAAGAAGTGGCCCAGTATGCACAAGAGTTGTTCAAGGAAAAAAGTTACTTTTCAACCCGTGTTAGTGACGGTGCCAGAAGAACCCGTCACCGAGAACAACCACTCGCTTCAGGACAGGACTGTCATGGACATGCCTGAAAGGTCATTCCGGGAGGACACTTGTGTGACAATACCTCATGTAGAGACTGTAAGAACATTACACACTGTCCCTAGGACATCTTGGTTAACCAAAACATGTTGTACAGACACTTGTTTATATTCCACTTTGATCGCTTTGCTGTGTTTTATATTCCTGTACATCACTATTTGGGTTGTATGTATTTTTGTCTTTCGTGTTCATATTTGAAACATTCAATAAACGTGTTCTGAAAAAGTATATAAACTCTTGTCTTGTTTGTTTTTTCGTGTCACAAGTGACATTTCTCATACCATGGCTACCTCTGCTGTCTCTGCTCCCTCTTCCTCTACTGTCAAAGTCATCGACGAACACTTAGATCGTGCCAGTTGGGAGGCTTTGTATCTTCGCCATCCCTTTAACATGCTCATTGCTGGACCTAGCGGTTCAGGCAAAACCGAATTCGTCAAACGTTTGATCGAACATAAACATCATTTGATCGATCGGCCCCCTCAACGGATCGTGTGGTGTTACAAAGAGTGGCAATCGGCGTACAGCCTCTTGCGAGAAAGTCAAGGCGATTCCATCGTGTTTGTGGAAGGCATTCCTAAAGAAGACGATGGCATCGTCTCTGACTCCCGTCTAACCCATTTGGTCATTTTCGACGACATGTTAGGAGAAGACGAAGAAGAAATTAAATTGTGGTTTACGCGCAAAGGGCATCACCGTAATGCCAGTGTCGTTTACATCACCCAAAATTTGTTTCAACAAAGTAAAGCCCATCGCACCATCAGTCTCAATGCGCATTACGTAGTCTTGTTTAAAAGCCCTCGAGATAAATCGCAAGTGCAAGTCTTAGCCAAACAGTTAGGAACGCCTTGGCTGACTCAGGCGTACGACGATGCCACTCAAACGCCACACGCCTATTTACTCGTCGATTTGAAACCTACGACCCCCGAGAATTTGCGATTTCGTACCCACTTGTTTCACCACTGGTGCCAAGACGGAGGACCTGTCCTGTACACGTCTCCGTCCTCGACTTCATTTCACTCCTCCCATGAGAAAAATCTATAAAAACCTCAGACCCTTTTTCGTCTGTCTCACACAGTGTGAACATGACGTCCCTTCAGTCACATCTTCCCGTCAAATTGATTCGTGCCTTGTATGGCATCAGCCGAGAAAAAGATCCACAAACACGAGCCCGTGTCTTAGAAGCTAGTCTCAAAGAAGTCTTACGATGGTTCACGGTGACGGCACGTCAATTACTCCAAGGAATCATTCAGATTCCTCATCAAACCCAACGCTTTTTCGATCGAAACAAAGTCGCTTTGGTCCAACTGGCCGATCCCCGCATCGACACTCAAACCAAAAAACAAATCATTTTGAAACCTGGAGGGAGCGGTACTCTAGGAGGGGTCATCATTCGCTCACTCTTAAGATGGGATCCTAATGCCCCCAAAGTTATCCCCAAGACAAAAGTTCAACGAAGCCCCAAGAAGAAAAAGAAAAAGACCAAGTCCCCAAGAAGAATAACTTCTCCAGTGGCAGGACCCTCCTCTTACCAGACACCACCACCATCACCCCGGAAAAAGAAAAGAAGCCCCCAGAAAAAGAAACAGAGAAAAAGTCCCCAGAAAAAGAAAAGTCCACAGAAGAAAACTAGTCGCAAGAGAGGCACTTCGGCCAGGACGCAACCTTACACTCGCAAGCCACGACCTGCCACAACGTCTCCAGCAGCCTCACGTTTGTCCACTTCTCCGTTGATGTCACCAGGAACTGAAGAGTACTTGGAGACGTTGATTACACCAAGAACTTCTCCGTTGATGACCCCCAAAAGAACTTCCCCAGTGGCAGGACCTTCCCATTTAGCGGCAGTGGCTGCTGCTCACAAAGTACCTTCTCCCAAAATCAAAGTTCAAGAAAGATCGGGCATGTTACAAAGTTTACTGGATTTGTCCAAGCAAGAACTGGCTCGATTTAGTCCGTTACGTACCCCTGCACGACGTGTCATGCCTGTCCTCAAACTGATAAAACGTAAAGACAATCAGTGGCGACGCGTTCCAGTATAAAAAAGGCCTGTGACCGAGTAGGGTATCAGTGTTTTTAGGTGCTCCTAAAGACTCAAAGATGTCACCCTCCAGAAAACCCCAAGGAAAGAAAAGGAAAGGACTGCCACCACGTTTAGCCAAACATGGGGACCTGTTATCTGTCCTGTCCAAAGCTTCTCCACCCCTACGAAAAAAACTCATTCAAACGGCCTCCAAAGAGGTCATCGATACCGTGTGCGAATGTTGTTTGAACGTTTTGAAAGGCACGATCCCTTTGTCCAAACACCAGAAACAATGCTTAGGCAAACATCGTCACGTTCTTCGGAAAATGGTTCAAAAGAAAGTTCCCATTCGTCAGAAAAAGAAGATGTTGGTCCAACGTGGAGGTATTTTACCTCTCTTGTTAGGCCCCATACTGAAAGGAGTCTTGGGAACCATGTTGGGAGGACTGATGGGAGCAAGATAAAAAGGCCTTCGGAAGTCCCAAGATCTCAGAATCGACCGCTGACAACCCCATGGAAGGACGAAAACTAGCTTTAGTGCCTTACAAACGATGGATGGAATACCATCGGTGGCAAGAACAACGCACCCCGCATTTACCTCCCAATCCCAATTTGAGCGAGATGTCCCAGTTACAACACGAATTGCAGTCCTTGATGGATCGCCAAGATTTGTCCGAAACAGAAAAATCGCAAAAGTACGGTCAACTCTTGCAACGAGTACAACTCTTTCACCAGAAAGCTTTAGACGAAACAGCTCTACCCACTTTGAAAGATTTTAAGACCTTGATGAAAAGTCCAGCACCATCACCAGTACCACCAGTACCCGCGACCAAGACAGAAAAAGGAAAAGTAGAAGAAGAAGAAGAAGGGTTTCAAACTCCACCAGAAAAAGTACGCAAGTTAACAACACCACCTACCTCCAGAATTGGATGGATTAAAAAGATGATGGCCACCCCTTCTTCCTCACAAGAGAAAAAGAAAGTGAAGACAGAAGTGAAGACAGAAGTGAAACAAGAACCGATATCCCCTGCTCAGACATCCTCCTCCTCTTCGACACCTATTGCTGGCCGCACACGCAAAGCCTTGCAATCCAAGAAAGTACCCCAAGAGAAAAAGAGTAGCCTCTTCCAAGAGTGGGTGCCTTATTAAGACACCAATCATCACAAAAAAAAAAATGGAAAAAGTCTTAGCTAGCATTTACTACGATCCCTCGCATCCTGCAGGTTACGCAGGAGTTCAAAAATTGTATCGTGCTGCCAAAACGCAACTGAAAAGTCTCCGTTTACCTCAAGTGCAACGATGGTTACAAGAACAAGCTACCTACACTTTACACAAACCCATTCGACGCAAGTTTGCCAGAAGTCGCACCCGAGTGGAAGGTATCGATCATCAATGGCAAGCCGATTTAGCCGATGTCTCTCATTTGGCCAGCTACAATCGTGGTTACAAATATTTGTTTTGTGTCATCGACGTCTTTTCCAAATTTGCCTGGGTCGTACCCTTGACTTCCAAATCCAGCAGCGAGTTAGTGCGAGCCCTGCAACGGGTGTTGAAACAAAGCGGTCGTCGCCATCTTCGATGGCAAACGGACAAAGGCACCGAATTTCTGAATCAAGCTTTCCAAAAAGAATTAAAGAAACGTGACATTCATTTTTTTACCACCGAGAATCCCGAAACCAAAGCCAGCATCGTGGAACGTTTTCAACGCACTTTGAAAGAACGCATGTGGAAATATTTTACGCATCACCACACTCTGAAGTACATCGACATCTTACCGCACCTGGTGCAAGCGTACAACCAATCTTACCATCGAAGCATCGGACGTGCCCCGCAAGACGTGACTCCCGACAACGAAGTGCTGGTGTTCGAGCGCCTGTTCGGTACGTCCCCGACGAGGGCTGTCCCGAAGAAGAGTGGAGAGTTGACCGTAGGAGATTGGGTGCGCATTGGCAAAACCAAACGCACTTTCGACAAAGGTTACTTACCTAACTGGACGACCGAACTGTTTCGCGTCACTGGACGAGTACATGGCCGTCATCCTGCCGTCTATAAATTGGAAGACATGAACGGAGAAGTACTCAAAGGAACGTTTTATTTGCCCGAGTTACAACGTGTCACCAAAAAAGAAGACGACGTGTACGACATCGAAAGCATTCTCGAACGCAGAACCCGTAAAGTGGGCAAACGACGTGTCAAAGAAGTCAAAGTACGTTGGAAAGGATATCCACCCAGTTTCGATTCTTGGATCGACGCTTCGCAAGTCATCGACTATAAAAAGAAGAAGTGACCATCATGCCCTTTCACACAGCAGCAGACGCAGCTACGTCGACCACTCCTTCTTCCCCTAGTTCTTCTGTGCAAGATTTACAAAAACAACCCTTGTGGGTGTGGTGTGGAGAACGTGTGCCTAAAACGCAAATCGTCTTTTTCTGCCAAATCTTCGTGGTGTATTGTGTCATCGGGGCAGCCATCGCCAATTTGAGTTTGCAACAAGGAGACAAACAATTGTGGACCATTTTATTGAGCAGTTGCATCGGTTACCTGCTTCCCAATCCCTCCCTGAAATTCTCCTCGAACGGGAACGTTGTGTCCAGTGCCAGTGCCAGTCACCACTCCAACAACCACAACCAGAACCCCATTTTGGGCGGAGACACGCCTCTGACATCCACTAACCCCTCGGACAGCCACAGAACTCTAGAATTATGAGTCACCAAAACCAATTTTACTTAACCTTACCCAGTGACAGTTCCATGGAGGTGTTTCCCAACAACACGTTGTGCTGTTACACGGCCAAATTACCTCAAGCCATCCCCTTAGATCACGAAGCCCATTGGGAAGTGGCTTTAGTGGAAATGATTCACCCGACCCAAGTCCACAATGTCATTCCCAATCAAAATTATTTTAAGGTGGAAGTTCATGACAAACAATTGCAAGAGGAGTTGGATAAGATTGGCACATATACCAATAAAACCTATGATGAGAAAACTAAAACGACCACCTACAACTTGTTGATTCCCCCAGGCTATTATTTCAGTGGTCATCATTTGGTCGGCGCCATAGCCTCCAAGTTTAATGGCGTGTTCCATAAAGCTTTGGGGAATGTCCAAAAAAGTGTCACCCTGGAATACCACAAAATAGCTCGTCGCTTTCTGATGAAATTTTCTGAGGGGTCCAAAAAATTCATATCTTTCTTATTTTGTCCTGAATTGTTTGACATATTGGGCGGTGACACGGAGCTGAGGAAGATAGGAGAACAAAAAAAAAGCCCCGAATTACCAGTCATTCATGACAACGACTCTTTTGCGAGGTATTTTCGTTTCCCGGTAGAACTGAACCAGGGACTGAATTTGATCTTCGTGTACTCCGATGTGGTGGAATACAAAGTTGTGGGACACACCTCCGTGCCGTTACTGCGTGTCATTCCTTTCAAAGTGGATTCTGCCACAAACGCTGACGAGGAAGGTGGAAACACTTATCACGTCCACCGCGAATTTGTCCATCCTCACTATTTGCCGGTCAGCAAGTCGTATTTGGACACGGTCAACATTACTATAAAAGGAGATTTGGGACAAAATATTCCATTCACCAAAGGAAAAGTCACGGTGAAACTCCATTTTCGAAAACGGTTCTCTCACGACTCGTAAGTAAGTCATGTATCCAGTGTACCAAGGGGTGGCTCGACAGCGAGGACACGGTTTAGGAGACATGTTAAAATCGGCCTTTCGTTCAGTGGCCCCAGTGTTGAAACCGATGGTGACACGCGGATTGCACGCCTTGAAAGATGCGGCACTGACACAAGGCAAAGAATTTCTCCAAAATGTCATCATCGACAAACAAAACCCTAAAGAAGCCTTCATGAGGGCTGGCAAAAATGTCTTGCTGCAAACGGGCAAAGACATTTTAGGCCGACGAGACACACCTATAAATGCCCTGCACGCTACCGAGTCAAGCATTCAGCAAGGACAAGGCAGAAAGAGACGACGAAGAAAACACCCTTTCACCAGACTTCAAGCGAGAAAGGCCAAGAAAAGAAGCACCGTTCGAGACTTAGACGTTTTCGATTATTGAGACACAGCAACAACAAAAAATGATGCACCGAGAGTCTTGCGCCTGTTCCAAGACGGAACTGGATCTGTTTGCCATGCCCCCCACCATGATGACCATGCAAGAATCCCAATGGGTGGAATTTCATCCCGTCTCCTCATTGACCGATTCCGCTCCCATCGAGTTTGAAATCAAAGGACAGCCCGAAGATTACATCGATCTGAATAGCAGTTACTTGTACTTGAAAGTCCAAGTTCTAAAAAAAGATGATAAAGGAGTAGAAGACGATGATAATATAGCTCCCGTCAACAATTTCATGCATTCCTTGTTCAGCTCAGTGGATTTGTACTTGAATAACAAACTGGTCAGCAGCAGCATGGATACATACCCTTACCGTGCCTACCTGGAAAATCTCTTGACGTACGGAACAGATGCCAAGACAAGTCATCTCAATGCCTGTGTGCTGTGGGTAGATGACACACCGGACAAGTTCGACGAAATAGATCCAAGCAATGAAGGCTTTGAGGCAAGAGAAAGCAAAATCCTAAATAAGAACAGTTTAGAACTGATGGATCGTTTGCATTTGGACATGTGGTTGCAAGAGAAATATTTGCTGAACGGGGTGAATGTTCGCTTGAGACTGAATCGCAGCAGTACCACTTTCCATTTGCAGGCTGCTGATCTTGCTAAGGCTCCTAAAAGCACAATTTTAGAGGCCAAACTCTACGTACGACGCGTGGAAGTGTTACCCAAAGTAGGTAACGACATCAGTCAAACGTTGAGCAGAACAACCGCCAAGTATCCCATAAGACGTGTGGAAGTGAAAACGTTCACCATTCCTGCTGGACAGCAATCCATGATCGAAGATCATCTGTTCCAAGGACAGTTACCCAAGCGTTTAATCCTTGGTATGGTCCTGAATTCAGCCTTCAACGGAGCCATCAAAGAAAATCCTTTCAACTTTCAACACTTCAACGTGAAGAAAATCGAAGTCAGTCGCGATGGCAAGACCTTGTGTACCCGACCTTTCGAACCTGACTTTGCCAACAAAAATTACTTGAGATCGTACTTGTCCCTGTACGAAGCCACCGGCCAGTTAGGAACCAACACCAGTCACGGCATTGAGTATGACGATTATGACGGAGGCTATGCTTTGTGGGCTTTCGATTTCACTCCAGACCAAGGCAGCGACGAGGGACATTTCCACCCTATAAAATCTGGCCAGATTCGTGTGGAACTTCAGTTTGCAAATCCTCTGCCAGCAACAGTGAACGTCATCCTGTATGCAGAATTCGATAATACCATAGAAATCAACAGTTTGAGAGAAGTCATTCTAGATTATTAGAAAGCCATGGAAGACTGCTGTCCCTCTTTACCTAGTGGAGACACTTTGGAGATGGAATGTAAGGAGACCGTGGAAGGAGAAGAATCTCAAGACAAAGACGAAGAAGTTTTGATGAAGTCGAGATGGCCAGAACAAGAAGCCCATTTAGTCTCCTGTTTTGCCAAACACTTGGTCGACAAAATGACGGAATTGATCAAGAAAAATTGTTATGGATGTCAAAACGATCATCCCAGTCAAATTCAACACGATAAATGCCTGATGTTGAGTCAAGAAGAAAAATTGGACGAGTATCTGGACGAAGCTTGGAGTCTCATCTCGAACAAAGACGTGTTGCACCAGTGGTATAAAGACTTGCGTGAACATTCTTGTCCAGCATTAACCACTCAAGAGATCCATCGTATCGAAGCTCTCCTGAATCAGAGTGAGGAAACAGAACGAATAACCGTTTATTCGTCAGACATTTTCAAGCAAAAAGTCAGGATCGAATTGACAACTTATTATTACCTGTGAAGAAGAAAACAAACACAAAAAACAATGGATACCTGGGAACTTTATTACCTTTTGAACCACAGTTCGTATACGTCTTCTTGGAATCCCGTCGTCTGTGCTAAAGATGAACTCCCTCATCGCAAACCTAAAGACCATCAAGCTTACGTGATCAACACGGACGACAGTCATCTCCCAGGAACCCACTGGGTAGCCGTCTACTTTCCTCAAGAAGGATGTGTGGAATATTTCGATTCGTACGGATTGCCCCCTTTAGAAGACGATATCATCGACTTTATGAGAAGAAATGCTCAAACCACCCGATTCAATAACGTGAAATTACAAGGCACAGATTCCTTGGTGTGTGGACAGTACTGTGTGTATTTTCTGCATCATCGCAGCCTGGGCTATTCCTTAGAACATTTAGTGACTCATTTTGATCCTCGTTCTTCTGCTAGAAACGATGTGAAAGTAGATCGATGGTTTTGTGACCATTATGCTTATCTTTTGTCTCAAGCTAGGAAACGTAGTGTCCATCAATGGCCTAATGATTTCCAACAGTGGAAATCACAATTTCATTCACAACGTTGTCAGCCTTGTTTAAAGTAGATTGCATTTAAAGAAAAAAATTGTTTGATGTTATAGTGTTGGATTATTGTTAAAAATGTTGTTGTTAGTTAGTGTTAAGTGATTTTTGAATAAAAAATGTTGTCTTTTGAAAAAAATCACTTTGTCTTTTGTTTAGCTATAAGAATGTTGGATTGATGCTCTTTCATTTCTTACTATCCCTCTCATGACACTCACTAAACGTTGCGGCTCGAAAACCGTGTGGGGGATGTTTTCCTTCACGTCCGCGCTTTAACTTTAAGAACCGGGTTGTTCCCAGTCTAGCCATCCATTGTCGACTCATCCTCCTAAGAAGATGTGCTCCAAACTAGCTAAGCTCAACGAAGCCTACGTGAATCTGCATAGGGTCAGACACAGTCTGATACCGAAACCAGAAGAAATAGAGAATGTGAGAATGTTAAAAAGCACTGAAGACCTGATAGAAGAGCTCTTCAGAGAAGAAATGAGCAGGGAGAAAGAAGAATGGACAGAGAAGTACAGACTTCAGAGACAGCAGCAACAGCAGCAACAACAGCAACAGCAACAGCAACCTGAAGCTGACAGAGGCTTTGTCGATTGTCGTATCGACACCAAAGAATTCTTCTTCTCTTTCCGAAGAAGCAGACCTATTGCCAGAAAGTCTATCCTCAGAGGACATCGCATTCTTAGAAACTGAAAAAAGAATGCCATAGCAAAACAAAAAACAGCCCTTTTCAGGGCTACCCAATACTCTAGAAAAGAAATAACTATTAATTTGCCAATGTGTGTAGGTAGAGTAGTGTGAAAATAAACACTAACTCTTTCTTTAAAAATATGAGGGTATGTGTTTGTGTGTTTGTGTTTGTAAGTGATAAAGTAAGTTGGTGTGGATAGTAGATTAAAATGATGTTTGGTTTTTTGGGCTGTTTGAGGTGTATATTTGGGGTTAGATTGGATTGCTTTGCGTATGTGGATAGTCTATTGAAGTGATGGGTAGCATAAAAAAGTGAGCGAGTGTTTCTTTTAGGTCCGCGCGTTGTTGTTTTTTTGGTCATGATCTAGGTAAGATGAATTTTATGTTTTTAGGGGGATGTTTTCCTTCACGTTCGCGCTTTCAGTATAAATTGAAACTCGTTCGGCAGTCCAGCTACCCTTGTTGATTGATCAACACAGCCAGAAGAATGACTAGCAGAATAGTGAAACTGTTAGAACTCCAGATGCACCTGGAATATGCCAGGCGGATAGTAAACGAACTATCAGCGGAGGCTATAGTAGAAGAAGCAAGAATAAAGAAGGAAGAAGAGGAGAGAAGACAGAGGGAAGAGGAGGAAAAGAAAAGAGAAGAGATGATGTCGTTTAATATTCCTGAAACAGAGGATTGGGGTGCTGAAGCGAATCATCCTCCCTCTGCGCTCCCCAGAAGAAAGGTGAAAGAAGACTGGGGAAGAAGATGCGTGTGTGGCGCCAGGCCAGGACGGTGCAACCATTAGATAGGTGCATCAGGAGTTCAAAAAACAGCCCTTTTCAGGGCTACCCAATACTCTAGAAAAGAAATAACTATTAATTTGCCAATGTGTGTAGGTAGAGTAGTGTGAAAATAAACACTAACTCTTTCTTTAAAAATATGAGGGTATGTGTTTGTGTGTTTGTGTTTGTAAGTGATAAAGTAAGTTGGTGTGGATAGTAGATTAAAATGATGTTTGGTTTTTTGGGCTGTTTGAGGTGTATATTTGGGGTTAGATTGGATTGCTTTGCGTATGTGGATAGTCTATTGAAGTGATGGGTAGCATAAAAAAGTGAGCGAGTGTTTCTTTTAGGTCCGCGCGTTGTTGTTTTTTTGGTCATGATCTAGGTAAGATGAATTTTATGTTTTTAGGGGGATGTTTTCCTTCACGTTCGCGCTTTCAGTATAAATTGAAACTCGTTCGGCAGTCCAGCTACCCTTGTTGATTGATCAACACAGCCAGAAGAATGACTAGCAGAATAGTGAAACTGTTAGAACTCCAGATGCACCTGGAATATGCCAGGCGGATAGTAAACGAACTATCAGCGGAGGCTATAGTAGAAGAAGCAAGAATAAAGAAGGAAGAAGAGGAGAGAAGACAGAGGGAAGAGGAGGAAAAGAAAAGAGAAGAGATGATGTCGTTTAATATTCCTGAAACAGAGGATTGGGGTGCTGAAGCGAATCATCCTCCCTCTGCGCTCCCCAGAAGAAAGGTGAAAGAAGACTGGGGAAGAAGATGCGTGTGTGGCGCCAGGCCAGGACGGTGCAACCATTAGATAGGTGCATCAGGAGTTCAAAAAACAGCCCTTTTCAGGGCTACCCAATACTCTAGAAAAGAAATAAGGATCAATTTGCCAATGTGTGTAGGTAGAGTAGTGTGTATATAAACACTAACTCTTTCTTTAAAAATATGAGGGTATGCGTTTGTGTGTTTGTGTGTTTGTAAGAGCTCAGGTATGTTTGTGTGAATAGTAGATTATGGGTTTCTTAGCGTATGTGAAGAGTATAGTTAGGGTTTTATTATATGAAATGAGAAAGTAGGGGGATGTTTTCCTTCACGTACGCGCGTTGTTGGGTCATGATATAGGTAAGATCCATTTTATGTTTTAGGGGATGTTTTCCTTCACGTTCGCGCTTTGAGTATAAAACTAACAGTGTTGGCCATTGGAACCCATTCTACGGAATAAGCAAACAAGAAGATGCCAGCAGCTTCAGCTTTATACAACGATCTTATGGGAAGTTGGTATTGGATGGTAGATGGATTGAGTGTAGTAGAAAGGGTTGAACAGGAATGGAGGTATGCAGTGACAAAAGACTTCGTCTCAAGACAAGTAACCAGCCTCCACTTATCCGTAAATATTGTAAAAGAAATGATAGATGATGAGGAGAAGAGAATCAGAGGTTTAATTAACCCACCGTATGTCAAAGTGGGTAAGTTAAAAGAAGCGATAGATCATGTGACGAGTGCAAGGTGCTTTCTAGAAGACATTGCAGAATGGACAGATTGGTGTTTCGCGAAGTGGGGGTTAGAAAAACTTAAGAAAGCTGAAGAACTAATGAGGAATGTGCTGACCGAAGAGGTCAAGAAGATCAAAGAAAAGTGGTTAAAGGAAAGAAAAGAAGAAGAAAATAGAAAAAAAAGGGATGAATTTGAAAAACTGAACACAAACTGGATGAAAATCCAAGAGAAGTTCCGGGCCATGGGCCACCCGGACTGGTTGCCGGAAACAGAAAAGAAAAAGAAGAAAGGAATGATGGACAAAATAAGAGGATGGTGGAAGAAGTTAAAAAGTTAAAAGAAGAAGAAGAAAAAACCCAAAGGCCCCTTTCAGGGCCAGCCATATTTCTCGAAAAGAGATAGTCTTTGAATTGCCTACCCCTTTTTTAAATTTAAATTTAAATTTAAATTTTAAAAAAACTTTTTTTTAAAAAAAAAATCCCATGTTAAATTCCCCTTGTACGTATAGTATCCCACAATTTATTCCCATGTTAATTCCCCTTGTACGTAGAGTGTCCCACGATTTTCTCCATGTTAATTCCCCTTGTACGTAAAGTGTCCCACGATTTTTCTCCATGTTAAATTTCCATTGTACGTAAAGTGTCCCAAGGGTGTTTTTAATGCTAATTCCCATTGTACGTAAAGTGTCCCCCTTCACTACTGTCGTATGACACAAGCGAAAATCCCCAACGCTCGTATATTGATGGATTTCGTCCGTATTTATTTTTGTTTGTTGGGGGGAGGCAATTTTATATTTAATTAATAATAATCGATTTTTAGAACATCATAATAGGTTTAAATGTTACGAGTCTATGCTCTTAAAATAAATAACAGAAAAGAGTGAAGACAAGAAGCTTTGTAAAAGTCAACAAACAATTTACTTCCCAAAAATACAAACTGAAAAATGAGAAGAAAAAAGAACTTACGGTATTGCGAATTAAATCCAAAAATAAATCAAGAAATAAAGACATAAGTCCTAGTAATAAAAAGTCCTGAATAAAACTCAGTTCAGTCCCAAAGAGATCAAAAACTGAAGGCGATGACGTATATGTTATAGCCTGCGAAGTGCTGACGTGTCAACAGTCTCTTGTTGAATCACAGACATATTATTCCAGGTTTGAATTCAGTGTAAATTCCAATTATTGTCTTTATCCAAGAATTTGGTCAGAGCACTTTTGTATTTCCAGAGAAAATAATCAGTTGAATTCAATAATTTGAAAAAAATAAAGTTCAGCTCGAACTGGTCACAACATAATACAACTTAAAGTGCTAGATGTTAAAGCACAACTCGTAAAATCCTCACAGTCACAAGTTAAAATAGTTCTCTGCTTGACCTCATGTCACAATTAGCATTTTCTTAAAACAACCATTACCTAATGGTAAAAACCTTCTAGAATGATCTAATGAGCCTTCTTTATTTACAACACAACAGCCTACAAAATTCACGTAGGAAGCTCTAAAACCCTGACACAGATCAACATATTTAATCCTTCTTGTTTATATAAATAATAATCCTGATAATAAGCTCATACACATAGAGAATAATGAAGCTAATATTAGCTGTTTACATAAACGAAATAAATTTATAAAATTTTAATTAAAAAAAAGACAATCAGGTCAAGAAGAATTGAACTCAAGTTTGGACAAGGTCAGGTTCAGCATATAATGTTACATTACAATA
This sequence comes from Sinohyriopsis cumingii, assembly GCA_028554795.2. NCBI lineage: Eukaryota > Metazoa > Mollusca > Bivalvia > Unionida > Unionidae > Sinohyriopsis > Sinohyriopsis cumingii. The sequence goes on from CM068829.1 coordinate 156,541,127, forward strand.
GCATATAATGAAATTTAAAAAAATTAAACTAACAAAGAATCAGTTAAATTAAATATACAGAACATAAGAAACAACAACAAAGCATTATATACGTTACAGTATGTGTGCCTCGCAACCGACAAATTTAATTTATAGTGTCGACAGGCTATTGAAACTATGTATCATTGATATTATGAACAATGCAGATATATCCCAAGATAAATGTACACATACCGTGACGACGATCCATATTCTTGTAGATCACTTGATGCAAGTTCAGTTTCAAGTTTTTCATCCAGCCCAATTCTCTCTCTCTCTCTCTCTCTCTCTCTCTCTCTCTCTCTCTCTCTCTCTCTCTCTCTCTCTCTCTCTCTCTCTCTATCTCTCTCTCACTTTATGCGTATATTTCTCCTTATGGGAGAGGGGAACGGAAAAAAGAAAGGATTGCGATGAAATTGTGTACCATGTTAAATTCCTTTGGAGATTTAATGCTTTTTATCGTTATTTTCATACGTCATTAATGATTAATGAATGGACATTCATCATTGATCTATAAGCCTGCTGCTGAAAGAATATTTATATATGCATATTATTGCGCCATGGGCGGATCACAATTTGATATACCAATAGCATTGTTATATCAATTTGCTTGATACCAACACTTGAAAAGCCATGTTATTTTTAATGTACACATTAAAAATAACATGGTTTTCAAAGTATTGCTATCAAGCAATTTGATATACCGATTCTATTGGTATATCAAATTGTGATCCGCCCATGGCGCAATAATACGCACATATAAACATTCGTGGAACTGTGCTGTTGATTCAAGCCTATAGATCAATGATAAATGTCCTCTCATTAATCATTAGTGACGTATTAAAATAAGGATTAAAAGTATTAGTAATCTCCGTTTTCTAAATGATTTTTACATTGTACACAATTTCATCGCAATCCTTTCTTTCTTCCGTTCCCCTCCCCTCTTATGAATAAGAGACTAGATACGCAGAAATGTTCGTCGTAATGGTATCTGTACATTTTCCCTGGGATTTATCTACAGTCTTTATATAATCAATGATACAAAGTTGTAATAGCCTGTCGACACTATACGGTAAGATTTTTTTATTTTTGGTTACGAGGCACACATACTGTAATGTATTTAATGTTTTGTTGTTGTTGTTGCTGCTGTTGTTGTTCTTAAACCTATTATAATGTTCCAAATATCGATCAGTATTCAATATGAAAACGTCCAAAGGCCGCTCTCTCTCTCTCTCTCTCTCTCTCTCTCTCTCTCTCTCTCAAGAAAACTATCAACTTATAAATTTGTAAAGGTGATTGTGAATAGCCACAAAAGGCACATAACTACATTTTGTAGCGGACACACTCAGCAGGGATGTAAGAAGTTCATTCACTCGGTCAATGCACAGTTGCATGTAGTCAATCTGAACTCTTTTGAAAGGGCAAATATGTGTGATATAAATAAAATATATGTATAATACATACGCTGTATCACAATGATATACCACTCGTTGTATAATATTTTCATTAAAAGGAAACAAGGCATACCTCGTTTCCTTTTAATGAAAAATTTAAACATCTCGTGCATATATATATATATATATATATATATATATATATATATATATATATATATATATATATATGGGGTTGCTATGAGTCATATATTAGAGATATTTCTTTTGCATAATTTCAAAACTGATATCAGTCAACTAGTTAACCTCATTTGTTTTGTCATTTTCGTTTATATATAGACTCCACATGAAAATATTACATGGTACAAAACAGTATATCATTATACAGCTATATTCGAAATATTTTTATTCGTGGTTCTGGAATATGTCCATTGTAGACAGGGGCGGATTAAGGCTCACTGGTGCCCTAAGCACTGACAAATCTTGGTGCCCCCCCCCCACCTCCTTTCCACGTACACCTGGGAAGATAACCCTAGGGTGCACCATGATCAAGAAACAGAACATTATGATCAATTTGCACTAGTTTTATCAATTTTTTTTACAAATCTTCATTCGTTATTTTTCTTTTCACCCTTTTCTCAACTTTATGGTGCCCCCTTTGGCCCTGGTGCCCTAAGCACGTGCTTAGTCTGCTTAATGGTTAATACGCCCCTAATTGTAGAGACATCGTTATATATAGATATTACACATTTACAGTATCTACTTGGGGCTTTATGGCAGGTGTGTGTGTTTATTTTCCTAGTGGAAACAACTCGCATGGAGATTATTGTGATATGGCTAAGAAATGCCGTCTGCCCGTCTATGCATGCTTGGTTGCGTACGTTCGCGTATACATGAGTTATATTGTTGGCATCTCTGTGAACAGCATTAAATAACAGATTTCGTTAGTATAGAGCAGAGGTGGGCAAACTTTCCAGTGCAAGTGCCGCATACACAAATGTACACCTTGTCGCGGGCCGCATAGTTCATTAGGTAAAATAATTAATATTTGAAATAGCAAAAACAAAAGGTTTTTCTAAATAACATCTAATTAATTTTCAGTTGTTAATATGTTGTTAATATTTGAAAACTTAAACTTAAACTTCAAAAGAAGCACATTTATTTGATAAACAGAGTAACATAAATTGAGTCAGTGCCAATTATGACTTGTTCCTAGGCTGCATGAAAACCCTTTGCGGGCCGCATGAAAGCCTTTGGCGGGCGAATCCTAAGGTTCCAAATGCCGAAATGACGCTTTATGTAAACGCAATTGTCGCCGTCGTTACTGCCCTTTGTTGTCGTTGCCCTCCCTCCTCTGTCCCTTTTCGAAAACTTGGGTCTTTATCGATGTGCGAAAAATTATCCAAAGATCGTATCTAACCCAACTCGATACCGTGTTCGAGGATCATGTAAATTTATTGTTATAAATCCCTGCGGGGTTGACTGAGCACGACTAAATAACTTATTTATATCAATATCACCGCTACACCAAGTCTGATGAATATTTCGTAACGTGTGTGTATCAACTCCGTTAAACACAGCAAGAATATTACAATTATCCCTGATCACTTTAGGAATTTGTGTATATCGCTGGGTTACATAAATCACATAAGTGTTTTTGTGTCTGCCTCTGGAAAATATCCTGGCAGGATTTTATTGTTTTCCAACATCACGTCATCATACACGACTAAATTGTTAATAAATCTATCAATATCATCTAAAGACGGTGCTTCATCAATGTCAGTGATAAATTCAACAACATTGTCTCCGTTCTCATTTAACGATCTTGCGTTTTCATTAAAATCTTTTAACACTTCGTAACACCGCTGGTCATCTACAGACGGAGCTACCAAATACAACTTATCCCACTTGAGCCATCTCATTATTAAATTAAGAAGCAATTGTGTCTTACCCGATCCAGATGGTCCAATTATGATCATACGAACAGAATTTGGTAGCGCTGCGTGATGTTTAACTGGTTTTTGTTTTCGTGTTGCACAAAAGTAAATTACATTCATGATATATATAAAAAGAATATGAATTTATATTGTGTGAAGTGCAGGGCGCGTACCCCAACAAGTGATCTAACAACTGTTACAACAAAAAATAACAGATCTGCGGTTTCGGGCAAGTGTGAGCGATGCGGTATAAAAAAGTTCAAATTTATCTCCATGACTCCGTCAACTGGTAAGTCAGCGCCAAAACCAAAGTCAGCGCCAAAACCAAAGTCAACGCCAAAACCAAAGTCAGGTAAAAAAAAAAAAAGAAACGAGGAGGTGATATTGCCGCCAAGTTAGGAAAATTACCAGGAGCTCCGTGTGCTAAATACCCAGGAGAAAAACACCTACCAGGATAAAATTATTGTGGTCCTGGAACCAGACTTGATATCAGACTTGATGACCAAGATCGACCAAAACCCGGAGAAGAACCAATAAATGCTATCGATAAAGCATGTCATGTCTATGATATAGCTTATAAAAGTAAAAATCTACAAGATAGGCATCTCGCGGATGTGAAATTAATTCACGCGCTAAATTCCATTGCTGATAAATCTTTCAAGGAGAGGTTAGCTAGTTGGTTAATAAAATCTGCGATGAAATCTAAGCTTGAATTAGGTGTTGGTAATTAATTATAATGGAGTCGATTTATTATTCCCCAAGAGGATACTGGAGGGATAGCGCAGCAATTAGTAAACTTGCCAGTGCAGCAAAAGTCACACGTGATACTGCAGCAGATTGGTTATCCAAACAGGCAATATTGCAAATTTATCTACCGCGTCCTAGAAAAATTAATTTTGCACATTTTAATGTTAGTGTTCCTAATGAAGTTCATCAGGCTGATATATTATTTCTGCCACATGATACCGTTCGTCGTCGAACATATAAATACGCACTAACTGTAGTTGATGTTGCAAGTAAATACAAAGATGTAGAACCGTTAACGACTAAAACAGCATCTGAGGTTGCTTCTGCTTTTGAACGAATTTATCAACGAGGTGGTCTGCGATGGCCAAATCTATTACAAGTTGATCCTGGCAAAGAATTTCAGGGTGCGGTATCATCGCTGATGAAGCAACATAATGTCAACATTAGACGAGGACATACCTTAATTCACCGTGATCAGGCAATTGTTGAACGATTTAATCGAACACTTGCTGAGCGGTTATTTGGATATCAATACGCGAAGGAATTCATTCAGGACAAGAGATCACGCGAATGGGTTGCAAGATTACCAAGCGTGATAGCTGCATTAAATAATGAAATTACTCGAACAACCGACATGAAACCTATTAACGCAATTACCAAAAAAAATATACCACAACGACGTGATTTTTCAGCACAACCAATACTGGGTAATGTCACTGTAAGATATTTATATGAACCAGGTGAACTTGAAGGTGGTAAAAAAAAGAGCGACTGATCCTATCTGGAGCATCACAACACACAAGATATCTAACATAACTAGATCCACTGGTAGACCAGCAATCTACAGGCTGGATTCAACTGCTCCTCAACGTGGATTCACACGTGAACAATTACAAGTAATTCCCGAAGACACACAATTACCGCCCAAATCACTTAACTAGCACTTGTGCCAGCACCACGACTTCGATTACATTCAAGACAGGTCAGCATCACATTTTGTCGTGTAAGACCACGACTATTATCTTTTCTGTCTACGGTAAATTGTTTTGGATTATTACTCGAATACTGCCACAACATTATACAATTACAGCTCGCACAGTGATTATTCTGTTGTTGTTTCAGTGTCATGATAAATTCAACATCGAGATCAAAATCCCGATTATTTTTTGTCACTCTGTTTGTAACCGGTGAGTTTTTTTTCTTATTATATCACTGTTGTTTTCATTATTAATTTCATCAGTCATTGACTCATCCAAAACAATCCTTCGCAGTTGAGATATTCTTCTGACTCTGGACACAGCTAAGTAAACTAAGTTTGACCACTCGATACGATCATCAATGATCCAAACAACTGTATCAGAGATAGTTAGTCCTTGAGAAGAATGTACCGTCATTGCGTATCCTAGCGTCCACGGGGATTTTTAGTGCATCTTCAACAACATTGACATCAACTATGACAATATCATTTAATACTAAATTCTGTTTCCCTGACTGTCCTGGTATATCAATGTCAATATTCTGTAACCGCGTATCAGCTGGTCTATAACACAATGGCACTGGCAACATTGGAAATTTCTCCCGTTGCAGTGAAAACAATTTCGCCTGAAGTGTGTCTCTGACTAGCTTTCTACTTGCCACTATCAAATCGTTTGGTTTCCACGTTTTCCAAAAGTCGCTCATTGAAGACTCTGAAATTATTTTACGCATAATTTCACACTGAATTTTATTCGGTTGTAGTCTGATTAATATTTTAAATTCCTTCAACGTTGCATCAAGATATCTATAATCATCAGACACTTCTTCATAATAATCTACAAAATCTTTTAACCACAAATGCGGAGATGGACCAACAAAAGGTGGTGGCTGACCGTGATCACCGCACATTATCACTGCAGTATTTTTTGTTAGCAGCCAATCAAGAAATATTTTTAATATATCTAACGACACTGTGCCTATTTCATCCCAAATAATAATCCGCGGAATGTATTTGTTCCCATTCGGTCTGGAGTCCACACACCACCATTGTATTTGAAAAAACTGTGATAAGTACAAGAATTAATTCCTCGTTGTTTCGTCTCCCTGGCAAGTCTGTGTGTAGGTGTTAGCACAATCATATCTGAATTTCGAAATAATTCAATCGCTCGAGTTGTCTTACCAGACCCACCCGGTCCGTTCAAATAAACGGTTTTGAGTCTGCTGATTGAATCATTCACAGACGGCGCCAACGACATTTCTGATAATTCTCATTTACAATAATTATCTTTAATCGCAATATCAGCGGATTCACAATATCCATGTAACATTTCCTTTCTTATTCTCCATGAACTCCATGATTCATCATTGCTTGTAAAACGAGCCAGTGATTCTGAATATCTTTTATCGATATAAAATGAATCCGTTGCAACTCTAACTGCAGTGTCGGGAAATCTATTTACTTGCGATAGCAAATTTATAGAAACATAAGCCAGCATCGAAGATCTTAAATGTGTGTACTGAGGTGATTCTCCATTAATATAACTAACAACTGTGCCCAACCGTGTTCCGTCGGACAAGAAAGTGTCCTCCCGATTACAAAATATATTTCTCGCAGCGGCATCAGCAATTATAAAATTTAATTCAGCGTCATCCATAATCAATCATGAGTGATGCCGTTTATGATCATACGCACCACCTTGAGTAAATTTACCGATTATTCTTCTACCGAGATCTTTTGCTGTTTTTTCACTGTTGCTGAGTTTAATCTTAAGAATATTAGGAGCGTTATTGTTAATGACATCCATGGTCTGATGGGGACACTCTCGTACATATTCTTCAATGACTTCATCGAGACTGATACGCTCCGGTGTTGGTAACCAAACCAAAGTCTGCGGTCGATATGATATGATTGCTTCACTGACCGTCAACGATACCAGTATTCGGCTGTCAAGCATATATCGCAACAACACTATTGGTGTCCAACGTTTCTCTGAGAAATGTCTGCCAAACCAAACATAACAAATTGGATGAAGCTCTTCAGCGAATTCAAACGATGTCACACGAGCAAATCCTGTCAGGTCAAATCGGGTAAAGGACCGTTTATAGCATCTCGCGTCATCGAGTTCGTGGGATATCCAAATCTTTTAAAATATCCACTACACTCGCCCATCCCAAGAAAGCTTCCCGGGTAACACGCAACCATGTCTACGGAAATGATATCCTTGTGGTCATACTTGGTATTCCACAAACCGCCATGTCCATACTCGACACAACTCAACTGTAAATCTTCAAGAAACTCACTTCGGGTTGGCTTCCATGAATTTCTTTCTCTGGCGGCGTGAGCGGCAACACTCGTAACTGTAAAACAATTAGTTAATAACTGCTCAGTGTTTTCTGAATATCTCTCTGCGAGATTTTTCATTTCTTGTTGCAGAGATTCCGTCCGGTATAATTCACCGTTAGGTCTTACAAATTGATCATACTCGCCATCTTCGGAACTTTTAAACAACCACACCGACACAGGGTCGTTTTTGCTTATCTGTTTAATAAAATCAAAAATATTTTTACCAGAGTTCTCCCCGGAAAACTCCGGGGGGTAATATTTCACAACACGATCCCGCGGAAATATCGTAACTGCGTTAGTCCAAGCGTGAGCATTATGATCAATGATATTTATTGGAGCTCCGTTCCAATTATATTTCGATTTGTATAATACTTTCTCTGTTATCGTTGTTACGGTTATGGGAAATCTTAGTGCTTTTTCTAGCTCGGCAACATCGTTTATTGATGCTCCTGTATCCTTGACTTTTTCAGCCCACGCTGCTATCTTGGAACGTCTTAGATCAGTTAGACCGTTTCCGCGCATCGCATTTTTGAAATGTTCCATTACTCGCTCGGCTACACAATTCAGCCTTGACTTTGTCAAGGATGAGAATCTCATTGGGGCAAGTTTATTGATTTTTGATGTTTTTATCGGATAGATTCCATAAATGACCGCGGTCACAGGATACGCTCGAGCGTAATATGGTTTATCAATCCCAGTCAACATTCCTGGCTTGGAATCTTTACTTAACAGAACGGTTTTTCCATTAGCAAGGACAGGGTCATTTTTATCACGGATAATCCACGTATCGGAATCTGCTTGCACAATAAATTTTATTCTGAAAAAATATTTCAATTATCAAAGAGGTAATCGATAATTGTTTTCGCTCGTGCATCATTCATTGTAGCGTCCCTGACAGAGTCGTCCTTGACTTCGTCGACATTGACTTCGTCAATGTTGCGTATAACTTTGAATGTAGACCATACGTGAGATGCTCCATCATTGCGAAATTCTTTTTTGGCATTCCTGATAATATCAAACAGATCAGTCGGGGCTCGTCTCCGCGTGTCAGGAGTTAGTCTGTCAAGATCGAATCTAGAAGTTTTCCAGGGCTTGATTGCAGATAATCTTTCAAACTCCCCCATATTATATTTAAGACAAACATTTAAATAAGAAATATTATATATATATATATATATATATATATATATATATATATATATATATATATATATATATATATATATATATATATATATATATATAATGAATCAGTGCAAGTGGCTTAAACTTGGATCTGTAACTGTTTGTAACAAATCCTGCAGAAAAGAATTCTGCGGAGAACATTCCCAAAGCATCCGAAGGGGGAGTTTAGGACCAATACCGTGTCTGCGATATGGTGTTGGGGTCAGGGGTAAGACACAGTTATGCGCAAGTTGCGCGGGAAAGAGATACCGTGAACTTAAAAGATATTATTAAAAAAAAAGATAATAATGTTGCGCTAAAATGTGAGCGCGATTATATAACTAAGTTTTCAGACAAATTATAAATTAGACAAATACATTATATATATAAAATGAACCAAGAATTTGTCCCACACCCCATCATCAATAACTACGAAGCAAATCGTGAATGAATAGTCAGAAATTGCAAGTTGAAAAAACCAGTTGGTTTTGTTACTAATGCTGGTTATTTAATGTTTACTGTTGGAAAGAAACATTATCACAATCATCGCTTCGTGTTCGAGGTATTTAACGGAGTGATCCAAGACGGTCTTGTGATCGATCATATCAACGGTGTGAAAACCGACAATAATTTATCCAATCTGAGAATTGTAACACAAAGCCAAAATTGTAAGTCTGGTAATACTGGCTGTAGTAATAAGAGCGCCAAGAGAGTTGTATCCATAAATTTAGATACGAATGAAGAAATAATATTTCAGTCGATGAACTCAGCTGGCAAATATTTTGATATTTGCATGCCCTCATTACGAAGAGTCGCAGAAAATATATACAAATCTGCCCCCTCAAAAAAATATGGGCAAAAAATTGTTTTTCATTATTGTTAGGTACTTCACTAAAATCTTGTAGTTTTTTAATGTAAATAGCATTAATTAAGGGAGATAACTCCGTTAAGCTTATCTCATGCAATTAGTTCCTCCCCTTGTCAAGGTGATTGTACAACACACATATCATTACCTTTTACAGGTAATATTATCCAGCGAGCAGAACTGTATACAGTTGTTTTGCTTTTTGACAGCCAATTGTATACACACTGCGCCACAGTCTATAACACTTCCGTGTTTGTCAGTACAGGTAAGTGTTATTTTCACGGTAATATTTAGAATTAAAATCCAGTTCAGAATTTAAATTTAGTGTTTAAAATCCAATTCAGAATTTAAATTTAGTGTTTAAAATCCAGTTCAGAACTTGTTAACTGTCTGTCAGTATTTACCTCTATGATAATTTTTAAATCCTGTATTATCAGATGAGACCGTGGTACAGTTGTAGAGCTTTTGACTCTCGTCCCGACTCTATCAAATGTCAGCGGTTCGAGTCTCGTCACGGACATATTGTCGACGGTGCCCATTTAGGGTTTTATAATAATTGGGAGGCTCCAGCAGGGCCCTCGTGTACATATCTCCTGAACGTCGAATCGTAGGGGGGTGTTTTTCACCCCTGAGATTTTGATCTTGGGGGGTATGTACACAGACAGTTTCACTTTCGCTTTGGAGCCCCCAAAAATAAACAGTAACCTTGGATGCAGAAAGCTCTACGTCACATGGGTCCAACAAAGAATGAGGCCATTGACTCTGTCACGAGGATGCCGAGAAGCCATTAGAAAGGCTCTGTAAGACTGAGATAAAATCTTATCAATCATGTGATTGTTGCTATTAAAATATTAGAAGAGCGCGGATTTAATATATCCAATGAACTAAATCCTGAAAAAATCATGTCTGATTTTGAAACACTGCACGAGATAAATGCGCAGGGCGTTATATTTTGCCTGCTCAGTACAGATTTATAAAAAGTATCCAGACGGATTTATATAAATCGCTGGCTACAGTAGAAGAAGCACAAATAAATGAATTTGTTTCGTTGTCTCGTGCAATTGAAAAAATTAGGTTGGAATTAACCCAAGAATATGAAACAAGGAAGGTGATAAATACTCGTGTAAAACATCTAAAACAAATGTATGTCCCTTCCTTGACTTTGTCAAGGGGAAGTAAATGCTTGGAAATGAAGTCAAGTACTTGAAAATGAAATTGAAAGTAAAAACAATATATCACTTTTTTTTACTTCCTTGACTTGTATCAGTCCGAGTTAGATAATATTTTCCTTAGTCGATCGGATTTAATGCAAGAGTGCGCATAATTGAGAATTTGATCTCGGTCACATACAATTGAAATAATATGCTTGTGTCTGAGACTATCTAACTGTTACTGTGTTAGTAAGAAATCTTCGTTTCCGTATTCGTCAATAATGAATTTAACGTTAATTTCTTCTTGGGCAAATGCAGCCTTAACTGCTTGCTCGAGTGCTTGTTTGTCATACACGAAAACATTTATGTGGTGGTACATATTTAAAGATCTAAGATCAAATACGCGTATATATTCTAAAATTTGAGGTATACTGGAATGCGCGATCACAATATGATCTTCTTTTAGTCTTTTCAGTTGCGTATCAGTTAATATAAAATCGTCCAAGCCGTATTCGTAAACAATTATTTTTTCCGGGGTAACTTCTCCGGTTTTGACAGCTTCATCAAGAAGTTCTTTGTTATGTATGAAACATTTTGCACGGTGGTACATTATATAATACTCGCTTGATTAATTGTGAAATCGTAAACGATTTTTCTGAAAAAAACATAAATTTTCCTGCAGATTTTAATAAATATATTATTTTTTTTTTGCTTTTTACTGAAAAACGTTGAATTTTTATGATTTTGACTAGTAAATACCCTATCAAAATTAACAAATCGGTCGATTCCTATGATTTTGACTAGCAAACACCCTATCAAAATTAACAAATCGGTCGATTTTTATGATTTTTACTAGTAAACACCCTATCAAAATTAACAAATCGGTCGATTTCTATGATTTTTACTAGTAAACACCCTATCAGAATTGAGAAATTGGTCGATGTGTACAAAATATATATAAATAAAATATTCGTGCACAAAAAATAAAATTATTATACTTATTTGTGAATTTCAGTCGATTTCTATGATTTTTACTAGTAAACACCCTATCAAAATTAACAAATCGGTCGATTTCTATGATTTTTACTAGTAAACACCCTATCAAAATTAACAAATCGGTCGATTTCTATGTTTTTGACTAGTAAACACCCTATCAAAATTAACAAATCGGACAGTGTACACGATTTTTACTAGTAAACACCCTATCAGAATTGAGAAATCGGACAGTGTGCACAAAATATATATAAATAAAATACAGTCCACCTTGAAAGTCTCTAAGATTTCACAAATAAATTAATATGTAGTTTTTCATTTTGCAAATCAAGAAGGTGGCCAGACTGGTCTGTTAGTTTTTGAAATTTATTCTAGTCAGCCACGGATTATGACATCGTAGACAGACTGGATTGATCGGCTCTTGCACGATTAGAAATCCAGGTGGTTCTTTCGGGGTGAATGAATAAGGGAATAAATCCTTGCTGGACTTGATTTGATACTGTCGTGTCCGTGCTGTAGCTGTCATCAATGACATCACACACAAGACTGACCGCGACCACTTCGGTTATATTTACGAGATACATGTCGCCCTTCTCCGATTTGACTATTGTTGTGTCTGAGGATAGTTGACGGTGGAAGTGTTCTTTGATGTTGTGCGAGAATTTGAGGAAAGAACTCGTCTATGAGGTCGTTGACTGATTTCCTTAGCTCGGTTACATTATACCAAGGAAACTTGAAATTCGGTAGATGTTTCCTTGTTGTTCTAAAAATTTTTGTTTAGATTTGTCCTTGTCAGTGTCGACATGATCTCTTATTCCAAAAATTAATCTTTCGTGAAAAAGTTCCATCTCGTATTCGAGTTGATTTAATACGCTAATTTGTCTGGTAATTTCTTCTCGTGTACCTGTTATATCAAAAAGATGTTCTTGGAAAAGTTCCCGTAGTCGTTGCAGTTGTGTTTCATGTTCTTGACCATATTCTTTAAAAAATTCAAGTACCCAATCCATGTCAGCGGTGAAGTACTTTTTGGTGTCAAAATGATAAAAAGTGAATTCAATTTTATTTGAGTCGTGATAGAAAAAATTACTTACTGTTGATTTCCGTAGTTCTTCATCCTTAAATGTGCGATGTGGTTGTGATAGTAAGTTATCAGAGGCATAATCAGACCTTTTTGGCACTGGTGGTATTGGTCCAGCCGGTGGTGGATTTGCAGGCCATCCTAACACTGTTCTGATGGAACTCTGATATATATCTACGGCGTAGTCTGGGGTGCTTATTTCGATGGCAGAAGACAGCGTTGGCTCATGAACAGTTATTGTTATCTTAGATTCTTTTCCTGTGATATTTTTTATTCGATGTTCTAATTCTTCATTGATTTCTTCGATTTGATAAGACCCGGTTGGTAACCCAATGACATTCCAGTCGGGAGTACCATCGGGTTTATTTTTATGTGCAAACACAAACGAGTTATTTGCTGGCAATCCACCAAACGATTTTGATCTGATATTGGGCCAACTGTGATATACTCGTAATTGTGCTAACGCGATCTCGCTTACTGGAATCGCAGTTGGAAAATTAATACTGAATTCTGGTTCAGTCGAAATTATTGTTATCATTGAAGTCTTCACCGGATTTGTATTTGCGACTATATCGAGCAGAGCTCGATGAAGTAATTCCGACATTGTTATTTATCTTTTGTCGCTTCAAATGACTGGTGTAGTCTTCGTATATCCTAACCATTTGCGCGAATTCGAAATCTGATATTACTGTATCTTCGAGACTTGATGATATCAGCGACGATAATTTCGAGTAGGCGCTCGTGGCCGCATTGTTTAACTTTTCATATTCGTGCAATTGTTTTAGCGCGCATGAGGATATCTTTTTCGCGATAATATTGGCAACGCCTGCACTTGTCGTTGATGTTGAAACTGCAATTGTGACCGCGATTGCAGTTGTCACTGGTGTTAGCGCTGATAATAATACTCCCGTGGATGCAACTATCGCGGATACTGAATACACTATTGTGTCTAGGATAATTACACGCCGCTTGTATTTTTTTACTTTTATTGTGCATTCGTTAATGGTATTTTTTAACTCTGATTGCCATTCGTGTACTTGTACCTATATTGCTGAGCATCCAGTGTAGTCGTTGATGCTGCCATTGTTTACTTCATTAATGCCATTTTATTATCTTACGCAGTAACCAACTGAGGTGTTTCAGCTACGAATTCCAAACACCACCAGTAAGATGTTGCGGTTAATTTCTTATCGGCCGATTCCAGTATAAATGTTTCTTCGGTTCCCTTGTTTAATATGATAGTCACAACCCCGGAAAACTTGTAGGTGGAATGTCGCCAGGGATACATTGTAAATGTCTCAAATTTTGCAGCACTGAACACAGACAGCCTGTACACTCCAGTGACTGTTGCTGTATATTTGATGGTGTTGTTTTGTTTAGACCATGTTGCAAATCCAGATGATACTGTGTATACTATGTTGGTAATATGCCCGGCAGTTACTCCAGAAGGGATGTTAATCAAACTGGTTTTTTTAACGATCTCAGGAATCCCATTTACGATATCTTGCTGTGTTTGTTTGATCGTGTCAATGTTGGTCTTGATATCAGAAAGTTTTATGTCAACGGTGAGTGGATCACCAAAGAATTCGCTCGCGGTTTCATTAGTTTTTTGAAAGTTTCTACGAAGTCTTGTAAACGCGGTTATGTGAACGTCATACTCGGCCCGCAACGTGGATAATTTACGAGTAGCAAATATGGTTCCGACGGTTGTAAATAACGCGTCAACATATTGTTTGTTTGCGGCATCTTCCGGGGATGTTTGATCTCTTAAAACCACTATTTTGTTACCGTTCATACTGAGTTCACCTGTCATTGTGTCGCCGGTCTTTTTTACGCGTTCCCCTGCAGCTTTCTGCGTATCATCTCTTAACGCCGTGATTGATATCAGCGAATCTTTGATTTTTCCGCTATCAGTGAATACAGGGATGTTACCCGGAGTAGCTCCAATAACCCTACGAATTATTTCATGCCATTTGATATCACTGGTTTTTAGTTTTCCGTGTCGGTCCTGAAAAATAACAACCTAATCTGGGTCTATTCCGGTTGACTTAAAAGATTATCGATTTCATCCTTGGTCGCATATTTTGATAAATCTATATCGGTGCGCTTCACCTTTCTGTTGAGAAGAAATCTTCCGTAGGTATCAACCATTATTATTTAACGATTGTTTAAATCGACCCGCGGTATACTCATGCACGACTTTGTGAGGTGGCTTGGTTGACGCTGATATCGCATCGAGGACATTTAATACTTCACGGCCACATATCGGAGGATCGGTCAGTGTTTGTGTTGGTAGCGTTGAGTACCAAACTTTTGATGGAATGTCTTTTGTATATTTGAGGAATTCAACTGGCGGCGCTAACCCATACAAATCGAAATAGATAATTCCACGTGGATGTATCGCGTAAGCAACCCAGTGAGTTCCTGGACCGTTACTGTTATCAAGATTAATAATTCCAGTTTCTGGATTATTCGGTTGTTGTGGTAACTGATCTCGCATAAAGACACCTCTGAAAATTTTTTATATTTAATTGTTTAACAACATCGAGTAAATCAAAATTTGACATTGGTGTGAAACCGTTGGTTTTCAAAACACCTTGTGTGAAGTCTAGAACCGTTTTGGGTACCATGAAGGCGGAGTTCCTGGAAGTCTTAGACCCCGTCTTTTTCTTTGTATCCAGATCCTTTGGATCCACCAGTTGCTTTCTTTAATGCCATTTCAGCAGCGGTTCCAACAGCTCCTAACGCGGAGGCCTTAGCGACAGCTGGGGCAGCAGCAGCTATCAATTCTGGTATCGCGGCGAGAAGAGGAAATATACCACCGGTTTTAATCGTATGTTTGATGGCTTTTGGAGCAAAACTAAGTTGAACCCCATTGTTTGCTTGTTTTGCTTTATTGAAATGATTAAGTTGTGTTTTAGTCAGCGATAACTTGTTTGGACCGCCAGTAATTTGATCTTGTTTCAAAGTTATCGTTGCCCCACATATGCTCGCGTTTTTCGATTGTAATTTTTTCGCCTGACCAGGAATCAGAGTGACATTAACGTGACTGTATGACATTTTATTTAATACGAGATTGATCTAATTGTCTACATGTTTTCGGAAAACTACATGTTTTCCACTGGTGCATCAACGAATCTCATTCGGCCGCCAGCACCTTCCATTAATATTGTTTTATCAGAATGTATAACAGCGATTGCTCTGTAATTAGCTTTACCTCCTCTTGTCACATTAGCCCGGAAGTGTATATCAACGACAGACTGTCTAGTTAAATCAAGATGCTCTAGTGAGAAGTAATAGATTGGATAATAATTTATAAAATCCAATTGTGATATTTGCAAACCAGTATCGATATTTAGATCACGCGACATATATTTCGTCAAGCGTTGATATGCACGTGCAACATGATTATTACCAAAATCTAACAGTATGTTTTCAGATGGTTCTTGATGCCCGTTTATTCTTAAAGAAATTTCTGAGACACCTAGTTTGTCAAATGTCATATGACTATGTGTTTGTGAGTTTACTCGTGCAGCATCCTGAACAGCAATAAAAATATGTCGCGGCGCGGAAACTCCCTGCTGTGATGCTATATGCCATGTAAATAAACCATTATTATTACTCTGAATACTATCTGTGGTTGTTGTAAGCCACGATAATAACAATTTACCACCTTGATCCATAAAAGAAAGCAGTCGCTGTTCTTCAGTAATTGCCGGAGTCATTACCGGCATCCACAGTGATAGTTTTTTTATTTCTACCTTACCAGCGTCACCTAGGGGTCGCCATAAAGCATCATTATCGTCATTTTTTCTAACAAGCACGACCGTATGTTTTGCTCCAAAAATTACCTTTCTGACATCTCTGCAAAATCCAAAGATATGCGACAGCGCAATGGCACAAGAAAATTTTCTACGATCCCCGTTCAACATTAGTTTACGCGTTGCAAAACCCAAATTAAATTGCGTATTAACGCTAATAATCATGTCTTCCACGTCAATATCAGCAGGATTAGGAGCAGCACGGTTTTTTTGGTCGTCTAATAATAAACTGATTGTTGTTAGGATAATCAGAATTGTCCTTCGCAAACGTCATTGATGGACCAGCTGATATTGTATAATCATCAGAATATCTTGCTAGACCAATTATTGTTATAGCAACATCGACATCATTCTGAATCGATTCGATATTTTTTCCATCAGTCATATATATGGCGCTACTAAACAAGGCCATAATTACGTTATTGACAAAACCGATTGTATCCCCTGGTCCGTACACTGTATCATCTGTTTTTATAATTTCACCTTCTACTTTAATAAATGCTTCAGCGGGTAAAAAGTATATACTTGTATCCTGAACCTGTAATTCAATTCGTCCTTGTTTATTTGGTTCTCGTGCGTCATAAGAATAATACTGATAATCACGCACTGATTCATTTTTAAGAACCGGTTCGTCTATGTCGAATGATGTGTCGGATTTCCGTTTAAACATTTTATTATAAAAGTTATCGTCTAAAACGAAGACCGCTTCCCGCCACCAGACTTGTGTTTATTTGTTCAGCCTCTTGATTTATCAGCGCTGCTAGTTTTTGATTTGCGGCTTCATTTATTAATTTACTGACATTTGCAGGCTAATCTGCGGTGGCTGTTAATTTTACCGGTGGAGTTTTTTGAGGTTTGCGTATCAATCGTGCTAGTCTGTCCTTGATTGCCAAAAATGCTTTACCGGCAGCGCTACCAACAGCGCCAGTAGCTTTATCTTTAACAACGTCAATAGCTTTCATCGATAATTGTTTTACGATTGGTATTGCTTTGGGTGCCATCCTCGCGAATAAACCCCGAACAATATCGCCAAATCCATTTCCATAGGTCATCCTGTATACGGGTGCTCGTGAGTTTACAACTCTGATCATGACTGGTCTACGATGAGAATTATGTACGATCATTTTTATTTAATTAGTTATTTATCTAATCGCTGTCAACAAGTTCATCAATAAGTTCTCGGTAGATGCTAGTATCCATGATACCACCTTGAAATAATCGCTGACAGATATCAGCCGCTTCATTAATTATTTCTGGCGAGTTATTTCCAGCTCGCTTTCCTCCGATGAGAACTTCTAACCGTGATACATCATTGATGATATTGTTAGGACAAGTAAGACCACTTCCCAAACCACTGCCAGTAGCACCAGCAGCATCGTGAAATTTTCCCTTTTGAGATTGTGCTTGTTGTTTCCCCTGTTGCTGGGGAGGAGATTGTATTTGTGGTTGTTGTAATCGTGCAAAATAATTATCTATTGCGCCAGAAAAATCAATATATCTAGTATCACTGTTTCTAGCCTGATCAACATCATAGTATATACGAAATATCCACTTGTACCAGGCTTCACGACCTATAGCATCATTGGCATATTCGGATTTTAAAACTTTGCCTCGTTGATCATAACTTCGCGCGGCAAACTCAGCTAAACCATCTATGGTTGGAACTTTCTTTATGGATTTAATACCAGTTTCGGTAAATTTATCGTTTAAATCAATCCTACCCCTGGCTTGTTCGGTTTCTGGTGTGCGATCTTTTATATCACCGATTTCAGTACCTTTAGGTATTTCTTCGACGACGGGTGGTTGAGCTGCAACTGCGCCAGCCGGAAGATCTCGTAAAATCTTTTTTGTTTGTTTGGTTCTTCTAGCAATTTTTCCAGCCTGCGCTGCGGTTTGTTTTAGCACTGGAAGAATACCTATTTCATCCTTGATATCTCCCAGTAAAGCTCTTTCGGTGATCGCCGCAGCTTTTTCAGTAGCTGTTGTAACGGGTTTAAATAATTGTTCTGCGCCTGTTGAAAATTCAACTTGTGATTCTCTCCGCGCTTGACGTTTTTGTTTGACAGAATCTCTAACGGGAAGAAAACTTTTTATTGCTTCTAGTCGCTCTCGAGCTAATCTAGCGGATTGTGATTCTCCAATGTTGGCCATTATTGTTAACTTAAATTTTTAATTTATGACAACAGACACGCAAATATTTTTTTTCGTACATCGATAAAGACCTTAATTTTCGAAAAGGGACGCAGGAAGCACCAGAAAGGGCAACGACAACAAAGGGCAGCAACGACGGCGACAATTGCGTTTACATAAAGCGTCATTTCGGCATTTGGAACCTTAGGATTCGCCCTCCTTTGCCTGAAAACTTGTAGGATTCGCCCTCCTGCTGCTGCAGCAAACAATGAACACCAAAGGCGGCACATCACATATTAAGCAGATTCCTCAAAGGTTTGTCATTTAGTTAATAAATTAAATGGGAATGAATGTGAATCCCAAAACTGCTAATGATTACACTGGATTGGCTAAGAAATTTATTCTCTCTCTCTCTCTCTCTCTCTCTCTCTCTCTCTCCTTTGCTTGTTAACTCCATGGATAATAATGACGAGTTAACTCATCATGCGATACATTTACAACGGCCAGTTGCCGATAGGGCTATGTGTAACTCGTGTGGCTTCTCAGGTTGGGCTTGGGATCTGATTACGCTGGTATTGATGATGCTGTGTTTACCTGTATGCATCCATCTTCTATGAAATTAATTATATGCAACAAAGAGATTTGAAAGTCCTCATGTTTTCAAGAGTATATAGTCTTGAATAGTCATCTAAATACACGTAGATTTGTACAAATTGTAATTCTGGTCACAGACGAAAATCGTCCACCGACCTCTTTTCTTTCAGAAATGGATCATACAACTTTGTAAGTCCTATCCATGACCGCGGACATAGTAGGACAAATTCCTCGGACCAGAACGGCCAGGGGGTCCACCGCTGTTTCAATTTGTGATTCAGTGGGGCGTATTGCCCTGGTCCTCTTTGATGCTTTTTGTGCTCATATCTACTTGTCTGTTTTAGGCAGGTTAATGAACTATTTACTCATGAGTTTTAAACACACTATTTCTGTGGAGGGTGTACAGATGTCAAACCTTTACAAATTTGTTTGAAACTTTCTTCATGAACATACACTATGTTCATGACAATCGCTTAAAATTTGCCCTACGTTGATTGCGCATGCGTTAGATATTGGAGTGGAAAACCCAGATTCGACTTCCTGAAAAAGGTCTATAGGAGTATGCGCTTCTGGACCACAGCAGATTTTATGACGCAGATTCATTTTCAAAGAAAGTTTCTCATAGAAAAAAATACTGAATGGACGTAAAAATGAATGATCATGTTAGTATTTTATTAAAATCATTTTTACTTTTGTGGAGAGAAGAAACAATCCCGGAAAAACGAAATAAAAATTACTCATAGAATTGCAGCAATTGATTTTTGTTTTTAGAATGTAAACTATGCGCGATATATTTGCGTTTGCGGATCAGGGATAAACTATTTACGTCCTTTTACAATCACATTGAATCCAATGTAAGACAATATATAGATTGGAAGAATGTAGTGTTTAGAAGAAAAAAAAACTAAGGAATACAGAGGAGCACAAACGCGTGCAAAAGTTGCACAAATAGTAATAAGTAATTAAAAACTTGCGAGAAATTCACATTTAGTGCATCAAACCTAGGGATATGCATTTTGGTAGTTCTTCGCAATTTGTCTTCGACAGATCTTGCCACCGAAAGTGAGGTGTCCTGCATGAGCAACGACATCTTCGCTAGCCAAGGTTCCCATATGTTAATACCCATCTACACCATGGCGGATCGACAGATAATTCTGTGCTTCCGGTCTGTGAATATCATTGGATGTGGCAGCAGGCCACCACATCAATTGATTTTAACTTGTTAAAATTTGAACACTGTTCCTACAGTATTTTTGCATTAAAAATATATACCAAGAAGAAATTATACGTTTTATTTATTAGATATACGGAAATATTTCACTTGTGAAGTGTAAACATTTTGAATTGTCACTCGTGAAATATTTCCGTACGTCTGCTCAAAACACATAGATATCCTCTATGTCTGAAAATTCTGTTCAATGAGTTCTGAACAAACTTTAATTGAATAATTTCAA
Source organism: Sinohyriopsis cumingii (assembly GCA_028554795.2). Taxonomy (NCBI): domain Eukaryota; kingdom Metazoa; phylum Mollusca; class Bivalvia; order Unionida; family Unionidae; genus Sinohyriopsis; species Sinohyriopsis cumingii. The sequence goes on from CM068829.1 coordinate 156,561,792, forward strand.
ACAATATGAAAACATCATTACAATGGTTTATGATACAAAGATAATTTTCAGTTGTGTTGCTTTTTCTGTGCACCTCGTCAGTAGAGACGATGGAGAAACACCATAAATAAAATATTTAAATTGACCTTTAAAAAAGTTAGTGTCAAACTTATGCAAATGAATCGACAGTAAAGAAACGCTGGATATATAAGATGCCGTGCAAATGCAAAAAGATAAATGGTGAATGGAATAGAAATGTCAGAACAAGGAGAGGAAATAAATTATAAATAATGCGGGAAAAACTATAAAACTGATATCATTTACAATATAAAGAATGATTTAAATATTAGTTCGGTGTATTCTGTTCTTTCTGTATTGAAACAAATTTGCATAATAAACCGTTCAGTCCTAGTGATTCAATATCTAAGGACATTTTGTATCATAAATCGATTAGTTCTAGCTATCCAATATCTAAAAACATTTTGCATTATAAATCGTTGAGTTCTAGTGATTCAATATTTCGTTCTATCGTTTCAATATTGAATGATATTTTTACTTATAAAACAATGGTATTGCTTCAACACTGAGTTATATCATCTCAGTTTAAAGATTGGACGTTTAAATGATATAAGTAGACTTTTATAATTATGATATTGTTAAAGTCGCAAGAAAAAAACACTCTGAAACTTTCGAGGAAGGATATGACGAAATTCATTCATATAGATTTTGAGATAACATTTGTTAATTGAAGTCAAGCAACACAATATCATACACGCCGAAAACACAATAAAGTTCGAGAATGTACGGGACAAACGTATTACCAAATACATAAACATGTACTCTTGGACTGTTTTAAAGTACAACCACTGATCAGAAGGAAAAACAAAATAAGCTTCTTGAAAGATAAAATTCAGTAATACTTTTGCCAGAAGAAAAATAAAAACAGGCAGTATAGAGTTCCTGCTGAAGAGAAAAGATTTTTAAATTGCTTTTGAAATAATAAGAGAAAGGATAAGATAATTAATTGATAGGAGAGAAAAAGGACTAATGAATCTGAAATCTTCCTTTGCGTTCAAAGTTGTTTTGTTCAAACATACGACAATTAGGAAAGTCTAAGACAGTCCTAACAGATGATATTTGAAAAGAATGACGTTTACTACAAGGTCGAAGCTGATGAAAAGCCATTATATAAAACATTTAACCTGAGTTAAAAGGGTGTAATTGTGAAAATCTCGAGAGAAACGAAACCTAAATAAACGCATAATAGATGAGATGCAATGCAAGTACAAGTAAATGAAATGATGAGTTGAAAAGACATGTTCGAAAAATAACATGCACAAACATCTCTAGAAATCGGGCTGTTTTCAACACAGAATAAGAATCGACTTACGGATCGGTTGTTGCAGTCATACAGACTTTGCAGGGAACCGTTTCCGAACTGAACAAAGCGAAACCACGTCAGGTATATTGAACGATAATTACACCTTAAATGCTTAGGCAGTAGTTGACAAATAGTTCATCTTCATCAAACGCTGGGAATAAACATCACAGCTGGACTTGCCTTTCCACTTTGCTTGCCAAAGTTTTATCATTAACCTTTCTGAAGACAAGTTCAAATCTATTAGTCATATCAGTTTCACTTTGCATACATTCCGTTGCAGGAGGTGTACGCACGATGAAGATTCATTTCAGGTAACTTTTAATAATTCCTGCAATGTGACTAATAATGAGTGAATATGGATTCTCGGATGTCATGAAAGCTTAGTTCTTTATGCAAATTTGTTTTCTTCTTACGATGAAAATATCCAGTGTTGGAATGTGTTTTTTTTATCAGAGTCAAATATATTCTTCTTTGCTTTACATGTTCAGTTCAGGAACCTTCATGTGTGCATATTTATTCATGTGCATATAGTATCATTCCAATGAGAATGTTGGACCTCAAAACATTTCACATCTTTACTGGTTTAGATCGACTTATTTGGGCTGAGGGAGGATTCTTATTAGAAATGTTACAAGATAGTCTAACCCCCTCCCCCTAAGACAGTCTAAACGCCCCCTCACCGTTCGTTTTTCTACATTCATACGACTCATTTTAGGATGTGATTATAATCAAATAGCTGGACATTGGTCTCTCGCATGCAGGCAATGCTCTTTCAGCGTTTGCACCATAGGGCTCGTATTTCGTGATACGTTTATAATAACCTACATGGACACTGCAGTCTGAGGCTCACTAAGGGTAAATGGCACCCGGGGCGACGACAATAAGCAATTTGATCAGCTGCTTTGGCACCTCAAGACCTCTGGCACAAAGAAAAAACCGCCTCATCCACCCCACCCCCACCCTTTAATACGCTACAGACTGCAATCTCAACGCAAACAAGCATCTTTCAGTGTTTGCTGTTTATCAGTTTAGGAAATACGTTTCTGTTTAAACTTACACTATTGTCAGTGCTGATATATTCAGACTGCACAGTTTTAAAACGTAATAACAAGAATATCTTGTTAATATCACGATCTTCCCATCAATTACGCGTTCCAACTTATCGCTGGCAGCAGTTGTTGTTGTTGTTGTGGAGTTTAACGCCATTTTCAGCACACGATAGGCTATACATGGCGGCCAGTATTAATGGTGGAGGAAAACCCCGGAAAGAACCACCGACCCACGAGAAGCTACTGGCAAGCTTTCTCACATACCCACATTAGCCGAATCCGAGACTCGAACCTACGCAGACAGAGGTGAGATGGTAGTGATCCGTAACGGAGAGCGCGTTAGACCACTCGGCCACTCGGGGCCCCTGCTGGCAGCAGTTGTAACACATGAAATAAATGTATCTCCGAGAGAAAAAAATATAGACAAACATACGATGTATCCTTTAGTGTTCTGTTAATATCACTTATTGTCCTTTCTGAAGTGCCTTGATAAACATTGAGTATGGGCATCATTGTTACATGCAGTAAATGTTTACGGTGTCAATAACACTTTCTTATGGCGTCAGGAAGTAGTTGGTGAAAGTGGGTGTTATTCGTGTCTCATTTATAATTGCTTGGATGATCAAAGCTGCTTTGCATCTGTTCTTCAGCCATTCACTTCACTACTTTGGTGAAATTAACCCAAGAATTATATAGGTCACTTTACTTCCAGGTCAAGGATTCGGCCAGTGTGGGTATGTGAGAAAGCTTGCCAGTAGCTTCTCGTGGGTCGGTGGTTCTTCCCGGGATTTTCCAGGGTTCTTCCACCACCATTAATACTGCCCGCCATGCATAGGCTATCGTGTGCTGAAAAATGCCGTTAAACCCCACAACAACGACAACAACAACTTCCAGGTCAACCCCGTTAGTAAAGTCATCAGTTACCGCGGAGAACTACGCACAGCTAGCGTTATGGATACACCAATGAGTTCCCGTTTAATAACTTTAGTCAATGTTCTAAGTATTTATTCCGTTACGGCTCCTGCCGTGAGCCCTCTTTAAGCAATGGTTCAGTTTTCTCGAATCACTTACCTACGGTATAAACTTGTTCATTGTTACAGCTCTTGTAAACAGCTCCCATTGTCAATCAGCAAATTTATGATTTTTTTAAAAATATTTAATTTAAATTATGAGCATGACTGTTTGTATTTTCTGCACGTTGTATGTCTTGATTAAGAAATGCAAAGCCCAAAATCAAATCGTCCATATTTAATGCAAGTGTTGTATAAACGTGGTTGTAAATACTGTGCAATCGACGAGGACACAAGGACAGGAATATGGTGAAAAAAGAAACCTCTTATCACCACTGTTTTTTTTCTTCTCCAAATTAAATGAGCCTTTGCTATTTGTAATGACTGGTCTTCTTCTAGACGGAGTAGTTCGCTTTTTTAAATAAAAATGACGGTTCATTATTTAATTGAATTACACGAATGATGGAAGATATTCTTCGTGGAAGGAAGGATACAAATTACCGCTGATCCTTTACAAGCGAAGCCTGTTTTCGCTAACATCAGATTCCACACTTGCCAATTAATCCTAATTAATCACCGAAGAGGCTCACTTGCAAGATGAATTACGTTACCTGATGGGTCTGCCAGATTTGTCACAATCGGAAAAATCCCAATGATGCGGACAATTATTGGAACGGGTTCAAACATTTCACGACGGCCACATCAATTTCCACTACAACAGGCGCTTCAATGAAAGTGAGTTGGAGATTACGTTCTCAAAGAAATGTAAAAGAACCCACTTTCATTACTACGCGTTCTAAATAGTCATCGTTATATGTTATATGAAGATAAAGTCATTTAGTGTAAGAAAAAATAATCGATTTTAATAACCAAATTGGTGGATGTTATCAACGGTGCGCATATATACCGGAGAAATCTGAAAGTATGTCATGGGATCAATTTTTCTTTGGGCTGAGGAAAATCAGTGTGCTTCACGATTAAGTAGACAATCCACACTGTTTGCAAAGGATTCAACGACACAGAAGTTATATTGGATGAGCATATTGGGAGAAAGCGAGGAACATAATGAAAATGTTAACAAAACAACCACAACCATCATAATCACTACAAGATATTACAAGCATGAACGCGCTTTTTTTTCCAGCACTTTTTGTACAATATTGATTACACTGCTTGTTACGGTACAGTTACAAAAATTGTACCGTCCTGCAACCGCTTTCCTCCCCCCCCCCACCCCCAATAAAATCCATACAAATTTAACAGTTGAAGAATTTATGACAAACGACAATGTTTCCAGGAATAATCCACCTATACTTTACACAAATTCCATTCGACGACAATTTGCTAATCGTGAGACGATGGCAGCCAGTATTGATCATCAATGGCTTTTGATTGGGCTGATGTTTCTCGCTTGGCTTCGTACAACTGAGGTTACAAGCATTTGCGTTCTGTGACCGATGAATTTTCAATATAAAATTTAGTTGTACCTCAGATATCGAAGAAAGGTTCTGACTTAGTCTGAGCTCTGAAAGTATTTTTGAAAAAAGTTAATCGACACTCATTGCGAAGGCAAACTGACAAAGGCATCGAATATCCCAATCAACTGTTTCAGAAGCAGCTGGAGAAATGATTCATTATTTTGAAACCAAAACTAATGATTGTATCATTGAACACTTTCAGAGGATCTGGAAAGAACGTAATCTACGGAAATATTTTCCACATCAACACACCCTAAAATAAATCGAAGTGCTTCCACTTTTTGTGAAAATTTACAGTCCATCCCATCATCATTGTAACGGACGTGCTGCAGAACAGATAACGACCAGCAAGAAGCGGTAGTATACGATTGATTGTTTGGAATCCCAGAGACATTCTGCTGTGTTTAAAGCCTCATGTTGAGTAATACTACGGGCTTTGTTCAGCACAGAATCAATTATATGTGTAGGATAATTTCTATTTTGGAAATATGTTTGTAATTTGTTCAATTTTGTAATTGACAATCATCTGAAATAATGCGTCGATATCTTTTGGCCTGGCTATATGGTATACCGTTTTTACATGACATAAGATGACATGGAGAATATTCCACATAGTGGTAGACATTAGTTTCCTTGATATGAATATTTGCAGAGATAGTGTTTTCAATTTTGTTAAATTACATTTACATCTAAAAATTATACATGCGTACTATGTGCAGTATAAGTAAATTTAATCATCGGGTAAAAATGGTTTAGGCGATCAAATTTATTTTTCAGTTCTTCAGTTGAATGGTTCCAGATCATAAATATGTCATCTAAAAATCTGAACCAAACAGATGGATTAAATTTTTCGTTTTGAAGAAAAATCTTTTTCTAATTTACCCATGAAAAGGGAAGCGTATCAAGGAGCCATAGGACTACCCATTGACCTACCCATTATTTAGATATAATTAGTAGTAATAAATTGAAAATAATTATTTTCCAAGATAAGTTTTATTATTTTACAAATATCTGCACTAGATATTGTACTATTATTAAGATTATTATCAAGAAAATATCTACACGCTTCAATACCATCTGCAGGCGGAATGTTTGTATATAGTGATGTTACATCTAATGATACCAGGACTGAGTTATCAGATAGCAGTGGAATAGACTTCAACTTTTTAATGAAATCAATAGTATCTTTATTGTATGAATGAAGTGATTTCATTAAAAGTTGTAAAAGACTGCCAATAAATTTGGATAGGTTTTCAGGATGTGAATTACAACCTGATATAATGGGTGCTCTTGGATAATTTAAAGGTAAATTATGGTCAGGATATTTATAAGTTTTTATGTAGAATTCAGGTGTAATTATGTAAAGAGGAAAAGTATCAAATTCCTCATATACGGAATTATTATTTTTAGCGATCTCATTGATGCATGTTGAAATTTTGTATTTAATTTCTATTGACGGGTCTTCATTAATATGTTTGTAGTATTTTTTATCATTTAATTCACGTACAACTTCTTTAATATAATCTTCTTAATTTATAATAATAATAGTGTTTGATGTATCAGCCTTTTTACTCACTATACTGTCGTCATTCATTAAATTATTTTAATCACAGCAGAATGTAAAATAGAGAAAAATATAATTCCTTTCACAATACAATATAATCCTTCATTACCTTATATAGGTCGTATAATTAATAAATAGTATAGTCTCCTAAATTTATCAAATAAAACCAGCATAAAATCACTTTACAAAAATAAACCGATTATCGCTTATAGAAGAACCAAGAATTTGCAAGATTTTATAATTATAACTAAACAGACAGAAAATAAAAAGGGACAACTTTTGTCATGTAAATGTAACATACACCGTTGCTCTCAATGTGCAAACGTAAGAGAAAGTTCTTCTTTCAGTAGCGCTAATACAAAAGGGGTATTTTCACTACGTGATAACACTAACTGCATATCAACTGATATGATATATTTGATAACTTGTAAAAAATGTCGCATGCAATATGTTAGACAAGCACTTTAACAAGTTTCTAAGAGAATGAATAATCATCACTTTCATATATATAAAAAATTATCGAGATCCTCAGTTTTCCTCTAATATTTTTCTTATGTTACGTGTTTAGGCTCGAATAAACAGTAACACAAGAGAGAGTGAAAACAACTTGCTATGAAAAATGTAATAAATTATTTATTTCCCTGGGAAAATACTGTAAAAACGAAAAATAAGAACTTACGGTTTTAAGAATCAAATCCAAAAATAATCCAAGAATAATCAACGAATACAATTTAGCAGTCCTAAGAATAAAATGTTCTAATGATTTCAAGTTCGAGTTACGACGAAGAATCCAAGATGGAAGGCGATGACGTATGCTGTATTCAGTAGAGTGTTGTCGTCTAAAGTTCCTTGTAAACATAATAAATAATCCTCCGGTTTTGGAAATCCAAAAAATACTTTTAAGAAATGTCTTTGTTCAAGAATTCTGTATGAGCACACGTATATTACCAGGAAAAAAGAATTAATCCTTTTGAATCTAAATAATCTGAAGAAAAATTCACATATAACTCGAAAACTGGCTTCATCAGAAGGAAACGACTTGACATCAAGTGTTTTCAAGCCCAGACTGACTAAATTATCTCTAAGCATCACTTATTAACACTAACTAATGGCAATTTCGAAAATGCCTGAATTACGAAATAGAGGATCATGTGATCATGTTTACATATAAAACAATCACGTAGACCCGACATGACCTTGATAAAAATCCAATCAATTTACTCTAAGAATAAAATATTTAAAAAGAAGTTTTTTACTTCAAAAAAAACTATTTACAAGCCTAGGATCATGTATTCAATACAACCTCGATCTCACTCTTATTACTCCCACAATAAAAATGAATTAAAAAAAAGAACTTGTTGACGTGACTGGTACTAAATTTGAATTAAGGTCGGGAACGATGTCAGCCTTATGTTTACAGAAATGACCAGTCAAAGTCAAACTATTTTCTGGAAAAAGTACGAGCTCCTAGTAAACAGAGCTACATTATTTTGACATACAATAACATTTTAACAACTAGATAGAAAGATTTTAAAACTTACAACAATTAAATCAAATATACATAACGCTTTCAAGACACTTTAACACCAGTAATCAGTCTCTACTCGATTTTTTTTTCTTTCATGCCAATAGATATTGTGCATGGTGACATGAACAGACTCATAAAAGAAACTTATTGGATTCATAAGTTAGGTACTTTGTATCCTAATGGCCATAATGCCAATGCACTATATAAAATTGTATATTTATTTTTAAATGTGTATATTGTATGTCCTGTATAACAATATACTTATATATATGACTTAATAACGACGTTCATACTAGAGACTTAAAAAATGGTGCTAACAGCTGCCTCGCTTGGCGTTCAGCATTTAGAGGTTAGTGTTAGGACTGGTCGGCCTGTTGTCAGGATAATATGACTGGGTGGGACATCATGCTCCATGTCTGCGGCATGATGCCCCAGCGTTAGACATCACTATAAACTGCCACAATGCAGACATCGTAGCGATATGACTGAAAAATTGTTAAAGCTACGTTAAAAATAAAAATCACATCACTAATAACGACGTGTGCCTGTTGATAAATGGAGTGAATGAAATTTGAATAACTACATTCCCTCCGCTCTTTTATTTTGTTGTTGTTGTTGTAGAGTTTAACACCATTTTTCAGCACAAGGCTATACATGGTGGCCAGTATCAATGGTGGAGGAAGAACCTGGAAAATCTCTGGAAAGAACCAACGACCCACGAGAAGCTACTGGCAGGCTTTATTACATACCCACATTGGCCGAGACTCGAACCCACGCAGACAGAGGTGGCAGTGATCCATAACGGTGAGCGCTTTAGACCACTCGGCCACTCTGGGCCCCCCTTTTATTTTGTAAACATGACGATGACCAATATGGAATGGTATTTTTCTTGTACGTATGTAGCCATGAATACCTCTCAAATATTCCTTTCTGTTTGTGTTTGTAAGAATGTGCATGTGTTGGTCTATACATAGGCGTGAGCGTGGTTCACCCATTCCCTTTCTATATTCCGTTTTGTTTGAATGTCTGGGTGCCTGTCTTTATAAACTTGTTTAAGTGAGAATTTCAAATCCCTACATTTCCTCGTTGTTTTTTTTCTCTATGGTATTGGACTTAAAAAAGTTATTGTCTGTATTTAGATGTGACTTTGTCCGATTTTCCATCCTCTTTGCCCACCCTTATTGAAATGTCCATTCTCTGCGTGTTTATTTGTATCTGTTTATGTGAAATTTTGTCTGTGAAAGAAAAACAAAAATAAAATATATCCTAGAGTTTCCATTTGTTTACGTAATGATATACTAGATAGTAAATCGAAGATCTGAGCTCGTGTGCTTTTAGTATGATTCTATCTATCTATCTATCTATCTATCTATCTATCTATCTATCTATCTATCTATCTATCTATATTTATATTCGATTGTATAATGGTATGTTGGGTAGTAAATATAAGTATATGAGCTACGTCTGTTTCTATGTATGTAAAATGGTGCATAGGTAGTATCTGTGTATAAGTGATCTTACCGTTCCATCGCTCAGACATTTCCTTCTTTTTTTCCACATTGGTTTCTTTTTTTTTTCTAAATGGTTTTCTATATTTAAGAATGTTTAACTGTCTCCAAATACTTAAGTTTTAATCTTTTGCAATGTGTGTCTTTATTTTTAATTAAATCTTTTTGCTTTTATTTGTCTACAAATATTAATGCGTGAGCTCAATGCATAATAATGAGGTGATCTTCTCTCTGGTTGGCTAATTGTCTTACCCCTCTGGAGGTCATATTTTTTATCCGATTTGATCAAACTTGGAATATATGATTGTATCATCAAGATTTTGATGGGTTTGATAATGAGAGAGATGCACGTATAGTAATGAAATGAAACTGTACCTAATTGATTGAGCATTCAAGCCACTATAGAATCCAAATAGCTGATCCAATTTTGATCAAACTTTTAATGTGGGCTTATATCATACAGATCTTCGACTGCATCGACAAAAGAGCAAGAACCCTCATATTGTTGATGTAATCTTGCATCTGATTGGCTCAGCTTACTACTATCCTCAAAGCCATATTTTATATGTGTTGGATTTATTTTCAAACCTTTAGCGACGTCGATTGAGAGCTAAATTTCGTATCTCAATTTTGCGACGCAGCTATCAGTCATGAAAATAATATAGTCATATTGGCATTATTATCATGTAGGCGGGCTAACAGGGTTGTTGCGGAAACCATTTTCCGTAACCTCGAGCGATTCAAGGAATATGCACTATTGGTGGTATCACATTGGTGGCTCAGTTTCTTTCGTCACATCCGACGACAATGTAACAAAACCCGCATTGGCCATGTTCAGCAACTTGTGTTATATTTGTTTTATGGTCGCTGGAAGCAGAGTCGGACGTGAACGTGTCTCCCACTCGAATGTCTTAGGATTTGATGCCAGCGTAGATGACATATGGAATTTTCATATTTCGTTCCATAACTTCTAATTGTCTTTACCAGACACTGGCATAATCATACGCAGTGGGTTTTATTTTTACTAATTCCAATGCAATAAAAGTCGTGATAGTTAAGTAATTGCAACATACGCATGGAAAATTCTTACCTTGTGTTTGTCGTGTCGGCATAACATTTCTGAGAAGTTTTTGATCCACATATCATGGTACGTAAACTCCGAATTATCCAATAATAGCAAATCAAGATTTAAACACATGCGCGCATGTAGGGATAATCGAATCGGTTGCAGGCTTATATTTAACACAAATACACAAACAGAGATATCGGGGATGAGTAATTCAAACTTTCCAATATTAGTTACCTGCACAGGAAAGTCAGTGTTGCCAAAGTTGAGTTCACCTTAGAATTGCTGATTATTTGTTTCGGGCTGATCTGGATGTATGGTAGACAAACTCGCCGATTCAAAATATATGTTGCAAGCATTTTGTTTTCACATTTACCACTGATCGCGGTAAATTACACGTTGGTGTTGAAATATAACTCGATCCGCGAAACGGTTGGTATGGGGAAATATGCACGTCAACTGGAAAACATTTGTCAAGAGTCCATCCTGATCTTGCATTGGTGTATTTTTCCAAAGCCAAGAGCAACTATTCAATTTCTTTGTCGATTTCATGAATGATAGCCATGTTGTTGTTACAGTTTTGGATTCCACAAGCATCTATTTGAATCCAAGTTCTTGCGATTTTACATCCATCGTTATTACGACTAAGCGGCAGAATTAAATGCGCATTAAGAAAGCTATCCACTTTGATTTCTGAGGTGCCAAGGTCTGTATTACTGATAAAATTATAAAAGTCATATCTGACAACCGTTGTCTAGCGTCTGTACCTGGTTTGTAATTGCGTGAAATAATTGCTACGTGATTTTCTAATTCAAGACTGCACTTGTGAAACGTAAATTCAGTTATTTGTAAATGCTGTGATCTTTCAGCAGCACCAGCAGCAATGACACTTGTAACACGGCGACGAAGTTTTTGTTAAAGAATATATTTAGTGCCCTCTGTTGCAATATGACAGATGCGACACGACGACAGCTTTGTTCATCATTGGCAGGCCGCACTACCATATGTGCCAATGGCACAAATATCTCAGCTTTACGCATACGGCATGGTAATCGTACTCCACACTGTTGCGTTAGTTGCATCACAGTCGGTCTGCTTATATATAAAGGAAACCATTATCTGATTGAAAAGTTCGTCAATAATTTTTTTAATTGTTAAGTCTACCATGAGAAGAAACTGCAATCGCTTCAATCCTAGCTATTATTTGGGTTACTTTCGTGGCTGTTTTTACAGCGTCAGGTGTTTCATCAACAAGATTTGGTGTATGTCAGATCTTCGTCGACGAACAGATCGGGCGGCAAAGCTGATTAAACGATTTGATTCTGAGACCTCATTTAAGACATGGTCAAGCACCAGTACCAAACTGGTACGCGAGCAAACGAGATTTTTAGTATTCATAATGGCATATTCTGCCATATAATTCATATTTTCGGAGTTATATGCCCTTACAGTGATTGCGTCCGAATGCCATTAAAATTTTAACATGCACGCAGCGTTATCTAACTGGTTGATTTTCCCACTCACTGCCGTTCTTTTTCGAGTCACCGTTGTTTGATCTCTGTTTCTGTATAGTGTGGTACGTTGATATAGAGGTTGCACCTTAAATGTCTACGGATTTTAATAGTAATTGGAAGTTGCAGATCTGGCTTTTACAAATAAATAAGCTTATTCTCTTTACATTATAAAATAACTTTTCAAAAATGAATACAATTTTCTTCCAACATTGTGTCAGCCCAAATGAACTCAAAATGCAATGCAAATTATTACACCAGCTCGAATACTACCAGACTTTGTACGTTTGTTTCCAATAAAGTCAAATGTCTCAAAGCGTTCGTAGAACCTTCGATAGTTTTTGTTTCATTACTTTTAGCAATTGCTTCCGAAAATTGTTTAAAGTGCTTGCACGGTTTGTTTGGATTTTTGGGGGGTCTAATCGGTTGTGTTCCATTTTATAAGATCGGTGAGTGTGGATATAATGATTATTTCAATAATAGAAACATATATCTAATTGATTTGCCCTTAATGATCTTCATTATTCACGTTACTAAATTCACTTGCTGTTTCAAAGTCCTCGTCGTAGTCGTCATCATTATCATCGTCGTCATTGCAGTATTCATCTGTACTCAACGTTAGCGCCTTTATTTATTTTTTTCTTGCACAATACCAAATAATGACTCTTCCATATTTTTTTTCTCAACATCTTTGCCAGACTCATCTCGTTGCTGTTCTAAGATAATTCACAAGCTAATTATTTGATCAATGTTCCGACTAGACGTTCGAAAATGCATGCAGCATCTCTTGGGCGTCTTTGAGAAATCTGTATCATGCATTCAAACGAAACAGCGATTTAATCTTTGTGGTAAAAATTTTCCATTCTATATCCCCGTAGAATCATACCGGTACTAGAGATCTCCATAAATTCTTTCAAAATACTATGCGCATCTATTTGTGAATTTTTCTTATATATATATATACATATAATACCGCTGCAATTCACTATAGTTAGTATAAAATAACTTCTAGCAATGTAAAAATATTCACGAAAATTATACTCTGTGACAGGACTGTGTAGCAGCGATCAATAACTTTTTTCTTCATCAGTACAGTATTTTTTTCTAGTTTAATTACAATCAGTAATACATGCTTAGTTGAAAACTGTATCATGCAGACGTTTACCATCACTAGTATCATACTGAGAAGTTTGTCAGCAATTAATATACGTCACTGGGTTATAAACCCTGTAACTGTCCTCTTGTTTGGTCTCATATTGGGTTACTTTCACTGAGTATAATCCGTTGGTTGCACATACGCGTGTGGCTGTTTACCTGTATCAATAAATGTCACTGGAGGATACACGGTCGTGACCTATATAAACAAAATTAAAAAGCCGGTTTGAACCGAACCATTTAACTGCTACTCAGCTTACGACAAAAACAATTAAGTAATTTTCTTTAAAACCAAATAACTATATATAAAAATTTGCAAAACGAGTGGAAAAATCTTAGATGGATAAATAAAGTAAAATTATATACAGAATATAATACTTTTAGAACTACAACTAAATGCACATTATTCTTTTGAGAGAACTTTTAGTAAATGGAAAAATAAAACAAATAAAACTAACAAAGCCAATGTATGGCGACTTTACAGTATTAGAGGTAAGTAAATTATTGATGTTTGGCATCTATTACAATAAGGTAAAACGTGATAATCGAAACTTTTAATGCTCTATTTTTATTTTCTCATGTAATTTTGATATCTGTAATATATTTATTATTTGTTTTATATCAGTGTCTACAAGAAATATAACAGATTTCGCATCCCACAGGTAAAATTACAAAAAATACCATGACATTTCTAGGACGAATTAATCGGTATAATGATACAGGAATTGTGTGGAATAAGAAGTAAATGATTTCTTTAACGATGTGATGACAATTCCTTTCATATCCTCTTATGGATCTGCTTTGACGTAATAGATATTTTTAAATGAGTATCCCTTGGCATGAGAGGTTACTATAGAAATATACAGGAACAGAAGTTGGTCTTGAATTTTCACTTTGATAATTATTCTTCTTTATCTGGCGAATGTCTGTAGACTACAAATCATAGTCAAAAACTCTGGTGATATTAAAATAATTAATAATATAACAGATTTCGCATCCCACAGGTAAAATTACAAAAAATACCATGACATTTCTAGGACGAATTAATCGGTATAATGATACAGGAATTGTGTGGAATAAGAAGTAAATGATTTCTTTAACGATGTGATGACAATTCCTTTCATATCCTCTTATGGATCTGCTTTGACGTAATAGATATTTTTAAATGAGTATCCCTTGGCATGAGAGGTTACTATAGAAATATACAGGAACAGAAGTTGGTCTTGAATTTTCACTTTGATAATTATTCTTCTTTATCTGGCGAATGTCTGTAGACTACAAATCATAGTCAAAAACTCTGGTGATATTAAAATAATTAAAGATGTTTATGTAATATGACTGACACATTTGCTCTCAACTCTGACATATTTTTCTCGTTGAAGATTCTTATGTAAAACATCTCGTGTGCGGTCTGATCCTAAGGAACGAAAACTTGCGTGGCATGCAGGGAAAGAGGGTATCTCTGTAATTACCCTTTTTGGGGTGTCAGTAGACTGTGACTCGATTTACCAGTCATCTTAGAAAATATGCTTGTTCTTGAATTTTTTTGCAAAAATGAGGTTTACTGGGCTTAATTGTTTTTAGAAATGCTTTGTTTATTCAATCGATTTCAATTGCTAGCATAGAGCTCATCATTAAATCTACGTTTTACGTACCCGATGATATATGATTACCAAATAATGTGCATACTTGTGAATTTCTTCATTACAATTAATGTCTAAAACAGCACCCTCATCTTTTATTTTCCTTTATGCTTTCTACGTCATTTATTTTATTACAATTTTTGGAAATGTAATTTTACTTTGAAATAAACATCTTTCGAAAAAGAATAGATCGAAGGCAAATTCTCCAGTGCGCATATAATTATTTCATTTGGCACTCTTGGGTTCTTGGTTACTGAGAAAATGTAAACTCTCAATAAATATCAAATCTTCTAATTTTCCATGGTTGATTGAAACATTTTCATCCATATTCAGCTTGACATTTGTAACATTTGTCGACATAGATATATTTGCGTTTCAACAGCTAATTTTTCATCTTAGGCCTACTACATCATCACGTAATCAAAAGGCGAAAATGAATAAGGAAAAGAGAATAATTAATATTGTTTAAATCTTGAATCATTTGTAATCTAATAATGCTTACGACGCATGTGTACAAAAATATGTTATTAAGGCATGTACAGTTCATACTAAAGAGAAAATAACACTGGACGAATGAAAGTTCCTTATTTTGCCTTGACATACCGTGCATAATGTCTGTACTGCACGACCTGTATATGAATCAGGTGGTTCGCTTTCCATATAGTTGAGTAATATGCACAAAGATTCCAGACTATATCAACTGGACATAATTCAAAGGGGATAACATTGGTTCTGTAATGAAGTCACTATTTAACATAAACCACTGTTTCCAATTTTAAATTCAGATTAAAACTGTTCTGCGGAAACTAACGACTCACCGTGAATGTTATGTTATGTTACTGTGTATGCGTCGGAATCAAATTTGTGTGAAAAAAATGTAAACTTAAAGAGTAAGATTGTTGACGATGACGCCTTTGCTTTGCCGCCAGAAAAGCGCCAACAGTGTGTCAGTGTATCACTATGTTTATGTAGATTGGTTAGTTAATATAAGCAATATATGTAACATCTATACTTCTTGCATAATCAAGTACAGTAACATAACCACATATCTTTGGAGTTCATGAATTTTGTTACAAAATAAAAAAATGTTGGTTCTGTAAGGAATCAATCAGTTTATATTGGCCTGAAACAAATACGTTTAAAACTTTTGGAATTTCGAAACGAAGATACTTTGAATGTTCAAAACACATATGATGTTAAAGCTTTTATGTTTTGTGTTTATCAGAAACATGGCAGAGAGAAAAGCCCAGTAAACAAGATGACGATAGATCACTTTATTACTGACTCTAAAATGCCCCAACACCTTCAACACTCACCAACCTCGTCTGTGATCTGATCTTTGGAATAGTCTTTTCATGTCGTTAATTGTTCCTTCTTGTAGCCGTTTAAACTCAGGATCATTCTATCATAGGTCATGGCACAGGCAAACTCATAACAAGGTGAAGTAACAATTAAGAGAAGTGTGGATGGGATCCGAGCCATCCACTTCAGTTTGTGTCATGGAATACTTCTCTTGGTTGATAGAGACGTTTGTACTGTAAAGTCAATTCGCCTCTCTTCGGTATAACGGCCCGTACTGAGCATTTCCTTATTATCTAAACCAAGGATGGTTCGAAAGCTATATTTAATCTGTACCTCATTGTTGACCAGAATTACCATAGATATCAGTTTGTCTTGGAAACCCCGAGCTACAGATGTCAAGTGGAGAAAGATATAGTAGGTAATAGAAAAATTTGCTTGGTGGACACGAATCATCCTATTAAAGCACTAGAAGAGATTTCATATGCGATCGCCTGCATGCCAGATCAATTTCATGTCATTCTTCTGATCCTTAAAGTAGATACTAGAATGACAAATGAAGAGGTGATGACAACAGAGTTGATAAAGGGCATGCTTGGAATAGATGTTATGAATCATGACGTGCTTGTCTTTACAAACGGAGACATGTTCAATACCTACGTTAGAAAAAAGGAATAAAATCACTTTTCAATTTTTTATTTCATACCAGCATGGAAGTTGGCTAAGTCTATGAATGAATGCAACCAACGCTGTGTACGTATAAACAACATGGAAGAAAACGAAGCCGTTAGAAGTCAGATTATAACATTATTTGAAACGGTAGACAACATTGTCGCCAGTTACGGAGGACAGCGATGCACGAGCGATTTATTCTATTTTGGTCAAATGAAGCTAAAAAGAATGTATGCGGACTCATTGGAAAAAGGAAACTTCAGAGCGAAATGCCAGATGAAGTGGATCTCTCCACTCTGCCAATCAGGCGTTTTTTTTAAAAAAAATTAAAGAGGCGATGAAACAAAAGGTCGGCAAAAAGATTAGCAAGACCTGCTAAGATTAAGGTGCGAGCTTTTTTCCCCAGTTGTTCGATGTAGCTATAGGACGGTACTACAATTGAAATGACCACACTCTGTGTTGGACACAAGATTCTGTCATCAGCATGCAATGGATAACTTGAGTACAGCAAAGTTTATTTCATTGCCCATTCAGAACCAAATTACAGTAGTACTATATCACTATATCAACCTTGAGACATAAGGTGACGCTGACTACAGATCACCACATCTATATCGCTAATAAAGGTGGCAGTGTTCACACAGTTCCAGCTAGAAAAGTCAAGGTTGGTGAAAAGGTTCTAAGCCTTAGTAAAGGGAGTTATTGTCTGGAAGAAAAACCTGTAACTGAGCTTTCATGATCCACCTTAAACGGAATTTATGCACCCATTACGATGTCTAGAAACATTATTGTTTACAACGTTTTAACCTCATGCTCCATAGATATTGTTCCCCCAAAGATCTCCCATCCCCTGTTATGGCCGATGAGAAAACTTGATCCACTGTCTCCTTCCATATCAGCCTGGATTCACCGTGGAGGTAACGATGGCATGCTTGTATGGGTCAAGTGGATAATGGACATCTTTGTTTGAAATAAATGCAATATATATATATATATATATATATATATATATATATATATATATATATACAAACAAACAACTGCAACACAATGTCCCCACGTTTCGAGCTAAACAGGCTTTTCGTTAGGGAAAAAACTTACATATACAAAACAAGCACTTAACACAAAATCTACAAAAAAATCTGGACTCCTACATATAAGAATCACTAGGGACAATTTACAATTAGAGATATGCCAATACAAAATTTTGAGAACAAATATCAGACGAGCTGGTTCTTGTTTCGTCTCTCCAATAACTATGTTTTGAAAATGACTTTCGGCAAGATCTCATGTATACACTTCGGTTAGAGAATACTTTAGGCTATTATGCAAAAATGTGGCATGTAATAAAGTTAACATAGGTATTATAATTTTCATAAAACAACAATAGGTACAGAAATAGAGAGATGTTAAAGTTATTTGTATATACTTTTATAAACTTTTTATACTAATATAAAAGTTGCAAAACAAATAGGTGATAAATTTCAATAGTGACATTGCAATAAATCCCAGAACTCAAATGTATAATTTTTCTCGTTTGTTTCTTAACATATTAACCCCTAGAGCTTTTTGTCATTTTTGCCTGAAAATCGAGTAGGAAACACATTTTGAAAGCTATTTCTGAATAGACTCGAAAACACCAAATCCCCGGTCATCTTTCGATAACATACTGCCTAGTGGTGTTAGAAACATCGATTTTCGTTGGCTATTTGACTCGCGCATGAACAGAAGGGTAAAAGTTGGACTAACACCGGTTTGCCTTAGATGTGAGACCAAAAAGTATCAAATCCGGACACAAAATCGGATTCCGACCACGGGCGAATTTTGGTTTTAAAAAAAAGTCGGGTCCAAATAATGAGGTTTTTCTATCTGTATTTTGTAGTGAAACTAGATATTCCAGATTATTTGGTATCGTTGTAGAGCTACATCTGTCTACCTTTCTATAATACCACCACTTTAGTGTATCATGCATGACCATGACGCTACAGAGCTCGGCAGTAGGCTACTACCTTCTGCCCCGTAAAGTCGTCGCTAGGGGTTATTGTGTTAATATGTAAGTTTGAAATAGTGATTGTACATTTTTTTAAGGTTTTAACTAAATCAGTTGATCGAATGTGATCAGAAACATATTTTAACCCCTAAGTAATGTAGACTTCCTTTGAACTGTTCAATACAAGGTTTTGGTAATTCTAATTTTGTTATTTAAAAAGCTTCGATATTAGATTATAGGGAGAAGACGTTTTGTATAATAACTTGTCATGTACTCAAGAACATCTCCCTTGATACATTTAAAAACCAGAACTTATTTCAAAACATTTAATTCTCTCGTCTAGTCTTAATCATTTTAATTCTGTGAATGTCTGATGATGATGCATCAATGGGGCTGCTCGTTTTTGAAGCTTGTGAATTCTGTCTAGTTAGGAACTAGTATAATTTCCCTATATCGTTGAACAGTAATTAATCATTTGAGGTATATACGTATTAGAGTAAAGAATATTGGAGTCCTTTGTCAGGTACTTTTTTTAATCTACTAAGCAATGCAATTTTACGTGAGGGACCAAAAGACATTGTCTGTTTGTTTTTCCAACAAAAGACTTACGTCAATGATTACTCCTTTATTATTATTGTATTGTGATATATATTTCTTCCTCAACTTCAGAAGCTTTTAAGCAGAGGCGTAGCTATGATATTTTGCGCCCGGGGACGAACTATAAAATTGGCGCCCCAGCCCCCTCCCCGTTAATCACATTTTTGAATATTACCCTTGGTTACTTATTATAATGTAACGTTGTAAGCCTCATTTTGGCGCCCCTCTACCTTGGCGCCCGGGGACATATGTACCCCCCTGCCCCCCCCCCCCCAGCTACGCCTCTGCTTTTAAGATGCTCCCATAAGCATGCAATTTGTCTGAGATTTGCTTATTACCCATATTTAATTTTACATGGTTGTATATTTGTCGACTTCATCGAGGATGGGCTTATGGTCTTCCTCAGTGATGGCATTGTCCTGAGCACCCTGGTTATGTGGTTTCGCGATCGTGTTGAGGTTCGCTTCAAACAAGAAGCGGATTTTGTCATGTTTTGTGTAATTCAGGGAGAGCCGCCAGCTAGGGAAACTTCCGGACTGGGTCACAAGCCCGCGCCCGATCGTTGCATCCTCAAGAGTGATTACGATTGAGGGGGTAACGACTGTTGACAAGATGACAATACCTGCAATATAGATACCAACACACAGATGCAAGTCTTCTGTCAATTTTATACAGGACATTGGTGGCACCTCTGTACCTTTTATTGAGGATTAGTTGCTGTTCTGCCTCATTCTGTAAGAATGTTTCAGATTCACAGATTATTTTCAGTCGGAATCGTGTAGATCCTGGAACTTTGGGTTGTTACATATATTCGATTTAATTTAATTGTTCGTAAGTTTTAAAATATTTTTATTTTAATTTCATTACATGTCAAAGTAATGTAATCTTGTTTACTTGATTGGGCATTTTTTTTTCTCCAGAAAATTCATTTGACTTGATTCTTTTCATAAACACCTAATAATAGAAACAATGTTTTTAATTTTTACTTAGTTCCCGACCTTGCTTCAGAAATAACTGAGACAAATAAACAACTTTCTATTTTTAATTTATTATTGGAGTAAAATGATTGGCTTTTATCAAGGTCGTACTGGGAGTAGGTGACTTTAGATTTGTAAACAGCCTCTATTTAGCAATATTGGGTTTTCCGAAATTGCGGAGTAGTTAGATTTAATGGTGATGTTTAGTGAAATATTTCTGAGTTGGGCTTTTACGTTGGAAACTGAAAAGTGTCTCGTTGTGACCAGATGAGTCAAATTTTATTTTTGGGAATTATTAATTCTTTTTCCTGGAAATATTTGAGTGCTCATACAGAATTCTTGGACAAAGACATTTCTTTAAACCTTATTCGGAAATTCAAACACTGGAATATTATTGCCTGTGGAATAACAAAGAACTGTAGACACAGCATCACATTACTAGCTACAGTATACGTCATCGCATTCTATTTTGGATTTTTTTCGTCGAGACTCGAACTTGAAACATTAGAACATTTCGTTACTAGGACTTCTAAAATTTAATTCGTGGATTATTCTTGGATTATTTCTGGATTTGATTTCTTAAAATCGTAAGGTCTTATTTTTTCATTTTTTACAGGGTTTTTCCAGGGAAGTAAATTATATGTTAAATTTTTCAAAGCTTGTTGTTTTCACTCTTTCTTTGTTATTGTTTAGGGGGCTCGTCCGAGTTATTTGAATTTGTGCGAAAATATTTCAGAAAACTTTGTCTTTTTTAAATTTGAATTCCCCTAGATTCTTAAATATTTAGTGAAATCGGCAAGCTTTTTCTAAAATGTGGTCAAATTTGGAAATCTTTCTTTCAAATCCTACCCAGGAACCGTTAGATCTTTTCAAAAAAGATGAATTAATTCAACTTACCATAAAATACGTTCTTTCATAGGCGACGGCTTCTTTAACAAAGCAAGAAATTAAAACCTTTGGTCCAGTATTTGGTAGAAAAGAATCTTTTGGATAAAAGTGCTTTGGTTTCAATCAGTAAGTCTGTATCAGACTAGGACAGAAAAGTAAAGGAATTATAATTAAAATACAATATGGAATTGGAATTGAGAAAGCTGGAACTTCAATAAGATAAAGAAAGCAAAAAATGCAAATTCAGTTGCAATTGGAAAAAGAGAAAGAACAAATGAAATTGGAGAAAGAGAAAGAACAAATGTCATTACAGAAGGAAGAAAGACAAATGCAGTTACAAGAAAAACAAATGCAGTTACAATTTAAGAAAGAGGAGAGAGAGACAGATGAGGATGCAAAGTGAGAAGAAAGACAGGGAATATCAATGTAGAATAAAAGAAATAGAGCTGACAGGTGAAAAGCACATTCCCACTTCAAATATAAATTTAAGTTTCTATGTTGCAAAGAATATTAGGTTAGTGCATCCTTTCAGAGAAAGAGTAGACAAATATTTTGCTAGTTTTGAAAATGTTGCTGAAAATTTGAAATGGCCAAGGGAGCATTGTATTCATTATTACAATGTGTACTTATTGGAAAAGCTACTGATATTTACCATTCACTGTCAGTTCTCCAAAGTGGTGACTATGATACAGTTAAGGAATGCATCTTTAGGGGTTACGAGTTAGTCACTGAAACTTATCGGCAAAAATTCAGAAACTATATTTTTAAAAAAGAAGCTGGACAAACTCATGTCGAATTTGCTAGAGAAAAGAGCAGCTATTTGATAGATGGTGCTTAGCCAAGAAAGTTGAACAAGATTATGAAAGTCTCAAACAACTTGTATTACTTAAGAATTCAAAAACTGTGTCCATAGTTCTTGATGTGGAAATAACGCGAGTTTGATGTTTTTAATGCACTGTTGAAAGGCAGTCTGGGCATTAATAGTGGTGAAGGGGGAATAACCGTAATTGTACGAAATTTAATACACATTTACGATACTCCACTGTCCTCTAGTTATAACTTCTGTTTAAAACTTGAGTGCAGAGAAGTCAATTTATATAAATAAACATATGCTCTAAAATTTACATGTGGTATTAAACACACTGGTTAAAATAACGGCTGGCCAATACATCCTTAAAATACCATTTACAAGTTTACAACCACGCCGATTTTAAATATACAAGGACAAGGACAATACTATGCAAAGCATACAAAATCAATCCAAGGGGAGGACAATCCACCTAAAACCATGTGTAAGCGATACATGTCAACATTTAAAAGCATACTGTTATGTATATCTGATTTAATATACATTTATTTCAATTTAATTGTTTATCAGGCGTTTTTTTAAATTATTTTTCATTACATGATATTGTAATGTAAATTTGTTCACTAGAGATGAAAATATTTTCAGAAAATAATTTGAACTTGACTGTTAGTTTATAAAAAGCAGGTGTTATTCTAAATCCTGACCTTGTTTCAAAATTAGTGGCAACCACGTAAACAAGTTCTATCTTTATTTTAAAATGATTGGTTGTTGTCGAGGTCATGATGGGATTTCGTGCTTAAGATGTAAACAATTTTGATTTTTATTTCTTAGAGTAAAATGATTGATCACTTGAACCCTGTGTTTACGTTTAGAATACGATATCACCTATGTTTTGGAGAATTATTCTCAGTAGAAGCTGGGCTGTTGTTAAACTGGAAGTTGTATGTTGTGCTATTTGGAGTTATTTCAAATTATTTGGATTCAAAAGGATTAATTCTGTTATTTTTCTGGAAAATACACGTGCTCATGTGAGATACTTAATCAAAGACAGTTCTTATAAGAAATTTATTTTGATTTCCAAAATCGGAGTGATAATTCTTGTTTCTACAAGGACCTGTATACTTCAACACTACATATTGCAGCATACGTCATCGTCTTCCATCTTGGATTCTTCGTTGGTATTCGAACTTGAAACCAGTAGAATATTTAGTTATTAGGACTTTTTAAAAATTATTTTTGGATTATTCTTGGATTAATTTGGATTTGATTCTATACAACCGTAAGTTCATATTTTGTCATTTTTACAGAATTTTTCCAGGGAAATAAATTATTGTATTTTATAAAGCTTGTTGTTCTCGTTCTTTCTTCTCTTATTGTTTATTCGAGCCGAAACACATGACATAAGAATATATGCAAGACTAGAAATTGAAAAGCTAAACATGCAGCCGATTATGGTAGCAGCAGCAACTTATTTACTTGAATTTGCACAATAAGCTCCCATATCATGTCTTTAAGATGGATTTAAAATTGTTAAAATCTGAGTGTGTTCGTATATTATTGGGAGAGAAATCCGTAGTTATTCTGTTGCATAACTAAAAGATTGTAGAGCTTACCAGGATTTTCGTAAGTAGTTTAGCTTTATTGTGTACTGCTGATTGTTTTCTTTGTTTATTTGTTTAGCAAGAGCATGATAATCGATTAGTTTGTAATTGCTTGAAGGACATATATGCATCGTTGGGATAATTAAATATGTAAGCTACATATCAGCATTTGAGTTTCCCTGGTTAAAATCCTTAAAACTGCGTTATGTAAATTTACTGTGGGTTGTTATTGGCACGATTCCTTTGATCATTGTGAAAGTCATATTATGCAAGTCACTAATAACATACATATATGAGGGTTTGTCCTGATTTGCAAAACATACTGGTCTAGAAATTATGTTTGTCGTGTTAAAAATATATCAAATATGGATAAGGGGATGACATTTGTTATGGTATAAAAGTTAAAAATTTATTTATACATTGTATATCTATCGCGATTAATACTTTTTGTCTCAAAGTTTTTTCATGACATTTTAGGCGCAGAGCGTTCAACACTCAGGACTGAATGTTGTTGTTGTTGTTATGGGCTTTAATGCCATTTTCAGCACACAAGATGTGCTATACATGGTGGCCAGTATTAATATTGGAGGAAGAACCCGGGAAAACCCCGGAAATAACCACCTACCCACGAGAAGCTACTGGCAAGCTTTCTCAAATACCCACGTAAGCCTAATCCGAGACTCGAACCCACGCAGATAGGGTTGACATGGGAGTGATCCGTAACGGTGAGCGCTTTCGACCACTTGGCCACTACGGTCCTAGGACTGAATGTACTTTGTTTAAACTATATTGGTATTATATTATATATACCCAAAAAGCCAATCAGACAACATCTTTAATCCAAAGAAACCTGTATTCCTGCCCCAAAAAAAAAACCATCAAGGCTTCGTGCTATAAGACGCTCGTACGACCACAGCTCGAATATGTTGCTACAGAATGGGACCCACGCTCCAAAACCAATGCAGCCAAACTAGAAAGAGTCCAGAAGAGGGCAGCAAGATTTTGTCACAGCGACTATCGACAAACCATTAGCGTCGCAACCATGCTGAACGACCTTCAGTGGGAAGACTTGAGAAGCCAACTTCAACAGAACAAGGTCATCATGATGTACCAGATGGTTGAAATACCAACAACAGAGTAACTGATCCCCGTATAAAGCATCAACCAGAGGCCATGCAGATAAAGGGTACCATACTGTTCCGTCGACGCATATAAGAACTCCTTCTTCCCCACAGGCATCAGATTTGGATATTCAGGCGGTCGACACAGAAAAGGCAGGACCGGTCATGAATGGGTGCAGGCCGGAAAAGCAGGCAAAGCGTGCTGCACCCAGGACCACTACAACAACGTGGCCACAACGTGGTAGCCTGCTGCTTCTGTCGAGCAACCCATCATGGAAATTAATAAGCTGCTGATATAAAGAAGTCACTGGACGGCCGCAACGGATAAATGGAGGAAGGCCAGAACACGAGGTAGCCGAAAGGGAGGTAGCCAGTGTGAGTCCCCACCAGAAGCAAGTGGCAGTAAACAAGCGATAAAGAAACAGACTGCCTAATGAAACAACGTTGAACCATAGGAGTTTAATGGAAAGGCACCAAACACGAGGCTATCCCGAGCCAGTTTTGAGTTGTCACCAGGGAAACATACACGAGTAGCCGTTGTATACCAGAGCAGTTTGCCATTTTCCGGAAGTAGTAAGGTGGGCCACTTTAGGGACAATGGGACTTACCAGTAAAAACACCCCTGGGCCACTTTAGGGACTATGTAAATTTAACATGGGAAAAATTGCTGGGCCACTATAGGGACAATGGGATTTAACATGGGAATAGATTTTGGGCTTGTTTAGGGACAAGGGGAATTTAACATGGGAGAAAAAAAACTACTTTAGGGACAAGGGGAATTGAACATGAGAGAAAAAAAATAGCAATTCTAGGGACAAGGGGAATTTAACATGGGAACCGAGTTTGGGTCTGTCTAGGGACTAGGGGAAATGGAACAGGGTCGGGACCCTATTTTAATACGGTCCCGACCGGATGGGTCTCTATTTTTTGTTTTTTTTTAAAATAAAAAAATAAAACAAATGGGGAAGGCAATTGAAAGTTTCTCTCTTTTCGAGAGATTGGAGTGACCCTGAAAAGGGCCTTTGGATTTATGTTAATATGCCCTTAACATAAAGGGCATCTGCGGCATCTTCTTGTCCTCAAGCTGCGTCTTACTGCATGGCCATAAATCAGAGTCCTCTTGAGGCATCCTTGTCTCTCCACATACACTCTTCGTATCCACAGACTGGTGTCTGACCTGTGGACAACTGTCCACTTGGATCGGACATACATTAGCATGTCTGTCCTGAACATCATCGAAGAAACAAGCGTTGATGATTCGACTGTGGTCCACATCTTGAGGCGCCGAGAACAAGTGAATCAATGCAGTGAACTGCGCTTATTTATAGGTAGAGGAAGGATTGAAACGGATTGACTTCATTGACCAATCCAAACACGCGATACAAAATTCAGTCAGCCCGCATCCAATCCGAAGAGAACAGTCTGTGACGTCACGTGGTCTATATAGATTCGCTAGCGCCTGTGCGCTGTCAATCCATGCGACAGTTATTCAACATGACGGAAACTCAGAAAACGATAAATTGGGGTGCACCAGCAGTGAAGACCGCCCAAGGGAACCCGGACTTACTTTCAGAAGAGGTGAATTGGGATTTTGTGGATTTTCTTACCTCGCAAGAATTTGTTCCGGAACCTTCGTCACCTTCTTCATTACCGCACGTGGAGAATTTTAGACAGAGACAGAAAGAAGAATTGGAAAAATTTATACAACGACAAAAGGAAGTGGAACAAGCTTTTCTCCTACAGCAACAGCAGCAAGAAGAAGAGGTAAGAAAAAAAAACAACAAGAAGGAGCAGCAGCAAAGAAACAAGGGTGTGAAAATCAAACGGTCACGATACTGTTGGACATTTTAGCGGAGTTAAGAAGTCTGAAACAAATGTATCAGACTTCTTTATCACGACCGAAGAGAATACGACCTTCCCGAGCTAAACACTCCAAACCCTATGACTAAGCCTATCGTGCCATCCTTAGTGATTTCAACTAAATCATCATCATCAACAGTACGCAGTCCAGAAGTAGGCCTCGGCCGTGGCAAAGGCTTAAGACAGTTAAAGTTGTTTGCTTAAACTCACCCCTACACCAAAAACCAAAGGCCCTTTTCAGGGCCACCCACGTCTCTCGAAAAGAGATAGACTTTCAATTGCCAATAACTCAAAAAAAAAAACATTTTACCCCTATAGTACGTGTCTGTGTATGAGTGTGTGAGTGTACGTTCTTATTTTAAAATCAAAACCCAAAGACATTTACCTTTATATCTAATTTATTCTTTTATAAATATTTACAATCCAATTCACAATTCACAACAAATCACTTTAAAAAGTTTATAGACTTCTTCTGTCTCATTGTTCATTCTCTCTGTTTTTTTAATTTCTTCACCGTCACAGTCTTTTCCTCCTCTTCCTCCTCACTTTCTTCCCTTCTTCTTTTCTTCTCCTGTTTCTTTTTCTTTGCCTCTTGTAAATAGAATTGTCTTCTTTCTTCCTCTTCTTCCTCTGAAGAATCCCTCTCTTCTTCTGACTCCTCTTGTTTCTTTTTTGGGCAATCTGGAGACCAATGTCCTTTTTCTTGACAATAATAACAGGTATCTTGACTTTTGTCTTTTCTAACCCCTTTTTTTCTTTTTTGACGGTCTGGACACTCTGAAGACCAATGCCCTTTCTTCTGACAGATATAGCACGTATCTTGACTTTTATCTCGAAAGGAAGGAGAGTAGTCCGTCGGCTGGTCTGAAGAGAATTTTCTAATGACCCCTCGCAAAGCTCTGATGAAACGTTCGATTTGGGTAGTCTCTTCCATCGTTGTGCTCGGTTTGAGAGTGAAATGAATAGTGAAAGGACAAGACACACACCCTTTTATATACGCTGGTCTGCCATGACTATAAATTAGTCCATGGTGTTTAATCTTTAGTCATTTGACGTTTTTCACTCAAGATGAAACGATCCAATTCATTCAAGAAGAAAGAAGAAGAAAGTAAGAGGCAGAAACGTGATCTATCGCCTCGTACCAGAGCTGAAGTCTTGGCACAAATTCATGCCAGTGATTTTGAAGAGGACATGAGTGAACCAGAATCCGAACCCTCTAAACAAAGTTGACCGCCCTTAGTCAACCCTGAAAAGTACTATGACATTCGAGTAAGGGAAAAGCGTCCCTCTAGAAAATTTAGAACCACGGCTTACAAATACACGGTGAAGTTTAAAGATTTCAAGTCCGACGTACCGTTAGAGAAAGCAGAAGGGTTCATCACTGGGGTGTGGGATTCTTTGCTTGCCACACTCAAGCGACAATGTCAACCAAAAGAAGACGATCGCTTGAGACTTTCCATACAACACGACGGTTTGAAATCCCCTGTTTGGATCGAGTTTAGCAGCCCTGCAGAATTGACCGCTTCCAAAGTCATGGACAAGATTCAACACGTGCAACAATCCAATGACCAGTTTGACATCACCGATGGAAAAGCCACACTGGACATGACCCACGTCTCTCCTCCTCAAGGGACTGGCCGCAAAAAGGTCTTATTGGTGAACGACCTTCGCACCACCAAAAAGATCCTCGTCCTAATTAACAACCCTCAGGACCAGATGTGTTTAGCCCGTGCCATCGTGGTGGGACGAACCTATGTCGACAAAGACGACACCACAGAATGGAAAAGAGCCTGGGAGAACATTCGAAAATCGGACCGAGCCAAACAACGAAATGAAGCAGAACTCCTGTTGCAACAAGCCGACTTGCCCAAAGACAAACCCTGTGGCATTCCTAAGATGCAAAAATTGCAAGATGCCCTAGCTCCACGATACACATTGAAAGTGCACCCTCAAGAAGTACGCGGGCCTCTGTTGTTTCGAGGCCAAGACTTTAAAGATGGAAAATACATTCACCTCTATCATCACGATGACCATTTCGATACCATTACCAGTATCACCGGATTCCAGGGATACAGATATTATTGTGAGAAATGTGACTATGGTTATAACAATCGAGAGCAACAGAAGCATTGTGGATCGAAATGCCCAGGATGTTTGGCCTCTCCACCCTGTCTGAAAGAAGGACAAGAACCAGTGCATTGTTCTGCTTGTCTGCGCACGTTTGTCAGCCCTGCCTGTTACCAACAACATCTGAAGACGCAAGGTTCACAGCAGAAATGTGCTTGTCAACTGCTGAGATTGTGCCCTACGTGTGGACAAGGCATACATACCAATAATACCAAGACACACGTACGTTAAGGAAAGAAAAAATGTCACATTTGTCACCACATCGTTGACTTGGAACACCAATGCTAAGTGCGAAAATACCAACCCCAACCAGAGAAAGAGGATGGTCACACGAAGAAGAAAGGCAATTTCATCTTTTTCGATTTCGAATGCATGCAAGAGACCGGTATTCACATTCCTAATTTCTGCGTGGCTCATCGAGCGTGCGAAAAGTGCATTCAAGAACCTATCTTAAGTTATTGCCCTCATTGCATTAAGATTCCTGGAGGACGTGAAAAAATCTTTCCAGGACCATAGACGTTAGCCGATTTTGCACAATGGGTCATAGACCCCATCGACAAGACGTGGAGCCAAGAGGACATCGAACGTTACGGAGATTGTCATCGTCATGCCACAGTGATGGCTCACAATTTCTCCGGATACGATGGACAGTTTCTTTTGAGATACTATACGGAACATGGCACCGAACGTCCTAAAGTGACTTTGAACGGAGCCAAAATCATTTTCATGCAAGTGGGACAAGTACAGTTTAAAGATTCGATGAGTTACTTGGCCATGCCTTTGAGTCGAATGCCTAAAACGTTTCGAATGACAGAAATGGCTAAAGGGTACTTTCCACACTTTTTCAATACGGAAGCCAATCAACATGCCGTTCTACCCCATTTGCCTGAGGCTCACTATTACGACCCCGACAACATGCGTACCGAACAACGAGAAGCTTTCTACGCTTGGTACCAGGCTCATGCCTCGGACCCCTTCGACTTTCAGGAAGAAATGCTAAAGTATTGTCGTTCCGACGTGGACATTTTACGACGTTGCTGTGGAAAATTTCGAGAACTGTTCATGGAACACGGAGGGGTCGATCCTTTGAAAGAAGCTTGCACCATTGCCAAAGCGTGTTCCTTAGTGTACAGGCAACGATTCATGCCTGAAAACACCGTGGCTGTCATCAGTCCTCAAACGACCAACTATGTCAAACGTCAATACTCGGTCAAAGCCCTACGCTGGTTACATTACTTGTGCGACAAGGAAGACAAATGGATTCAGCATGCCCGCAACGGAGGGGGCGAAAAGACCATCGGAACGCATTCGGTCGATGGCTGGGACTTAGAAAACCCGAAGATCGTGTACGAGTTTAACGGTTGCTTATTTCACGGATGTCCCGTCTGCTACCCTGACCGCGGCACTAAAAATCAGTTTTTACAACGAACCATGGAAGACTTGTACCAGGTCACTTGTCAGCGACGCCTAAAGTTAGAACAGGAAGGATACCAAGTGGTGGAAATGTGGGAACACGAGTACGATCACCGTATGAAAACCGATCCCGAGTTTAAACGCCTCGTGGAAAGCTACCAGTTCATTGACCCATTGAACCCGAGGGATAGTTTGTACGGAGGAAGGACCAATGCCACCTGTTTGCTGTACCAAGCCGACGAAGAGAAAGGAGAAGAAATCAAATATTTGGACGTGTGTTCGCTGTATCCCTACGTGTGCAAATATTGCCGCTTTCCTGCAGGGCACCCACAATTGTTCACCGAACACATCGACCTGAAAAACATTCGACAATACGAAGGCTTAATCAAGTGCAAAATTTTGCCTCCCACGAACCTATACCATCCCGTCTTACCTCACCATTGCCAAGGCAAACTGATGTTTCCTTTGTGCCGTACTTGTGCCGAAACGTGCAACCAAGACCAACCTTGTCAGCACACCCAGGAAAAACGGGCCTTGACGGGGACGTGGGTCAGCGTAGAATTGTTCAAAGCTCTAGACATGGGATACCAACTGTTAGAAGTGTACAAAATTTGTCACTTTCCCAAGACAGAACAATACCACAAGGGTGTCCCCAGTCAGAAAGGCATTTTCGCAGACTACGTGGATGCCTTTTTGAAACTGAAGCAACAAGCCAGAGGCTATCCTTCCTGGTGTCACACTCCCGAAGATCAAAAGACATTTAAAGAGAAATACTGGGCACAAGAAGGCATCTCTTTATACCACATCGAGGAAAACGAAGGCAGGCGATCGTTTGCCAAAGTGATGTTAAATTGCTTGTGGGGTAAAATGGCACAACGACCGTGTTTACCCAAGACGGAATATTTGACAGAACCTTCCCGCTACTTCCAGATGATTCACAACAAAACCAAATTCATGAAACACGTGGACGTCGTTCGCGAGGATTTGATCTTGGTCAATTACGAAGAAGATCTGGACTTTGTACAAGACGAAACCTTTGGAAATGTCATCATTGCGGATTATGTGACAGCTCATGCTCGCTTAAAATTGTACGAAGCTTTAGAACTGTTAGGGGAACGTGTCCTGTACTTTGACACGGGCAGTTGCATTTACATCCATCACCCGAGTCAACAGCACCCTGACATCGAAGGAGACCGTTTAGGAGCCTGGACAGACGAGCACCCCGACGATAAGATTCTAAGTTTCGTCAGTGGTGGTCCCAAAAATTACGGCTACGAATACCGGGACAAACAAGGACAAGTGCACACGACGTGCAAAGTGAATGGACTGACTCTGAATTATCGTACCAGTCGAGTGGTCAACTTTGGGGTATTGAAAGAAGCCTTGCAATCTGGAGAGGATAAACAATTTAAAGTGACCACTCACCAACCCAACAAGATTGTACGTTTACCCACTCACCACATCGTCAGTCGACCCTTGGAAAAAGTCTATCAAATCGTGTACCAGAAGCGAGTGCGACTTCCCAATCATTTCACCTTACCGTATGGACACGTCGGTATTGGTCTGTATATAAAAAGGAACCCTAGGCAAGATCGATAGTTCATTGTGACTACCAAGACCAAGCGAACAAGATGAATACTTTCAGAGAAACGCAAAACAAGTTCAGACATGCACAATTCAAGTCTGGGGGCTCTGAAGTGGAAAGCGATTGTGAGCCTTGCGATGGGAACGATGCTGTACGCTGTGACCTTAACGATGCCGTAAAGCATCATGGGAACTTTGTTCTCACTACCCCTATCATGGAAAGTGATGCTGTGCGTGTCAGACCTGAGGGATGCGAAAGCGATACCACTCGTCCTCTTGGACACTTTACTGGGTTTCGTTTTAAAGGTGAATGTCTACCTTCACGTCTACCTCCCTACGGATGTCATCCAGCCCTGAGCAAACTCCTGTCCATGTCACCCAACCCTCATCGAAACGAACCTGTGAAAGACGAATATTCGTTCCCTGTGCGTTTGTCGGAATACTGCGACTTTGAAAATCGTCTTTAATCGTTCAAAGGAAAATGGCCTAAGTATCTGGGAGGCCCGACCCCCGAAGAATTAGCCAGAGCCGGATTTTACTACTTGGGTGAAGGGGATAAAGTCAAGTGCTTCAGTTGCTTTGTGTCACTTCACCACTGGGAACCGCAAGATTCGGCCTACCTAGAACATGCTCGTTGGTCACCGAATTGTCATTACTTACCCTTAGTGGGACCGAGACATTGAAGTAACTTACCATGTCGTTGAAGAAGAAACCGGATTGCCTATGAGTCAAATGTTGGACATCACCGAGACCAGTATATAAACTTCATTTCAAAAACGATATTGAATCATTACCTAAAGAACTGCAAGAGAAGATTTACAAGGAAGTTTGGCAGGGACTTGCCAGAGTGAAATCTCAATGGGTAACTGTAGAACTTTTGTGCCGAGAAATTCACAAGAGAAAGTGAAAAAAATCAACCAGTGTGTTAGATTTATTTGGGTCAAGTGTGCATTCGTCCTATTATATTACTCTAGACCGTTTACATCAAAAGAGTTCAGTGACATTCTTGGATGTTACCCTGAATGGCAGTGGTCAGAAATTGCTCACTATGTGGATTACTTTTGCTCTAGGAGAAGATTGTGAATTGTACGGACTGACCTATTCATGGATACTTTACAAGAGAACATTCGTGCTTTGCCTGTGGAGATGAGAGAACGCATTTACCGAGAACTGGTCAAAATACAAGTGAAACGTAAAGAACAGTTGCATCCGTTACGTCACCAGATATTTAACCATTGGTACCTGAATGGTATAAAAGAACTGATTCGTCAGAAATTGTTTCAGTCGTCAGACCTTGTTGAACACTTTGAGTTAGTGAATGAACGAAATGTTCATCATTTTGGTTACTTCGAGATTCACCTAGTGCATCGCATTGAGGAAGACAAGTTAAAGGATTACCAACATATTTTACATGGAATCTACTTAGCGGAAGAGGAAACTTCTAATCGAACTCTGAAGTTTAGGTTACAGTATGCAAGATTCAGATTCCCCACTGGAGAACGAAGATCTCTGGCTAGAAAGTACGTGTATTGCTTCCGAAACAAAGAGAGTACAAAAACAGGAATCCATGCCACGACTTTTATCACAAGTGATTGAACAGATTCCGTGGAAGGAACTCAATGACCATATTCAAACCGTGGATCATTACCATCAATTATTACAAGAACTGTATCCATTCAATTTGGGTCGACAAGTGGTGTGTGTCTTAGTGACTTGTTTTCTGGGATTTCGTTTACCAGCCGATTCTTTATGGGCTCTTTACGATAAGTACTTACCACCCCAATGGCCTTAAATGGTCACGAGAGACTCCTTTTGCTCAAAGCCTTGCGTTTTCATCTGGATACTTCTCGACCTCAACAGGAAAAAAAGATTCGTGAACTTTTAGCTACCGAAGACGTGTATGACGATGTGTGTGTAGCTTGTGACTTACACCCCCACTGGACAGATGTCCGTGCCTGGAAAAAAGGGGGTTTTGAGGCTTGGACACAAGAAGTGGCCCAGTATGCACGAGAGTTGTTCAAGGAAAAAAGTCACTTTTCAACCAGTGTTAGTGACAGTGCCAGAAGAACCCGTCACCCAGGACAGGACTGTGGACATGCCTGAAAGACCCTTTCGGGAGGACACTTGTGTGACCTTACCCAACATAGCACTGGTCAGAACCTTACCCAAAACATGTTGTACAGACACTTGTTTTTATTCCACGTTAATGGTTTTCATGTGCCTTTTATCGTTGTACTTAAGCCTTTGGCTTTTATGTATTTTTGTCTTTCGTATTCATGTTTAAAACATTCAATAAACGTGTCCTGAAAAAAGTATATAAACTCTTGTCTTGTTTGTTTTCGTGTCACAAGTGACATTTCTCACACTATGGCTACCTCTGCTGTCTCTGCTCCCTCTTCCTCCACTGTCAAAGTCATCGACGAACACTTAGATTGTGCCAGTTGGGAGGCTTTGTATCTTCGCCATCCCTTTAACATGCTCATTGCCGGACCTAGCGGTTCAGGCAAAACCGAATTCGTCAAACGTTTGATCGAACATATACATCATTTGATCGATCGTCCACCTCAACGCATCGTGTGGTGTTACAAAGAGTGGCAATCGGCGTACAGCCTCTTGCGAGAAAGTCAAGGCGATTCCATCGTGTTTGTGGAAAGCATTCCTAAAGAAGACGACGGCATCGTCTCTGATTCCCGTCAAACCCATTTGGTCTTTTTTGACGACATGTTAGGAGAAGACGAAGAAGAAATTAAACTGTGGTTCACACGCAAAGGGCATCACCGTAATGCCAGTTTCGTTTACATCACCCAAAATTTGTTTCAACAAAGTAAAGCCCATCACACCATCAGTCTCAATGCGCATTACGTGGTCTTGTTTAAAAGCCCTCGAGATAAATCGCAAGTGCAAGTCTTAGCCAAACAGTTAGGGACGCCTTGGCTGACTCAGGCGTACGACGATGCCACTCAAACTCCACACGCCTATTTACTCGTCGATTTGAAACCTACGACCCCCGAGGATTTGCGATTTCGTACCCACTTGTTTCACCACTGGTGCCAAGACGGAGGGCCTGTCCTGTACACGTCTCCATCCTCGACTTAATGTCACTCAACAAAAAAGTCTATAAAAACCTCAGACACTTTTTGTCTGTCTCGCACACAGTGTGAACATGACGTCCCTTCAGTCGCATCTTCCCGTCAAATTGATTCGTGCCTTATATGGCATCAGTCGAGAAAAAAAGCCACAAATACCGGCTCGCGTCTTAGAAGCTAGTCTCAAAGAAGTCTTACGATGGTTCACGGTCACGGCACGTCAATTACTACAAGGGATCATTCAGATTCCTCATCAAACCAAACGCTTTTTTGATCGAAACAAAGTCGCTTTGACCCAACTGGCCGATCCTCGCATCGACACTCAAACCAAAAAACAAATCATTTTGAAACCTGGAGGGAGCGGTACTCTTGGAGGGGTCATCATTCGCTCTCTCTTAAGATGGGATCCTAATGCCCCCAAACTTCTTCCCAAGAAAAAAGTCAAACGAAGCTCCAAGAAGAAAAAGAGCCACGGTGCCAACACCAGGTCCCCAAGGACACCCGTGTCTGCAAGAACTTCTCCAATGGCGGGACCCTCCTCTTATCAGACACCACCCCGGAAAAAGAAAAGAACCCCCCAGAAAAAGAAACAGAGAAAAAGTCCCCAGACAAAGAAAAGCCCTCAGAAGAAAACTAGTCGCAAGAGAGGCACTTCAACCAGGACGCAACCTTACACTCGCAAACCACGACCTTCAACGGCGGTAACCGCGCCTCCGGTAGCCTTACGTTCCTTCACTTCGCCGTTGATGTCACCAAGAACTGAAGAGTACTTGAAGACGTTGATTACACCAAGAACTTCTCCGTTGATAACCCCAAGAACTTCCCCAGTGGCAGGACCCTCAAATTTAGTGGCAGTCGCCGCTGCTCACAAAGTACCTTCTCCCAAAATCAAAGTCCATGAAAGATCGGGCATGTTACAAAGTTTACTGGATTTGTACAACCAAGAACTGGCTCGATTTAGTCCGTTGCGTACCCCTGCACGACGTGTCATGCCTGTCCTGAAGTTGATACGACGTAAAGACAATCAGTGGCGACGCGTTCCAGTATAAAAAAGGCATGTGACCAAGTAGGGGTATCAGTGGTTTTTTTTGGTGCTGAAGACTCAAAGATGTCACCCTCCAGAAAACATCCCTCTTCTAAACAACCCCAAGGAAAGAAAAGGAAAGGACTGCCTCCTCGTTTAGTCAAACATGGGGACATGTTATCTGTCCTGTCCAAAGCTTCTCCATCCCTACGAAAAAAAACTCATTCAATCAGCCTCCAGAGAGGTCATCGATACCGTGTGCGAATGTTGTTTGAACGTCTTGAAAGGCACAATCCCTTTGTCCAAACACCAGAAACACTGCTTAGGCAAATATCGTCACGTTCTTCGCCAAATGGTTCAAAAGAAAATTCCCATTCGTCAAAAGAAGAAGATGTTGGTCCAACGTGGAGGAATTTTACCCCTCTTGTTAGGCCCATTGCTGAAAGGAGTCCTGGGAACCATGTTGGGAGGACTGGTGGGAGCAAGATAAAAAGGCCCTCGGAAGTTCCAAGATCTCAGAATCGACCCCTGACATCCCATGAAAGGACGAAAACTAGCTTTAGTGCCTTACAAACGATGGATGGAATACCATCGTTGGCAAGAACAACGCACCCCGCATTTACCTCCCAATCCCAATTTGAGCGAGATGTCCCAGTTACAACACGAATTGCAGTCCTTGATGGATCGCCAAGATTTGTCCGAAACAGAAAAATCGCAAATGTACGGTCAACTCTTGCAACGACTGCAACTCTTTCACCAGAAAGCTTTAGACGAAACAGCTCTACCCACACTGAAAGATTTTAAGACCTTGATGAAAAGTCCAGCACCATCATCACTACCACCACCACCACTACTAGTGACCAAGACAGAAAAAGGAGAAGAAGAAGAAGGGTTTCAAACTCCTCCAGAAAAAGTACGCAAGTTAACAACACCACCTACCTCCAGAATTGGATGGATTAAAAAGATGATGACCACCCCTTCTTCATCACAAGAGAAAAAGAAGGTCAAGACAAAAGTGAAACAAGAACCGATATCCCCTGTTCAGACATCCACCTCCTCGACACCCATCGCAGGTCTCACACGCAAAGCATTGCAATCCAAGAAAATGCCCCAAGAAAAAAAGAGTAGCATCCTCCAAGAGTGGGTGTCTTATTAACAAACAAACACAAAAAATGGAAAAAGTGTTAGCCAGCATTTACTACGATCCCTCCCATCCTGCAGATTACGCAGGAGTTCAAAAATTGTATCGTGCTGCCAAAACTCGACGGATAAGTCTCCGTTTACCTCAAGTGCAACGATGGTTACAAGAACAAGCTACCTACACTTTACACAAACCCATTCGACGTACGTTTTCCAG
Organism: Sinohyriopsis cumingii; assembly: GCA_028554795.2. NCBI lineage: Eukaryota > Metazoa > Mollusca > Bivalvia > Unionida > Unionidae > Sinohyriopsis > Sinohyriopsis cumingii. Next base: position 156,599,068 of record CM068829.1, read on the forward strand.
AAGTCGCACCCGAGTGGAAGGCATCGATCATCAATGGCAAGCCGATTTAGCCGATGTCTCTCATTTGGCCAGCTACAATCGTGGATACAAATATTTGTTTTGTGTCATCGACGTCTTTTCTAAATTTGCCTGGGTCGTACCCTTGACTTCCAAATCGAGCAGCGAGTTAGTGCGAGCCCTGCAACGAGTGTTGAAACAAAGCGGTCGTCACCCTCTTCGATGGCAAACGGACAAAGGCACCGAATTTCTGAACCAAGCGTTCCAAAAAAGAATTAAAGAAACGTGACATTCATTTTCTTACCACCGAAAATCCCGAAACCAAAGCCAGCATCGTGGAACGTTTTCAAGGCACTTTGAAAGAACGCATGTGGAAATATTTTACGCATCACCACACTCTGAAGTACATCGACATTTTACCGCACCTGGTGCAAGCGTACAACCAATCTTATCATCGAAGCAGTGGACGTGCCCCGCAAGAGGTGACTCCCGACAACGACGTTCTGGTGTTTGAGCGCCTGTTTGGTGCGTCCCCGACGAGGGCTGTCCCCAGGAAAAGTGGAGTGTTGGACGTAGGAGATTGGGTACGCATTGGCAAAACCAAACGCACTTTCGACAAAGGTTACTTACCTAACTGGACGACCGAATTGTTTCGTGTCACTGGACGAGTGTATGGCCGTCATCCTGCCGTCTATAAATTGGAAGACATGAACGGAGAAGTGCTCAAAGGAACGTTTTATTTGCCCGAGTTACAACGTCTCACCAAAAATGAAAACGACGTGAACGACATCGAAAGCATTCTCGAAAGCAGAACCCGTAAAGTGGGCAAACGACGTGTCAAAGAAGTCAAAGTACGTTGGAAAGGATATCCACCCAGTTTTGATTCTTGGATCGACGCTTCGCAAGTCATCGACTATAAAAAGAAGTGACCATCATGCCCTTTCACACAGGCGCAGTAACGTCGACCACTCCTTCACCTAGTTCTTCTCTGCAAGATTTACAAAAACAACCTTTGTGGGTGTGGTGTGGAGAACGTGTGCCTAAAACGCAAATCGTCTTTTTCTGCCAAATCTTCGTGGTGTATTGTGTCATCGGTGCAGCCATTGCCAATTTGAGTTTGCAACAAGGAGACAAACAATTGTGGACCATTTTATTAAGCAGTTGCATCGGTTACCTGCTTCCCAATCCCTCCCTGAAATTCTCCTCGAACGGGAACAACGGGAACCTTGTGTCCAATGCCAGTGTCAGTCACCACTCGAACAACAACAACAACAACCCCATTTTGGGCGGAGACACGCCTCTGACGTCCAGTAACCCTCAGACAGCCACAGAACTCTGGAATTATGAACAAATAACAACCAATTTTACTTAACCTTACCCAGTGACAGTTCCAAGGAGGTGTTTCCCAACAACACGTTGTGCTGTTACACGGCCAAATTACCTCAGGCCATCCCCTTAGATCACGAAGCCCATTGGGAAGTGGCTTTAGTAGAAATCATTCACCCGACCCGAGTCCTCAATGTCCTTCCCAATCAAAATTTTTTTGATGTGGAAGTTCACACGAGCAAATGCAACTGTACTTGGATACCCATGGCAAATATAACATAAAACCCCCTGGCACACAAAATCAAAAGTACACCACCTATCACTTGTTCGTTCCCCCAGGCTATTATTTCAGTGGTCAACATTTGGTGAGCACCATAGCCTCCAGGCTTAATGTCGTGTTTCTGAAAGCTTTGGAGCATGTCAAAAAAAAAGTATCACCATGGAATACCACAAAGCAGCTCGTCGCTTCTTGATGAAATTTGACGGGAGTAAAATCGTGTCCATTTTATTTTGTCCTCAATTGTTTGACATGTTGGGAGAATGGCCATGATCAAGAAAAACGAGTTACCAATCATTTACGACAACGAGTCTTTTAGCAAGTTATTTCGTGCCCCAGTAGAAATGAACCAAGGACTGAATTTGATGTTTGTGTACTCCGATGTGGTGGAGTACAACGTGGTGGGACACACCTCTGTGCCGTTACTGCGTGTCATTCCTTTCAAAGTGGATTCTGCCACGAACGCTGACGTGAAAGGTGGAAACACTTACCACGTTCACCGCGAATTTGTACATCCTCACTATTTGCCTGTCAGTAAGTCTTATTTGGACACGGTCAACATTGTATAAAAGGAGATATGGGACAAAATATTCCATTCACCAAAGGAAAAGTCACGGTGAAACTCTATTTTCGAAAACGGTTCTCTCACGAGTTGTAAGTCATGTATCCAGTGTACCGAGGGGTTGCTCGACAGCGAGGACACGGTTTAGGAGATATGTTAAAATCGACCTTTCTTTCGGTGGCCCCGGTGTTGAAACCGATGGTGACACGAGGAGTGCATGCCTTGAAAGATGCGGCATTGACGCAGGGCAAAGAATTTCTCCAAAATGTCATCATCGACAAACAATACCCTAAAGAAGCCTTTATGAGGGCAGGCAAAAATGTCTTGCTGCAAACGGGCAAAGACCCTTTGGGCCGACGAGAAACACCTATAAATGCCCTGCATGCTACCGAGTCAGGCATTCAGCAAGGACAAGGCAGAAAGAGACGACGAAGAAAACACCCTTTCACCAGACTCCACACTTCTAAAGCTAGAAAGACAAAGAAAAGAAGAAACGTTCGAGACTTAGACGTTTTCGATTATTAAAGTATTGAGACACAGAAACAATGATGCACCGAGACATGTGGTTACAAGAAAAGTATTTGCTGAACGAGGTGGATATCCGCTTGAGACTGAATCTCAGCAGTGCCGCTTTCCATTTGATGGCTGCTGATGGTTCCACTTACAAAACCATCATCCAAGAAGCTAGACTCTATGTGAGTCGTGTGGAAGTGTTACCTAAAGTGGGAAACGACATCAGTCAGACGTTGAGCAGAACGACTGCCAAGTATCCGATACGAAGAGTGGAAGTGAAAACGTTCACCATTCCTGCTGAACAGCGATCCATGATCGAAGATCATCAGTTCCAAGGACAGTTACCCAAACGTTTAATCATTGGTATCGTCAAGAATTCAGCCTTCAACGGAGCCTACCATGAAAATCCTTTTCAGTTTCATCATTACAATGTGTCCAAGATTGAAGTCAATCGCGATGGCAAGACCTTGTGTACCCGACCGTTTGAGCCTAAGTTTGGTGACAGGAATTATTTGAGATCGTACTTGTCCCTGTACGAAGCCACCGGACAGTTAGGAACCAACACCAGTCACGGTATTACGTACGACGATTATGTAGGAGGCTACGCTTTGTGGGCTTTTGATTTCACTCCAGACCAAGGCAGTAACGAGGGACATTTCCACCCTATAAAATCCGGCCAGATTCGTGTGGAACTTCAGTTTACTAATCCGCTACCTGACACAGTGAACGTCCTCCTGTATGCAGAATTTGATAATACGATAGAAATCAACAGTTTAAGAGAAGTCATTCTAGATTATTAAAAGCCATGGAAAACTGTTATCCATCTTTACAAAGTGGAGAAACTTTGGACATGGAATGTGAGGAGACTGTGGAAGAAGAATAAGAATCCCAAGACAAAGACGAAGAAGTTATCACGATGAAGTCAAGATGGCCAGAACAAGAAGCCCATTTAGTCTCCTGTTTTACCAAACACTTGGTCGAAAAAATGACGGAATTGGTCAAGAAAGATTGCAATGGATGTCAAAACGATCATCCCAGTCAAATTCAACACGATAAATGCCTGATGCTGAGTCAAGAAGAAAAATTGGACGAGTATCTGGACGAAGCTTGGAGTCTCATCTCGGACGAAATCGTGTTGCACCAGTGGTATAAAGACTTGCGTGAACATTCTTGTCCACCATTAGCCACTCAAGAGATCCATCGTATCGAAGCTGTCCTGAATCAGAGTGGGGAGACGAAGCGAAGAAACGGTTACTTGTCAGACATTTTCAAGCAAAAAGTCAGGATCGAATTGATCATTTATTATTACCTGTGAAGAAGAAGAAGGAAAAACAACACAAACCATGGATACCTGGGAACTTTATTACCTTTTGAACCACAGTTCGTACACGGCTTCTTGGAATCCTGTCGTCTGTGCTAAAGATGAACTCCCTCATCGTCTTGGCCTCGAAACAACAGAGGTCCGCGCACTTCTTGAGGGTGCACTTTCAAGGTGTAGCGTGGAGCTAGGGCATCTTCCAATTTTTGCATCTCAGGAATGCCACAGGGTGTGTCTTTGGACAGTCCGGCTTGTTGTAACAGGAGTTCTGCTTCGTTTCGTTGTTTGGCTCGGTCCGATTGTCGAATGTTGTCCCAGGCTCTTTTCCATTCTGTCGTGTCGTTCTTGTTGGCATAGGTTCGTCCCAACACGATGGCTCGGGCTAAACACATCTGGTCTTGATAATTGTGAATTTGGACGAGACTCTTTTTGGTGCTGCGAAGGTCGTTCACCAGTAACACCTTATTGCGTTGTCCGGTCCCTTGAGGAGGAGAGGCGTGGATCATGTCCAGTGTGGCTTTTCCATCGGTGATGTCAAACTGGTCATTAGATTGTTGCACGTGTTGAATCTTGTCCATGACTTTGGAAGCGGTTAGTTCTGCGGGTCTGCTAAACTCGATCCAAACAGGGGATTTCAAACCGTCGTGTTGTATGGAGAGTCTCAAGCGATCGTCTTCTTTGGGTTGACATTGTCGCTTGAGTGTGGTGAGCGAAGAATCCCACACCCCGCTGATGAACCCTTCTGCTTTCTCTAACGGTACGTCGGACTTGAAATTTTTAAACTTCACCGTGTATTTGTAAGCCGTGGTTCTAAATTTTCTAGAGGGACGCTTTTCCCTTACTCGAATGTCATAGTACTTTTCAGGGTTGACTAAGGATGGTGAACTTTGTTTAGAGGGTTTGGATTCTGGTTCACTCATGTCCTCTACAAAATCACTGGCATGAATTTGTGCCAAGACTTCAGCTCTGGTACGAGGCGACAGATCACGTTTCTGCCTCTTACTTTCTTCTTCTTTCTTCTCAAATGAATTGGATCGTTTCATCTTGAGTGAAAAACGTCAAATGACGTCAAAGTTAAACACCATAGACTACTTTATAGTCATGGCAGACCAGCGTATATAAAACGGTGTGTGTCTTGTCCTTTCACTATTCATTTCACTCTCAAACCGAGCACAACAATGGAAGAGACTAGCCAAATCGAACGTTTCATCAGAGCTTTGCGAGGGGTCATTAGAAAATTCTCTTCAGACCAGCCGACGGACTACTCTCCTTCCTTGCGAGATAAAAGTCAAGATACTTGCTATATCTGTCAGAAGAAAGGGCATTGGTCTTCAGAGTGTCCAGACCGTCATAAAAGAAAAAAAGGGGTTAGAAAAGACAAAAGTCAAGATACCTGTTATTATTGTCAAGAAAAAGGACATTGGTCTCCAGATTGCCCAAAAAAGAAACAAAAGGAGTCAGAAGAAGAGAGGAATTCTTCAGAGGAAGAAGAGGAGGAAGATAGCAGACAGGTGAAGAAAAAGAAACAGGAGAAGAAAAGAAGAAGGGAAGAAAGTGAGGAGGAAGAGGAGGAGGAAAAGACTGTGACGGTGAAGAAATTCAAAAAACAGAGAGTAAACAAAGAAACAGAAGAAGTGAATGTACTTTTTAAAGTGCTCTGTTGTGAATTGTGAATTGAATTGTAACTATTGATAAAAGAATACATTAATTATATAAGGTAAGTGTCTTTGAGTTTTGATTTTAAATAAGAAGCTAGACTCACGCACTCATATACACGTACTATAGGGGTAAAATGTTGTTGTTTTTTTTTTGTTTTTTTTTTTTTTTTTGTTTTTTGGGGTTTTTTTAATTATTGGCAATTGAAAGTTTATCTCTTTTCGAGGAATGTGGGTGGTCCTGAAAAGGGCCTTTGGTTATTGGTGTAGGGGTGAGTTTAAGCAATCAACTTTAACTGCCTTAAGCCTTTGCCACGGCCAGGGCCTACTTCTGGACTGCGTACTGTTGATGATGATAATTGAGTTGAAATCACTAAGGGTGGTACGGTAGGCTTAGTCACAGGGTTAACGTGTTTAGCTCGGGAAGGTCGTATTCTCTTTGGTCATAATAAAGAAGTCTGATACATTTGTTTCAGACTTCTTAACTCCGCTAAAATGTCCAACAGTACCGTGACCGTTTGATTTTCACCCTCTTGTTTCTTTGCTGCTACTTCTTGTTGTTGTTGTTGTTTTTTTTTTCTTACCTCTTCTTCTTGCTGCTGTTGCTGTAGGAGAAAAGCTTGTTCCGCTTCCTTTTGTCATTGTATAAATTTCTCCAGTTCTTCTTTCTGTCTCTGTCTAAAATTCTCCACTTGCGGTAATGAAGAAGGAGACGAAGGTTCCGGAACAAATTCTTGCGAGGTAAGAAAATCCACAAAATCCCAATGTACCTCTTCTGAAAGTAAGTCCATGTTCCCTTGGGCAGTCTCCCCTGCTGGTGCACTCCAATGGATCGTTTTCTGAGTTTCCGTCATGTTGAATCACTGTCACATAGATTGACTGCACACAGGCGCTAGCGAATCTATATAGACCACGTGACGTCACAGACTGCTCTCTTCGGATTGGATGCGGGCTGACTGAATTTTGTAACGCGTGTTTGGATTGGTCAACAAACTCAATCCGTTTCAATCCTACCTCTACCTATAAATAAGTGCAGTTCACTGAATTGATTCACCTGTTCTCGGCGCCTCAAGATGTGGACCGATGTGCAATCTTCTACGATTGTGTCTTCAATGATGTTCCGGACTGACATACCCATGCATGTCCGATCCAAGTGGACAGTTGTCCACAGGACAGACACCAGTCTGTGGATACGTAGGATCTACGTAGAAAGACAAGGATGCCTCAAAAGAGCCCTGATTTACGGTCCTACAGTGAGACGCAGCCTAAGGACAAGAAGAAGACCAATGCGGTGCCCTTTATGTTAATGGATACATTAACATAAGCCCAAAGGCCCTTTTCAGGGCCACTCATATGTCTCGAAAAGAGATTGACTTTCAATTGCCTACCCTTTTTTATTTTTATTTTTATTTTTTAAAAAAATAGAAACCCCTCCCTGTTTCAATTTTACATAGACCCTATACAGACCCAGGGTTTTTTTGTCCATGTTAAATTTACATAGACCCTATACAGGTCCAGGGGTGTTAATGTTAAATTTACATAGACCCTATACCGGCCCGGGGGGGGGGGGTCTGTAATGCTAATTCCCATAGACCCTATGGTGGCCCCATTCACTACTAGTCTGGATATTAGATTATTGGGTTTTGAAGAGCTTAAATTGGTTTGTGTGGATAGTAGATTTGGGGTTTGTTAATTGCAGCTTCACGTATGTGGATAGTAGATAATATGAAATGAGAAAAGTAGATGTTTTCCTTCACGTCCGCGCGTTTTAAGTGATGATCTAGGTAATATAACTTTTTGGCTTTAGGGGATGTTTTCCATCACGTCCGCGCTTTAACTATAAGAACCCACAGTATTCGTCGTTCACACCATTCTACAAAGAATAAAAAGAAGATGGCTTCGAACCACCTTGATAAAATGAAAAAAATTGCAAGACGTCCTAGACAATTTGGGTATGATGGAGTAAATGTTGGTTAACCTAAACGAGGATCACTATTCTTACAGTCCCCATCGAGTGAAGATGGAGATCAACAATTTAAGAAAAGTAAAGGACATCATCAGTGATCTGTTAAAAGAAATAAAGGAGGAGAAGGAGGATGAAGATGGAAGGATAAGGATGAGAGCATGGAACGAAAAAATTGAAAAAGAAGAAGAAAATGAGAAGAGGAAGAAAGAAGAGGAGGAGAAGCAGAAAGAAGAGAAAAAGAAGAAAAAGGAGGAAGAAAAGAAAGAAAAGAAGAGAAAAAAATGTAGGACAGAAAATAAGAAGCTGGTGGAGAAATAGAAGAAATTAGAAGAAGAAGAAAACCAAAGGCCCTTTTCAGGGCCACCCACATCTCTCGAAAAGAGATAGACTTTCAATTGCCTACCCCCCTTTTTTTTATTTTTTTTATTTTTAAAAAAAAATAAAAAAATAGAGACCCATCAGGTCGGGACCGTATTAAAATAGGGTCCCGACCCTGTTCCATTTACCCTAGTCCCTAGACAGACCCAAACTCTATTCCCATGTTAAATTCCCCTTGTCCCTGGAATTTCTATTTTTTTTTCTCCCATGTTCAATTCCCCTTGTCCCTAAAGTAATTTTTTTTCTCCCATGTTAAATTCCCCTTGTCCCTAAACAAGCCCAAAATCTATTCCCATGCTAAATCCCATTGTCCCTATAGTGGCCCAGCAATTTTCCCATGTTAAATTTGCATAGTCCCTAAAGTGGCCCAGGGGTGTTTTTAATGGTAAGTCCCATTGTCCCTAAAGTGGCCCACCTTACCTCTTCCGGAGGATGGCATCGAAAAGCAGAAATAGAAGAAGCAAGATTTACTACCCTATTGCCTGAATGTAGTTTTCATTTTGGCTCGAAAACCGTTTTTGATGCTATCTTTGTTTTAATATCCTAATCTGATCCGTTTTGTTACCACCATCAACATTTTTATTCTCCAATTTTTATTATGCGTGATACAAACTAAACATAAGTCATCTTGACTTTACTGATGGTTTTGATTAGTTTATTGTATATACACTCTGTACACTTAATTCCAACTTTATTAATGAATTAACTTTGAAATTTTTTCACTAAGTTTATTTGGCTAATTGCACAGATGAATTTCGCATTATTGGTATTTGTATTGTCCATTAAATAGCTGGACTAGATTTGGTTAAGTACGGGCTGACTTTTCAGGACTCTGCGTTTGCGTCTGCTGCCGGGTAACTCCTCTCCCTTGCCTCTCCCGGACTTCATGTACCACGACGGAGATGTGGAACCATTTCCACCCGTCTAAACCTAGGTGTCCCGATGTGACGTCATAGTTGCGACCAATCTCAACGGGCGTCACATACTGCTTTGGTAGACACCTGGCTAAGTAGACAGACCGACAAATACTTAATTTTACACGAGTGTGTGTTGGGTCCATTCCCACTTAAGAAAGCCCTACATTCCGGTCGTTATGGACTATACAGTCCCACGATCTGAGGCTAAATGAACAACAATCATTGCGTGTATGAACGCCTGGGGCATGTGGCTCAAATTATCAGCCTACGGTACAGGCATTAAACCGATGTACATGCCCGAAAGGGCACACACGTCGTTAATCTACAGAAACAAACAGACAAACACAGGCATCTGTCTTTGAAACTGCTTGCCAGCAACAGCCATTACAGCGCCTTCCATTGTCACCTTTCCGCTCCACATCGGCATTGCAGGTCCATGCCTTAGCATGTACATTTTGTATTATTTTATCATGTTTTTCACTTGTACAAAGAGCCTTCCTTCACACATGTAAATATTTCACCAGTTCGACTATGCCTGCATATGGGCCAAGCACTTAAGTGGAAGATGAAAATGAAGATTTTTGAACAACAATTAATATTTAATTTAAGACGAGTAAACGCTCCTATACCACGCTGACTGGCACTTTAAGCTATGTAATCATGTATGCAGGCTCTAATCAAATTTAATATGCAATGGTGGTTTTTTCTTTCATCTCTTCTTCTGCTTACTAATAATAATAAATTATTAATAATAAAAACTCAGTGAAAGTTATGGAGTGATTTGTTATTAAGAAACTTGACGTCCTTGTGATGATCCTGTCGTAGAACACCCTTAACTTGACAGCTTAATTTAAAGTTTGTTAGGTTTCCGGCTGTATTCTGGGAGTTATCTCTCTTTAATTACCCCATCCCCATGACTATTTCCGGTTTGCTTTTAGCCGCTGAAGATACTTTGCTAAATGAGCCTAAAAATAACAATCGTACTTAAATTTTAATTGCAGGTGTCGATCTTGATGTGGGTTTAAAATTTAGATGATGCCCCGCGTATTCGGCTCCACGACAACCCTTCTCGCCCCGGATTTTGTGGAAATTTTTCCACAGGACCGTCTGCAGTACGAGTTGTTCGCTCTCAGTGTAGAAACTGGAGTCAAATTTAACCGAACAAAGCAGACATTTACAATAACAGGACCGTGGGAGAGTATGCAGCATGCATACATTTTCTTAGAGGATTTAATGAAGAAAGTTGTTCAGAATGTCTATGATTCAGACAAATCTTCAAATATGGAAAAAGGTGCTAAAATATAAATCATTTACTCCACTTTTTAGCTTTTTTCCTTATGTGTCGTGTAAAAGAAGGATGGTGCTAGCCTCCTCTGACAGTTCTAGCCTATTATTGTATGAATGCGGCTTTCTTTCTGATCTTTCCCTTGTTTTGATTTCCAGTAAGTTAAGCTAACAGCCTTGTCGAAAATGCAGTACATCAACCCGATGTGTAGGGGAGGGTCAACATATTACGGCCGTAATACATTGATGCTATGTAGCTCTGTTCCAACCACGCCGCCAGAGGAATTTTTATTTTTGTTAAATGGCACTTGAATACATTGGTTGATATACAAAGGAAATAGGAACTAGGTGACTTTTCCTAACACAGAACCAGCTCGATGTGACTCACAATTGCTCTAACAATTATAACAATTAAGCTACCATGCCTTCACATCACCAGGGAATTTTTCCAGATCATCTTGCAGAGGTTGCAGGCGATATTCACATTTTTGCACAGCTTGTAACCTAATTTCTTCAGCCATACTATTCTTAATCTAATGCTTTTTCCTTTACTGAATAAATTTAGGCACAAGCAAACAGTTGAGATTTTTAAAATCTGTTGAATGCCATTTCAGTTTAGGTTGAAGGGCTGGTAGCTGAGAAGTGCCATATATTGTTGAATTTAGGATTTTCTTTAATAAAGTGAATATGTCTAATTGCATCTTGCTGAATATTATGACATTCATTTTGTTTAAGAAAATATACCTCAGTTTCAACCAATTTAGGCATTGCTTGGCTACCATCGCTTCAAACAATTAAATAGTTTCAATATGGGCTGTGATCTGATGTGAAATATTATTTACAGTTTTGCCTATAGTTCCCTGTGCAACATGGATCAGAGCTGCATGGCATTGAATATCAAGGCAATAAGACATTGGTCCACCATCATACATATCTAAGTCTTGCATTGTAGAACTAGGTTAGGCCATGCTAAATTTAACTACTGTTCAACAAATGTGCATTTCTAGGAGCAATATTGATATCCTGGGTAAAATAGATATGTCTCACAAACAGAGTACATTTTCGAATTCAAATCACTTATCAAAAAAAAGTAAACAAGTTAATATGACCAATGATAGAATACACAAAATGTTGAAAAATGAATCCATACTAGGAAAATGTAGATTTCATTGTGAGAGATTATGTTTTTAAATCTATTCAGAAAATAAAAAAGAAATAATGAACATTGAAAAGTGCTTGTATTTATCATCCGATCCTCTAAATGATCAATGAAAAGAAGACATTAAATTGTGAGAAGACAAAAACTGAATGAATGCAGAAAATAAACCTCAAACCTTAAACTTTGCTAATTAGCAAAGGGTTAAACACTTCACTGAGAGATTAGTACTATGGCAGTTATTTTGGAAAATATACAAATTGTGGCTCTAATACATGTATGGCTGCATTTTCTGCACATGTATCAAATAGAAGCCATATACACAAATATATGTTTTTCATTGATTATCCCACCTGTAAAGTTTGAAAAAAATACTCATTTGACTTCAGGACAGCTCATATAAAGTGAGCTATGCAGCATCACTAGGGCATGTGATCGCACGTCTTCAGCAAGATACAAGAAATGTTATTTAACACCAGTGGTCTGAGTAAAATCTATAAACCACTAGCTCTGTACAAGCCGTTTCTAACCCAAGATTGATATTTGGGAGCTACAATAACATTGTAATCCATTAGCAGGTGAAGTGGGAGACCAAGTCACCTAAAAAAAAGGAAAACTTCTTTTTTCTCTTAGGCAAGTGAAAACAACTTCAACCTATGCTTTTTTAGATGCACGTCAGATGTCTATATGTTCTGAGATGCTCCCTAGCTTAGCCATTTATATCTGGTGTTGTACCTCAGGGCGAAAAGTAGGCATCGAACTATCAAATAGCTGGTGTTAATTTCAATTGTGCCAACAAACAAACTCTTGCCCATTCACAGGCATGTGTCTTGATAACTGATTGACCATTAACCCTTCCTAAGTTATAGCAGATATGTGTGGTGAATGTCTTGGGTTATAGCAACTATCACTGGCAGATTTCAGCAAGTTATCATTTGATGATAAAAACATACAAATTTGTGTTTTAAGAACAGAATCAGTGACCTGAAGATTTTAACTGCCACATGTGTATTATTTTGTTCATAAAATCAGATTGAAACCGTGAGTGAAATTTTCAGCAGGAAATAATGGTGGACATTGCTGTGTCTGGGAAGTATTGGTTAGATTGTCTCTTTTCATAAATATTTGGGCAAATAGGAAATTATTCAGCTCATAGAAAGCAGAGTCTAAATATTAAGTTGTTCAATATTTAGCATAAAAATGCAATTATGTAGGTCTAAATGTATGGGACAATGCTTTGTTGTGTAATTTGAGAAGTGCTGTAAGGTCAGTCATTTTTGTGAATATACAGGGGAAAAAAGCAGCGAATCAGATACTGTTTAACCAATGCCTGATGTTACTACACTTACATAGACAAATAATAATATTATCAATTGCAACCATATCAATGAACTGTTGTAACAAAGCTAGAATGTGAATGGTTACATTAAGAAAGCCCATCTTTATAAAATAGATCCACTCCAATATTAGCTGTTTTGATTCAGTCAGAAAGTTTGTTCATCCCCATTTATTTTGCTCTCATGTACATGTTGCAGGGTTTGTTTCAATCAAGTTTATACTTTTTTTCAACTGCCTTTTTACAGTGAACTTTCATAAAGTAAAACAAACTTGTTTAAGGGTAATTAATCTACTTACTCCTATCAGTTAAAATTCATTACAATGTAGAGCTTCTACAGTGCTCTTAAGTCATATGGCCAGAATACAATGCATATGAATATGATAATTTTTATATGCATACAAATTGTGTTTATAACATACATGTACATCCAATTCAAAAAGTTTCTACTTGAAGAAAAAAAATATTTCTTAAAACTAGTGTTGAATACAGATATGCATACTGAGAAATAGAGGGCATAATTCAAATAAGAGACTGAAAACAAACATACACGTACTGTATATATGTTACAGCTACATTAAAAATCCAAATCACTTACACATTTCATGAGTAGCCTCCCTTTGTATGTAATGCCATCTAATCAGTAGCATATAATAGTGGGTGGATTGTACATTGTCCGAAAATGGTGGAGTCAATTGAGTTCAAAAGGATACTTTTAAGTTTAACATCGAAAGTAGGACTACATACAAGAAGGAAGTTATTATAGGTGTATTTGAGTGAAAGGTATTTGTACAAACATGGACCAGCAGTGGAAAATTGCTGTCAGTCCATGCAAGTTGTGTGCTCCCCTGGTCTCGATCATGTTGGAACAATGTTCAAATTTTAACAGCTTAATTTTGATTGGATGCGGTGGCTTGCTGCTGCATCCAATGAAATTCACAGACAAGCACAGAAATATCTGCTCATTATGCCAATGTATAGATAGGGTTATCATAACGAAACCTTGGCTAGTGAAGATGTTCATGCCCATTCTCATAGCTTGGAAGTCTGCATTCCTCCAACAGACAACTTTGGAGGAGATCTTTCTCAGAGTCTGTCAGATTCCAGATATGAGGAATATTCTGTCAGACATCTTGTTCAGACATGTTTGAGCAGTCTTCACTGATTGGTCTATTGGGGAAACCAGTAACTGACTTGTTTGCAACAAGGCTAAACAACAAGCTTTATTTTTATATCTCTCCAGTGTATGACTTGCAGGTATGGGCATTGGACACATTCAGTATTGGGTGGAATTGACTGTACACCTATGCCATCCCATCTTTAAGACTATTCTCTTAGGTTCTTCATCAGGACTTCAAAGTCATGGCTCACCCTGATAGCTTCCCAGTGACCCTAGAAATTGTGGTTCAATGATCTCCATGACCCCAGGTAATTGTCACTGAGGTGGGATCTGCTGTCTCAGCACAGAGGGTCCATGTTGCACAACACTCCTAAAATTATACACCTTCATGCCTGGTTCTTATCAAATGATCTGTCTGCCAGGACCAGGTTTTGAGTCCAGTTGCCAAATACATTACTCAGGCCAGAGGGCAATCAGCTTCAGAGGTGTTTATTACCAGTTGAGAATTTTGTGTAATAAGTGAATAGGAAATACATTAATCCTATCTGTTCCTATTAACTGAAGTTGTAATGGTATTTTCTCTTTGAGGTAAAGATCAATATCCACTGTTGAGGGCTATAGTGCAGCTCTCTCCAGTGCTCTTAAGCTCACTGTAGGTAAGGTATCCGATAGGTGTCATGCTATTTTTTATTCAAGACCACCTGTTATTTAACAATCTCCTTGGATGGGGAATGAACAACATAACAAGATGTAGCATTGCTATTTGGCAGGTAAGTATTACATAATTAAAATTAGTTGAACACACACACCCAAAGACTATATATTATGGATTTATTAGCTTGCCAAGTGAGTACAGAAATGATTTCCTGAGAGCCATCTATTGTCTCCAGGTTTGTAAAGGAAAGCATTTGCTACTTGATATCAACTATCTGTGCATGCCATTTTCATGGCTATGAATTTGGATTGCATGCAGATCTCTCAGTAACCAAGTTACTTGGTTCATAAATATATGCAAATCAAGATGTTCTAACACTGCTTGAATTAGCGTTTCAAAACATTGTAAGTTGTGCTGGGCATTAATAACTGGTATGTTTACAAACCTTCCTAAGGCAGAGCATATCTCATTACAATGTTTGTTCCTTATTTCATTTCAACACGAGTTCACCACCATCTGCCATTACCAAACTTTCAATATAGTTTGGGACAAGAAAGAAATCGATTGCTTTCAGGTCAAAATGGTCAAACACCATGGTCAGAGAGGAAAACAGATGAACAGCTATTTCTACTCAACTTTTATTCCAGGTAATTTGAGCAACCTTTGCGCTTGCCTTTGAGAAAAAGACACTTATTGATTTTGTGATCAAAAGGTCAGTGATCAAGGTCATAATGACTACAAGAAAAATGGTTTCCAAATGATATTACATTGGAAAAACTAAAGACATCTATTCATTTTAAGGGGTAAAGGTTAATGATCTCAATTATTTCCACAAAACTACTCAAGTGCTGTATAACAAGCCTTGACTGAACTTTGAAGATCTGAGACAAGGAAGACACATGTTGATTCTGATGTTCGAAGATTGAATATAAAGGACATAAAGGTTCACAGAGATGAAAAATGGTTTCCACACACAAAGTAAAGTTCTATGCCACAAACCATCACCAAACTCAGTGGATGGCTTATATTTGAGACAGGAAAGGCACCACATCGACGGTCAAAGTTATTACAACTGAAAGAATACATATGCAAAATAACGAGTTAAATCATGAAACCTTAAATGGCACACCATCGTAAAGCCATTACTCCTGTAAGTCTCACTGCCTATATGCCTTCTCGTGTCAACAGCAAATGAAATAGACATTTCAGGTCAAACTGCAGACAACAAAGACCCAGATCTACCATAGCATAATTCAACTGCAGATTAGGGTCTATGTTATTTATTCTTCTGATTACTCCTAACAAACAGCACAGACCAAGATCTGCCAGCACATCATGCAACAGCAGATCAGGGTCAGTAAAGTTTGCTGTTGAATTAGATGTAAAAGTGAGTAAATATAGATTCAGTCATAATTAAAGTTCCTCTCTGGACGTTTCCAGATTTGATTAATCTCCAGACTTTACTTATCCACTAGCAGCTGTCAGTTATGTATTCTAAACTCCAGCTGTCAGTTATTTATGTATTCTAAACTCCAGCTGTCAGTTATGTATTCTAAACTCCAGCTGTCAGTTATTTATGTATTCTAAACTCCAGCTGTCAGTTATGTATTCTAAACTCTTGCTGTCAGTTATTTATGTATTCTAAACCCCAGCTGTCAGTTATGTATTCTCAACTCCAGCTGTCATTTAGTTATCTATTCTAAACTCCAGTGGGCTAATAGCCCATTTTGTCCTAGGCAGCATGTGATCTTTTGTGTAATGTCACCACTTGTGATGAGGTTGTCTGATAAAAGAATGTCCACATCCCCCATGATAGGATGTCTGGACAGTTTGCAGCTTGTAGCATGTATAAATCTTTATTATTTGTAATTGCAGATTGCTTGACATCTTTACTGATGACCAAAATTATGTTTCTGATAAAGTTGATTCAGTTTTGACAAGAAAAAGTGGATTTTGTGGAAAATGCTATAGGCAACGTATTGCACTTCTGATAATACATCAGTTAAAGAGAGCTCAGTGGGTATTGCATGTCATGGTTTGGATTTTCTTTTTTTAAAGACTCCACTCATAAAGCCTTAATTGAATTGGTCAACTTGAAGCACTAATAATAGTCTAGATTAGCTCCACCACCCAAGTTTAATTAAATTAAGAATTTTCTGATCCCCAACTCTACCCCACTCCATACCTTTAATTTTTAACAGCCCTTATTCACAGTAAGGGATGGTCCAAAGTGAAAAATGTTCATATAAATATGGATTATTAAACACAGTCTTGTACACAGAATCATCATTACTCACTAGTTCTACACATGATTACTTTATTCTGTTCATTCTGAGTCAGCCAATAGAAGAAGAAAAAAATTGAATGCCATGGAAGGAACCAGTTTCATGTTTATCTAATTTCTGTTTCGTTTTTGTTTTTTAGAAAAGCTTCCTAAGAAGCCCCTTCCTGTGCAACAGAGTTTACAAGAATTTCCAAAAGTCAAAGATGCCAGAAAGCCAGTTCAAACCAAAGCTGCCAACCGTCCAGGGTGCTATGTTCCAAGCCCAGTTGTGTTCTATAACAGCAGCAAAGACTTTTTGATCTCTGATAAGAATTTTGAGGAAGTTGATGCTGTTGCAGACATCAAGCCCACAGTTGAAGATCTATTTCAATCGGGTACTGAGGCCGGTATGACAGAAAATGAAAAGAAAGACAAGACTAGTGATCCTGTTTTACTACATGATATGTACGAAAAAGAGAAAGAAATAGTGAAGCAGGTAGTGGCATCTTTAGCAGAAGAGGAGGATGTGGAGGAGCAGGAAAACACAGATCAGGAGGAAGATTTGGAAGAGGAAGAAGAGGGGGAGGATGAATCTGCATACAAGGAAACTGAGGAGGAGGAGGAGGATACAACAAACAGAAAAAAAGGCTCAGATCCAAAAAACCTCTCTCAAGATGATAACAGTAGGAAGGATAAGGTTATGGACAACGATGAAGAAAAAGGTAAAAATAAAACCAATAGAACACAGTCAAAGGTGACCTCAGATGCAGGCACAGATTTATCCACAAATGATGTCATGGATGAGGAAACTGAAAGACCACAAACAAGAAGATCAACTAGAAGATCTTACTATAGGAATCAAGTTGTTGAAAAGAACACATTTACAGAAAATGAAAAAAGACCAAAAAGAAAGTCAAATAGACCAGTAAGGTTGATAAAAGAATTTGACAAAAGTTTGGATAAAAAATCAAATACAGAGAATACCTCCTCTGAGTCAGTGATAATAAAAGAGGAGGAGCTGGATTCAGATAGTGAGCATAAACCATCTATCAAGAAAAAACGGGGAAGGAAAAAGAGAACAGGAGGTGAGAATAAAACATATCCCTGTTCTAAATGTGATTATATAGGAAAGAAGGCAAAACACTTGAATGAGCACAGGAGGCGTCAGCATGCTGTCTCTAAGCAGTGTAAGATCTGTGGAAAGACATTTGGGTTCAATAAGGATTTGAATCGGCATTTACGAACCGTCCACTCTGATCCCGAGTTCTTCTGCAATACATGTAACCGGTTTTATAAATGCAAGAGGGTGTATGAGAGACACCTTGAGACTCATAATGAAGGTTATATTAGGCCAAGTTTTAAATGTCAAACATGTGACAAAAGCTTCAGTACAAAATATGTCCTGAATGCCCATGTCAAGGCAGAGCACTTAGGTTTAAAAAAAACTTATCTGTGTCCAACATGTGGAAAAAGTTTCACGCAGAAGAACTCGTATCTTCAGCATGCTAATGTCCATGCTGGTATTAGACCGTTTGTCTGCGATGTGTGTGGAAAAGATTTCACATATGAAAAGTCGCTAAGGGAGCACAGATTTATGCATGATGAGGTCCGTAGGTTTCAGTGTGAGATTTGTTCAAAAACTTTCAAGCAGACGACAAGCTTGAGGATTCATATGAAGGTGCATCAGGAATCAAAAGATCACATTTGTAGTAGTTGTGGAAAAGGTTTCACTCAGAAACAAGCACTTGTTCGTCATGAAAGGATCCACAATGGAGAAAAACCCTTTTCTTGTGCAAAATGTCAGAAAACGTTTAGTGACACATCCATTATCCGACGTCACATAATTCTCATTCACAAGAGTGACCCCAAAAAGTGGCAGGAACATGTGGTGTCTCATTTAAAACACGACACAAGCTTCTTTGTTGAAAGTAATGCCCAAAAGAGTAGGAAGTATGGACGACCATCCACATCACTGCCCAAAAAGGAAGATAAGATAGATGATGACCAGTGTAAGACTCCAGAATTTAGTTCACCACAGATTACTGTGCCACATGGATCTTTATCTCAGCCTATGTTTCCAGGAATGCCACTGACAGATGAGCCAGAACAAAACATTGTAGAACACGATTCAGTGGAAAGAAGGCAAGCAGAAATCAGGGAAAGAATAAGTGGAACTCCAGAGCCTTTTGCTTCCCAAAGATTAGAACCTCATCCCCACCTTCAGCCCCATCTTCAACATCATCACCAGCATCAACAGCAGCAACCACCACCACCACAATCATCACTTCCCACTGCATCAGCAGGGAACAGTATCTACCATCACCCAGATCCTGTAAGGACCCCTGAGGTAGCCCAACTCCAGGAAAATTCTGGCTACCCAGCATCCCTTCCCAACCCCCATGATCTGTCAGTGTCGGCTCTATATGGACAAAGAGATGGCAGATATCCCGAGTTTAACAGACTGTGGGAATACCCTCCATATTCTGGGTACTATATTCCAAATCAGAGACCATATCCTCCCTACACTGGTCAGTAGAATCTGTGTACAGCATTCCCCCATTATAAGGCACGTTTTTATAGCATGGTTCCTTGGTTTTGATCATAATCAAGTTCTAGAACTCTATGTAATTTTTGTAAGTAAATGTACTTTATGTTTGCCATGGACAGCATTATGATGAGTAGTTGTCTTGATTGGACTCGTTTGACACTTAAGATTTTTTTATATCTGCATTACTCAAAGCATCAGATTTTCTTGTCATGATTTTTTATAGTTTTTTCAAGCTTTTTGGGGGGTAATTTGTAACCATCCATTGTATTATTTGTTATGTAAGAATAACTGTCATGGACATTGTGCAGCATTGTAAATGTTTGCTTCAGCAATTTAGAAGACTTTAAACCCTTAAGCACAAATTGTGCCTTTTGTGTACTGACAAACATTTGCATGTAGCAAAACATGCATATGATCCCTAGTCCATATATTGTAACAGGAATATAATATATGCATTTTCTTTTAGCCTCATGTATCCATTGTTAGTCCCGAGTTGGTAAAAAAAAAAGTGTTTTTTTTTGTACTAGCATAGACCAAACAAATTGAAAGGGAATTGCATTTTCACTCCTTGTTTTGTCTTTGGTTAGACAACATGTTCTTAGCTCATCTAGCCTTAAGGTCAAGTAGTTTATACTGTGGTTTTAATGCTGTTGCTTATTGAATGTTCCCATTTGTTATTTGCAACTTTTCTTTCAAAAACCACTAAATGGAATTTGACCAAATTCAACAGAAAGCTTTCTGGTATGAAGATGGATAAAGTTTGTTTAGATATCACAAATCTGAAATAAAACATGGTTGCTGTTACTAAATTTAGAAAAACCTTTAAGAACTTAGAAACCACTTGGCAGAATTTGAAATAAGGCTACCTGGCATGGAGACCTTTTAAATTTATACAAGTGCAAGAAAAAAAGCCCTGTCAGTCAACCCCATACATAACATTATAGGCTATCCCTTAATTCATACATTAAGGTAATCACGCATTAATACATGTTAATGAATGAAGACTAACGGTATTTGTCATATTTCATCTGTAGGATTTATTTTTTGTAAAATTCAATTCTTAACATGTTTCATTACAAGACGAATTATATAATAATCTAAAAACTGATAAGCCAGATTTTTTTTAAAAAAATTAAGTTTTTAGAGATCTCACTTTTACTTACGAAGTATTTTGGAACAAATATTTCTTTAAAAGTAGATGGAAAGTAAGGAAAAATATACAGCTTTACTTGCTCATCAGTTTCTCTGGTAGCAGCACCAATTGAAAATTTTTGTGGCTATGTAAATTGATGCATCAACAGGAGCAAACTAGGAAAAATGTTGCCTCAGTAGCTTTGTCTTCTTTTACACTTCATCAATTGCACCACAAGTTCTTGGAGCTTATAGAATGCTCTGTCAGTTGCTCAGGTGTCTGTGTGATGTTAGCTTTGAGGTGGAGGATTTGTTTAGTTTTGTGTTTTACAGCACAGCAAACAAAATTATTTATTTAGTTTTGAGGTTGAGGATGGTTTAGTTTTGTGTGGTGTTAGCTTTGAGGTGGAGGATGGTTCAGTTTTGTGTTTTACAGCACAGCAAGCAAAATTATTTAATTTTGAGGTATTTGGAGTAAAGTACCTTCCCAAGGACACACCACAGTCGCCAGCCTGGGCTGACCCAATGTTAGGATTTGAACCCACACCCTTCTGGTCTTAAGTCTTGCATGCTGACCTCTGAGCTAACACAGCTTTATTTGGGGAAAAATATGGCTTGAATTGTCTGCATGATTATTATGTTTTGATTCAGGTAGTTAGAAATTGGGTCAGTACTGTTTTAGTTACACATGCTTATATATGTTTGTAACATTTTGTGTTGCAGACATAAGCATAGTGAGAAATAAGTATCTCGTTTTAGGTAGTGACAGTATTGTTGTCAGCATTAAAGCTTTGCATTAAAATACAAGGGAGATAACACAGACACACTGAGACACCAGGAACACTTTTTTTGTATTTCTGTTTGTCAGTCTTTAATCAACCCATAAACAGAGAACAAAAAGGTAAAGAATTAAATGATCATAACAAGGCAGAATTGTGTGTAAACTCTTTAATCATTATACATTATGCATCATGTGAAGTTATAATGAGTGAGTAAGCTTTTAAAATAAAAACAAAAATCAGTAAACTAGTGCTGATGATGAAAACCTTGCATCTAGTTTAGTTCACCAGACATCTTTTATGTTGCACATAAAGATCATCATTGTTAGTTTTATTTGGTCTGAAAAATGTTTTATATTTTGAAAACATGTAATGATCATCATATTATTTTCCCTGTTGGCCTACATAATGCTGTCATTACATTTTTAGTGTCAGCATATACATACTTATCTGATTCCACAGATCTCAAACTAAGTACATTATATTTGATTTGTGAATTCAGTAGCAATACCTTTGCCTATTAATATAAAAAGTTTAAGTCCATTGAAACTTAATCAGGCTTAACACTGCAGATAGGAGCTTTGGTCAGTGGTCTTTAGAAATTAGATCGATATATACAATTGAATCATTGTTTTCTTATAGAGCTATAAGCTGTTCATTATGTTCTAGTCAGAAATCTTTATTTACTAGTTATATGTAAAGTTAATTACCCATATTTTACAGTGCCATTGTATTAATTATGAATGTAGATTTTTAGACTTTTTATACATTTTTTCCCTTTTTCATTTCTGCACAGTAACCCTAGTTCTCTACTATCTACCAATTCCAGAATTTCTAAGTAACTGTATTTGGAACAAGGAAGAAACCTGATGATTTCAGACTCAAAATTTTATAAATCAAAGTCACAGACTGAAAAAAGGAAGACTGTTTCTTTGCGGTATCTTCATTTGTATATAGAGATCTTAACCAAACTTTGTAAATGGCATGCATTTGAGACACCCATTGAATTGGGGGTCAAAAGGTGGAAGGTTAAGTGTATAATGACTCTTTGATGAAAATGATTTTGACATTATTTCATGGGTCTTTTTATCACCTGCTTTGACAAAAATTTGTGGATGACATGCAATGGAGACAATTTTAGTTTATGAGGTCAGTCACAGGTTATTGGTATGATCACATGGACTGAAAAGTCTTTCTACAAAACATGTTAAGTTCAGTACCACATGCCTTGACTAAATTTTGGACATGGCTTGAATCTGAGACAAGGGCAATACTATTGATATCGTGGGTTTAAAGGTCAAGGTTATAAGGATGAAAAGTGGTTTCCATTAGAAACAACTCCAGTTCAATACCACAAACCTTGACCAAATTCTGTGGATGGCTTGTATTTGTGACAAGAAAGGCACCTATCAGTTTTTGGGTCAGTAAATCATGGGTCAAGGTCACTGAGACTGAAAGAAGAAAAATAGATCCTGCAAAATAACTTGGTCTATTTTTTACCTTGGTCATATTTTGTGGATGGCTTGCTTTTGTGGATGCCTGTTAATTTAAGATTAAAAAGGTAAAAGTTTATGGTCATAGTGACTCCAAGGAGAGTTATTTCTATGCCATATACCTTGCCCAATATTCATTAGTACTGTTGCTGCATTTTTGGGCAACCTTTCTGACCAGCTGCATATGAGGCAGTTGAAGAAACCCTATTGATTTGGGGGTCACAACAACAGTAATGTATTACACTTTTACACTTCTGTATAAGTAGTTTTCATTTGAGGCAATGGAAGAAATCTATTGAAACCAGAATAAAATGTCATGGTCAGGGTAATACTAACAGACTGAAAGAAAACAAACTGCTTCCATGCAGTAATTTCTGTTGTATACTAGATATCTTAACAGATCATGGGTACATGAATTCATTGTTAATGGGCTGCTTTTTAATAAGTTCCTTTTTCTCCTTGCAAACAAAAGTCACAAAGAGATTTAAATTGTATATTGGATTCTTACAGATTTATTGCAGAGATAAATATCAGACAAATATACCCTGTAGCTGGAATGTTTCTTGGTGGAGATGCAATGGTCTCAAAATGAATTTACAACAATAAATCTTGCAATGTTGTAACATCTTTTGATCTGCAAGCATTGAAGTGTAACTACCCAGTATCAAAATTCCTTTTTTTTTTTTTTAAATTATCCAAATTTTAATTTTGAGAAAAATGTCAGCTATAGTATATAGTGATAGACTATATACTTTATTGTTTGTAATTTTAAATTATGTTTATCTTACAATGATTATAATTGTATATCAGATATTTTCCACTGCAATTTCTGCATGCTTTCTTATTTCTTCGAATTACTTTTTGTACATACCTGCTTGTGAGAAGTTACATGATGAATCCATGTGCATTTGTAAGTTGGTTCCATGTGATGCTTGCATTGTAATCTGGTATCCTTTGCATGGGGGTGTCAGCTGAGATTGTTCAAGATAGAAATAGAGGAGTATCCCCAACTTATAGGTTCTCCTCTCTGCCCTTATTGGGTTACAAACATTTGTATGCCCCTCCTGTACCTGTGGACGAGCAGCCAGAGTTGCACATGTCCATCATGTCAGAACTGTTTCAAATTCTTTCTGGAAGGATATTGTGGAATAAACCAAACTTGGTATGGTGTGTTAATCTAAAGAAAGCACACTTCCAATCCAGTTTTCACCATTTTCTGAGATTATGGCCCATATTTTACTTAAAACTTGTCCTTAAAATGCATCATGGTAGAAGCATCGTGATCATTTTGGAAATTTTTCTTTTGTCTAATGGGTTTTTTATAATTTTGCCATTCAAAGACATCCTGGGAATGTCACAGAGAGTAGACAAGTTGGCTTTTTTAAATTAAGTAAACATCTGGAAAGTGAAATATTATGAAATGTTTCTTGAAGAAACTTTGATCAACTGGCACACACTGTGTCAGGACTAGAGTCTACCACCATTTACAATTTTTATAACAAAACATAAACAAACAAATGTCATATTTACCATATTTAGCAGTCAAGTCAGACTGCAAACAACAAAGATCCTGACCTGCCATAGCATAATACTCCTGCAGACCACAGTATTTGTTGTTTGTTCTACTGATTACCCCTTACAAACTGCATAGACCCAGATCTGCCTGCATATTATACGACAACAGATCTGGGTCTGTGCAGTTTGCAGTAGGACTTGACTCCTTTGGCAAGTATATATGGTATTAAGGCGGCAGAGTCCAAAACAGAAATTCCAAGGCCAGCTTTTTGTGTGGGCAAGACAATAATTTCTGTTGTCTTAAATTACGTCAACACAAATCTTCCTTTTTTGTACAATCTTGTTACTTCGTCCAATGATTTAACACATGAATGTGTTTTATTGTGCAGATTGTTTGAACATACATGTGCATTTGTATCTTTTATATCACACCCAAAAAATTAAAGTTATACATTTTTTATTACACATTAAAAATTTCTTTTTTGTTCACAGATTTTAAACTGGCACTGCCAGTCGAAAGCATAGTTTTAAAAGATATATTTATGGAGACCATTTTTAATGCCTTTTGAATTTGTTTATTAAGATAATGTTTGTGGAATAATATGTCAGGCCTTCTGTGAGAATTGATTCATCACTGCTACATATTTTACAACTCTTTTGTGTCATTTTAATGATACTTTCTATAAAAAAAATTGCTGACATTGCTATCATCATCCTTTGTTGTTGTTGACATAGGCGTCAACATTAAGCTTGATTTCTTGGACACTGTTTCATATACAGTCATGAAACTTGATGGACTTATTCATTGTTGAGGGTCCTGCTCAGCACAGGCAGAAGGAGGGTGCAGTGACAAATTTGTCATGCTCAGTTACTTTGCTAGGTATTAGGAATATGCCAAAGCAGAGCTGGCGATACATGCATTCTGCTGAATTGGTGTTTCTGGTCAATCATCTTAGCTAGAAGCCAGCACTGAGGAGGAGAAGCTTGGTAAAATATTTATTAAGTCTTTTTTGGGCCATGTAAATATGCATTTATATTTGATAGTCATTGTTTTTGGATGATTGCTTAGGCCAATATTTACAATATCTATACTGTTGTTTTGAGAAAGCATGCAATTCAAGTAAATTTGCAAAGATTTTTATTGTTAAGTGAGGTTGATAAGATGCTTATCTTGCTTTTTGCACACTTCAGATTGTCTTTATTTTGCTTAAGTATAAGATATGCATTTATTTAAGTCTTCTGTTGTAGATGCATTCTATTGTTTTTTTTTTTTTAAATGTTGATATAATCACTTCTGCATGTTAAAGGCAATAGACGTGACTTGTTGAAAATATCATGGTATATTATTATAATAAACTTTGTTATTTTGAATTTCTTTGTACTCAGCAATGCTTTGTCCAAAAATGAAATACTTCATGAATTTTGCAAATATTTTTACGCATGGGGGGAGGGGGGCTTATATGAGTTGTCTAGGAATGTGCCTAATGCAAAATCCTGGTTATTCTTTCATATTTCTGTCTTCTGTATTGGGCAAGTGTTCAGGGTTCATTGTTTTATGGATGTCCTGTCAAGTAAGCATAATCACAATTTGGATTGAGAAATATATAAAGAATGGCACAAAAAAAAATGGGTCATAATAAAAGTCTTGTTTTGGACACACAGTATCTATGATACATACTTGCTTAAGAGTTGGATCAAAGTGCAGACTGTGTAGACCCAAATCTACCATCTCAGAATGAGCTGGCAGATCTAAGTATATGCAGTTTTTTAGGAGAAATCAGGAGAACAAATAACATAGACCCAGATATGTCAGTGCATTATACAACAGCAGATTATGGTCTGTGTTATTTGCAGTTAGATCTGAGTATATAAGGTGCCAGTTATAATGTGGCATGTGTCACAATTAATCAGAATAGTTGAAGATTGGATGGAAAAGTTAAACAACCAAGCATTAAATTATATTGTTCCACAGTTGTTAATAAACAGTTATAGTTGTTTTTTTTAAACTTTTTGACTTTTTTGGGATGAAATCTTCTTGGAAATGTAAATCATGTGTAAAACAGCTTCCAGTTAATATAGCTTTGGTTTTTTTTTTAATACAACCCAAGATGAGCAATTTGGCAAATGATAAATGTGCCA
Source organism: Sinohyriopsis cumingii (assembly GCA_028554795.2). Taxonomy (NCBI): domain Eukaryota; kingdom Metazoa; phylum Mollusca; class Bivalvia; order Unionida; family Unionidae; genus Sinohyriopsis; species Sinohyriopsis cumingii. The sequence goes on from CM068829.1 coordinate 156,625,396, forward strand.
TGAAACATACAAACAACTTAATTGTTGTGAGGTATGCAAAATTGATGTTGTCCGTGAAAAATTGTAGAATATATTTTCAAGAAATTAAAATTGACAGACTACTGGTTATGATATACCAGGATCTTTACATTTTAATATATTCCCAATAGTACAGGTAGATCAAGGTTTATGTTATTGGCTTGAAATTAGGATTAGCAATTAAATTAGTAGGCTCTGATCTACAGGCACATTAAGTAAAGTCGTATCCAAATATGTTTGCTGTTGGTCACGTTATACATGATAAACTATTTTCTTAGCATTAGCAATCACAGATCTGATAATTGCAGACTTAAATCCATGTATATCTGAGTGCCTTATTAGCAGTGAAAGGGAAGAGAAAATGTATGGGACACCATGTAGATCTTAAGGTATCTTACTGTCACTGTCAGTGTTGGTAATTAATAAAATGAAACATGTATCAAGGGGGAAGAAACATGTGACTTTGATAGACAGGTGTCCTCCACATAATGTTGTCAAACAATATTTTTCTGTATCTATGCATCCACAGGTACATTTAAATATTTTGTTCACCACCCTAAACGTTTGCAATATTTTTTACTGAAGAAAACATTGAAAGAATTGATAACATTTTAATTGTCAATTATTTTAATTCCTGCTGTCTGTAGCAAAATTAGATATGTTTGCAATGATGCATGCTAATAAGTTTACATCATTATGTAGTTGTACAACATAAATATATATATATATATATATATACATGTATATTGATAATGGACATATACATGTAGTGTAGACATGTCCTGTATTCAGCAAATGTTCCTTTACGTCAAGGAAAAGTTATTTACAGCTTTTTGTCATTGAGTTTTTAAACATCCTTTATTTTTCATGTAATCTTTTATTTTTCATTTGTTCTTGATATTGTTACACCCTTTTAACAGGTTTTGATTTACTATAATTCCATTATCTGAGCTTTATGAACTTCTCATTGATTGTATAAAGCAAGCAGTGTAATTTTTTTAAAATAATTTGTTATTGGCACCTAAAAAAATACATTGCTATAGCCTGTCTATGGTCATTATGAATCATACCCAGCTTCTAGTCTTCAAAAGTATTTACCTGGTACAATTATGATCTACCTGAGAATTATTTAGTCCCTTAAAACCATACAAATTTCCAACCAAGCCTTGATTCATCAGTGCAGGCTTAATCAGTGCCAAGTGCACTATTAAAGAAAAACTGTTTTTGTAGACAGAGAAGCCAAATGTATATTGGTAAGTGCCTGGTTATGTAGCAGATAATCACACTGGTAAACATCAAAAGCTGTACACCTATACTGTAAACAAAGTGCAAGATATCACACTGGTAAACATCAAAAGCTGTACACCTATACTGTAAACAAAGTGCAAGATATCACACTGGGAAACATCAAAAGCTGTACACCTATACTGTAAACAAAGTGCAAGATATCACACTGGGAAACATCAAAAGCTGTACACCTATACTGTAAACAAAGTGCAAGATATCACACTGGTAAACATCAAAAGCTGTACACCTATACTGTAAACAAAGTGCAAGGTATCACACTGGGAAACATCAAAAGCTGTACACCTATACTGTAAACAAAGTGCAAGATATCACACTGGTAAACATCAAAAGCTGTACACCTATACTGTAAACAAAGTGCAAGATACCAATAGTTTTAAGCAGTAAAAAAAGTAAAAGCAATGAAACCACAATGAAAACTTTTCTGAATCCTAAAAATGTAATGTAAGAATTTATCCTTGTTTTTTAAATTACATGCCACACATTCCTAAATAATGCTGTCTGAATTAAGAATGACTTTATCAGTATCATGTAAAATTTCAGTGACAACATTTAAAAGAGTAAGTAGTTAAGACTATATATATATATATATATATATATATATATATATATATATATATATATATATATATATATATATATATATATCAGCGTAATAATTAAAATATTCATATGACAGTTTTAACAAGATCAGTGATGGATACAAATTGAAATAATATTGTAAAAACAATGGCTGCTATTTTTTATCATACTGTTAAAATCAAGAAATTTAATCAGGTTTTGAAATAAAAAATAATTTTAATACTAATAATTTATGTTTATCAGACATTTACACTTATATTTAGAAATCATTTGTGTTGTATTTACAATAATAATAATAATAATAATTGCATTGCATAATTTCTGGCATGCTAAATGCCATCCCAATATATTATATATACATGTATATACTGCATTGTTTTGGAATGTTTAGTATAGGCTATAAGAATGATACAAATCTAAACTCCACATGTATGACATATTTATTATTTAGAGAATTTTGTTACTGTAGTTTTTTTTAAATCCCTTTATTATAGCTGTAATCATAAAAGCAGTAGGTATTTTGCATGCTGTATAAAGTATAGATTCATATTACATACATCTACTCTGTCAGACATTGTTTCTAGTTTGATTTGAATTTTTCATCATTGATTTATTTATTTTTTAAAAACATTGTCATCTGAATATTTTATTTTTTACTTTAAATGTACTAAAAAAAATGATAATTATGAATTTTACAAAATTATTTTGAAGCCATTTAATTCACACTGCATTATTTTGAAATGTGCGCACATTATTAAAAAAATGATTGTGTTTATATTCTACTTAAATTACATTCAGAGAATTTTTTACTTTAGTTTCATCCCCATTATTTTAATGTTAGTGGTTCATATTTTGCACGTTGTATACAGTATTATAGATACCAAATACTTATAAAAATGGTACTAGCCTCCATTGGTGCTCAGAATTAAGAATAAGAGGTTACTGTTAGGACAGGGTGGGACATGATGCTACATGTCTGCAGCATGATGCCCCAGTGCTAGACATCGCTATAAACTGCCACACTGCAGACGTCCTAGCAGTATGACTGGAAAATTGTTAAAGCTGTGTTAAAAATCCAAATCATGCTTACTTTTATTTTTACCTGCGTGATCATCAACATCACAACCACACCTTACACTGTACATTAGGCTGCTACAGCTACTAAAAGTAGCATTTCTTTAACATTGCATTTGCCATTGATGATTTTATTTTTCCAAATTAGAAAGTATGTACAAACAGAACAATTTTTGGTTTGAAATTTGTATGGTTTGAAGGGATTAAGTAATCCTAAGCTAGATTGTAATTGCCAGTTAAATACTATTGAAGATAGGATTTGGTACAATTCCTACTGGACTGGAGGCAGACTACATTGGTCATACTTTTTCAGCATAAAAATGTTGGAATAAATTTAAAAAATTGCTGTCCTAGAAATATGTTCTGTTATGAGGGAAAAATATTAGTATGTAAAATTGCATCAAGATTAGTTCATATACTGCTAATGGTCTTTTAAAATTTATAAAAAGAAAATTTGGGCAAATAAGCATTAGTTCCATTTTAAGAAACAGTTGATACTTGTCAATAAACTAACATAATTTTCTGTAGGTCCCAGTATTTTTGCGTTGGAAGCAAATACCAGACATGTTATGACACAACTCTTCCACCATTAATACATATTCAAGAATCTAAATTTAAATTGCAAAATCAGCGTCTTCCTTTTTTTTTATTTTTCTAATAATACATTTTTTAAAATTAATTAGTTTTGCTTGAATCAAATGCACATCTTATGGCAAGCAGCTTTATGCTAAACTACATGCTGGTAGATCCGGGTTTACATTGTTCTGTTTTTCATATCAAGTGAACAGCAATGACCCTGATCTGCAGGCACATAATACAAGGGCAGATCTGAGTCTTTGTTGTTAGCAGTTAGGTGCTGAATATAGGCAACTTGTTTTTTGAAAAATATAACCTTTGTTATCCCATCACCAACAAAGTTGGGAGGGAATTTAGCATTTTGCTTCTGTATTCATGCGCTTGTTCCTTCATTTGTTTGTTTATTATGGTGTTGAACCCTATTTGACATACATTTTTATGAAAATTGGTGTGTAGATCCTATTCAGTCATACCTAAACAAGGTTAATTGGTGTGTAGATCCTATTCAGTCATACCTAAACAAGGTTAATTGGTGTGTAGATCCTATTCAGTCATACCTAAACAAGGTTACTGGTACTGTTACCTAATTTATATGCTTAAGTGACTTTTGTATTTTGAACTATTTGTTTATTACATCCCTAATATTTTGCACTTTTTTTTTCAGCTACACTTACGAATTTTAGTTTGTGGATACATCTTGGCAAAGTGAATTTAACCACATCAAAACTTGATGAATGTTCTCCACTTTTCATGCTTGCATGACTTTTGTTTATTCAACTGTTTGTTTATCACACCCTCAATATTGTAGACATATTTCACGTTATACCATAAAAACTGGCATGTGGATGCATCTCACCAAAAGTAACTCAGCCATGTTCCAAACAGGTTAATATTATCCATTTCTTATGCTATGTGACTTTTGTATTTTCAGCATCTGTTCACAAGGCCTTCAATATCCTTGATCCTGTTTCACACAAACTTATGAAAATGGTGTGTGAATATGTCTCAATTAAAATTAGCTCGGACATGCCAAACCTATCTTTACACTATTTCATCTACATTCATGAAAAATAGACATTCAACCTTTCAAAAACTAGGTCACTCTGACCTAAATTTCATGCTAGAGTGACTTTTATCTTGTAATCTGTCTGTTTATTAGACCTTAACTATATTGATCCTTTTGTACCTACACATGCAAATTGGAAACCTCTACAAAAGTTACTCTCTACAAAAACTGAAGTCTTTGGTTCTGAGTTTTCATCATTGAGTGACTTTTTGTTCTTGCCTCTCTATTCATATTACATATTCCATATCTTTGGACCTATTTTTCCCCACACTGATGAAATGTGCTATCTGGATGTGTAATTGTGCCAGATCAGATCATTTTTACCTAATTTTCAAGCTTGAGTAGCTTATGTTTTACACCTAAGTATATTGGACCCTGTTTCACTCCCACATGAAAATTGGCATGTGGATTCATCTTGGAGTCTAATTCAGCCATGCTGTATGTGATTATAACCTAATTTGCACACTTTTGGGACTTTTCTATTTTCAATAATAAATTTGTTACACTTACAATATTTCGTACTCTCTTGCACGTGAAAATTTGGATGTTCCATCAACCATACCAGAACTGGGCTGCTTTGACCTAATTTTCACGTTTGAGTGAGATTTGTATTTTCTTTTATACCAGTCTTCTGTTGTTAGCTACTCTAAATGTGCTGCTGTTTTGTGAGAGTATTTATGTTTGAATGCCATATGTTGTTATGTCCAATCTTTGTGGATTATATGAAAAGTCACTTAAACATCTTAAAAACAATTTGATTGTCATTTGTCTGGATACAAATTCATTTATTTAGAAAAGAAAGAACAAATGTATTTACTTAACAGTCTTATATTACATAATATATGATACAGTTGTAGTTATAGAATATTATTTTGTATTTGTTTGAACTATATAAATAGTTTAAATACATCATTAATAGTCACTTACAATTTCATTGTGAACCCTTTATATGCATCATACTGTAGCACATATACAGAATAAAAATTTGAATTGAAATGTATTAGCCAGAAATGCATTAATTTCACACTGTGACCACCTAATAAACTCGCTTTTAAGAGAATCAAACTGCAAACACAAAAAAATCAGATCTGCTGTAACATAATGCACCTGCAGATCAAGGTCTATGCTGTTTGTTCTACATATTACTCCTAAGAGACAGTACATACCTTGTTCTGCCGGCGTACTATGCGATGGCAGATCTGGGTCCGTGCAGTTTGTAGTTGGGCTCATCTTATAAGTGAGTATATACAGTATTTGCACTAACTGAATTTGAATTGTATTAGTTGGAATTCTTTTACTTTCACATTTTGATTATTTGCACTATTACGAATCTATGGTCTTGAACTAAATAACAGAAAGGAGCGAAAACTTAAAGTTTTGCATAACTCAACAAATAATTAATTTCCCTTTAATACAAAGTTAAATTTTTTAAAGAACTTACAGTAATGTGAATTAAATCCCAAATAGTCCTAAAAGATCTATCAGAGGTCGAAATGTGTGAAGTTCCTGTTGAATCCCAGTAGTATTCCAATTAAGTTCTAATATTGAACGTGTTGATGTGCCTGTATTATCGAACGTGGTAAGGTACCAATGGCCTGAAGTGTGATGATGTGCCAACAGTGTTTTGTAATATCACAATAATATAATCAAAAAATATTCGTTTGAAATCACTATAATTCCAGATTAATGTTCCAGTCCAAGAATACTATAAATGAGCACTTTATATTTCCAGTAAATAATAATTTGAATAAATAATTCCACCCAAATGAAATACAGAGTACAAAGTTAGACTGATTCTGCTAATGCAAGAAAACATGATGTAATTAAACAAGATTATAAACCCATCTACTTGATCGATCCTAGGCTAGCAAAGATGGTATCCATGCAAATGGCGCGAAGTACCTTGCTTCAGTAGCGTACTAAGGAGGGGGGGGGGACAGAGCGGTTGCCCCGGGCGCCAGATCTCTTGTGGTGCTGAAACCCCTGTGGGCCTTCATCGTCGCCCCGGGCGCCATTTACCCACCGTACGTCACTGCCTTGCTCAAGGAAATATAACGGTATCCCCTATTCGAGCTTATAAGATATATATAGGTGAATCCAGAATCCCAACCCTAGCATCTCCAATGAAAAGAAAAAAGAACAAAAATATCTATTTAGCATATTAGCGACATAAGCGAATTTTGCGAAATAATGATATGCAAAAATATACTCAATTGGAGGGTAACCGTACAAAGTGATATTTGTACGCTACGCACTGCTATCCGTGACATTAGTCATTTTATTCCAGCTCGAGTGTTATCAAATAGTACGCGACAAAAACCACTGCCGACAGACAGGGATGTTAAAATAATAAACAAAACATCAGTTAAAGCATTTATTTCAAGTAACACTCGTTAAGTCCGTCTGTTCACTTTTTGATATTACATTTTTGGTATATCATAGCTTTTATAACACGGTTGTTTGTAATATCAAACCCCGGTTACTAACATTTAGAACTGTCCTTCGGTCAGGGTAGACGTTTACCTACCATCAGACATATTTTCATGACATAAAGATTTTCAGTTTGCATGCTGTATTATTGAAAATCCACTGCTCAATACAATTTCACGATTTACATCACCTGTTTGAAATACTCTTTAAGGCAGTAACGGTGATATTTTTTTATTATTCTTTTTTAGGGAAAACTGCGTAACCGAGGAAAAGGATAATAATTGTGTATGTTGATACCTGGGGCCCCGTGTGGCCGAATGGTATAAAGTGCTCACCGTTACGGATCACTGACCTCTCACCTATGCGTGGGTTCAAGTCTCGGGCTCGGCCAATGTGGGTACGTGAGACTGCTTGCCAGTAGCTGCTCGTGGGTCGGTGGTTCTTTCTCCACCATTTATACTGGACGCCATGTATAGCCTGTTGTGCTGAAAAATGGCGTTAAACCCTACAACAACATGTTGATGCCTAGCTTTTGCAATTGCTGGCTTAAGGGATCAGATCAATCAAGGACCGTTGAAGAGCTATTAGGGTATTACAATTATACCAATCACCACTATTCACACGGGTTAAATATAACTGCTCAAAGTAATGCACTGCGCACATAGGATAAATATAACTGCTCAAAGTAAATACACTACGCATACAGGTATAACTACTCAAAGTGAATACACTACGCACACAGTATACATATAACTGGTAACTGGGAGAGTCATGGTGTCAAACTTTCCATATTCGTGAATTTTAAGTTCGAGCAGTCACAAACGCGTTACAATAGCGGGTGTGTTAGAACTGCATTAATCATGTGCGTTATAAGTACCGCGGGGACACTAGACGCGTCTACATAATCTACCTCGTATCAAATCTTAGTTGAAAACTTAGATAGAAGGGGAAAAAGGACCGTTCACTGTATCTATTTAACAATTAAATGGCAGTCAATAATTATAATCGATCCGCGTGCTTCATGTTCAAATGAGAGAGAGAGGGAGAAAGTGGGGTAAACACGAGAACATTCTTGTATTAAGCTACTGTGGACATAACGAGATATTTAGATTGCAGTTGGGATCAAGAAAACGTTTTTAACGTCAACACAGTGAGCAGCAGGGAGGGCGAACAGACTCTAAATGGTTCACCCGTATTTCGCCAAACTAAGCCTTGTTGGAGAATCGCAAAAAAAAAAAAAAAAAAAACGCGATCTCCAGCGTAAGACAACTCCGTCGATGACAAACTGGCTTACCCGATTATCGCTGATAAGTTTTTTTTCTTTGTTGTAACCTCGAAGGAAAATACGCGATAGTGTCGGTGACAAGTTGAGAGCATCGCCCTCCCTGCTGCTATGAATTAAAAATTTATGTTATTGATAATGGCAAACATTGGAGAAGCATATACCACTAGATTAGCTCGAGAGCGACTAGAAGCAACCAAAATATTTCTTCCTGTGAGAGATTCTGTAAGACAAAAATTACATGCGCGGCAGGAAGCACAAGTTGAATATGCTACAGGCACAGAACAATTATTTAAACCCGTTACAACAGCTACTGAAAAAGCTGCGGCGGTCACTGAAAGAGCTTTATTGGGAGATATTAAGGATGAGGAGGAAAGAAAAAGGGGTATTCTTCCAATATTAAAACAGACCGCTGAGCAAGCTGAAAAAATTGCGAGGAGAACTAAAAAAACAAAAAAGAGTTTACGAGATCTTCCAACTGATATAGCTGCAGCTCAACCTCTGCCTGTTGACGAAGAAATACTTAAAGGCATCAGTGAAATTCGTACTGAAGTTGCCAAATTGAAAGAAAAAGGGCCTGCGCCTAAACCCAAACCAGTAAAAGAAAATGTTGAGTTGATTGCAAAATTTAACGAAGGTGTTATTAAGCAACTCAAAACAATAAATGAAGAAGATTTACCCGCTGCAGTACTATTCAGTCTGGGTCAAAAAAATAGGTTTTTAAAACCAAAATATGCTACCGTGAATGACAGTAATTTCGTTAAGTGGATGTATCGTGTGTATTACGACAAAAAACAAGTCAGAGATGATGATCAAAAATTTACAAACCTTACAGATGAAATGCACAGACTTGATAGACAAATCCGACATCCACCGCCTCCCTATTCGCCACCTGAGCAAAAGTCTTATCAACTTCCTTCTCCGTTGCAGCAAATAGAACGATAAAAATCTCAACCTAAATCTGAGACTTCCAGATTACCGTCATATCCTGCAGAGATGTTTACCAAAAAAGCTCTTGAAAAAATCTTACCACATACTCATCAATAGGTAGATTAATCACTATCGTTATGGGACGTTATGATGCTAGAGACAAATATTTGAAACCTGAATATGTTGAAAGGGTAACATCTGAGGATTGGTCTGCTGTAGTATATTTTGCCACTACTAAATCGCATATTGACCCAATTACCTATCATTTATAGAAAATGCCAGAATAAAGTGGCAACAATTTCGAAAAAAAAAGCTGGTGCATCTGGCAGTGGTTTGGGAAGTGGTTTTATTCCCTGTCCTAACAGTATCTTCAATGACGTGCAACGACAAGAAGTTCTCATAGGAGGAAAGCGAGCTGGAAACAACTCACCAGAAATAATTAATGAATCAGCTGATATTTGCCGGCGATTATTTCAAGGCGGTATCATGGATATCGATATTTACCGAGACCTTATTGATGAAATCGTTGACGACTACCACAGTGACTAGTTGTTAGATAAATAAATAATTATATAAAATGATCGTACACAATTTTCATCGTAGGCCAGTTATGGTCAGGATGGTAAATTCACGATTGCCGGTATACAGGATGACTTACGGAGATGGATTCGGTGATGTTGTTCGGGGTTTATTCGCGAGGATGGCCCCTAAAGCAATACCGATCGCAAAACAATTATTAGTGAAAGCTATTGACGTTATTCGTGATAAAGCTGCTGGTGCTGTTGGTAGCGCCGCCAGTAAAGAGTTCTTGGCAATCAAGAACAGACTAGCACGATTAATACGCAGACCACCACCACCGGTGAAATTACCAAGCACCGAAGTGATGCCTGCAGATGTCAGTAAAGTAATAAATCAAGATGCAAATCAAAAACTAGCAGCGTTGATAAATCAAGGGGCTGAACAAATAAATATAAGTCTGGTGTCAGGGAGTGGTCTTCGTTTTAGACGATAACAAATTATAATAAAGTGTTGAAACGCGAATCCGACACAGCGTTCGATATAGACGAACCGGTTCTTAAAAATGAATCAGTGCGCGAATTTCAGTATTATTCTTATGGCGTACAACATCCAAATCAACAAAGACGAATTGAATTACGGGTTCAAGACACAAGTAGATATTTTTGCCCGCTGAAGGTTTATCGAAGTAGAAGGTGAAATTTTAAAAATGGATGGTGGAGAATATGACGCGGGTTTTAAAGTCGGGTTTGTCAATAACGGAATTATGGCCTTGTTTGAAAGCGCTGCGTATCTCATTGACGGAAAAAAAATTGAGTCAATTGAGAATAATGTTGATGTGGCTACAACAATAATTGGTTTGGTAAGATATTCTGATGATTATGCAAGATCAGCTGGTTCATCGATGATGTTTGTTAAGGATGATTCTGATCATCCTGATCCCAATCCTATGGCTATGGGTAATGTGAGAAACGCAGCTGGTACCGGGGAGACACCTGCAGTAATAAGACCAAATCTAAATTACAATTTAGGTTTTTATACACGTAAACAAATGTTGGTAGGGAATCATAGAAGATTTTCTTGTGCCATTCTGTTGTCACATATATTTGGATTTTGCAGAGATGTCCGAAAGGTAATTTATGGAGCAAAACATACGGTTGTGCTTTTTAGAAAAAATGGTGACAATGATGCCTTATGGCGAGAAGGTGATGATGCTAGTGCTGGTAAAGTAATACTAACAAAACTTTTGTTGTGGATGCCAGTAATGACTCCGTCAATTGCTAAAGAACAGCGACTACTTTCTTTTATGGATCAAGGTGGTAAAACGTTGTTATCATGGCTTACAGTAACCAGAGATAGCGTTCAGAGTACCACTAACGGTTTATTTACATGGCATGTAGCATCACAGCAGGGGGTTTCTGCACCGCGACATATTTTCATTGCTCTTCAAAACATTACACGAATAAACTCACAAACACGGAGTTATATGATATTTGATCCCCTCGGTGTTTCTGAAGTTTCCTTAAAAATAAACGGGCATCAAGAACCATCTGAAGATATACAAATTAAATTTTACTAATAATCGTGTTGCACGTGTGTGTCATCGCTTGAAGAAATATCTATCGCGTGATCTAGATATTGATACTGGTTTGCAAATATCACAATTGAATTTTGGGAAATATTATCCAATCTATTACTTTTCACTAGAGCATCTTGATTTAACTAGACAGTCTGTCGTTGATGTGCATTTCAGAGCTCAAGTGGCAAAATGGGGTTATAGGTGAGTGCAGAGTAATCGCGGTCATACTCAGCGACAAGGCAATGTTACTTGAAGGTGTTGGTGGGCGAATGAGAGTCGTTGATGCACCAGTAGAAAACATGTAAATGTTTTCAAAAACATGTAGACAGTTAGATCAATCGCGTTAATTATAACAATGTCATACAATCACGTTAATGTCACTTTGACTCCTGGTCAGGAAAAAAAATTACAATCAAAAAACGCGAGCGCATGTGGAGCAACGATAACACTAAAACAAGATCAAATTGCTAATGGTGGCCCAAACAAGTTATCTTTGACTAAAACCCAACTAAAACATTTCAATAAAGCGAAGCAAGCAAAAACCGGTGTTCAACTTGATTTCGCTCCAAAAGCCATCAGCGACATGATTAAACCAGGTGGTATATTTCCACTCCTCGCAGCAATACCAGCGTTAATAGCTGCTGCTGCCCCAGCTGTCGCAAAGGCAGCTGCGTTAGGAGCTGTTGGAACCGCTGCTGGAATGGCATTAAAGAAAGCAACTGGAAAAGGATACCAAAAAAAGGACGGGGTCTAAGACTTCCAGGAACTCCGCCCTCATGGTACGGAAAGGGTCTAAGACTTCCAAGAACTCCTCCCTCATGGTACCCCAAACGCCGTTGACACCGATGTCAAATTTTGATCTACTCGATGATGCTAAACAACTTAAAATAAAAAAATTTCAGAGGTGTTTTTATGAGAGATCAGTTACCGAGACAACCGAATAATCCAGAAACTGGAATTATTAATCTCGATAACAGCGATGGTCCAGGAACTCACTGGGTTGCTTACGCGATCGATCCACGTGGAATTATCTATTTCGATTCGTACGGGTTAGCAACGCCAGTTGAATTTCTAAAATACGCACACAAAGTACAAAGTACTTTCACTCCCATTCCAGTTTGGTATTCAACGCTACCAACACAAACACTAACCGATCCACCAATATATGGCCGTGAAGTAATTAATGTGCTTGACGCGGTATCAAAATCAATCAAACCACCCCACAAAGTCGTGCACGAGTATACCGCGGACAGATTTAACATTTTAAACAATCCCTAAAGAATAATGGTTGATATTTACGGAAGATCTCTTATCGAAACAAAGACAAAAAAACGCGGCGATATAGATTTATTAAAATATGCAACGAAAGATGAAATCGACAATCTTTTAACGTTATCCGGGATAGACCCAGATGAGGTTGTTATTTTTCAGGACCGATACGGAAAACTAAAAACCAGCAATATCAATTGGAATGACATAGTTCGCAGGGTTCTTGGAGCTACCACGGATAACATCCCCGTGTTTACAAACAGCGGAAAATCAGAGACTCAAATATATCGTTTACAACCATCAGAGATGAAATCATACAGAGAGTTGCTAATCGCTTAAAAAATACCGGCGACACAATGGCAGGTGAACTCAACATGAACGGAAACAAAATAGTGGTTTTAAGAGATCCAACATCCAACGAAGATGCCGCAACGAAAAAATACGTAGACGTTAACTACGGCTTCGTTGACTATAAAATATCCACGTTGCGGAACGAGTATGACGTTCACGTAAACGCGTTTGCAAATCTTCGCAGAAAATTTAGAAAAATTAATGAAACCGCAGAAGAATTCTTCGGTATTCAGCTCACCGTTGACATAAAACTTTCTGATATCAAAACCAACATTGACACGATAACACAAACACAGCAAGATATCGTAAGTGGAATTCCTGAGATTGTTAACAAAATTAGTCTGATTAAAATCCCACCTGGAATAACTCCCGGGCATATTATCAACATAGTATACACGGTATCATCTGGATTTGCAACATGGCCTAAACAAAATAATACTATCAAATATACCGCAACAGTCACTGGAGTGTACAGGCTGTCTGTGTTCACTGCTGAAAAATTTGAGATTTTCACAACATATCTCTGGCAACATTCCACCGACAAGTTTTCCGGGGTTGTTACTATCATATTAAACAAGGGAACCGAAGATTTTATACTGTAAGCAGCCGATAAGAAATTAACCGCAACATCTTACTGGTGGTGCTTTGAATTAGTAGCTGAAACACCATAATTTGGTTAATGCGTAAAATAATAAATGACCCCTTTAACAGAGTTAAATCTCCAGCAATATAGATACGATCAGGTACGCGAATGGCAATCAGAGTTAAAAACCCTCATCGACAAATACACAACAAAAGTAGAGAAATATAAGCGACGAGCAGTCATTGTATACATTGCAGTATACTCGGTATCCGCGTTAGTTGCGTCCACCAGAGTAGTATTATCAGCGCTAACGCCAGTAACAACTGCAATCGCGGTAACAATATGCGTCTCTTCATCAGCGGCAATTGCAGGTGTTTTTAATATAATCGTGAAAAAATGTCAACGTGCACGAGCACAAAATTGCACGATTATGTCACGCGGCTAAACACAGCAACAGCAGCATACTCAAAATTATTGTCGCCGATATCATCAAGCCTCAACGACAAAACAATATCAGATTCCGAATTCATGAACATGGCAAACACATACGCAGACTGCAAGCAGTTCGAGTCTCACCATTTGAAAACAACGAAAATGAATAATGACATAATTACTGCAGCAGATAGCCGAAAATACAAGCCCCAAGAGAACTTCAATGATAACAGTAAGCTCGACTAAACCAGAATATAGTATTAATTTTCCAACTGCGATTCCGGTAAGCGAAATCGCGCTGGCACAGTTGCGAGTATATCACAGTTGGCCCAATATCAGATCAAAATCATTTGGTGGATTACCAGCGAATAATTCGTTTGTGTTTGCAAATAAAAACCGACCAGATGGTACACCCGACTGGAACGTCATTAGGATACCAACCAGGTCTTATCAAATTGAAGAAATCAATGAGGAATTACAACGTCGAATAAAAAATATCACAGGAAAGGAATCTAAAATAGCAATAACCGTTCATGAACCAATGCTGTCTTCTGCAATTGAGATAAACTCTCCTGACTACGCCGTGGATATATATATCAAAGTTCGATCAGAACAGTGTTAGGATGGCCTGAAATTCCACCACCGGCACCACCAATACCACCAGAACCTAAAAAGTCTGATTATGTCACAGACGCGCAGTCATACCACGAAATTACCCCATCATACAAACAACATCAACTTGATATAAAAAAATTCAGATTTGGTCGGTCGTTTTGAATTCATCGATACGGACCGGATGTTTGGGTCTTTTAGGCCTGTAATAATTCCCACAGAAAGAAGATATATATCTTTTTTTATATGAGTGTTATGATTAACTACCTTAAAATCATTAATCAAGAACATAAAACACAACTACAACGACTACGGCAAAGTTTCCAAGAACATCTTTTTGATATAACAAGTTCACGCAGCGAAATCATCACTCGAATAGAAATATTAGATCAGCTCGTATCCGACATGAAATATTTTCACCGGCGAGCAGTCCTGGCGATAATGGATCATGTTGACAGCGATAAAAATAATTCTAAACAACGATTTTTGGAAGCATACTCGCTGACAGAAGCTACGCTGCCAGATTTTAAATTTCCCGGGTATAACGCAGACGAACTAAGAAAATCTGTTAATGACCTCATTGATGAATTCTTTCATGACATACTCGCACAGTACAAAAAAATACCACCACCGGCAACTATTCTCCGGCACAACAATGACCCACAAGGGCAAGGCCGACATGTATCCCCGGAAATCGTAAATATAACCCCTGTGGTCGCGGTCAATCTTGTGTGTGATGTCATTGATGGCAGCTACAGCACGGACACGACAGTATCAAATCAAGCCCAGCAAGGATTTGTTCTTTATTCATTCACACCAAACGAATCACCTGGATTTCCGATTGTGCAAGAGCCGATCAATCCGGTTTATTTTTAGTGTCATAATCCACTGTTATCAAGAATAAATTTCAAACTAAGAGACCAATCAGGCCACCTTCTGGATTTGAGGAATGTAATAATTAATATTAATTTACTTGTAAAGTCTTAAGACTTTTATCCTAAGACTCTCATCTTTGATTTTCTCAGGCGGATGTTACATTTTGCACGATTCGGAAAGTAATTACTAGTCAAAATTGTGCACAAACGAAAATAAAAAAAGAAATCTGCAAGTGCACAAAAATATTTTTTACTTACAGACCCTGATTTCTAATTAATTAAGCGAGTATTATATAATGTACCAACACGCGAAAGTTTTCATACACGACAAGCAAGTACTTGAAAACTACATCAAAAAAATATTTACACAGTTTCTATTTGGCCCAGTTGATTTGGTTATTGATGTATACGGTAACGAGGATTTTTTATTGACACAATCGCAGCTGGATAAACTACAACGAGAACGTATTTCTATGATCACGTGTGATAAAGATCAGATTTTAAATTACGCGCACTCTTGCATTAAATCTGATCGACTAAGGGAAATATTATCCAACTCATCAGATTGATGCAGGTCAGATTGATATAAGTAAAAATAATTAACTCATCAGATTGATACAAGTAAAAAAATATATTATCTAACTCATCAGATTGATGCAGGTAAAAAATATTTTTTTTTTTACTTTCATTTTCATTTCCACGTACTTGACTTCATTTCCAAGTATCCTTGATGAAATCAAGGGGTCTAATTTTCGTTTTCGATCGTTTCACAATCTGACATAATTTTTCTCAATTGTCTTACACAAGTATTAATTACCTTCCTGGCTTCGTATTCTTGAGACAATGCTGATCTAATTTTTTCGATTACACGGCAGAGAGAGACAAATTCATTCAGTCGCTGTTCTTCTACTGCAGCCAGTGATTTATATAACCCCGTCTGGATTTTCTTTATAAATCTATACTGAGTCGGCAGTGTGTATGCTCCGTATTGTTTTCTTTGCTGTAGTGTTTCAAAATCAGTAATAATTTTTTCATTTTTCAGGATTTAATTCATCGGGTATATTAATTCTGTTTTCTTCTAAATTTTTAATAGCAGAAATTACATCATTGATATTTTCGTAATTCATTATATTATATTATATATTTAAAAGAAAAATATTTTACGCCATTATGTGAACTTCTAGGTTGTCTTATAACATCCTAGCAAGTCCAGAATGGTGTTTTTTTTACACTATTTACCGTGCTCCCTCTAGATTTTCTTATGACAGTCTAGTAGGTTTGACGGGTAGCGTAAGGACAGTACAACATATAGTATTTACACTATTTACCGTGCCCCCTCTAGATTGTCTTATGACATTCTAGTAGGTTTGACAGGTAGCGTAAGGACAGTACAACATATATATACATACATTATTTACCGTGCTCCCTCTAGATTGTCTTATGACATTCCAGTAGGTTTGACGGTTACGGACAGATAACTTATACTAAGGAAAGCACAGACAGATACGGGGCTATATTCTACGCTCAAGAGGTTTGCACACCTCCCCCAAACTCAATCCCGCGAGGTGCAAAATGTCACCGCGTCGTGGTGATAACGCGGAAGATGTGTAACTTTGTTGGGTTTCAAAACCCCAGTATATAACAGTATATAATTCGGACGCTATAGTATATAAACTGACTGATACTTGGAAATTCAAAAATAGCTCACGCGATGGGCGTGGCTTTTTTTGCTGTTTTTGTATTTACCTTTTTCTTAAATATAATCGCAGAAAAAATGCAGATGAACCAAGAAACCAAACGAATTTAATAAAACAAGTATATTGTCTGTGAAAAAAAAATTATTTATTGTAAATAAACGATTAGCCTGCCCGTGTTGACAGTCTTTGATAAAATCCTTGATAAAATCAGGGGGAAGTAATTGGAGATGTTTTACTTCCGTGTTGTAATCGTTCAGGTAACACGGAGAATTGTTTACCTGTATACAATAGACGGTTATCACCTGTAAGGGTAATGACGTGGGTTGCGCGGGGAGAGAGATTCATAATTGACTTTTACACAATCGTTGCAGAGTTTTCTCCGTTATCTGTATCTACATAACGAAATAAAATCCAGCTTTCAAACCGGTATGAAAACGATGATTTGATTATTTCATCTGCAACACGTTTGACCGAACGCGAGTGAATACCAAAATACTTGCCAGCCGCGGTCATAGACTGAAATATTTTTTCTTCACTGGTACTTATTTTGAGAGATCTGACAACTCTAGGAATTTTTACAAATTTACCAGTCCATCCTCGTGCAGAATTCTCGTCCGGCGTGATAGCTTGTAGGTTAGATAATTTCTTATTAAGTTTATTTTTATCTATATGATCGATCACAAGACCGTCTTCGATCTCTCCAAAGAAACACTCGTACACAAAACGATGATTATAATAATGTTTCCTCCCAGCGTTGAACCTAAGATAACCAGAATTATTAGCAACACCAACTGGTTTTTTCAACCTACAATTTCTGACTTCACCACTACCAGACGTTTCATAATCCTTGATGATAGGATGTGGGACAAATTCTTGATTCATTTATACAATAATAATGTCATTTGTCTAATTTATAATTTGTCTGAGAACTTAGTTATATAATCGCGCTCACATTTCAGTGCATCATTGTTATTTTTTTATCATAATATCTTTTAAGTTCACGATATCTTTTTCCACCACAACTTGCGCACAGCTGTGTTTTACTCCTGACTCCATTACCACATCGCAGACATGGTATTGGTCCTAAACTCCCTCTTCGAACACTTTGAGAATGTTCCCCGCAGAATTCTTTTCTGCAGGATTTATTACAAGGGGTTACAGATCCCACTTCAAACCACTTGCACTGATTGGTTTGAGACATTATATATATAATATTTGTTTTTAAATGTTTGTTTTAAATATAATATGGAGGAGTTTGAGAGATTATCCAAAATCAAGCCCTGGAAAGCTTTTAGATTCGATCTTGACAGAATAACCCCTGACTCGTGGAGGTGAGCCCTAACTGATCTGATTGATTTTATCAGGGACGCCAAAAAAGAATTTCGTGATGATGGAGCATATCACGTGTGGTCTACATTCAAAATTGTACACAACGACGAAGCTATTGATGCTATAATGAACGATGCACGAGCGAAAGCGATTATCGATTACCTTAATCAGAAATATCTTTTGAGAATAAAGTTTATTGTGCAAGCAGATTCCGACACGTGGATTATCCGTGACAAACGTGACCCTGTCCTTGCTAATGGAAAAACCGCTGTGTTAAGTAAAGATTCCAAACCAGGAATGTTAACTGGGATTGACAGACCATATTACGCTCGATCGTATCCTTTGACTGCGGTCGTTTATGGAATTTATCAACTAAATGATAGACCTAACACTAATGATCTTGCCCCGATGAGATTTTCATCGTTGAATTGTGTAGCCGAGCGAGTAATGGAATATTTTACAAATGCGAAGCGTGGAAATGGTTTAACTGATCTGCGACATGACAAAATAGCGAAGTGGGCTGAATCGGTTAAGCATACAGGAGCGTCAATAAACGATGTCGCTGAGTTATCAAGTAAATTAAAATTTCCAATGGTAGTAAAAACCTTAACGGGGGAGGTTTTATATGAATCACAGAATAAGTCGAGAGGGACACCAATTGAAATTATTGACCATAACGCTCATGCTTGGACCAGTGCAGTAACAATATTTCCACGAGATCGTGTTGTGAGATATTACTCGTCAGAGAACTCTTGGGGTGGAATGTTCGATGCTATCAGCCGGATAAGCAAAAACGAACCCGTGTCAGTGTGGTTGTTTGAAAGTTTCGAAGATGGCGAGTATGATCAATTTGTAAGACCTAACGGCGAATTATATCGTAAAGAATCTCTCCATGAAGAAATGAGAAAACTCACACTGAGATATTCAGAAAATACTGAGCAATTATTAACTAATTGTTTTACAGTCCCGTCAGTTGCTGCCCACGCCGCGAGAGAGAGAAAAAATAATGGAGACCAACACGCGCTGAGTTCCTTGAAGATGTTCAGTTAAGTTGTATCGAATATGGACATGGCGGTTTGTGGAATACCGAATATAACCACAAGGATGTCATTTCCGTGGACATGGTCGCATGTTATCCGGGAAGTTTTCTCGGGATGGGCGAGTGTGCTGGATATTTTAAAAGATTTGGTCATTCTTGCCATGAAATGGTAAGAGTATCAATTAATGGTCCATTACCCAATTTTGATCAGACAGGATTTGTTCGTGTAGTGTCGTTTGAATTCGCTGAAAATCTTCATCCGTGCTGTTATGTTTGGTCTGGCAGACACTTCTCGGAGAAACGTTGGGCGCCAATAGTGTTATTACGATATATGCTTGACAATAAAATATTGATATCGTTGACGGTCAGTGAAGCAATTATATCATATCGGGCGCACACCTCAGTTTGGTTACCAACGACGGAGCGTATCAGTCTCGATGAAGTCATCGAAGAATATGCGCGGGAATGTCCAAATACTCCTATTGATGTCATTGTTAATGATGCTCCTAATATTCTTAAGATTAAACTCAGCAACAGTGAAAAACAGCAGAGGATCTTGGTAGAAGAATAATCGGTAAATTTACTCAGGGTGGTGCATATCATCATAAACGGCATCACTCACGATTGATTATGGATGATGTTGAATTAGATTTTATAATTGCTGATGCCGCTTCGAGAAAAATATTTTGTAATCAGGAAGATGCTTACTTGTCTAACGGAACACGGTTGGGCACAGTTGTTAGTTACATTGATGGAGAATCACCTCAGTACACACATCTAAGATCTTCAGTTCTTGCTTATGTTTCTATAAATTTGCTATCGATGATAAATAGATTTCCTGACACTGCAGTTAGAGTTGCAACGGATTCATTTTATATCGACAAAAGATATTCAGAATTACTGGCTCGTTTCACAAGCAATGATGAATCATGGAGTTCGTGGAGAATAAAACAAGAAATGTTACATTGTTATTGTGAATCCGCTGAAGTTGCGGTTAAAGATAGTTATTGCAAATCAGAATTATCAGAATTGTCGTTGGCGCCGTCTGTGTATGATCCAGTATCCAGACACAGAACCGTTTATTTGAACGGGCCGGGAGTTCTGGTAAGACAACTCGAGTGATCGAATTATTTCGACAGAATTCAGATATGACTGTGCTAACACCAACACACAGACTCGCCAGGGAGATGAAACAGCGAGGAGTTAATTCTTGTACTTATCACAGCTTTTTCAAATACAGCGGTGGTGTGTGGACTCCTGACCGAATGGGAGAGAAATATATTCCAAAAGTTATTATTTGGGATGAAGTGTGCACAGTGCCGTTAGAAACATTAAAAACATTGCTTGAATGGCTATTAACAAAAAATACTGCAGTGGTTATGTGCGGCGATCACGGTCAGCCACCTCCGTTTGTTGGACCATCTCCACACGATTGGTTGAAGAATTTTGTTGATTATTATTCGGAGATAACTGATGATCACAGATCTCTTGATGCAGAATTAAAGGAATTTAAAACATTAATCAGACTATAACCGAATAAAATTCAATGTGAAACAATGCGCAAGGTGATTTCAGAAATTTCCTTGAACGACTTTTGGAAAACATGGAAACCAAACGATTTGATAGTGGCAAGTAGAAAGATTGTCAGAGACACACTTCAACAGCGGTTGTTTCAGTTACACAAGAAAAAATTCCCAACATTGAGAGTGCCATTGAGTTATAGACCAGCTGATTCGTGGTTACAGAATACTGACGTTGATATACCAGGACCCTTGACAGAGTCAAAGAGGAAGCGGAATCTTGTGTTGAATGATATTGTCGCAGTTGATGTCAGTGTTGTTGAAGATGCGCTGCACGCTCATCAATCTCCGTGGACGCTAGGATACGCAATGACGATTCATTCATCTCAAGGACTGACTATTACTGATACAGTCGTTTGGATTGTTGATGATCGCATCGAATGGTCGAACTTAGTTTATATTGCAGTGTCTCGAGTTAGAAAAATATCTCAATTGCGGAGAATCATCATGGACTCGTCAGAAACCATTAATGATGACATCGACAACGATATAATAAGAAAAAAATTAGCTGGTTATAAACAAAGTGATAAAAAAAATAATCGCGACTTTGATCTTGGCGTTGAATTTATCATGACACTGAAACAACAACAGAATAATCATTGTGCAAGCTGTAATTGTATAATGTTGTGGCAGTATTCGGATAAACATTCAAGACAATTCACCGTAGATAGAAGGGATAATCGTCTTGGTCATACACGAGAGAATGTGATGCTGACCTGTCTTGAGTGTAATCGGCGTAGGGTGCTAGTTAAAAGATCTGGGCGGTAATTGTGTGTCCTCGGGAATTACTTGTAATTGTTCACGTGTGAATCGACGTTGAGGAGCAGTCGAATCCAGCCTGTAGATTGCAGGTCTACCAGTAGACCTAGTTATGTTAGATATCTTTTGTGTGGTAATACTCCAAATAGGATCAGTCGCTCTTTTTTTACCACCTTCAAGTTCACCGGGTTCATATACATATCTCACAGTGACATTGCCCAGTATTGGTTGTGCTGAAAAATCACGTCGCTGTACGGGTATATTTTTTTTTTGGTAATTGCGTTAATAGGTTTCATGTTGGTTGTTCGAGTTATTTCATTATTTAATGCAGCTATTACACCTGGTAATCTTGCAACCCATTCGCGTGACCTCTTGTCCTGAATGAATTCCTTCGCGTATTGATATCCAAATAACCGCTCAGCAAGTGTTCGATTAAATCGCTCAACAATTTCCTGATCACGGTGAATTTCAGTATGTCCTCGTCTAATGTTGACATTATGTTGCTTCATCAGCGATGATACCGCACCCTGAAATTCTTTACCAGGATCAACTTGTAATAGATTTGGCCATCGCAGACCACCTCGTTGATAAATTCGTTCAAAAGCAGAAGCAACCTCAGATGCTGTTTTAGTTGTTAACGGTTCTGCATCTTTGTATCTACTTGCAACATCAACTACAGTTAGCGCGTACTTGTATGTTATCTGACGTCTTTGGATTTTAACGGTATCATGAGGTGAAAATAAAATATTAGCCTGGTGAACTTCATTAGGCACACTAACATCAAAATGTGCAAAGTGAATTTATTTAGGCGGTGGTTGGTAAATTTGCCATATTGCCCGTCGGGATAACCAATTTTTAGCAGTTACGCGTGTAACTTTCCCTGCTTCAGCGAGTTTACTAATTGCTGCGCTACCCCTCCAGTATCCTCTTGGGGAATAATAAATCGATTCCATTTATAATTAATTACCAGCACCTAGCGCTAATTTACCTTTCATTGCGGATCTAACCAACCAATTAGTAATGATTCTTTGAAAGATTTATTCGTAATAGAATTTAGCGCGTGAATTAATTTCACATCTGCGAGATGCCTATCTTGTAGATCTTTACTTTTATAAGCTACATAATGAGCATGACACGCCTTATCAATAGCGTTTATCGGATACTCACCTGGTTTTGGTTGATCTTGGTCATCAAGTCTGATATCAAGTCTGGTTCCAGGACCGCCGTAATTATATCCTGGGAGGTGCTTTTCTCCTGGGTATTTAGCCCACGGAGTCCCTGGCAACTTTGTCAATTTTGCTGCAATATCACCTCCTCGCTTTTGTTTTTTACTTGGCTTTATCTTTGGCTTTGGTTTATCACCTGATTTGGGAATAAATTTAAATTTCTTTGTACCGCACCATTCACACTTGCCTGTAACCGCAGATCTGTTATTGCGTGTTGTAATAGTTGTTAGTGTATTTGTCGGGGTACATGCTCTGCATTTCACACAATATAAATCCATATTTATTTTATATTATTCTAACGGAAAGCACTGACTTTTCTTCTACAAGGAAACGAGAACCAGTTAAGCATCACGCAGCGCTACTAAATTCTGTTCGTATGATTATTATTGGTCCATCTGGAAGTGGTAAAACACAATTATTGTTGAATTTAATAATGAAGTGGATGAAGTGGGACAAGTTGTATTTGGTATCCCCGTAAGTTGATGATCAACGATGCTACGAAGTGTTAAAAGTTTTTAATGAAAGTGCAAAATCGTTAAATGAGAGCGGAGATGATGTTGTTGAATTTATAAATGACATTAATGAAGCACCAAGTATTGATGATATTGATGGATTTATTAATAATGTAGTTGTTTACGATGATGTAATGCTGGATAAACAATCAAATCCAGCTAGGATATTTTCCAGAGGTAGACACAAAAACACAGATGTGATTTATGTAACCCAGCGGTATACACAAATTCCTAAAGTGATTAGGGATAACTGTAATATTCTTGCTGTGTTTAACGGAATTGATACTTACACGTTACGAAATATTCATCAGACCTGGTGCAGCGATGATATGGACATGAATAAATTAAAAAATTTCTTTTTACGAGCGCAAGTTACTCCGCACGGATTTGTAACAATAAACTTACATGATCCTCGAGCACGGTATCGAATCGGGTTAGATAAAATTTTTGGATGATAGCAGCAGGGAGGGCGATGCTCTCAACTTGTCACCGACACTATTGCGTATTTTCCTTCGAGGTTACAACAAAGAAAAAAACTTATCAGCGATAATCGGGTAAGCCAGTTTTCATCGACGGAGTTGTCTTACGCTGGATATCGCGTTTTTTTTTTTTTTTTTTTTTTTTTTTTTTTTTTTTTTATTCTCCAACAAGGCTTAGTTTGGCGAAATATGGGTGAACCATTTAGAGCCTGTTCGCCCTCCCTGCTGCTCAGTGGATTAATCATTGTAATTTGTGGCAAGATTATGTAGATATGACGACAAATTATTGGTATATGTATGTTGACTTACCGACATGTTGGCACAATATCGAACCCAAGTATATAAACATGTCATGTAGCTCCAGAACTCACTAATCATAGGCTATTGTTCGAAACATTATAAAAGGAATGGGTAAAAAAAATTTAAAATAATGAGAAACTGAAACTAAAAACGTAACAGAGTCCACTTCGTATATTAGATTACCAAAATGTGATTGATATGCCTATTAAAATATGTGACATACAAGCAGATTACCAAAATGTGATTGATATGCCTATTAAAATATGTGACATACAAGCAGACTTCCATACGAACAAATAATACAATTAAGGTTAGTAAGAACGGTATATAGTGCAAATAGAACCTTTAGTAATCGAGTCGTAAATTGTGAATATGAAATCAAATTAATGCAAGGGAATTTAGTTGATATTGATTCAGATTATAAAGCATGGGATACTACTGGTGCACCACACTATAGTGCGGTAATTTCACTATGAATGAAGCTTGTCTTACCTTATAGGTTCGTAACCTTTCGTTCCACCTATGGGTTCCAAAGGGGGGTTAAATTCAGCCGTGTAAATATAAGACACCCCAGCAGGTTTAACATCAGAAACTGAACTTAGCGACAACACCCAATTTTCCGTAAGAAAGCAATGAATTTTCTTCCAGGGCCCCGAGTGGCCGAGTGGTCTAAAGCGCTCTCCGTTACGGATCACTGCCATCTCACCTCTGTCTGCGTGGGTTCGAGTCTCGGATTCGGCCAATGTGGATATGTGAGAAAGCTTGCCAGTAGCTTCTCGAGGGTCGGTGGTTCTTTCCGGGGATTTCCCGGTTTCTTCCTCCACCATTAATACTGGCCGCCATATATAGCCTATCGCGTGCTGAAAAATGGCGTTAAACCCTACAACAACAACAACAACAATTTTCTTCCAAGGGACAGACAGGTGAACAGCAATTCTCAGAGCTGACCGTTCACCGAATAAAGACAAATAGAGACAGCAGATGTCCTTTTGTTAAAACTGTACTTAAAGGTAAATGGTCAACTGTAGACATATAGGTTGTAACTAAAACTTTAACATTTAATATCTTACATAGTTTTAACTGTAAAACTAAGGAATGATTTTAGCCTAATGCCACATTTTACCGCTTCTAACATGGAAACTAGTAGAAGTACTCCATATAAAGAACTACCTGGAAGAGTTTTCAATCTGACACTTCTTTCTGTGTAGTTCTTCTATGCCCACAAACTGTACAGTTGAAACAGATTCTAGAAAATTATTTGTATCAAGTGAAATGTTAATATCTGTTCCGTACATACCATTTCTAATAGTTTTGCATTGTCCACTGAGCTGAGTAAATAAAACCTCTTTCAGTATATATATATATATATATATATATATATATATATATATATATATATATATATATATATATATATATCTTAACAAGAAAACAATGTATATTTTTACATTTTCTCAGAAAAACTTACCCTTTACCACACCCAATACCTAGGTCAAGTGGAAGATATTCATATATCCCCTCTCGGAACGTTTACTGCTAATCTTGTTAGTAGTGACTCTCGTGCAAGGCAGGCAATGATGTTATGAACCAATAAGGTATATATACATATATATATATATATATATATATATATATATATATATATATATATATAAGGCTTTGCATTTTTTTATGTATTATTTTGGAGACATTAGGGAAGTAACAGTGCAAAGAGAATAACCCATAATAAGTAATACTAGTTTAAAACTGCTTTAGCGTGATATCGTGGAGTGAAGATGCCGATTTGTAATGCTTATAAATCTGTACAAATAAGTTATGTTCTTTAAAAAATAGTGTTTCATTAGATTTGTTACGCATTAGCGCGGTAGATATGTGTAATATTGTGAAGAATTGTATGATACACACTGGATTCAGAAATAGAAAGTATCAAAATGCAGAGAATTAAATATGGCAGCAGCTTTGACTGTTAGAACAATATGCAATATGGCAGAAAAACACGCATTGATTGGTACATTATTTAGTCTTCACATCCCACTTAAGCCATACTCAGAGTCAAATGCCAGTCTGATTCAAATCAGGTCTCCACTGTCTCACGTAGGACAGAGGAGATCCGATTTGAATCATATTGGTATATAAATCATATACACTCTACATTTTAAACAAGCTGTACTTCTACAAGAGTTTTTGAAATAAATGGTTTCAGGTCATTGACTATTATGTGCACATAGCTTACATATAAATGGTCACATATTTTCTTAAACGAGACAACAAGGTTCATCCAGTATGTAATGAAAGACATACAAATACAAGAAAATGTAAAACTGGCGCTTAACAAAAATATCGTATGCGTTACAGCGAAAGTGTTAACTGAAATCCTTGTAGAAACGAAACCTAATTTTATTTTACTGTGACAACAAGCGTATAGTATTATGTGTAACTGAAAAACTAGGGGTTTCAAGACAAGGTCCACAATCAATGGCAAGTAACCTGACTTTTTAGCTTCTGTCAAATACAGAAAAACGAGTCATTACAAGTAAAACACATTTATTAAATATTACAGGTCACTAGCCCATAATACATTTAAAAAACATCGACAGTTACAATACAACGTAGTAACAGAGCACACAAAACAACAGGTAACATAACTGCATATACATATCTATCCATATTTTATGAAATTACTTGCAATGTGTTTACAACGTCTTGTTTATGGGGAAAAATACTAAAGAATTTAGAATCAGATTTGAATTTAGAATCATCACAGCAAACTGTAACGAGTGTCCCCATACCTGGCATTTCATCACAGCAAACTGTAACGAGTGTCCCCTAACCTGGCATTTCATCACAGCAAACTGTAACGAGTGTCCCCTAACCTGGCATTTCAGCAGTCTTACCAATATGAACAAACCCGAAAAACTCTGTTAAAGAATTCTGCGATTTGTCCTCAATGATTTTTTAAATTATATTTAACTCTTGGATTTTGGCAAATGTTTCAACTCTTCACAAAATAAGGATAAAGACCAAGACACTTGAAGTATTCAAAATTTTAACGAAAAACTGTCCAGCATACTTAAATGATGCTGAAGTTTGAAAACAAGCTTCTTACTCTTTAGGAATGCAGACACCATGGAAATTTCAAATGTAAGAACATCCAGGTACGGGATATAATCTTTAGAAATGCAAACACCAAGGAAATCCCAAATGTAAAAACATGCAGGTATGGGATGCAATCTTTAAAAATGCAAAAACCATGGAAATCCCAAATGCAAGAACATCCAGGTATGGGATGCAATCTTTAAGGAATGCAAACAGTATAGAAATCCCAAATGTACGAACATCCAGGTATGGGCTGCATTCTTTAAACATGCAAGCACCATGGAAATCCCAAATGTAAGAACATCCAGGTATGGGATGCAATGTTTTAGGTATGCGGTAGAACAAAATACGAAATTCTCTCCCCAGTAATATACGAACACCCTCAGATTTTAACAATTTTAAATCCATCTTAAAGACATGGTCTGGGAGCTTATTGTGTAATTGTTCTATATGTAAACACATGTAAATAATTTGCTTAATCGGCTGCATGTCGCGCGTTCGAACCCCGGCCGAGTCATATCAAAGACATAAAAATGGTACTAATAGCTGCCTCGCTAGGTACTCAGCATTAAGAAGTTAGTGTTAGATCTGGTCGGCCTGGTGTCAGAATCATGTGACTGGATTGGACATCATGCTGCATGTCTGCTGCATGATGCCCCAGTGCTAGACATCACTATAAACTGCCACACTGCAGACATCGTAGTGATATGACTGAAACATTGTGAAACTGGGTTAAAAATCCAAAGCAAACACACACACACACACACACACTCATTTTCACACCCTGTACTGTTTCTGTATAGTGTCATCAAGTTTGAATGTATTGCATATTCATATACCTAAATTAAATAGTTCTCTTAATATAAAAAAATCTTGATTTTCACCATAGAAACGTGAGTAGTGAATGGGGGCACCCTACGTACAATGGGAATTAGCATTACAGACCCCCCCTGGGCAAATCTACGTACAATGGAAATTTAACATGGCGAAAAATCGTGGGCAAATCTACGTACAAGGGGAATTAACATGGGAATAAAT
Source organism: Sinohyriopsis cumingii (assembly GCA_028554795.2). Taxonomy (NCBI): domain Eukaryota; kingdom Metazoa; phylum Mollusca; class Bivalvia; order Unionida; family Unionidae; genus Sinohyriopsis; species Sinohyriopsis cumingii. The sequence continues at coordinate 156,653,931 of CM068829.1, forward strand.
CATGGGCCACTTTACGTACAAGGGGAATTTAACATGGGGAATAGAGTTTGGGCTTGTTTAGGGACAAAGGGAATTGAACATGGGATTTTTTTTTTTTAAAAATTAAAAAAAAAAGGGGTAGGCAATTGAAAAGTCATTCTCTTTTCGAGAAATATGCGTGGCCCTGAAAAGGGCCTTTGGTTTTTCTTCTTCTTCTTCTGCTTTTAATTTCTTCTTTTTCTCAACCAACTTCTTATTTTCTCTCCTACACTCTTTCTCTTCTTTTCTTTCTTTTTTTTTCTCCTCCTCTTCTTTCTTCTCTTCCTCCTCTTCTTTCTTCCTCTTCTCATTTTCTTCTTCTTTTTCAATTTTTTCATTCCTTTTCTTATTCTTATCCTTTCCTCTTCATCCTCCTTCTCCTCCTTTATCTCTTTCATGACACCACTTATTATGTCCTTTACTTTTCTTACGTTATTAATTTCCATCTTTACACGATGGGGACTATAGGAATAGTGGTCTTCATTGAGTCTTACTAACATCTGCTCCATCATTCCTAAATTGTCTAAAACCTCTTGTAAGTTTTCCATTTTGTCCAGTTGGTTCGAAGCCATCTTCTTTGTAGAATGGTTTGAACGACGAATACTGTGGGTTCTTATACGAAAAGCGCGGACGTGAAGGAAAACATCCCCTTAAAACATAAAATTAATCTTACCTAGATCATGACCCAACAACGCGCGGACGTGAAGGAAAACATCCCCCTACTTTTCTCATTTCATATAATAAAACCCAAACTATACTCTCCACATACGCTAATAAACAATGAACAAACCCATAATCTACTATTCACACAAACTTACGTGATCAGTTACAAACACAAACACAAACACATACACTCCCACTAAAAAAGAGTTAGTGTTTATATTCACACTACCCTACCTACACACATTGGCAAATCGATGGTTATTTCTTTTCTAGAGTATTGGGTAGCCCTGAAAAGGGCTGTTGGGTTTTTTTTGAACTCCAGATGCACCTATCTAATGATGGCACCTTCCTGGCCTGGCGCCACACACGCATCTTCTTCCCCAGTCTTCTTTCACCTTTCTTCTTGGGAGTGCAGAGGCGGGATATGTGGCTTCAGAATCCCAATTTTCCGTCTCTGAGATTCTGAAATTTCCTCTCTCCTCTTCTTTGTTTCTTCTCTCCTCCTCTTCTTTTCTTCTTCTTTCCTCCTCCTCCTCTTTCATTCTTGCTTCTTCGACAATGGCCTCCGCGGCCAGTTCATTTAGTATGCGCCTGGCATATTCCAGGTGCATCTGGAGTTCTAGCAGTTTCACAATTCTGGTGTTCATTCTTCTGGTGGTGTTGATCAATCAACAAGGGTAGCTAGACTGCCGAACGAGTTTCAATTTATACTGAAAGCGCGGACGTGATGGAAAACATCCCCCTAAAAACATAAAATTGATCTTACCTAGATCATGACCAAAAAAAAACAACGCACGGACCTAAAAGAAACACTCACTCACTCTTTTATGCTACCCATTCCTATTCTAAAAATTTTTTTCATTAATCACTTCAATAGACTATCCACATACGCAAAGCAATCCAACCCCAAATCTACTCTCCCACACCTCAAACACCAAAAAATCATCTTAATCTACTATCCACACCAACGTACGTGAGCACTTACAAACACACAATCTTATACACTCACACTATTAAAAAAAGAGTTAGTGTTTATTTTCACACCACTCTACCTACACACATTGGCAAATTGATGGTTATTTCTTTTCTAGAGTATTGGGTAGCCCTGAAAAGGGCTGTTTTTTGTTTTGTTTTTTTATTTGTTATGGCAATCTTTTTTAGTTTCTAAGAATGCGATGTCCTCTGAGGATAGACTTTCTGGCAATAGGTCTGCTTCTTCGGAAAGAGAAGAACTCTTTGGTGTCGATACGACAATCGACAAAGCCTCTGTCAGGTTCAGGTTGCTGCTGCTGCTGTTGTTGTTGTTGCTGCTGTTGCTGCTGTCTCTGAAGTCTGTACTTCTCTGTCCATTCTTCTTTCTCCCCGTCACTTCTTCTCTGAAGAGCTCTTCTATCAGGTCTTCAGTAACTTTTAGCATTCTCACATTCTCTATTTCTTCTGGCTTCGGTATCAGACTGTGTCTGACCCTATGCAAATTCACGTAGGCTTCGTTGAGCTTAGCTAGTTTGGAGCACATCTTCGTAGGAGGATGAGTCGACAATGGATGGTTAGACTGGAAACAACCCCGGTTCTTAAAGTCAAAGCGCGGACGTGAAGGAAAACATCCCCCACGGTTTTCGAGTCGCAACGTTCAGTGAGTGTCATGAGAGGGATAGTAAGAAATGAAAGAGCATCAATCCAACATTCTTATAGCTAAACAAACCACAAAGGCATTTTTTTCAAAACACATTTTTTATTCAAAAATCACTTAACACTAACCAACAACAACTCTAACATATTTTTTAACAATAATCCAACATTATAACATCAAACATTTTTCTTCAAATACAGTCTACTTTAAACAGGGCTGACAACGTTGTGAATGAAATTGTGATTTCCACTGTTGGAAATCATTAGGCCATTGATGGACACTACGTTTCCTAGCTTGAGACAAAAGATAAGCATAATGGTCACAAAACCATCGATCTACTTTCACATCGTTTCTAGAAGAAGAACGAGGATCAAAATGAGTCACTAAATGTTCTAAGGAATAGCCCAGGCTGCGATGATGCAGAAAATACACACAGTACTGTCCACACACCAAGGAATCTGTGCCTTGTAATTTCACATTATTGAATCGGGTGGTCTGAGCATTTCTTCTCATAAAGTCAATGATATCGTCTTCCAAAGGGGGCAATCCGTACGAATCGAAATATTCCACACATCCTTCTTGAGGAAAGTAAACGGCTACCCAGTGGGTTCCTGGGAGATGACTGTCGTCATTGTTGATCACGTAAGCTGGATGGTCTTTAGGTTTGCAATGAGGGAGTTCATCTTTAGCACAGACGACAGGATTCCAAGAAGCCGTATACGAACTGTGGTTAAAAAGGTAATAAAGTTCCCAGGTATCCATTGTTTTGTGTTTTTTTCTTCTTCGTCACAGGTAATAATAAGTCGTCAATTCGATCCTGACTTTTTGCTTGAAAATGTCTGACAAATAACCGTTTCTTCGTTTCGTCTCCTCACTCTGATTCAGGAGAGCTTCGATACGATGGATCTCTTGAGTGGTTAATGGTGGACAAGAATGTTCACGCAAGTCTTTATACCACTGATGCAACACGTCTTCGTCGGAGATGAGACTCCAAGCTTCGTCCAGATACTCGCCCAATTTTTCTTCTTGACTCAACATTAGGCATTTATCGTGTTGAATTTGACTGGGATGAGCGTTTTGACATCCATAGCAATTTTTCTTGATCAATTCCGTCATTTTTTCGACCAAGTGTTTGGCAAAACAGGAGACTAAATGGGCTTCTTGTTCTGGCCATCTTGACTTCATCATGATCACTTCTTCTTCCACAGTCTCCTTACATTCCATGTCCAAAGTTTCTCCACTAGGTAAAGAGGGATAACAGTCTTCCATAGCTTCTAATAGTCTAGAATCACTTCTCTCAAACTGTTGATTTCTATCGATATTGTCAAAATCTGCATACAGGATGACGTTCAACGTTGGATCAGCAGGGTCTCGGTTTGCAAACTGAATTTCCACACGAATCTGGCCTGATTTTATTGGGTGGAAATGTCCCTCGTCGCTGCCTTGGTCTGGAGTGAAATCGAAAGCCCACAAAGCATAGCCTCCTGCATAATCGTCGTACGTAATCCCGTGACTGGTGTTGGTCCCTAACTGTCCCGTGGCTTCGTACAGGGACAAGTACGATCTCAAGTAATTGTTCTGGGCAAAGTTAGGCTCAAAAGGTCGGGTACACAAGGTCTTGCCGTCGCGACTGACTTCGATCTTGGACACGCTAGAGTGTCGAAACTCAAAAGGATTTTCGTTGTGAAGTCCATTGAAAGCTGAATTCCTGACGATACCAACGATCAAACGCTTGGGTAACTGTCCTTGGAACAGGTGATCTTCGATCATGGATCGCTGTCCAACAGGAATGGTGAACGTTTTCACTTCCACGCGTCGTATGGGATACTTGGCGGTCGTTCTACTCAACGTCTGACTGACGTCGTTTCCCACTTTAGGTAACACTTCCACACGACGCACGTAAAGTCGGGCTTGGATAACAGTTTTGTATTCATTGGCATGGGCCATCAAATGGAAAGCAGCAGTGCTACGATTCAGTCTCAGGCAGATATCCACTCCGTTCAGCAAATACTTTTTTTGTAACCACATGTCCAAATGCAAACGATCCATCAGTTCTAAACTTCGTCCTTGCAGAATTTTAGTTCTACGTGTGTTAAACCCCACATTGTGAGGATCGTCATCTTCTGTCAGGACTGTGTCGTTAAACGTGTCTGCCGTGTCAGGTTTCCATACCACGCAAGCATCCAGATGAGTGTTCTTGGCTTCTTTTCCGTACGTCAAGAGATTTTCCAGGTAGGCGCAATATGGGTAAGTATCCATGCTGCTGCTGACCAGTTTGTTATTCAAGTACAAGTCCACTTCGCTAAACAAGGAATGCATGACAGGAGCTACTCTAGCATCGCCTCCTGGATTGGTGTTGTCCGTTTTGATCACTTTCACTTTCAAATACAGGTAACTGCTATTCAGATCGATGTAATCTTCGGGTTATCCTTTGATTTCAAACTCGATGGGAGCGGAATCCGTCAAAGAGGAGACGGGATGAAATTCCACCCATTGGGATTCTTGCATCGTCATCATGGTAGGGGCATGGCAAGGAAATCCAGTTCCGACTTGGAACAAGCGCAAGATTCTCGGTGCATCATTTTTTCTCTGTGTCTCAATAATCGAAAACGTCTAAGTCTCGAACGGTTCTTCTTCTTTTCTTGATCTTTCTCGCTTGAAGTCTGGTGAAAGGGTGTTTTCTTCGTCGTCTCTTTCTGCCTTGTCCTTGCTGAATGCCTGACTCGGTAGCGTGCAGGGCATTTATAAGTGTGTCTCCTCGGCCCAAAAGGTCTTTGCCCGTTTGCAGCAAGACATTTTTGCCTGCCCTCATGAAGGCTTCTTTAGGGTTTTGTTTGTCGATGATGACATTTTGGAGAAATTCTTTGCCTTGCGTCAGTGCCGCATCTTTCAAGGCGTGCAATCCGCGTGTCACCATCGGTTTCAAGACTGGGGCCACCGAACGAAAGGCTGCTTTTAACATGTCTCCTAAACCGTGTCCTCGCTGTCGAGCAACCCCTCGGTACACTGGATACATGACTTACTTACGAGTCGTGAGAGAACCGTTTTCGAAAATGGAGTTTCACCGTGACTTTTCCTTTGGTGAATGGAATATTTTGTCCCAGATCTCCTTTTATAGCAATGTTGACCGTGTCCAAATACGACTTACTGACAGGCAAATAGTGAGGATGTACAAATTCGCGGTGGACGTGGTAAGTGTTTCCACCTTCCTCGTCAGCGTTCGTGGCAGAATCTACTTTGAAAGGAATGACACGCAGTAACGGTACGGAGGTGTGTCCCACCACGTTGTACTCCACCACATCGGAGTACACAAACATCAAATTCAGTCCTTGGTTCAGTTCTACCGGGGCACGAAATAACTTGCTAAAAGACTCGTTGTCGTAAACGATGGGTAATTCGTTTTTCTTGATCATGGCCTTTCTCATGTCCATGTCTCCGCCCAACATGTCAAACAATTCACGACAAAATAAAATGGACACGATTTTAATCCGCTCAAATTTCATCAAGAAGCGACCAGCTGTTTTGTGGTACTCCATGGTGACACTTTTTTGGGCATGCTCCAAAGCTTTCAGAAACACGACATTAAACCTGGAGCTTATGGTGCTGACCAAATGTTGACCACTAAAATAATAGCCTGGGGGAATAAACAAGTTCTAGGAACACGTTTGAGATTTGTCATCATAGGTTCTATTATCATATTTGACATTGGGGGCATTCAAGTACTTTTGCATTTGCTCGTCATGAACTTCCACCTTAAAAAAATTTTGCTTGGGAAGGACATTGAGGACTTGGGTCGGGTGAATGATTTCCACTAATGCCACTTCCCAATGGGCTTCGTGATCTAACGGGATGGCCTGAGGTAATTTGGCCTTGTAACAGCACAACGTGTTGTGGGGAAACACCTCCATGGAACTGTCACTGGGTAAGGTTAAGTAAAATTGGTTTTGGTGACTCATAATTCCAGAGTTCTGTGGCTGTCCGAGGGGTTACTGGACGTCAGAGGCGTGTCTCCGCTCAAAATGGGGTTCTGGTTGTGGTTGGAGTGGTGACTGGCACTGGCACTGGACACAAGGTTCCCGTGGTTCCCGTTCGAGGTGAATTTCAGGGAGGGATTGGGAAGCAGGTAACCGATGCAACTGCTCAATAAAATGGTCCACAATTGCTTGTCTCCTTGTTGCAAACTCAAATTGGCAATGGCTGCCCCGATGACACAATACACCACGAAGATTTGGCAGAAAAAGACGATTTGCGTTTTAGGCACACGTTCTCCACACCACACCCACAAGGGTTGTTTTTGTAAATCTTGCACAGAAGAACTAGGTGAAGCAGTGGTCGACGTAGTTGCGTCTGCTGTGTGAAAGGGCATGATGGTCACTTCTTTTTATAGTCGATGACTTGCGAAGCGTCGATCCAAGAATCAAAACTGGGTGGATATCCTTTCCAACGTACTTTGACTTCTTTGACACGTCGTTTGCCCACTTTACGGGTTCTGCGTTCGAGAATGCTTTAGATGTCGTACACGTCGTCTTCTTTTTAGTGACACGTTGTAACTCGGGCAAATAAAACGTTCCTTTGAGCACTTCTCCGTTCATGTCTTCCAATTTATAGACGGCAGGATGACGGCCATGCACTCGTCCAGTGACACGAAACAATTCGGTCGTCCAGTTAGGTAAGTAACCCTTGTCGAAAGTGCGTTTGGTTTTGCCAATGCGTACTCAATCTCCTACGGCCAACATTCCACTTTTCTTGGGGACAGCCCTCGTCGGGACGTACCAAACAGGCGCTGAAACACCAACACTTCGTTGTCGGGAGTCACGTCTGGCGGGGCACGTCCGATGCTTCGATGGTAAGATTGGTTGTACGCTTGCACCAGGTGCGGTAAGATGTCGATGTACTTCAGAGTGTGGTGATGCGTAAAATATTTCCACATGCGTTCTTTCAAAGTGCGTTGAAAACGTTCCACGATGCTGGCTTTGGTTTCGGGATTCTCGGTGGTAAAAAAATGAATGTCACGTTTCTTTAATTCTTTTTGGAAAGCTTGGTTTGCCATCGAAGAGGGTGACGACCGCTTTGTTTCAGCACTCGTTGCAGGGCTCGCACTAACTCGCTGCTCGATTTGGAAGTCAAGGGCACGACCCAGGCAAATTTGGAAAAGACGTCGATGACACAAAACAAATATTTGTAGCCACGATTGTAGCTGGCCAAATGAGAGACATCGGCTAAATCGGCTTGCCATTGATGATCGATGCCTTCCACTCGGGTGCGACTTCTGGCAAACTTGCGTCGAATGGGTTTGTGTAAAGTGTAGGTAGCTTGTTCTTGTAACCATCGTTGCACTTGAGGTAAACGGAGACTTTTCAGTCGCGTTTTGGCAGCACGATACAATTTTTGAACTCCTGCGTAACCTGCAGGATGCGAGGGATCGTAGTAAATGCTGGCTAAGACTTTTTCCATTTTTTTTTTGTGTTTGTTTGTGTGTTAATAAGGCACCCACTCTTGGAAGAGGCTACTCTTTTTCTCTTGGGGTATTTCTTGGATTGCAATGCTTTGCGTGTGCGACCGGCAATAGGTGTTGAAGAGGAGGAGGATGTCTGAGCGGGGGATATCGGTTCTTGTTTCACTTCTGTCTTCACTTCTGTCTTCACTTTCTTTATCTCTTGTGACGAAGAAGGGGTGGCCATCATCTTTTTAATCCATCCAATTCTGGAGGTAGGTGGTGTTCTTAACTTGCGTACTTTTTCTGGTGGAGTTTGAAACCCTTCTTCTTCTTCTTCTTTTCCTTTTTCTGTCTCTTCGTCACTGGTACTGGTGGTACTGGTACTGGTACTGGTGACGGTGCTGGACTTTTCATCAAGGTCTTAAAATCTTTCAGAGTGGGTAGAGCTGTTTCGTCTAAAGCTTTCTGGTGAAAGAGTTGCAGTCGTTGCAAGAGTTGACCGTACTTTTGCGATTTTTCTGTTTCGGACAAATCTTGGCGATCCATCAAGGACTGCAATTCGTGTTGTAACTGGGACATCTCGCTCAAATTGGGATTGGGAGGTAAATGCGGCGTGCGTTGTTCTTGCCACCGATGGTATTCCATCCATCGTTTGTAAGGCACTAAAGCTAGTTTTCGTCCTTCCATGGGGTTGTCAAGGGTCGATTCTGAGATCTTGGGACTTCCGAGGGCCTTTTTATCTTGCTCCCACCAGTCCTCCCAACATGGTTCCCAAGACTCCTTTCAGTATGGGGCCTAACAAGAGAGGCAAAATGCCTCCACGTTGGACCAACATCTTCTTCTTTTGACGAATGGGAATTTTCTTTTGAACCATTTGGCGAAGAACGTGACGATGTTTGCTTAAGCATTGTTTCTGGTGTTTGGACAAAGGGATCGTGCCTTTCAAGACGTTCAAACAACATTCACACACGGTATTGATGACCTCTTTGGAGGCCGATTGAATGAGTTTTTTTCGTAGAGGTGGAGAAGCTTTGGACAGGATAGATAACATGACCCCATGTTTGACTAAACGTGGTGGTAGTCCTTTCCTTTTCTTTCCTTGGGGTTTTCTGGAGGGTGACATCTTTGAGTCTTCAGGAGTACCAAAAAAACACTGATACCCCCGACTTGGTCACAGGCCTTTTTTATACTGGAACGCGTCGCCACTGATTGTCTTTACGTCGTATCAGTTTGAGGACAGGCATGACACGTCGTGCAGGGGTACGCAACGGACTAAATCGAGCCAGTTCTTGCTTGGACAAATCCAGTAAACTTTGTAACATGCCCGATCTTTCTTGGACTTTGATTTTGGGAGAAGGTACTTTGTGAGCAGCAGCCACTGCCACTAAATTGGAGGGTCCTGCCACTGGGGAAGTTCTTTTTGGGGTCATCACCGGAGAAGTTCTTGGTGTAATCAACGTCTCCAAGCACTCTTCAGTTCTTGGTGTCATCAACGGAGAAGTGGATGAACATGAGGATGCCGGAGACGCAGTCACTGCCGTGGCAGATCGTGGTTTGCGAGTGTAAGGTTGCGTCCTGGCCGAAGTGCCTCTCTTGCGACTAGTTTTCTTCTGTGGGCTTTTCTTTTTCTGGAGACTTTTTCTCTGTTTCTTTTTCTGGGGGCTTCTTTTCTTTTTCCCGGGTGGTGTCTGGTCAGAGGAGGGTCCTGCCACTGGAGAAGTTCTCCTTGGGGACCTGGTCTTTTTCTTTTTCTTCTTGGGGCTTCGTTGGACTTTTTTCTTGGGTATAACTTTGGGGGCATTAGGATCCCATCTTAAGAGAGAGCGAATGATGACCCCTCCTAGAGTACCGCTCCCTCCAGGTTTCAAAATGATTTGTTTTTTGGTTTGAGTGTCGATGCGGGGATCGGCCAGTTGGACCAAAGCGACTTTGTTTCGATCGAAAAAGCGTTTGGTTTGATGAGGAATCTGAATGATTCCTTGGAGTATTTGACGCGCCGTCACCGTGAACCATCGTAAGACTTCTTTGAGACTAGCTTCTAAGACACGAGCTCGTGTTTGTGGATTTTTTTCTCGACTGATGCCATACAAGGCACGAATCAATTTGACGGGAAGATGCGACTGAAGGGACGTCATGTTCACACTGTGTGAGACAGACGAAAAAAGGTCTGAGGTTTTTATAGATTTTTTTATGGGGAGTGAAATTAAGTCGAGGACGGAGACGTGTACAGGACAGGCCCTCCGTCTTGGCACCAGTGGTGAAACAAGTGGGTACGAAATCGCAAATCATCGGGGGTCGTAGGTTTCAAATCGACGAGCAAATAGGCGTGTGGTGTTTGAGTGGCATCGTCGTACGCCTGAGTCAGCCAAGGCGTCCCTAACTGTTTGGCTAAGACTTGCACTTGCGATTTATCTCGAGGGCTTTTAAACAAGACCACGTAATGCGCATTGAGACTGATGGTGCGATGGGCTTTACTTTGTTGAAACAAATTTTGGGTGATGTAAACGACACTGGCATTACGGTGATGCCCTTTGCGCGTGAACCACAGTTTAATTTCTTCTTCGTCTTCTCCTAACATGTCGTCGAAAATGACCAAATGGGTTTGACGGGAGTCAGAGACGATGCCGTCGTCTTCTTTAGGAATGCCTTCCACAAACACGATGGAATCGCCTTGACTTTCTCGCAAGAGGCTGTACGCCGATTGCCACTCTTTGTAACACCACACGATCCGCTGAGGTGGCCGATCGATCAAATGATGTTTATGTTCGATCAAACGTTTGACGAATTCGGTTTTGCCTGAACCGCTAGGTCCAGCAATGAGCATGTTAAAGGGATGGCGAAGATACAAAGCCTCCCAACTGGCACGATCTAAGTGTTCGTCGATGACTTTGACAGTAGAGGAAGAGGGAGCAGAGACAGCAGAGGTAGCCATTGTGTGAGAAATGTCACTTGTGACACGAAAACAAACAAGACAAGAGTTTATATACTTTTTCAGAACACGTTTATTGAATGTTTTTTTCAAACATGAATACGAAAGACAAAAATACATAAAAGCCAAAGACTTAAGTACAAGAATAAAAGGCACATGATAACCATTAACGTGGAATAAACACAAGTGTCTGTACAACATGTTTTGGGTAATGTTCTAACCAGTTCTCTAGTGGGGGGTAAGGTCACACAAGTGTCCTCCCGAAAGGGTCTTTCAGGCATGTCCACGACAGTCCCGTCCTGGGTGACGGGTTCTTCTGGCACCGTCACTAACACGGGTTGAAAAGTAACTTTTTTCCTTGAACAACTCTCGTGCATACTGGGCCACTTCTTGGGTCCAAGCCTCAAAATCCCGTTCTTTCCAGGCACGGACATCTGTCCAATGGGGATGTAAGTCACAAGCTACACACACATCGTCATACACGTCTTGGGTAGCTAAAAGTTGACGAATCTTTTTTTCCCGTAGAGGTCGAGAAGTATCCAGATGAAACTGCAAGGCTTTGAGCAAAAGGAGTTTTTCGTGACCATTTAAGGCCATTGAGGTGGTAAGTACTGATCGTAAAGAGTCCACAAAGAATCGGCTGGTAAACGAAATCCCAGAAAACAAGTCACTAAGACACACACCACTTGTCGACCCAAATTGAATGGATACAGTTCTTGTAATAATCGATGGTAATGATCCACGGTTTGAATATGGTCATTGAGTTCCTTCCACGGAATCTGTTCAATGACATGTGACGTAAGTCGTGGCATGGCAGCCTGTTTTTATATTCTCTTTTTCTCGGATGCAATACACGTACTTTCTAGCCAGAGATCTTCGTTCTCCAGTAGGGAATTTAAATGTTACATATTGTAACCGAAATGTCAGAGTTCGTTTAGAAGTTTCGTCTTCCGCTAAGCAGATTCCACGTAACAAATGTTGGTAATCCTTTAACTCGTCTTCCTCAATACGTTGCAGTAAGTGAATGTCGAAGTAACCAAAATTATGAACATGTACATCATTAGCGACCTCAAAGTTTTGAACAATGTCTGACCACTGAAACAATTTCTGACGAATCAGTTTTCTTATACCATTCAGGTACCAGTGGTTAAAGATCTGGTGACGTAACGGATGCAATTGTTCTTTACGTTTCACTTGTATTTTCACCAGCTCTCGGTAAATCCTTTCTCTCAACTCCTCAGGCAAGCCCAAAATGTTCTCTTGTAAAGTATCCATAAGTATATACACTGTTTTTGGAATCGTTGGGTGGTGGCCAATAGCCTCGTTTAACTTTGTGCCTGATGTAATATCCACTCATAATCAGTCTTCTTGTACTTTGGAACAGAGCATAATTTAAAAACGGTTGAATCACTTTGCGTTTGCGTTTCACTTGTATTTTGATCAGTTCTCGGTAAATGCGTTCTCTCAACTCCACAGGCAAAGCACGAATGTTCTCTAGCAAAGTATCCATGAATAGGTCATACTAAATCCTCTTTGGTCTGACACAAGACATGTACTGTTTGCACAGACATAGTTTTAATTCATTGTCGAATCTAAATCGTTTAGTCACTAATTTACACGTTACAATTCGTTCAGAAGTTTCCTCTTTCACCAAGTTAACATTGCGTACAAGATGTTGGTAATTCGTTAACTCTTCCTCTGGAATTCGATGCAGTACGTTTACAATGTAGTAGATAGAATCGTCAATACCAAACCATTCCTTTTTAAAACCAGCGGGTCGTTGATCAATGTCTGTCCAATGGAACACTTTCAACTCAATCAGTCCTTGTATAGCATTCAGGTACCAGTGGTTCAAACACCGGTGACGTAACGGATGCAATTGTTCTTTACGTTTCACTTGTATTTTGACCAGCTCTCGGTAAATGCGTTCTCTCAACTCCACAGGCAAAGCACGAATGTTCTCTTGTAAAGTATCCATGAACAGATTATGGTAAGTTACTTCAATGTCTCGGTCCTACTAAGGGTAAGTAATGACAATTCGGTGACCATCGAGCATGTTCTACGTAGGCCGAATCTTGCGGTTCCCAGTGGTGAAGTGACACACCGCAACTGAAGCACTTGACTTTATCTCCTTCGCCCAAGTAGAAAAATCCGGCTCTGGCTAATTCTTCGGGGGTCGGTCCTCCCAGATACTTAGGCCATTTTCCTTTGAACGATTGAAGACGATTTTCAAAGTCGCAGTATTCCGACAAACGCACAGGGAACGAATATTCGTCTTTCACATGTTCGTTTCGATGAGGGTTGAGTGACATGGGCAGGAGTTTGCTCAGGGCTGGATGACATCCGTAGGGGGGTAGACGTGAAGGTGAACATTCCCCTTTAAAACGAAACCCAGTAAAATGTCCAAGAGGACGAGCGGCATCACTTTCGCATCCCTCAGGTTTGACACGCACAGTATCCCTTTCCATGATAGGGGTCGTGAGAACAAAGTTCCCATGATGCTTTACGGCCTCGCTAAGGTCACAACGTACAGCATCGTACCCATCGCAAGGCTCACAATCGCATTCCACTTCAGAAGCCTCACACTTGAATTGTGCCTTTCTAAACAACTTGTTTTGTGTTTCTCTGAAAGTATTCATCTTGTTCGCTCGGTCTTGGTAGTCACAATGAACTATCGATCTTGCCTAGGGTTCCTTTTTTATATACAGACCAATACCGACGTGTCCATACGGTAAGGTGAAATGATTGGGAAGTCGCACTCGCTTCTGGTACACGATTTGATAGACTTTTTCCAAGGGCCGACTGACGATGTGGTGAGTGGGTAAACGTACAATCTTGTTCGGTTGATAGGTGGTCACTTTAAAGTTTCCATCCTCTCCCGATTGCAAGGCTTCTTTCAATACCCCAAAGTTGACCACTCGACTGGTACGATAATTCAGAGTCAGTCCCTTCACTTTGCACGTCGTGTGCACTTCTCCTTGTTTGTCCCGGTATTCGTAGCCGTAATTTTTTGGACCGCCACTGACGAAACTTAGAATCTTGTCGTCGGGATGCTCGTCTGTCCAGGCTCCTAAACGGTCTCCTTCGATGTCAGGGTGCTGTTGACTCGGGTGATGGATGTAAATGCAACTGTCCGTGTCAAAGTACAGGACGCGTTCTCCTAACAGTTCTAAAGCTTCGTACAATTTTAAGCGAGCATGAGCTGTCACGTAAGCCGCAATGATGACATTTCCAAAAGGGTCGTCTTGTACAAAGTCCAAATCTTCTTCGTAATTGACCAAGATTAAATCCTCGCGAACGAGGTCCACGTGTTTCATGTATTTGGTTTTGTCGTGAATCATATGGAAGTAGCGGGAAGGTTCTGTCAAATATTCCGTCTTGGGTAAACACGGTCGTTGTGCCATTTTACCCCACAAGCAATTTAACATCACTTTGGCAAACGACCGTCTGCCTTCGTTTTTCTCGATGTGGTCTAAAGTGATGCCTTCTTGTTCATAGTATTTCTCTTTGAATTGTATTTGGTCTTCGGGAGTGTGACACCAGGAAGGATAGCCGCTGGCTTCTTGCTTCAGTTTCAAAAAGGCATCCACGTAGTCGGCGAAAATGCCTTTCTGACTGGGATCATCCTTGTGGTACTGTTGTGTCTTGGGAAAGTGGCAAATTTCGTACACTTCTAACAGTTGGTATCCCATGTCCAGAGCTTTGAACAATTCTACGCTGACCCAGGTTCCCGTCAAGGCACGTTCTTCCTGGGTGTGCTGACAAGGTTGGTCTTGGTTGCACGTTTCGGCACAAGTACGGCACCAGGGAAACATCAGTTTGCCTTGACAATGGTGAGGTAAGACGGGATGGTATAGGTTCGTGGGAGGCAAAACTTTGCACTTGATCAAGCCTTCGTATTGTCGAATGTTTTTCAGGTCGATGTGTTCCGTGAACAATTGCGGGTGTCCTGTAGGAAAGCGACAATATTTGCACACGTAGGGATACAACGAACACACGTCCAAGTATTTGATTTCTTCTCCTTTCTCTTCGTCGGCTTGGTAGAGCAAACAGGTGGCATTGGTCCTTCCTCCGTACAAACTATCCCTCGGGTTCAGTGTGTCCATGAACTGGTAACTTTCCACGAGGCGTTTAAACTCGGGATCGGTTTTCATACGGTGATCGTACTCGTGTTCCCACATTTCCACCACTTGGTATCCTTGCTGTTCTAACTTTAGGCGTCGCTGACAAGTGTCCTGGTACAAGTCTTCCATGGTTCGTTGTAAAAACTGATTTTTAGTGCTACGATCAGGGTAACAGACGAGACATCCGTGAAATAAGCAACCGTTAAACTCGTACACGATCGTGGGGTTTTCTAAGTCCCAGCCATCGACCGAATACGTTCCGATGGTCTTTTCACCCCCTCCGTTGCGGGCATGCTGAATCCACTTGTCTTCCTTGTCGCACAAGTAATGTAACCAACGTAGGGCTTTGACCGAGTATTGACGCTTGACATAGTTGGTCGTTTGAGGACTGATGACAGCCACGGTGTTTTCAGGCATGAATCGTTGGCGGTACACTAAGGAACACGCTTTGGCAATGGTGCAAGCTTCTTTCAAAGGATCGACCCCTCCGTGTTCCATGAACAGTTCTCGAAATTTTCCACAGCAACGTCGTAAAATGTCCACGTCGAAACGACAATACTTTTGCATTTCTTCCTGAAAGTCGAAGGGGTCAGAGGCGTGAGCCTGGTACCAAGCGTAGAAAGCTTCTCGTTGTTCGGTACGCATGTTGTCAGGGTCGTAATAGTGAGCCTCGGGCAAATGGGGTAGAATGGCCTGTTGATTGGCTTCCGTATTGAAAAAGTGTGGAAAATAACCTTTAGCCATTTCTGTCATTCCAAACGTTTTAGGCATTCGACTCAAAGGCATGGCCAAGTAACTCATCGAATCTTTAAACTGTACTTGTCCCACTTGCATGAAAATGATTTTGGCTCCGTTCAAAGTCACTTTAGGACGCTCGGTGCCTTGTTCCGTATAGTATCTGAGAAGAAACTGTCCATCGTATCCGGAGAAATTGTGAGCCATCACCGTGGCATGACGATGACAATCTCCGTAACGTTCGATGTCCTCTTGGCTCCACGTCTTGTCGATGGGGTCTAAGACCCATTGGGCAAAATCGGCTAACGTGTTCGGTCCCCGAAAGATTTTTTCACGCCCTCCAGGAATCTTGCTGCAGTGAGGGCAATGACTGAAGATAGGTTCTTGAATGCACTTCTCGCACGCTCGATGAGCCACGCAGAAATTAGGAATGCGAATGCCGGTCTCTTGCATGCATTCGAAATCGAAAAAGATGAAATTGCCTTTCTTCTTGTGACCGTCCTCTTTCTCTGGTGAGGGTTGGTATTTTTGCACGTAGCATTGGTGTTCCAAGTCCACGATGTGGTGACAAATGTGACATTTTTTTCTTTCCTCGACATACGTGTGCCTTGGTACTATTGGTACGTATGCCTTGTCCACAGGTAGGGCACAATCTCATCAGTTGACAAGCACATTTCTTCTGTGAACCTTGTGTTTTCAAATGTTGTTGGTAACAGGTAGGGCTGACAAACGTACGCAGACAAGTTGAACAAGGCACTGGTTCTTCGCTCAGACAGGGTGGAGAGGCCAAAAATCCTCGGCATTTCGATCCACAATGCTTGTGTTGCTCTCGATTGTTATAACCATAATCACATTTCTCACAATAATAACTGTATCCCAGGAATCCGGTGATACTGGTAATGGTATCGAAATGGTCATCGTGATAATAAACATGAATGTATTTTCCGTCCTTAAAATTTTGGCCTCGAAACAACAGAGGTCCGCGCATTTCTTAAGGGTGCACTTTCAAGGTGTAGCGTGGAGCTAGGACATCTTGCAATTTTTGCATCTCAGGAATGCCACAGGGTGTGTCTTTGGACAGGCCGGCTTGTTGCAACAAGAGTTCTGCTTCGTTTCGTTGTTTGGCTCGATAGGAACGTTGAATAGTGTTCCAAGTTCTTTTCCATTCTGCCGTGTCGTTCTTGTTGGCATAGGTTCGTCCCACCACGATGGCACGGGCTAAACACATCTGGTCATGAGTGTTGTTAATTCGGACGAGACTTGTTTTGGTGCTGCGAAGATCGTTCACCAATAAGACTTTTTTGCGTCCAGTCCCTTGAGGAAGAGAGACGTGTACCATTTTCAGTGTGGTTTTTCCATCGGTGATGTCAAACTGATCATTAGATTGTTGTACGTGTTGAATCTTGTCCATGACTTTGGAAGGGGTTAGTTCTGCGGGTCTGCTAAACTCGATCCAAACAGGGGATTTCAAGCTGTCGTGATCTATGGATAGTGTCAAGCGATCGTCTTCTTTGGGTTGACATTGTCGCTTGAGTGCGGTGAGCAAAGAATCCCACATCTCGGTGATAAACCCTTCTGCTTTCTCCAATGGTACGTCAGCCTTGAAATCTTTAAACTTCACTGTGTAGGTGTAAGCCGTGGTTCTAAATTTTCTAGAGGAGCGCTTTTCCGTCTCTCGAATGGAATAGTACTTTTCAGGGTTGACTAAGGGTGGTGAACTTGGTTTAGAGGGTTCGGATTCTGGTTCACTCATGTCCTCTTCAAAATCACTGGCATGAATTTGTGCCAAGATTTCAGCTCTGGTACGAGGCGATAGATCACGTTTCTGCCTCTTACTTTCTTCTTCTTTCTTCTCGAATGAATAGGATCGTTTCATCTTGAGTGAAAAACTTCAAATGACTCAAGTTCAAACACCATAGACTAATTTATAGTCATGGCAAACCAGCGTATATAAAAGGGTGTGTGTCCTGTCCTTTCACTATTCATTTCACTCTCAAGCCGAGCACAACGATGGAAGAGACTAACCAAATCGAACGTTTCGTCAGAGCTTTGCGAGGGGTCATTAGAAAATTCTCTTCAGACCAGCCCACGGACTACTCTCCTTACTTTCGAGATAAAAGTCAAGATACTTGCTATATCTGTCAGAAGAAAGGACATTGGTCTTCAGAGTGTCCAGACCGTCAAAAAAGAACAAAAACAGGGGCTAAAAAAGACAAAAGTCAAGATACCTGTTATTATTGTAAAGAAAAAGGACATTGGTCTCCAGATTGCCCAAAAAAGAAACAAAAGGAGTCAGAAGAAAAGAGAAATTCTTCAGAAGAAGAGAGGGATTCTTCAGAAGAAGAGAGGGATTTTTCAGAGGAAGAAAGCAGACAGGTGAAGAAAAAGAAACAGGAGAAGAAAAGAAGAAGGGAAGAAAGTGAGGAGGAAGAAGAGGAAAAGAGTGTGACGGTGAAGAAATTTAAAAAACAGAGAGACTAAACAAGGAGAAAGAAGAAGTCAATGAACTTTTTATTAAAGTGTTCTGTTGTGAATTGTGAATTGGATTGTAAATATTCATAAAAGAATAAATTAATGATATAAGGTAAGTGTCTTTGAGTTTTGACTTTAAAATAAGAACGTACACTCACGCACTCATACAAAGACACGTACTATAGGGGTAAAATGGGTTGGTTTATTATTTTTTTTTTAGTTATTGGCAAATTGAAATTGTATTTCTTTTCGAGAAATGTGGGTGGCCCTGAAAAGGGCCTTTTTTTCTTTATGGTGTAGGGGTGAGTTCAAACAATCAACTTTAACTGCCTTAAGCCTTTGCCACGGCCAAGGCCTACTTCTGGACTGCGTAATGTTGATGATGATGATTGGGTTGAAATCACTAAGGGTGGTACGGTAGGCTTAGTCACAGGGTTGACGTGTTTAGCTCGGGAAGGTCGTATTCTCTTCGGTCGTAATAAAGAAGTCTGATACATTTGTTTCAGACTCCTTAACTCCGCTAAAATGTCCAACAGTACCGTGACCGTTTGATTTTCACCCTCTTGTTTCTTTGCTGCTGCTACTTCTTCTTGCTGTTGTTGCTGTTGTTTTTTTCTTACCTCTTCTTCTTGCTGCTGTTGCTGTAGGAGAAAAGCTTGTTCCGCTTCCTTTTGTCGTTGTATAAATTTCTCCAATTCTTCTTTCTGTCTCTGTCTAAAATTCTCCACTTGCGGTAATGAAGAAGGTAACGAAGGTTCCGGAACAAATTCTTGCGAGGTAAGAAAATACACAAAATCCCAATTCACCTCTTCTGAAAGTAAGTCCGGGTTCCCTTGGGCAGTCTCCCCTGTTGGTGCACCCCAATGGATCGTTTTCTGAATTTCCGTCATGTTGAATCACTGTCGCATAGATTGACTGCACACAAGCGCTA
The DNA here is from genome assembly GCA_028554795.2 of Sinohyriopsis cumingii. Taxonomy (NCBI): domain Eukaryota; kingdom Metazoa; phylum Mollusca; class Bivalvia; order Unionida; family Unionidae; genus Sinohyriopsis; species Sinohyriopsis cumingii. Next base: position 156,672,870 of record CM068829.1, read on the forward strand.
GCGAATCTATATAGACCAACTGACGTCACAGACTACTCTCTTCGGATTGGATGCGGACTGACTAAATTTTGTAACGCGTGTTCGGATTGGTGAATGAACTCAATCCGTTTCAATCCTTCCTCTACCTATAAATAAGCGCAGTTCAGTGCATTGATTCACCTGTTCTCGTTGCTTCAAGATGTGGACCGATGTGCAATCTTCTACGCTTGTGTCTTCCATGATGTTCCGGACGGACATACCCATGTATGTCCGATCCAAGTGGACCGTTGTCCACAGGACAGACACCAGTCTGTGGATACGTAGGATCTACGTAGAAAGACAAGGATGCCTCAAAAGAGTCCTGATTTACGGTCCTACAGTAAGACGCAGCCGAAGGACAAGAAGAAGACCAATGCGGTACTCTTTATGTTAATGGATACATTAACATAAACCCAAAGGCCCTTTTCAGGGCCACGCATATTTCTCGAAAAGAGAATGACTTTTCAATTGCCTACCCTTTTTTTTTAAATTTAAAAAAAAAAAAAAAAAATCCCGTGTTCAATTCCCCTTGTCCCTAAACAAGCCCAAACTCTATTCCCCATGTTAAATTCCCCTCGTACGTAAAGTGGCCCACGATTTATTCCCATGTTAATTCCCCTTGTACGTAGATTTGCCCACGATTTTTTCGCCATGTTAAATTTCCATTGTACGTAGATTTGCCCGGGGGGGGGTCTGTAATGCTAATTCCCATTGTACGTAGGGTGCCCCCATTCACTACTAACGTGAAAAAGGCTATTAAATCTTCAACGACGTTAATGCAATACTGTACTACTGAACTGCTTCCGTGCTGAGCAGAGCCAAGAGGAGCTCATGGGATGGTCTGTACATCCCATAATTCAAGTTTGCTATTAACACTCCTCCTGAACTAACTGGAGAAATGTCAGGAACCTTTACATACAGATTCGACCTAAGGTGGTGTTGGGTCTAATGAAAATGATGCCACTCGGGCACCAATGTGGCAACCACATGGACAATGTTGAAATTAGTATCAGTACTCCTCCCAGATGGATGGTCATATCTGTTTTAGTATTTTCACTAAAAGACTTGTGATGATATTTAGTTGATCCTAAATGAAAATAGTGCCAACCTAACATCAATATGTCAACCATCTTAAAAATCTTATCGCCTCCGGGATGCATGAACGGCGTTTGGGGGTGGCAAGTGGGGCTACCGCCCCAGGTCCCGCTCTTGAGGGGGCTCCGCACTTCAGACCTAAGGTCGTCCTTATGAGTTTGTCAAGCTATATTCTCCGGCAAATTGGAAACGCTGGTACAGGCCGCACGTAATGCACGCAAAGTTGCGAAGTCAACTTAGTCAACTTCGTAACGCAATTAACAGGTGGCAGCAAAGATGCAGTAGCATACCAATCGAGATTCCGATACTCTGGCCCCGCGCGGTCATGGTCGTACTCCTAACGCTGCCTCTGGATGGATGTTCATATCGACATGGATTTTTCATTAAATGACTTGTGATGTTTAGTTGGAACCAATGAAAATGGTTCTGATCCGCAATATGGCTACATTGAAAGCCATCTTGAAAATCCTTCTACTCCTTCTAGTTGGATGACCATGTTGGTAATGCTTAATTGTAGAATTGTTGGGGCATACGTGTTTCAGAAACATAAATAGCATTCATTCTTCACTATTTTCGTTATATTTATTTTTAAAATTAGTCAGTGGGTGTTAAAAATTTACCGTATGACCTTAAGCAACAACGTTGTTGCAACATTCCAGCAATTACACCATATCACGTTGTAGGAACGTAAATTACAGCGTTGCCGCAACTTTGGTGCAACGTCGTTGCAGTTGTTGCAAAACTGAATTGTCAGCTGGGTACAACGCTGACTTTAGTCCCATTTGGAACTCACACGTGGAATGAAGTGTTACGAACATAGTAGGAAAGGCAAAGTTGATTCGTATTGAGATTACCCTACGTAGTAATATGGTTTATCAGTGGTACCACATGTCTTGAAATCTGAATCAATATCAACTCAGCCAGTTTAATTTCATCTCTCTCACTCTCTTTCATTTGAATATGAACTGCACCGATGTCATCTAGTTTTTAATAGATATCGTGATGAGCATGTTATAGGTCTTTTTCTAAGATCTTAATAATAAACTACGCTTATTGCAATGTGGATTAGGTAGGTGAATACAATACCCCCAATACAGACATGGGTCACGTGATTAATTCATTTCTAATACACCAGTGAATGTAAAGTTTTCTGACTGCACCAACATCAGAACTTTGCAACAGTCAAATCCACGAATACCTTTAGAAGCTTTGACGCCATATGACGTCGTGTATCTTCGTTTGACGTGGTGTAAAACTGTATTTAATGTTTCACTTTTCGGGGGGGGGGGCATTTTTTTTCAAAGTCTGCTTTTGGACGTCAATGGAGGTTTTACTGTCGCAAATGTCAGTTTTATCTACTCCGCGGACTTTTCTGAACAAACACAATTTGCGGCCGTAAAACTTCCGTTAACGCATTTAGATCTGCAAATACAAAATAATTATCCCCTAAGCCATATATACGCTAATGATCAACCATTCGTGGAGACTACCTTATGAGTATGGAATAAGAAACCTGTCTGGAATCTACAACCGATACGATCTATACACACCCAAATCCGTAAAATAAACTATTCCATTTGACGTTTTACCTCGCCATTAAAATGTTATCCAACAGTACCTGGGACTATCAGGGTGCACAGTGTATTTATTTGACCAGTTATATTTATCCAGCGCGCATAGTGGAGTCCTGTAAACTTGCAACCTTATTTTCGCCGTGTAAGGCGCACAAATTGGAACTTCGACAATGTAAGAGCGTACATACTGTGTTATCTCCTCAGTGGTCCTGTTTTCGATCCCCTGAACCAGCAATTATAAAGGCTAGGTATCGACATGTATAATTATTGACCTTTTCCTAGATTATGGAGTTTTCTTCACTCAAAGAATGCGTCGCCACCATTATTGCCTTCAAGAATACATCAAACAGGTACTGTAAATCAAAACATTGTAGCGAGCATAGAATTTTAAGAACTGAACGAGCAAACTGATTTTCACTTAAAATCGTATGCTGGTAAAACTATGCGATGAAAATATGTAAATAAATGTTTTACAAAAGGCAAACGTCTACCCGGATGGTCGGACAGTTCTGAATGTTAGTAACCGGAGATAGATAGTATGTTTTATGTGCGGTGTTGTGCTAAAAATGTAATATCAAGTAATATCAACGAGTGGACCACAGTCCTTTGAAATTTTAACACGGAGGTGCACTATAAATATTAATCAGTTTAAAATATTTGTACATATACATTGCCTAAGAGGAAGAATGCTAGTCATCAATCCGTCTTGTCGGAGTTTCCACTTTCCCTTCCCACCCCATTTGAGATGTTTCACGTTTATGTTGGGGTGTGGGGCCAGATCCAAATGTCGGTCTAAAAGTTGATATTCACCGTAACCGCACCGGTGGCATGCCTATCTAACCCAGCGACCTCACATAAAGCCATACTTCCTTGAAATCAATAGGAAAATTACAAAATAAACTTCAGCGTTCATGAAAGGGTCACGGTAGTCGTTGTTCGTATTGCCAGTAACTACCAAACTACATGCCCATTATATGAAAGGTCCAGTAGTTACGTGTCAACGTGTTATTGGAGGCGGGGGATATGACGTAACTATCATGTTGACATTAGTACTAATATTAATCCCCTACTTCGTGGACGGGCTACTAAAACGATCTTATTTGTGTCAATGGTGCAGCCGGATATGATTTCTACCCACCGCATTTTTAACATATTGTCAAAACGTTTGAAGAGATTGCATACATATACTGAAAGAAACCAAATAGTTATTTTGTTTATTGCCAGAATTGCTGCATTTCATTATAAAATTTCGTTACCTTCTTCATCCTATATATTCGTTTGAATTGTCGGACATATTTCATTTAATTACTTCCGTTTTTAGCCTTATTTTTCCGTAGGCCATATAAAAACGCCGCATCTTTATTTGGAAACATAAACAGATCATAGTAAAAAATGACATGCTTTGAATAACAAATCGTAGAATATCCAATATGGTGTAGCAATCCTCATTTGGAAAATGAATTACCGCGAAGATCTCGTGTTATTTGTCATGGCAGACAAGTACGGTTAGCGTAAACATACCAATATAATTTACCTTATATAGGCTACATAATTGTATCCTGAGCTAAACTCCCTGCTTTACTAATCTGGCTTTCTCCAAGTTGCTGCGATAGTTAACATTGTTAGAATCGTGCATTTTCCATACTGCATGGCTACATATTGCACGATACTTCTGTCTAAAACTAGCATCGTGTATTAGGAACTACTTTGTAAACAAACAACGTGCGCTTCTGTAGTAGATGTTTTAGAATTTGGTTTATTAAATTTGCTTTTGGGTGAACTAAACAAGCTGTTTCGCCATTTGAAAGTAGAGATGACACAGTTAATAATATGGACGAGAGTAGTGAATGGGGTGAGATTAGTGACAATGGGAATTAGCATTAAAAACACCCCAGGGTAAGATTAGCGACAATGGAAATTTAACATTAACCACCCTGGGTCACTCTAGGGACAATGGAAATTTAACATGGGCAAAAAAAGACATCCACTTTGGGGACAAGGGAATTTAACATTGGAGAAAGGAAATATCCATTCTAGGGACAAAGGCATTCGAACAATGGAAAAAAAATATTGATTCTAGGGACAAAGGCAATTGAACAATGGGAGAAAAAAAAATAATATCCATTCTAGGGACAAAGGCAATTGAACTTGGGATTTTTTTTTTTTTTTTTGTTTTTTCTTTTTAAATTAAAAAAATAAAAAATAAAAATAAAAAATAAAAAAGGGGTAGGCAATGGAAAGTCAATCTCTTTTCGAGAAATGTGGGTGGCCCTGAAAAGGGCCTTTGGTTTCATCATCTTCTTCTTTTATTTCCTCCACTTTTGTAGCCATCCTCTTATTTTTTCCATCATTCCTTTCTTCTTCTTCTTTTCTGTTTCCGGTATCCAGTCCGGGTGACCCATGGCTCGGAACTTGGCCTGTATCTTCATCCAGTTGTTATTCAATCTTTCAAACTCTAAATTCTTCTTCTTATTCTCTTATTCCTTTCTCTCTTTGCTCCATTTTTCTTTTATCTTCATCACTTCTACTTTCATTACCTCTCTAATTAGTTCTTCTGCTTTTATCAACTGGTTACAACCCCACTTTACGTACCACCAGTCAGTCCAATGAAAGCTATTTTCTAGGAAGCTCCTGACTTCTGTGATATGATCCAAGGCTTCCTTTAAAGTACCTATTCTCACGTAAGGTGGGTCAATGAATCCTCTAATTCTTTCTACTTCTTCCTCAATCATTCCCCGTATTTGATCTTTTGCTACTCCAAGATTCTTCACATTGTTCAGGCTACCTTCAAATCTTCCTTCCTTATTCAATCTTTCTACTACATAAGTTCCATCCATGATCCAAAAATAGCTATGTCTCAAATCGTTAAATAATTTTGTCACCTCCATCTTCATTGTTTATTCCTTAGAATGGTTTGAACGACGAATACTGTGGGTTCTTATAGTGAAAGCGCGGACGTGAAGGAAAACATCCCCCTACTTTTCTCATTTCATATAATATACTATTCACATAAGTGAATCAGCAATAAACTAACCCCAAATCTACTATCCACACAATCGTACGTGATCCGTTACAAAACCCAAACTATACTCTCCACATACGCTAAGAAACAATAAACAAACCCCAAATCTACTATTTACACACGCAAATCATTAAAACAAAATCCATAATCTACTATCCACACAATCGTACGTGAGCGGTTACAAAACGCAAACTATACTCTCCACATACGCTAAGAAACAATAAACAAATCCATAATCTACTATCCACACAATCGTACGTGAGCGGTTACAAAACCCAAACTATGCTCTCCACATACGCTAAGAAACAATAAACAAATCCATAATCTACTATTCACACAAACGTACGTGAGCACTTACAAACACAAACACACAAACACAAACATACAAACACAAACACACAAACACATACACTCACACTATGAAAAAGAGTCAGTGTTTATATTCACACTACTCTACCTACACACATTGGCAAATCGATTGTTATTTCTTTTCTAGAGTATTGGGTAGCCCTGAAAAGGGCTGTTGGTTTTTAACTCCAGATGCACCTATCTAATGCTGGCACCTTCCTGGCCTGGCGCCACACACACATCTTCTTCCCCAGTCTCTTTTCACTCTTTTTTGGGGAAGAGCAGAGGCGGGATATGTGGCTTCAGAATCCCAATTTTCTGTCTCTGGGATTCTGAAATTTCTTCTCTCCTTTTCCTCCTCTTCTTTTTGTCTTCTTTCCTCCTCCTCTCTCATCCTTCCCTCTTCGACAATGGCCTCCGCGGCCAGTTCGTTCAACAGGCGCCTGGCATATTCCAGGTGCATCTGGAGTTCTAGAAACTTTACAATTCTGGTATTCTTTCTCTTCATCAATCAACAAGGCTAGCTAGACTGCCCAGCGAGTTTCAATTTATACTGAAAGCGCGGATCCCCCTAAAAACATAAAATTGATCTTACCTAGATCATGACCAAAACAACGCGCGGACCTAAAAGAAACACTCACTCACTTTTTTATACTACCCATTACTATTCTAAAAATAATGTCATTAATCACTTCAATATACTATCCACATACGCAAAGCAATCCAATCAAACCCCCAAATCTACTCTCCCCACACCTCAAACAGCCAAAAACATGATCTTAATCTACTATCCACACCAACGTACGTGAGCACTTACAAACACACAATCCTATACACAAACACATACCCTCTCACTATAAAAAAAAGAGTTTTTTTTTTTTTTTTTTTTTTGCTATGGCAATCTTTTAGTTTCTAAGAATGCGACGTCCTCTGAGGATAGACTTTCTGACGATAGGTCTGCTTCTTCGGAAAGTGAAGAAGAACTCTTTGATGTCGATACGACAATCGACAAAGCCTCTCTTAGGTTCAGGTTCCTGCTGCTGCTGCTGCTGTTGTTGTTCTTGCTGTTGCTGCTGTCTCTGAAGTCTGTACTTCTCTGTCCATTCTTCTTTCTTCCTGTTCACTTCTTCTCTGAAGAGCTCTTCTATCAGGTCTTCAGTGACTTTTAGCATTCTCACATTCTCAATCTCTTCTGGTTTCGGTATCAGACTGTGTCTGACCCTGTGCAAATTCACGTAGGCTTCGTTTAGCTTAGCTAGTTTGGAGCACATCTTCGTAGGAGGATGAGTCGACAATGGATGGTTAGACTGGAAACTGCCCCGGTTCTTAAAGTCAAAGCGCGGACGTGAAGGAAAACATCCCTCCACGGTTTTTTTCGAGCCGCAACGTTCAATGAGTGTCATGAGAGGGATAGTAAGAAGTCAAAGAGCATAGATCAACATTCTCATAGCCAAACAAACCACAAAGGCATTTTTTTTTCAAAACACAACATTTTTTATTCATACTAACAAACAACTCTAACATTTTTAACAATAATCCAACAATATAACATCAAACATTTTTTTCAAATGACAAACAATTTTTCTTCTTAACTCAGCATCAGGCATTTATCGTGTTGAATTTGACTGGAATGATCGTTTTGACATCCATAGCAATTTTTTTTTATCAATTCCGTCATTTTTTCGGCCAAGTGTTTGGCAAAACAGGAGACTAAATGGGCTACTTGTTCTGGCTATCTCGACTTCATCATGATAACTTCTTCCACAGTCTCCTCATATTTCATGTCTCAAGTTTCTCCACTAGGCAAAGAGGGATAACAGTCTTCCATGGCTTCTAATAGTCTAGAATGACTTCTCTCAAACTGTTGATTTCTATGCTATTGTCGAATTCTGCATACAGGAGGACGTTCACTGTGTGATCTGGAGGTGGATTTGCAAACTGAAGTTCCACACGAATCTGGCCCGATTTTATAGGGTGGAAATGTCCCTCGTCGCTGCCTTGCTCTGGAGTGAAATCAAAACCCCACAAAGCATAGCCTCCTGCATAATCGTCGTACGAAATACCGTGACTGGTGTTGGTTCCTAACTGTCCCGTGGCTTCGTACAGGGACAAGTACGATCTCAAATAATTCTTTGCGACACCAAAGTTGGGCTCAAAGGGTCGGGTACATAAGGTCTTCCCGTCGCGACTGACTTCGATCTTGGACACATTGTAATGTTGAAACTCAAAAGGATTTTGATCGTGGGTTCCGTTGAAGGCTGAATTCCTGACGATACCAACAATCAAACGCTTGGGTAACTGTCCTTGGAACAGATGATCTTCGATCATAGATCGCTGTCCAGCGGGAATGGTGAACGTTTTCACTTCTACGCGTCGTATCGGATACTTGGCGGTCGTTCTGCTCAACGTCTGACTGACGTCGCTTCCCACTTTAGGTAACACTTCCACACGAATCACGTAAAGTCGGGCTTCTTGAATGATAGTTTTGTATTCATTGGCATGGGCCATCAAATGGAAAGCGGCACTGCTACGATTCAGTCTCAGACGGATATCCACCCCGTTCAGCAAATACTTTTCTTGTAACCACATGTCCAAATGCAAACGTCCCATCAGTTCTAAACTTCGCCCTCGCAGAATTTTCTTACGACGGTCGTTAAACCCCACATTGTGAGGATTGTCATCTTCTGTCAGGACTGTGTCGCTAAACCAGCCTACACTTGCCGTGTCAGGTTTCCATACCACGCAAGCATCCAGATGAGTATTCTTGGCTTCTTTTCCGTACGTCAAGAGATTTTCCAAGTAGGCACGATATGGGTAAGTATCCATGCTGCTGCTGACCAGTTTGTTATTCAAGTACAAGTCCACTTCGCTGAACAAGGAATGCATGGAATTGTTGACAGGAGCTACTCTAGCATCGCCTCCTGGATTGGTGTTGTCCGTTTTGATCACTTTCACTTTCAAATACAGGTAATTGCTATTCAGATCGATGTAATCTTCGGGTTGTCCTTTGATTTCAAACTCGATGGGAGCGGAATCCGTCAAAGAGGAGACGGGATGAAATTCCACCCATTGGGATTCTTGCATCGTCATCAAGGTAGGGGGCATGGCAAAGAGATCCAGTTCCGACTTGGAACAAGCACAAGACTCTCGGTACATCATTTTGTTCTGTGTCTCAATAATCGAAAACGTCTAAGTCTCGAACGGTTCTTCTTTTCTTTGTCTTTTTAGCTTTAGACGGGTAAAGTCTGGTGAAAGGGTGTTTTCTTCGTCGTCTCTTTCTGCCTTGTCCTTGCTGAATGCCTGGCTCGGTAGCGTGCAGGGCATTTATAGGTGTTTCTCGTCGGTCCAAAAGGTCTTTGCCCGTTTGCAGCAAGACATTTTTGCCTGCCCTCATGAAGGCTTCTTTAGGGTTTTGTTTGTCGATGATGACATTTTGGAGAAATTCTTTGCCTTGCGTCAGTGCCGCATCTTTCAAGGCGTACAATCCGCGTGTCACCATCGGTTTCAACACCGGGGCCACCGAACGAAAAGCCGATTTTAACATATCTCCTAAACCGTGTCCTCGCTGTCGAGCAACCCCTCGGTACACTGGATACATGACTTACGAGTCGTGAGAGAACCGTTTTCGAAAATGGAGTTTCACCGTGACTTTTCCTTTGGTGAATGGAATATTTTGTCCCAGATCTCCTTTTATAGCAATGTTGACCGTGTCCAAATACGACTTGCTGACAGGCAAATAGTGAGGATGGACAAATTCGCGGTGAACGTGATAAGTGTTTCCACCTTCCTCGTCAGTGACCGTGGCAGAATCCACTTTGAAAGGAATGACACGCAGTAACGGTGCGGAGGTGTGTCCCACCACGTTGTACTCCACCACATCGGAGTACACAAACATCAAATTCAGTCCTTGATTCAGTTCTACCGGGGCACGAAATAACTTGCTAAAAGACTCGTTGTCGTAAACGATTGGTAATTCGTTTTTCTTGACCATGACCATTCTCATGTCCATGTCTCCGCCCAACATGTCAAACAATTCAGGACAAAATAAAATGGACAGGATTTTACTCCCGTCAAATTTCATCGAGAAGCGACGAGCTGCTTTGTGGTATTCTATGGTGACACTTTTTTGACACTTCTCCAAAGCTTTCAGAAACACGACATTAAATCTGGAGGCTATGGTGCTCACCAAATGTTGACCACTATAATAATAGCCTGGAGGAATGAACAAGTGATAGGTGGTGTACTTTTGATTTTTTGTGCCAGGGGTTTTCTTGTCATATTTGCCATAGGTATCCAAGTACTGTTGCAATTGTTCGTCATGAACTTCTCCATCAAAAACATTTTGATTGGGAAGGACATTGAGGACTTGGGTCGGGTGAATGATTTCTACTAAAGCAACTTCCCAATGGGCTTCGTGATCTAATGGGATGGTCTGAGGTAATTTGGCTGTGTAACAGCACAACGTGTTGTTGGGAAACACCCCCATGGAACTGTCACTGGGTAAGGTTAAGTAAAATTGGTTTTGGTGACTCATAATTCCAGAGTTCTGTGGCTCTCCGAGGGGTTACTGGACGTCAGAGGCGTGTCTCCGCCCAAAATGGGGTTCTGGTTGTTGTTGGAGTGGTGACTGGCACTGGCACTGGACACAAGGTTCCCGTGGTTCCCGTTCGAAGAGAATTTCAGGGAGGGATTGGGAAGCAGGTAACCGATGCAACTGCTCAATAAAATGGTCCACAATTGTTTGTCTCCTTGTTGCAAACTCAAATTGGCAATGGCTGCCCCGATGACACAATACACCACGAAGATTTGGCAGAAAAAGACGATTTGCGTTTTAGGCACACGTTCTCCACACCACACCCACAAGGGTTGTTTTTGTAAATCTTGCAGAGAAGAACTAGGTGAAGGAGTGGTCGACGTAGCTGCGTCTGTGTGAAAGGGCATGATGGTCACTTCTTTTAATAGTCGATGACTTGCGAAGCGTCCATCCAAGAATCAAAACTGGGTGGATATCCTTTCCAACGTACTTTGACTTCTTTGACACGTCGTTTGCCCACTTTATGGGTTCTGCGTTCGAGAATGCTTTCGATGTCGTACACGTCGTCTTCTTTTTTGGTGACACGTTGTAACTCGGGCAAATAAAACGTTCCTTTGAGCACGTCTCCGTTCATGTCTTCCAATTTATAGACGGCAGGATGACGGCCATGCACTCGTCCAGTGACACGAAACAATTCGGTCGTCCAGTTAGGTAAGTCACCTTTGTCGAAAGTGCGTTTGGTTTTGCCAATGCGCACCCAATCTCCTACGGTCAACTCTCCACTCTTCTTCGGGACAGCCCTCGTCGGGGACGTACCAAACAGTCGTTCAAACACCAACACTTCGTTGTCGGGAGTCACTTCTTGCGGGGCACGTCCGATGCTTCAATGGTAAGATTGGTTGTACGCTTGCACCAGGTGCGGTGAGATGTCGATGTATTTCAGAGTGTGGTGATGCGTAAAATATTTCCACATGCGTTCTTTCAAAGTGTGTTGAAAACGTTCCACGATGCTGGCTTTGGTTTCGGGATTCTCGGTGGTAAAAAAATGAATGTCACGTTTCTTTAATTCTTTTTGGAAAGCTTGGTTCAGAAATTCAGTGCCTTTGTCCGTTTGCCATCGAAGAGGGTGACGACCGCTTTCTTTCAACACTCGTTGCAGGGCTCGCACTAACTCGCTGCTCGATTTGGAAGTCAAAGGTACGACCCAGGCAAATTTGGAAAAGATGTCGATGACACAAAACAAATATTTGCAGCCGCGATTGTAGCTGGCCAAATGAGAGACATCGGCTAAATCGGCTTGCCATTGATGATCGATGCCTTCCACTCGGGTGCGACTTCTGGAAAACTTGCGTCGAATGGGTTTGTGTAAAGTGTAGGTACCTTGTTCTTGTAACCATCGTTGCACTTGAGGTAAACGGAGACTTTTCAGTCGCATTTTGGCAGCACGATACAATTTTTGAACTCCTGCGTAACCTGCAGGATGCGAGGGATCGTAGTAAATGCTGGCTAATACCTTCTCCATTTTTATTTGGTGTGTTAATAAGTCACCCACTCTTCGGTGATGCTACTTTGGGTGGGTCGAAAGGGTGGTCTAGAAACGGATTTACGTGTCCGATGGGCTACGGGAGTAGAAGTCGAAGGTAGTGGTGGTGGAGGTGGTAATGGAATGGCTTTGATCTTCTTTTCTTTTTTCACTTCTGGTTTCCCTTCTTTCTTTTTTTTTCACTTCTGTCGAAGGAGGAATTGACATCATCTTTTTAACCCAAGCTTTCATTTCTTCTCGTTGGGGTGTGGGGGACGGGGTCAACAAGGATGCTGCAATCTTACTTAAAATGGGTGCTGCTGACGGTGTTTGAAACACTTCTCGCATCTCTTCTTCCTCAGGTCTTCGTGGGGTAGCATCTCTGGTGACCCCTGGGGATGGTAGTAGTGGTGGTGGTGGCGGTGGTAGTGATGAATGGTGCTGGACTTTTCATTAAGGTCTTAAAATCTTTCAGAGTGGGTAGAGCTGTTTCGTCTAAAGCTTTCTGGTGAAAGAGTTGCAGTCGTTGCAAGAGTTGACCGTACTTTTGCGATTTTTCTGTTTCGGACAAATCTTGGCGATCCATCAAGGACTGCAATTCGTGTTGTAACTGGGACATCTTGCTGAAATGGGGATTGGGAGGTAAATGCGGGGTGCGTTGTTCTTGCCAACGATGGTATTCCATCCATCGTTTGTAAGGCACTAAAGCTAGTTTTCCTCCTTCCATGGGGTTGTCAGGGGTCGATTCTCAGATCTTGGGACTTCCGAGGGCCTTTTTATCTTGCTCCCACTAGTCCTCCCAACATGGTTCCCAAGACTCCTTTCAGTAAGGGACCTAACAAGAGGGGTAAAATGCCTCCACGTTGGACCAACATCTTCTTCTTTTGACGAATGGGAATTTTCTTTTGAACCATTTGGCGAAGAACGTGACGATGTCTGCCTAAGCATAGTTTCTGGTGTTTGGACAAAGGGATCGTGCCTTTCTAGACGTTCAAACAGCATTCGCACACGGTATCGATGACCTCTTTGGAGGCTGATTGAATGAGTTTTTTTCGTAGAGGTGGAGAAGCTTTGGACAGGACAGATAACATGTCCCCATGTTTGACTAAACGAGGAGGCAGTCCTTTCCTTTTCTTTCCTTGGGGATGTTTAGAAGAGGGACGTTTTCTGGAGAGTGACATCTTTCAGTCTTCAGGAGCACCAAAAAACACTGATACCCTACTTGGTCACACACCTTTTTTATACTGGAACGCGTCGCCACTGATTGTCTTTACGTCGTATCAATTTGAGGACAGGCATGACACGTCGTGCAGGGGTACGCAACGGACTAAATCGAGCCAGTTCTTGCTTGGACAAATCCAGTAAACTTTGTAACATGCCCGATCTTTCTTGGACTTTGATTTTGGGAGAAGGTACTTTGTAAGCAGCAGCCACTGCCACTAAATTTGAGGGTCCTGCCACTGGGGAAGTTCTTCTTGGGGTCATCAACGGAGAAGTTCTTGGTGTGATCAACGTCTCCAAGTACTCTTCAGTTCTTGGTGTCATCAACGGAGAAGTGGATGAACTTGAGGCTGCCGGAGACACGGTCACTGCCGTGGCAGGTCGTGGTTTCTGAGTGTAAAGTTGCGTCCTGGCCGAAGTGCCTCTCTTGCGACTAGTTTTCTTCTGTGGACTTTTCTTTTTCTGGGGGCTTCTTTTCTTTTTCCGGGGTGGTGTCTGGTAAGAGGAGGGTCCCGCCACTGGAGAAGTTCTCCTTGGGGACCTGGTCTTTTTCTTCTTCTTGGAGCTTCATTTGACTTTTTTCTTGGGGAGAAGTTTGGGGGCATTAGGATCCCATCTTAAGAGAGAGCGAATGATGACCCCTCCTAGAGTACCGCTCCCTCCAGGTTTCAAAATGATTTGTTTTTTTGGTTTGAGTGTCGATGCGGGGATCGGCCAGTTGGGTCAAAGCGACTTTGTTTCGATCATAAAAGCGTTTGGTTTAATGAGGAATCTGAATGATTCCTTGGAGTAATTGACGTGCCGTCATCGTGAACCATACCATCGTAAGACTTCTTTGAGACTAGCTTCTAAGACACGAGCTCATGTTTGTGGATTTTTTTCTCGACTGATGCCATACAAGGCACGAATCAGTTTGACGGGAAGATGCGACTGAAGGGACGTCATGTTCAAAATGTGTGTGAGACAGACGAAAAGGGTCTGAGGTTTTTATAGATTTTTTTGTGGAGTGAAATTAAGTCGAGGACGGAGACGTGTACAGGACAGGCCCTCCGTCTTGGCCCCAGTGGTGAAACAAGTGGGTACGAAATCGCAAAACATCGGGGATCGTAGGTTTCAAATCGACGAGTAAATAGGCGTGTGGAGTTTGAGTGGCATCGTCGTACGCCTGAGTCAGCCAAGGTGTCCCTAATTGTTTGGCTAAGACTTGCACTTGCGATTTATCTCGAGGACATTTAAACAAGACCACGTAATGCGCATTGAGACTGATGGTGCGATGGGCTTTACTTTGTTGAAACAAATTTTGGGTGATGTAAACGACACTGGCATTACGGTGATGCCCTTTGCGCGTGAACCACAGTTTAATTTCTTCTTCGTCTTCTCCTAACATGTCGTCAAAAATGACCAAATGGGTTTGACGGGAGTCAGAGACGATGCCGTCGTCTTCTTTAGGAATGCCTTCCACAAACACAATGGAATCGCCTTGACTTTCTCGCAAGAGGCTGTACGCCGATTGCCACTCTTTGTAACACCACACGATCCGCTGAGGCGGTCGATCGATCAAATGATGTTTATGTTCGATCAAACGTTTGACGAATTCGGTTTTGCCTGAACCGCTAGGTCCAGCAATGAGCATGTTAAAGGGATGGCGAAGATACAAAGCCTCCCAACTGGCACGATCTAAGTGTTCGTCGATGACTTTGACAGTAGAGGAAGAGGGAGCAGAGACAGCAGAGGTAGCCATAGTGTCAGGAATGTCACTTGTGACACCAAAACAAACAAGACTAGAGTTTATATACTTTTTTTCAGAACACGTTTATTGAATGTTTTAAACATGAATACGAAAGACAAAAGTACATAAAAGCCAAAGACTTAAGTACAACGATAAAAGGCACATGATAACCATCAACGTGGAATAAACACAAGTGTCTGTAAAACATGTTTTGGGTAAAGTTCTGACCAGTTCTATAGGGGGTAAGGTCACACAAGTGTCCTCCCGAAAGGGTCTTTCAGGCCTGTCCACGACAGCCCTGTCCTGGGTGACGGGTTCTTCTGGTACTGTCACTAACACAGGTTGAAAAGTCGCAAGGCTCACAATTGCATTCCACTTCAGAAGCCCCACATTTGAATTGTGCCTGTCTAAACTTGTTTTGTGTTTCTCTGAAAGTATTCATCTTGTTCGTTCGGTCTTGGTAGTCCCAATGAACTATCGATCTTCCCTAGGGTTCCTTTTTATATACAGACCAATATCGATGTGACCGTACGGCAACGTAAACTGATTGGGAAATCTCACTCGCTTCTGGTACACGATTTGATAGACTTTTTCCAAGGGTCGACTGACGATGTGGTGAGTGGGTAAACGTACAATCTTGTTCGGTTGGTGAGTGGTCACCTTAAAGTGTCCATCCTCTCCCGATTGCAAGGCTTCTTTCAATACTCCAAAGTTCACCACTCGACTGGTACGATAATTCAGAGTCAATCCTTTCACTTTACACGTCGTGTGCACTTCTCCTTGTGGGTCCC
The DNA here is from genome assembly GCA_028554795.2 of Sinohyriopsis cumingii. Lineage (NCBI taxonomy): Eukaryota > Metazoa > Mollusca > Bivalvia > Unionida > Unionidae > Sinohyriopsis > Sinohyriopsis cumingii. The sequence goes on from CM068829.1 coordinate 156,688,724, forward strand.
GGTATTCGTAGCCGTAATTTTTGGGACCGCCACTCACGAAACTTAGAATCTTGTCGTCGGGATGCTCGTCTGTCCAGGCTCCTAAACGGTCTCCTTCGATGTCAGGGTGCTGTTGACTCGGGTGATGGATGTAAATGCAACTGTCCGTGTCAAAGTACAGGACGCGTTCCCCTAACAGTTCTAAAGCTTCGTACAATTTTAAGCGAACATGGGCTGTCACATAAGCCGCAATGATGACATTTCCAAAGGGGTCGTCTTGTACAAAGTCCAGATCTTCTTCGTAATTGTCCAAGATCAAATTCTCTCGAACGACGTCCACGTGTTTCATGTATTTGGTTTTGTCGTGAATCATCTGGAAGTAGCGGGAAGGTTCTGTCAAATATTCCGTCTTGGGTAAACGCGGTCGATGTGCCATTTTACCTCACAAGCAATTTAACATCACTTTGGCAAATGATCGCCTACCTTCGTTTTTCTCGATGTGGTCTAAAGACATGCCTTCTTGTTCATAGTATTACTCTTTGAATTTTATTTGGTCTTCGGGAGTGTGACACCAGGACGGATAGCCACTGGCTTCTTGCTTCAGTTTCAAAAAGGCATCCACGTAGTCGGCGAAAATGCCTTTCTGACTGGGGTCACCCTTGTGGTATTGTTGTGTCTTGGGAAAGTGACAAATTTCGTACACTTCTAACAGTTGGTATCCCATGTCCAGAGCTTTGAACAATTCTACGCTGACCCAGGTTCCCGTCAAGGCCCGTTCTTCCTGGGTGTGCTGACAAGGTTGGTCTTGGTTACACGTTTCGGCACAAGTACGGCACAAAGGAAACATCAGTTTGCCTTGGCAATGGTGAGGTAAGATGGGATGGTATAGGTTCGTGGGAGGCAAAACTTTGCACTTGATCAAGCCTTCGTATTGTCGAATGTTTTTCAGGTCAATGTGTTCCGTCAGCAATTGCGGGTGCCCTGCAGGAAAGTGACAATATTTGCACACGTAAGGATACAGCGAACACACGTCCAAGTATTTGATTTCTTCTCCTTTCTCTTCGTCGGCTTGGTACAGCAAACAGGTGGCATTGGTCCTTCCTCCGTACAAACTATCCCTCGGGTTCAGGGGGTCCATCAGCTTGTAACTTTCCACGACACGTTTAAACTCAGGATCGGTTTTCATACGGTGATCGTACTCGTGTTCCCACATTTCCACCACTTGGTGTCCTTGCTGTTCTAACTTTAGGCGTCGCTGACAAGTGTCCTGGTACAAGTCTTCATGGTTCGTTGTAAAAACTGATTTTTAGTGCTACGGTCAGGGTAACAGACGGGACATCCGTGAAATAAGCAACCGTTAAACTCGTACACGATCTTGGGGTTTTCTAAGTTCCAGCCATCGACCGAATACGTTCCGATGGTCTTTTCACCCCCTTCGTTGCGGGCGTGCTGAATCCATTTGTCTTCCTTGTCGCACAAGTAATGTAACCAACGTAGGGCTTTGACCGAGTATTGACGTTTGACATAGTGGGTCGTTTGAGGACTGATGACAGCCACGGTGTTTTCAGGCATGAATCGTTGTCGGTACACTAAGGAACACGCTTTGGCAATGGTGCAAGCTTCTTTCAAAGGATCGACCCCTCCGTGTTCCATGAACAGTTCTCGAAATTTTCCACAGCAACGCCGTAAAATGTCCACGTCGGAACGACAATACTTTAACATTTCTTCCTGAAAGTCAAAAGGGTCGGAGGCGTGAGCCTGGTACCAAGCATAGAAAGCTTCTCGTTGCTCGGTACGCATGTTGTCGGGGTCATAATAGTGAGCCTCAGGCAAATGGGGTAAAACGGCGTGTTGACTGGCTTCGGTATTGAAAAAGTGTGGAAAGTACCCTTTAGCCATTTCTGTCATTCCAAACGTTTTAGGCATTCGACTCAAAGGCATGGCCAAATAGCTCATCGAATCTTTAAACTGCACTTGTCCCACTTGCATGAAAATGATTTTGGCTCCGTTCAAAGTGGCTTTAGGACGTTCGATGCCTTGTTCCGTATAATACCTCAAAAAAAACTGTCCATCGTATCCGGAGAAATTGTGAGCCATCACTGTGGCATGACGATAACAATCTCCGTAACGTTCGATGTCCTCTTGGCTCCACGTCTTGTCGATGGGGTCTAAAACCCATTGGGCAAAATCGGCTAACGTGTTCGGTCCTCGAAAGATTTTTTCCCGTCCTCCAGGAATCTTGCTGAAGTGAGGGCAATGACTGAAGATAGGTTCTTGAATGCACTTCTCGTACGCTCGATGAGCCACGCAGAAATTAGGAACGTGAATGCCAGTCTCTTGCATGCATTCGAAATCGAAAAAGATGAAATTGCCTTTCTTCTTGAGTCCATCCTCTTTCTCTGGTGGGGATTGGTATTTTTGCACGTAGCATTGATGTTCCAAGTCCACGATGTGGTGACAAATGTGACATTTTTTTTTTCCTGAACATACGTGTGTCTTTGCACTGTTGGTACGTAGGCCTTGTCCACACGTAGGGCACAATCTCAGGAGCTGACAAGTACATTTCTGCTGTGAACCTTGCGTCTTCAGATATTGTTGGTAACAGGCAGGGCTGACAAACGTACGCAGACAAGCAGAACAATGTACTCTTTCTTGTCCCTCGCTCAGACAGGGTGGAGAGGCCAAACATCCTGAGCATTTCGATCCGCAATGTTTGTGTTGCTCTCGATTGTTATAGCCATAGTCACATTTCTCACAGTAATAACTGTATCCCAGGAATCCGGTGATAGTGGTAATGGTATCGAAATGGTCATCGTGATAATAGACATGAATGTATTTTCCGTCCTTAAAGTTTTGGCCTCGAAACAACAGAGGTCCGCGCATTTCTTGAGGGTGCACTTTCAAGGTGTATCGTGGAGCTAGGGCATCATGCAATTTTTGCATCTCAGGAATGCCACAGGGTGTGTCTTTGGACAGTCCGGCTTGTTGTAACAGGAGTTGTGCTTCGTTTCGTTGTTTGGCTCGGTCGGATCGTTGAATAGTTTTCCAGGCTCTTTTCCATTCTACCGTGTCTTTCTTGTTGGCATAGGTTCGTCCCACCACGATGGCTCGGGCTAAACACATCTGGTCTTGAGAATTGTGAATTTGGTCGAGACTCTTTTTGGTGGTGCGAAGGTCGTTCACCAATAACACCTTATTGCGTTGTCCGGTCCCTTGAGGAGGAGAGACGTGGGCCATTTTCAGTGTGGCTTTTCCATCGGTGATGTCAAACTGGTCATTAGATTGTTGTACGTGTTGAATCTTGTCCATGACTTTGGAAGGGGTTAGTTCTGCGGGTCTGCTAAACTCGATCCAAACAGGGGATTTCAAGCTGTCGTGATCTATGGATAGTGTCAAGCGATCGTCTTCTTTGGGTTGACATTGTCGCTTGAGTGCGGTGAGCAAAGAATCCCACATCTCGGTGATAAACCCTTCTGCTTTCTCCAGTGGTACGTCGGACTTGAAATCTTTAAACTTCACTGTGTAGGTGTAAGCCGTGGTTCTAAATTTTCTAGAGGAACGCTTTTCCGTCTCTCGCATGGAATAGTACTTTTCAGGGTTGACTAAGGGTGGTGAACTTTGTTTAGAGGGTTCAGATTCTGGTTCACTCATGTCCTCTTCAAAATCACTGGCATGAATTTGTGCCAAGACTTCAGCTCTGGTACGAGGCGATAGATCACGTTTCTGCCTCTTACTTTCTTCTTCTTCTTTCTTCTCGAATGAATAGGATCGTTTCATCTTGAGTGCAAAACGTCAAATGACTCAAGTTGAAACACCATAGACTAATTTATTGTCATGGCAAACCAGCGTATATAAAAGGGTGTGTGTGTCTTGTCCTTTCACTATTCATTTCACTCTCAAACCGAGCACAACGATGGAAGAGACTAGCCAAATCAAACGTTTCATCAGAGCTTTGCGAGGGGTCATTATAAAATTCTCTTCAGACCAGCCGACGGACTACTCTCCTTCCTTTCGAGATAAAAGTCAAGATACTTGCTATATCTGTCAGAAGAAAGGGCATTGGTCTTCAGAGTGTCCAGACCGTCAAAAAAGAAAAAAACAGGGGCTAGAAAAGACAAAAGTCAAGATACCTGTTATTATTGTAAAGAAAAAGGACATTGGTCTCCAGATTGCCCAAAAAAGAAACGAGAGGAGTCAGAAGAAAAGAGGGATTCTTCAGAAGAAGAGAGAGATTCTTCAGAGGAAGAAAGCAGCCATGTGAAGAAAAAGAAACAGAAGAAGAAACGAAGAAGAGAAGAAAGTGAGGAGGAAGAGGAGGAAAAGACTGTGACGGTGAAGAAATTGAAAAAAAAGAGAGTAAAAAAAAAGAAACAAAAGAAGTGAATGTAATTTATAAAGTGTTCTGTTGTGAATTGTGAATTGGATTGTAACTATGGAGAAAAGAATACATTAATTATATAAGGTAAGTGTCTTTGAGTTTTGATTTTAAAATAAGAAGCTACTCTCACGCACTCATACACAGACACGTACTATAAGGGTAAAATGGGTTTTTTTTGTTGATTTTTTAGTTATTGGCAAATTGAAAGGCTATCTCTTTTCGAGAGAAGTGGGTGGCCCTGAAAAGGGCCTTTTTTTGGTGTAGGGGTGAGTTTAAGCAAGCAACTTTAACTGCCTTAAGCCTTTGCCACGGCCGAGGCCTACTTCTGATGATGATGATTGGGTTGAAATCACTAAGGGTGATACGGTAGGCTTAGTCACAGGGTTGGCGTGTTTAGCTCGGGAAGGTCGTATTCTCTTCGGTTTGTTTCAGACTTCTTAACTCCGCTAAAATGTCCAACAGTACCGTGGCCGTTTGATTTTCACCCTCTTGTTTCTTTGCTGCTACTTCTTCTTCTTCTTGTTTTTTTCTTACCTCTTCTTGTTGCTGTTGCTGTTGCTGTAGGAATAAAGCCAGTTCCGCTTCCTTTTGTCGTTGCAAAAATTTCTCCAATTCTTCTTTCTGTCTCTGTCTAAAATTCTCCACTTGCGGTAATGAAGAATGAGACGAAGGTTCCGGAACAAATTCTTGCGAGGTAAGAAAATCCACAAAATCACAATGTACCTCTTCTGAAAGTAAGTCCGGGTTCCCTTGGGCGGTCTCCACTGCTGTTGCACCCCAGTGAATCGTTTTCTGAGTTTCCGTCATGTTGAATCACTGTCGCATAGATTGATTGCACACAGGCGCTAGCGAATCTATATAGACCACGTGACGTCACAGACTGTTCTCTTCGGATTGGATGCGGGCTGACTGAATTTTGTCACGCGTGTTTGGATTGGTCAATGAACTCAATCCGTTTCAATCCTTCCTCTCCCTATAAATAAGCGCAGTTCAGCGCAATCACTCACCTGTTCTCGGAGCCTCAAGATGTGGACCGATGTTTAATCTTCCACCCTTGTGTCAACAATGATGTTCAGGACGGACATACACATGTATGTCCGGTCCAAGTTGACTGTTGTCGATAGGACAGATACTAGTCTATGGATGAGAAGAGTTTACATAGAAAGACAAGGATGCCTCAAGAGGGTACTTGTGTATGGACCTGCAGTTAGAAGTTTAAGAAGAAGAAGATGTGATAGATGCCGTCTATGTTAATATTAACATAAAACCAAAGGTCCTTTTCAGGGCCACCCACATTTCTCGAAAAGAGATTGACTTTCTATTGCCTACCCCTTTTTATTTTTTATTTTTATTTTTATTTTTTATTTTTTTAATTTAAAAAAAAAATCCCATGTTCAGTTGCCTTTGTCTCTAGAATGGATATTATTTTTTTTTCTCCCATTGTTCAATTGCCTTTGTCCCTAGAATCGATATTTTTTTTTCCATTGTTCGAATGCCTTTGTCCCTAGAATGGATATTTCCTTTCTCCAATGTTAAATTCCCTTGTCCCCAGAGTGGATGTCTTTTTTTGCCCATGTTAAATTTCCATTGTCCCTAGAGTGACCCAGGGTGGTTAATGTTAATTTCCATTGTCGCTAATCTTACCCAGGGGTGTTTTTAATGCTAATTCCCATTGTCGCTAATCTCACCCCATTCACTACTGACGAGTTCAGTGGGTTACAAAGTAAGCTTTCAAATAAGCAAACGAATGAACTTGATATTCGCAATGTCCACAACAAACGTGAGAGATCCAGTGTCGAATATACTATTCTGATCATTTAAACAGTTATTTAGGCGAAATGTTCATAACTTTTCACAAATAGAATGGTTCAGACTATAACCAGTGCTCTCTGTGGTCTTTAACAATATCATAGACAAGCATATTGAGGTCAAAGGCTTTTGCAGAAAGGTACCATTTACAGGTCAGTAAAAATACTAAATTCGATTTTTTAAAAAATGAATTGAAAGTTTCGGTACAAAACTAAGAGCCTCAGAGTCAATAAGCCAAGGCGACGAAGAAGTTTTATTTCGCCTGGCTGTTACAGAGTAACTGGTTTGAAAATTTCCTGTTTACGTTATTTGATACAATATTTTGTATGCATGTTAGCGATAGAAGCCATAAAGGTCTTGAACTTAGTTGGGGTCCTTCCAACAGAGAGCATGCAAGTAACAGGGCATAAATATATTTCTTCTTTAGCAAGTAATCAGACAGGCAATAAAATATACTTACATTTTGCATACTGAATTTCCTCAAAATGTACTTTCTTAGTTAGTTCTGCAAATCTGAATTACATGACTCATATCATGGGTTAAAAAACTTGATACACAACTCGAAATTGTGCTGTAATTTCGACTACATTTCCAACAGAAATCACATTCTCCTTACTGCACTCAAAACAAAATGAATGTGATATTCACTTGCATCTTTTGATAATTTCAGTTTAAAAAATTAATATTTTTGCACATTATGATTCCAAACAATCAATGACAGAACAGATGTGCAGTTAATTCAGTGCTATTCCACTGCTCAAATCACATATGCATCGTATGTAATAGACTCGGCTAATAAATCAAGTCCATCACAAGCAGAAAAGCAGAATTGAGTTGACACAAGAGAAAAATAAAATCCATCCACTCCAGATCAACTGGAAAAGTCGTTTCATGCGCATTCGCTCAAAATATGACTCTGATTAAAATTTCAATTAGACCGAAAGAAAAAGATTTTTTGAAACTAACGTCGAGCGCGCGACGAAGTTCAAAGGTCGGTGGCGGTTCTATGTGCGGATTAATATTGTTACTCTGCAAAGCTGTTATAAGATTAGTTATTAAGTGTTATAATATTTGTTATTAAGTATTATCAGATTTGTTATTGCACGATATATAACCTATTTTACTGTTATACTTCACGGAAACAGAGAAGAACTGGCGACCTATACCTCTTATTAATACCGATTCGCTAAAATTGATTGATGCTAAAATATTTCAAATATTGTGATTTTCAGTGATTTAATTTCTTGTGGGATAGACAATAAATTAAAAGGATGTTAACAGTTTATAATCTGACAGCTGAGGTTGATACGATAACGAGAAAGATAGACGGATAGACAAATATATAAAAATTAATAAATTTATTTTACTATACAAAATATGCGTAATTTCATATCAAACTCTGCCGTACATTAGACTAATTTATATATACAGCATGGTGTATATAATATGTTTTATATCTTACCTAACTCGTTACTCACACCACCATACCCCTCGCCCTCCGCCCGTTAGCATTGTAAACATCTCAATCACGACTATGAATTTACCTCGTAAATATTCACTGATGCCATGGCTTTAATGTTTTACCTTCAAGCTTTGAAGAAAAGGAGGACGGTATGGATTGTCTTAGTACCAAAACTCGGGGCCGGTGGAGGGGTGGGGTCCGTGGTCCCCCCCCCCCGCTCCAAAAAATACACATACAAAAACGTAGTCACTTTTCAAGTGATATTTGACCATCGTTTTATTCATGCACATGTTTATTGGGTATTATGCACACTTTGAGTAAATAGACACATAGACTTTTTATTTGATACCCGTTCGAGGTAAGTCGGGGTCCTTTTGAAATTTGTAAAACCCATCCAACACTTGTTCTTATCCAGTGCTGAAACTTAAAACACGAAACACGCATCATTTGCGACGTTATTAAGCTAAACTCGTAACTAAACCATTGTTTTATTTCTAGTATTTTTCTACCTATTTCAACCTGTATTCCTTTTTCTACAGCACCTGTACTTCGTCTTCATTTGTTTATCTTGGCAATCTGGGAGAAACGTTGAGACACTAGTTTAGAAGCGTTATATTTGCTGTAAACTACGGTAGGGTTTTGAATTACCTAAAAAGGTTGCGACACTGTTGAAAGACAGTGCGTTTTTAATGAATAATATGTTAACGAGAGTTTACTACTGTCAAATTCAAGATCTGCTATAAAATATAATTTACTATAATAAGAAGACGGGGTTAAAATATAGACTTCGAACAGGAGACCGTAGTACGGTGAACAATTACTTGTCCCGCAAATGTTATTTTTTTAATTTGACACGGACTTTAAAATTGTTCAAGATATAAATTAAGACATCAAAGATCCAATTAATAATTTGGAACAATAAAATTCAATTATTTATATCCGCAACATCTTAAAAATAAATTGTACACCATGCTACAAATAAGAAATGCATACGGTAGAAAATACCACTACTTCGCTCTAGTTGTCTCCCTTAAATGCTCTTCTAGACATCAAGCAGCATTTCCGGTCGGGTCCATGGCAGGAGGGAACTTTTGTTAAACAATTACTCTTTTTAGGACCTATTTTATCGAAAATATATCGATAGTTGTGTCCTATTTAAGATAAGACGATGGTTCGTATATTTAGTTCTACTACGGCCCTTCTTGCGACGGACTTTGTGGAGAAATTCTCCCTTGATCGTTTGGAGTATGAGCTCTTCGTGCTGAGCGTCGAAACTGGGGTGAGCATCAACCGAACAAAGCAGACATTTACTATAACTGGGTCATGGGACAGTATGCAGGGTGCTTACACCTTTTTGGAGGAACTAGAGGAGAAAAGGTTTCAGAATGCACAGTCTGGAGAAAAACCACCGGACGGGGTATTGAATGCTACAGGTACTTCTGTTTTGCATATGTTGGCTACGGTATTTGACATTGTCCAATCAATCAACAGTTTGGCGAGAATGCCTACATGGGGAGATATGACAAGTTGATAGGTCTCAAAACCATTTTATATTCTCCACACTTCTTTGTTTATAGTAAGTATTCTTTTTTAATTGCGATCGCATTTATTTTCAGTTTTAGGAGCAAAATAACGAAGTTGTCAAGATATCAAAGATTGAAAAGATTAAAGGGACACAACTCTTCTTGGTAGAACTGATGACCTCATCTTGCCACATTGGGCGTTTGGATTATTTTGCGGAGTTTACGACAAAATCTTAATATGTAAGATTTTATGAAGATTGGCGTTTCTTTTACATTGGTTCTAAAACCCACTCCAGAAAAGCCCCTGAACCTTCTGCAGAAATTCATGAAGTGTTCTCACAAATAAAGCAGTGTATTGTATGGAATGTCATACAAACTTAACTTGATCTGCACGACAGAAATCAACTAAACGTTTCTCTTATTTATTAAGAAAACTTACCTTAGAATACTTTCCACAGTTTAAAATAAGAAGTTTTTTTTATACCATTATTTTTTCTATACCTACATTACCGAGTTCCTTCATCAGGGAATTTTGTTTTTTAATCTTAACAATTTTTGTTTTTTGATCATGCTTGAAATATTATTCCTAAAATATTAACGTGTAATATTTTTTATCTATCAATTTATTTTATATCTTCATTCCATTATTATTTCTGTATTGAAGTTTTCTGAAACAATTACAAATATTTTTGTAACAAGATGGTACTCATTATTAATATTTTAGAATATATTGACCAGTTTTTAATCATAAGAAGAATACCAGATATATGATATTAATACTATTTTAGAGTATATGTGTTTTATTAAAAGAATCTCAGAAACATTTCTCAATGCAAATATTTGTCATTGACCACTGTGGCCATTGAATATTTAACAGGATCAGTGATGACGGTTGTATATATTTTTGCCAAACAGGTTCATTAAGAAACACTCAGATTTCAATAAAAATGCTGCATTGATTGAAATCTTCCTGAGTTGTATGGTTGGAGAAGAACTTTCTATTTAATATACTTTGAAACAAAAATTCAATATTTTGATGGTATCATTTCCAAATAATTCACAAAACTTTGGCAACTGATAGTTTTCTGTCCTCATTGGTATCATGTAGGATTCATACTGTTCAGTTTACGGAAATTCTTCAAAAATATTAAAACATTTATTTTGGGTATGTAATAGAATTGTTGCATTCTGGAATACTTTGCTGTCTTAGATTATGAATAATTTTGCCCGCATGCTCAAAATCTGTACCTGACAAAAATGATGTTCAAACAGAACATTATAACAAATTTCATTGCTGGATAAATAGTTTCTCTACTGTATGAGACTTTAGAAACTTTTGGTCTCATTCAGAATTTCAGAAAGCAGCTTTTAGAAAATATTCAACATATATTGCCAATAAATGTTTTCTCCCAGGAACAGGGTTTTCCAGGATGCAAAAATCCACCTAAAAGTTAGCATATAAATTAAAACATGCAGGTCCTCACTATGCAAGATTTTTCTTTAAAAAATTGTTTTGCTCAGTTTCTGCAAAATGAGTATCAGTCCTCTAGCGTCTGTCTTATCAAAGAATCTAAGTGATTGTAAATAGATTAGGTGAGCTCATATAGGCCAGATCTTAGTAGAAAAGATGATTAAGACACCTGTTGACTGTATGTTATCATCTTTCATCAATAAACTAATTACACCTTGCTTCAATTAGCATCATTCAACAGGCTTTAAGCCATCATTCTTTAATTCCATTGATGATATTTGGAACATTTGCATTTGATTGTATGCAACATTTATATAGTAGTAGATGTACCAAGATCTTGGGACTTTTGGTATCCTTTACTAAAATATAATTGATTTATTTGTTGGAGTATTAAAACTTGTTTTGAATCTTATAAAATCAATTATTTGTCTGCGTCATGTAGAGGTATTCATTCTTCTTTGAATGGGTACATTATCAAATGTGTGTTTTTCATATGGCAGCTGATTCCAGACTTTACTCTTTCAGCTAAGGTGTTGCAGGTTTCACCAGTAACACAATAGGCATGAGAGTGTATTAAGACTTAGAGCCTTGGATATTTAAAAGGTGAACTATATGAAATTGATGAGAGTAATAGAGGAAGGCCCTAAACCTAAGGATATAAAAGATGAAATGAAAGCACGTGAATGGAATATGGTCATTTGTGATATGTTTGAAATGGAATTAAGTTTACCAAATAAATCTGCATGGAATAGAAATGTTAGTTCATATCTTGATTTCTTTTAGTTGTACACATAGAATGGTATGGTAAGATGGTTGAGAATTCATTACAACTGTAATGTCATGGTCACAAATATGACCCTTATCAGTTGCATTAGATTTTATTGTGATATATTATTGGTAAGAAGAAAAAAATACAAGTTTAATACCCGGAATTATTACCTTGATACAGTTTAATTATTTTGACTCCTATATTTAGAGCAAGGGGGAAAAAGGAGTCACATGGCTTCAGATTTAAAAATCCTTGGCAACTTAAGAAACAAAGAATAATTCAGAAGTTGTAGATTATCAGACTTTTTAATTCACAGCTTTTTGGTCAATCCCACAAGAAATATTGACAATTGTTATGAGGGGTATGCTAAGTTGTTATGAAAAGGGGGTAAATTTTAGTGACCACAACCCTATATATTGTTTGCTAATGTTTGGCAGTGTACAGTATCTTTCAACACAAAAGATTGGATCATACAGCCACTAATTGTGTGTTAACAAGTATTGTAAACCAGTTTAACTTATATTGCCTCATTTGACAGTTATAATATATAATGTACAGTAGTTGGTAGTCTGCCATATTCCCCAAGGGCAGCATGATAAATCACATCAAGTGAGTACATTTTTTTTAGTAATATTAGATATATAGACAAGTAGCATATTTCCCATTTCATTATTAAATGTTTTAAATTATTGAATATACAAAATTTACCTCAATCAAATTTATTGCTTATAAATTTTTCACTAGTTACAAAGTACAAGTGCAGAGATCTAATTCATTTTTTCCAGAATTAAAATACTTCTGTAAGTTTCTATAGAAGTCCAAGATACTGTATCAAATTCATTTCAAAATCTATAAGATCTAGCTGACCAGGAATATGATATTTGTTCTAACTCATATATTATTCTGGTATTAACCTGTGCATCTGTTCTTGATATATATTATTGTGATTCTGAGGTAAATGTTTCTAAACATTTTTGCCCATTAGGTTGTACAGCATGATTCTACAAGTAATATGACATGACAATTTGTATTTGGCTTTTTTCCCGTAAAAAAAAAAGCCTCCCCAAAACCAAAACTAAAACAACATCTCTTGATATATGTCTCCTTTCAGTAAGCAAAGATTAGTACTTCTTCTCTACCATTCTATCTCTGATAAAAAAATGTTCTTGTTCTTGTTAACTGTATTTCTGACTCATACTTTCATGTAGCATTTAATCAACATTCAGAATAAGTTGTTCGTATCATTTTTGTTTACTCTATTTATTGTCTCTTTCAGTTTTGTAACATATTCTGTTTCCTTGAAAATACTTTTATTACATTTCCCAAAGCCTTCTCAGCATGTCAAGTTAATAAATTGTAATTCACAGGTAATAATTGGTTGAATCAGCTTTATCCTGATGAAATTTTCATGCAATATTATCAAATTTGTAAGGTTTCTGAGTTAAGAAAAAATCTAATCTAAATTTTGAGAGTTTCTTTGCCAAGTGTATTCTTAAAGTTGTTATGTTCTTGTAATTGAAAAGTATTCTTTTATGCTGTTCCCTCTTTGTTAAATTTTCCATTTTTAGATGGTACTAGTATCTGCCTCCCTTGGTGCTCAGCATTAAGCGGTTAGTGCTATCACTGGTTGGCCCAGTGTCAGGATACTTTGAATTGGTGGGACACCATGCTACATGTCTTCGGCTTGATGTCCCAGTGCTATGCATCACTGTAAGCTGCCACACTGCAGACATCATAGCAGTACATGTATGACTGAAAATTTTTTAAAGTTACATTAAAAATCTAAATCATGTACACACCATTTCTTGATGATAGCTGTTCCTTCTTTGATTTTATTTTTCTTCATTTCTGTATGATAACTTCAGTATTGCAGTGTTTAACATCACCAAACTATATGAATAATTTTACTCTGGATCAGGAAGAAACTCATTGATTTCTGATCAATAGTCCAGGTAACTGAGAAGAGAAAGATGGCTTGTGCACAGTAACATAGGTCTGCATAATGTACTGTACCAGGACCAAATGGTTTTGCATAATAACTTTAGTTCATGACTTTTCCAGAGTTTGTGTGGAGCTTGCACTTAGGTATAGAAGAAATCTATTGATTTTGTGGACAAAGGCAAAGTTATTCAGGCACAAAGAGAAATGGGTTTTGCAGAATCACTTTTATTCTAAGGTAAAGTTCCTTACCCAAACTTTGTGGATAGATTATGGTAAGAAGTCAGTAGTTAGGTTCATGTATTGAGAGGCCATGGTCATTTCAAGACAGCAAAATTAATTTCTGCACAGTAACTTTACACTGCACACCTTGATAAAAAATCTCCAGAGACAACCATACCTTACTGTTCTTTTTAAGTTCAGACCAGGTTTGTATACAAAATGTGCCATTCACACTACTCTTATTGAATCTGGTTTGAGAACTCTATCATAATCAACCAAGTTCTTCTTCTTCTTATGGATTTTAAAGCCATTTTGTGGCACAAGATAGACTATACAGTAAAACCTGTTATGAGAGACCGCCCCTTCTGCCAACCAAAAGCGGTCTCTCAAGACAGGTGGTCTCTCATAAGAGGTGTGTGAAAATGGACTGGTTTTCAGGGTCAGTAGTTAGCATTGTTGAAAAATAAATAATACCCATACTCACTGTACATGTATCATATCCTTTATTCATGAATCTTGTTAAATAATGCATGCATTCCTCTCAAAATATCTTTATATAATAAGATATACATCTATCAAACAACGTGAATAAAATTTATATTTCAACATCACATTAATATGTACAAAAAAATGAACAGATATGATGTATATATCTTATTTTATACACTTATTCACTATTTTTTTAAAAGAAATACATTATACTTCTTTGTTGACATGTTTTACTCAGCTATTTGGTCTGAAGATGTATCTCAATTATTGCCTTTTCCTGAATCAACTTTCCAATTACTGGTATGTTTTTACTCCTTGCAACACAAAACCACTCCCATACTCGCTCGTTCAGATCTCCGTAAACTGTCCGTCGTGCCGTGGCATATTTCCTCTGTGCTTGTGCACCTTTCTGCCATTCGTTTCTAATGGACTTCTTGTCTTTGATTACATTTTAAACTTGCGTTTTACCGACGCTTAAGCTGACTGCTATTTTGCGAGTGGTCTCACCTTTTTCATTTCTTTCAATGACATTAATCCTTTCTTCCAGTGTTCAAATTTTTCTTTTTTTCAGCGGAGATTCTGCCGTTGTTATTAGTGTTGACGTTATAAAGACTATAGGTTTTGATCAGGTTTTGGGGAATTGTGGAATAAATATATATTATGTACCAATGAATGAAACCAAAAGACATAATTAACTCATCAGGAAACAATACTGTACATTTATTTAAATCAACAGCGTTATAGCTCGATAAACAAATGTTCCGACCATCTGCACCCACGTAAACAGATTGTGGCTTGGTGAAACACTAACAAAAGAAATAAAAAATAATTTTAAAAAAATCCGGAAATGATTCTCACTTACTAGTATTAAAGACAATGAGCTCATTCACCCTCCAGGCATTATGGATTAACTGGAAAGCAAACGACGTACTCAAACCAACACTGAAGCCCTTTCAAACGATTTCTCACTTGGACATAAGGACTACCGGCGTTTTGTGAGTTTTCATACAGATAAAGAAAAAATACAAACCTCTAAATTGACTGCGTATATCCATCATTACTCCCTTTGATGTTACTCTTACTGGCTATTCACATGATTTCGGCACTACAATGGCGGTTAGTGACATGTACTTTAGTCTGGTTTACTGCAGTTTACAAATGACACCGTACGCTGGAGTTGTAAATTTCACAAAACTGGTACTGTAGCAAGACAAATTATTTTTAAATACTTTATTAGAGCAATCTTTGCTATTTATGCAGTCTTTGTTACAAAGGATTAAATGATGTTAGAGGTGTTTATCCCGATATATGGTTGTTCAACTATAGTGTTATTTAATGTGCACTTTGTTTGCATACTACATTTATCCCGAGCTCTAGTGTTTACAAAGGATTAAGTTAAGGTCAGTGGTGTCAATCTGCTTTGATTTTTTGGCGATGCGGTCGTTCATAGCAGTGTCAAAATGCATATTTTGCCAAGAAATCGCGGTCGCTGGTCGCGTTCAGCAGGTGGTCGTTCATAACAGAGCGTTTATATAGTAAAATCGATCCGTGCATTACGATTGTGGTCGGAAATGACAGGTGGTCGCTCATAGCAGAGGTCGCTCATGACAGGTTTTACTGTACATAGCTGCCAATATAACGGTAGAAGAAGAATCCTGGAAAACCCTGGGAAGAACCAGTGTTCCACAGGATGCTACTGGCAAACTTTATCACATACTCACATTGGCCGAGCCAGAGACTTGAACCTATGCAGACAGAGGCGAGATGGCAGTGATCTGTAACAGTGAGTGCTTTAGACCTCTCAGCCACTCATGGAATCCTCCAGTTATTGTTATCAGAGATCTAAATGTTCAACATGACACAGACTTATATTTTAATCAAAAATGTCCATAACAGCATTTGAAATTATAACCTGCCTGCTGGTCCTATGCCCATAATTTTCGCAGAAAGCCATGCCATCTTGACTGGTGCTTACTGACTCGTTGAGGATTAATCTACGTTTTCCATTTCGTGAATTATTTCATTAATTTAAGTTCTGTGTTGTGCTAGTGAGTATTCATTTTAATTTCATTGGATTTTATTTGATTTGACATTCTTGGACCGACCTTTTTGTGTGCCTTTATGAACCTGATATTTAAATAATGCTTGGACATTGCATTTATAACCCTCTGTGGGAAGAAGCTGATGACATTAAAGCAGGTATTATGGCCAAGACTTTATTGTTGACTCATTTCTGTCTCACTTCCTGGAAACTCTGAACATGTCTGCAGATATCTTTCACAAGGGAGAATTTCACTTGTGTCCTCTCCTGTTCCTGCTTTTAGCAAACTGGAAAGGTCACAAGGACCACTATTAGTTTGGATTGATCTGGAGTCTGATTTTTGTCACCACCTCAGTTGGCAGCTAGAATCAGATTCTATTCTGAATGACAGCTCTTTACCCTACTGCTTTCTGTACACAGATGCATCAGATTTTATATTAAGGGTGCTGACCTGGAGCTGGATGAGGTTGTTCTTCAGGGACTATAGTCATGGGAAGAGGTGACCATTCAAATAATTTAAACATGTGGGCAATGTTCCTAGCACTACAGCGGTATGTCAACCTCATATTGCTTCATTGTGTTAAGGTTGCCACAGTCAAGACATCAGTTGCAGTGTACATCAGATGTTGGAGGTAAACATTTTCCTTCACACTGTGGAAGTTTCGAATCTCCTCCACTGGGCAGTCTCATAGGAGTCTGCCATATTCATCGCAAACGGATCATCTTTGGCAGACAGCCTGTCCATACAGGGTCATGTGGTCCTCATGGAATAGTCACTGCACCAGTCAGTAGCAGAGGCACTTTTTCAAAGGGGGGTGGGTATAGACCTGTTGCGAGACTGAACAACAAGCTCCATTTTTAATTCTCCAGTGCTGGATCAAAGAGCTTAGGAATGGATGCTTTCATTCTGTAGTGGGATCATCTGTTCACTTATGCCTTCCACCTTTAAATGTACTACTGCATGTTTTTCACCAAGTCTCAGCTATCCTGATAGCCACCTTTTTGGTCACTGTTCTGGTGGGTTAGTGGTTAGAGCAGCCATCTCAGCTGTGGGAGGTTGTGGGTTCAAGCCCCGGCAGAGTCATACCAAAGACGTATAAAAATGGTAACAACAGCTGCCTTGCTGTCTGGATAATGTGACTGGGTGGGACATCATGCTATGTGTCTGCTGCATGATGTCCTAGTGCTAGACATCACTATAAGCTGCAACACTGCAGACATGTAGCAGTATGACTGAAAATTATTTAAAGCTATGTTTTAAAACAATCCAAATCCTCTTGTGTTCCAAATTGGTTGTGGTTTAATGACCTACCTACACAACCTGTTAAAAGACAAGCCTTGGAGATCATCACGGGGGAAGGACCAGGTATCACAGCACAGGAAGTATATCCTAAACCACAACCCACAGATTCTCCACCTTCACGCTGCATCATCCAGGCTAGGAGGTATCCCACTTCCAAGGTTAAGTATGCAAAGTCGAGAATCTGATGTAAATGCTGCAGTAGGAAATGTGTTATTCCCAGCTGTCCCACTTTAAATGCAGTTGCAGAGAATATTCTGTTTCTGCTAAAGTAGCCATTCTCTAATTTTTCTGGTATTGGGTCTGACACTCATTTTTCTGATCTTGTATGTTGAGCATCAGAGACCCAAATATCACTCATTATTGTCTTGATGGAGATGTGTTCTTTGGGCATTGTTGTTGTTGTTGTTGTTGTTGTTGTGGGGTTTAACGCCATTTTTCAGCACGATAGGCTATACATGGCGGCCAGTATTAATGGTGGAGGAAGAACCCGGAAAACCCCGGAAAGAACCACCGACCCACGAGAAGCTACTGGCAGGCTTTCTCACATGCCCACATTGGCTGAATCTTAGACTCGAACCGCCGCAGACAGAGGTGAGATGGCAGTGATCCGTAACGAAGAGCGCTTTAGACCACTCAGCCACTCGGGGCCCCCTTTGGGCATTGTCTAAACCTCGTTACAAACCTTTGAGTGAAGCTTCCTTTGAGAACCTTGTCCTTAGGACAGTCTTTCTCCTTTCCTTAGTGTCAACAAGGAGAATGTGTGAGTTTCATGCCTTTTCAGGGGAAAAGGATTGTTTATTATTACATGGCAACTGTGATTAGGTTTTTCTTCTTTGCCATTCTAGGTTTCTAACAAAGAATCAGCTCATACTCAGATTCCCAGTTTCATTCATTTCTCTGGTGTGGATGATCAAATCAAGCTACTTTGACCAGTTGGGCCTTTAGGTTTTGTTTTGCTTCCTCTAAAGGGAGAAGGAAGGATCAAAATTGTATGTTTCTTTTGTCAAGTTTTTCTCCGATATTTTGGTTGACACCATTTCCAGGTAAATTGTCCTCACTATCTTGCTTATCAGTCTCTCACCATGTGGTGGCCCCATGTTACTGAGTGGTCTAAAGCGATTACTGATCACTGCCATCCTCTGTCCTTGTGGGTTCTAGTCTTGGGCTAATACAATGTGGGAATGTGATAAAGCTTGCCAGTAACTTCTGCTTGGTCTGTTTTTCTTGCTGGGGTTAACCTGCGTTCTTCTTCCACTAGCTGTGCTTGCTGCCATATATAGCCTATCATGTGCTAAAATATGGTGTTGAACCCAAAATAACATCAACTCTCACTGAGAGGGACTTTTCTTTTATGAGAATTAAAGTCTATTAGTTTAGGGCTATTGTTGCATTTTGGGCATGCTAGAATCACTCCTCTTTGGATGACGTTATGTGAGCAGCTTTCTGATGGTCTAGCGCTAACATTTTTTTCATCTTTTTACCATTGATCTTTGGTGCACCAAAACAAAGGCATTTACTCATTCATTCTATCTGTGACAGCACATTATGTGGTTAAGTCATATACCAGCTTACAATAGAGCACTCCTACCATGTGGGTAAGTGCTTTTGTTTTTTGTTTACCAGTTTTGGGGTGTGAGGCCATTAGACTAACTGGTAATTTCAGCAGTGTAGTAGTAACAGGTAATGTATTACTGATGTCATCAGTTTGGGGGTGGAGGAAAATGATTTTTAAATTATGTAACACCTATCTGCTATTATTGCAAAGATTCCTTCCTCCAATACCACTATAATATCCTGTAGTCTAAGCCTAATTCAAGAGAGAATGATTTTATGTTAGTTAAGACAAAGGAATCAGACTGGGATCATGTTCTTTTCAGTTTGGGGCCTCTAATTACTAATCAGAGGAGGGAATATTTAACTTGGATTGTGTTCCAAAAAATGTAAGCAATGCAGTAGTTACCAGTAAGTATTATATAATTAAAATTACCCACCCACCCCACTCCAATTAAATTAAAAAAGCATTTTCATATTGCAGTCAAGAATACCAAGAAAGCTGGAATGGCTTAGTTTTATTTGCTTCAAGGCTGTATGAACATTGTAAGAAAATTAAACAACTTTACTGTTTTTTAATAAAAGTTCATTATTACCTCACTGTAATGCTGTTCAATCATGAAAGTGTACGATGTTATATTGACATGGCCATTTTATACTCCTGTTCATCACATGGAAAATATATCAACTAATGTAATGGGATCCATTACATACCCATGATATATTCGTGAAATTGATATGTTGAGATTCTTTATAGTTAGGGACCACTGTGCATATTGCTTAAATTCTCAGTCTGTATTTATTCATATCTGGTTATTTCCATTTTCTCATCACTGATTCAGTTTTCTTTGTACTGCAGTCAAGAATGCCAAGAAAGATGGAACATATGAATCACTTCCAAGTCCTGATTTGGTCTATGGCTATGGCAAGCGGCCAGATGGTGATAGCAGTCAAAAGGATGGGGACACTAATGAGAAGGAGGTAGAAAAAGCTAAAGGTCCATATCCAGAAAAAGAGGCCTGTGTGGCCCTGAAGGAGGAGCGGAAAGATACAGATACAGAGAATGATCTAGATGATGGGGAAGATAATTTGGAAGATGATTTAGATGATGCTGTTGCTGAAATTCGTCCAAGGATAATGAGGCGAATACCACCACCATCAAAGTCAAAGATCTCATTGAAGTACAGGAAAAAGAGGAGGCCTCCAATAAGAAGAGAAAGGGATAGATCATATGTTCCAAAGGTAAGAAGGGAGACTGTACATGAAGAAGAAGAAATGGAAGAGAGCAAGAATGAGGAAACGAGCGCTGATGGTTCTGGTAATCAGGAAGAAGGAACATCAACAGGTGGTTTTAGAGCAGGCAGGAGAAGATCACTTCGTAAACCAGCTCCAAGAGTTGCAACTCAAATAAGTCTTCCAGAACCAAGCCGAAGAAAGAGGAAGTTAAAAGAACCCGTTAAATTTGTTGCTACTGATGATAGTACTGAAGACGACCAGGAAAAGAAAATTGAAGATGATGATGAAGCCACACTTGATGACGAGGGAAATCCTCTGCCTTTATCCTCATCTATTATGAAGAAGAAAAGAGGGAAAGGTAAAAAGAAAAGGGTTGTGGATCCAAACATGACCTATCCTTGTCCAGAATGTGAGTATGTTGGAAAGACACCAAAGCATTTGTTTGAGCACAGAAGGCGTCAGCATGCTATCTTTTCTCAATGTAAAGTTTGTGGAAAAACATTTGGCTTCAACAAAGACCTTAATCGCCACATAAAGAATGTTCACTGCGATCCTGAATATTGTTGTACAGTATGCAATCGATACTACAAAAACCGTAAGGTTTATGAACGTCACTTGGAGACACACAGTGATGGTTACATAAGGCCTTGTTTCAAATGTCAAATGTGTGAAAAAAGCTTTAGTACAAAATACGTCCTTAGCACCCACATTAAAGCTGAGCATCTAGGTATCAGAAAGACTTATCTTTGTCCAAAATGTGGTAAAAGTTTCAAACAGAAAATCTCCTATATCCAGCATGCTAACATGCATGCAGGTATTCGACCATTTGTTTGTGATGTTTGTGGAAAAGACTTTATATATGAGAAATCACTTAGAGAACATAAATACATACATACAGATGTTCGTAAATTTATTTGTGATATTTGTGCAAAGACTTTCAAGAAGAAGACAAGCCTGAGGATTCACATGAAGGTGCATTCTGATGCTAAAGACCACATTTGTAGTAGTTGCGGAAGAGGTTTTACTCAGAAGCAGGCCCTTGTTCGCCATGAAAGAATTCACACTGGAGCCAAACCTTACCACTGCACTGTTTGTCAAAAAACCTTTGGTGATAATTCCACAATTCGACGCCACATTATACTCACCCACAAGAGTGATCCAAAGAAGTGGAGAGAATTTGTCCATGCTGAACTGGGACGTAGCAGAAATAACCAGAATATCCACCACCATCAGTCATCAGCAGCAGCTGTACCACCTCCACAACCACCACCACAGCCACAACAATTACAACAGCCTCAACCTCAGCAACAGCAACAGCAACCACTCCAAAACCCAACCAGTGAAAATGACCACAGAGCAATGCAGAGTAAGTTGTGGTTTCATACTGTCAGTGATATTTCTCCCTTCAGCAGCCCCTACATTTGTTCATTTTAAGATGTTGTGGCTTTATACAAGTATTATAAAGACATTGCTTATTTTTCTCCCATCAATAGTTTCTGTTTATTTCAGCACAATTCAAATAACTAGTTATAATTCATTTGTAGATGCTGCTAAGTACTTCATATTTCCATGCCCAAACATGTGCAGTTTTTACTTTAAAGCAAAATTCATTGTAAGGAATTTTTTTTAAACAGTTGGTTTGCAGTTTTCACCTTGAAAATTGACTGATTGTCTTACTTTTTTGTATGAAATTATGAATATTCATGTAGCATCTCTTGGTCTAAATTGATCCTATCATAAAACGTTAAAGATCAAGTTCTTTGTTTACCCAATTAATACAGTAGAAATGGTTGTAGTACAGTGTTTGCTTTTCAAAAAGTCTTATAAATGTAACATATGTATGTAGTGTGTTTAGCAGATGACTATTCCCTATTCCATCTTGCCCAGACAACTATAAGTCATTACCATTGTTGTGCAGGTTAAACATGCAAATTGCCCAATTGTTTACATGTAAAAAAATGAAGGGAAAAAAAAGAATTTTGAGACCAGCTTGTCTGCTTTGTCTTTGTAATCAAGTGGGGTATAACAGGGTGTCAGCACATTTTAAATCCCCAAAAGTACAAACATCTAACCTAAAGTAAATACAACATGAGACAAAAAGGACAAAGGTAAAGAGTTTGCAAAAAATCCCCCAAAAGACACAAAACAAACATAATGGCAAAATGAGGAAAAGTCCTTAAAATACAGGTTCTCATTTCTGTGTAAATCGCATTCTTTTAAAATGTCCATAACCTTCTCATGTGGAATATTTTCATAAAACAAGTTCTATTCTAAAGCAGGTTTCTTTCATTAGTTTTATATTTTTAATGACTCTTTTAGGTCTGTTTTACATCCTTCAGTCTAACTACAGCAGATAATATTTTTGGTTTTCCCTAATTATAATGCAATTCTGGATGTGTATAATGCTATGAATTCCTATGACCAAAATGACAAAATATATAGATAATATTTTTACACAGAATGTACTATCAATTAGCAGAAAAAACTTCCTTAAAAATTGCTGTACATGTGCTTGAATTGATCAAATGTATGACATACTCATGGTTGAAAGACAACAACATATAGCTTATATCTTGATTTCATTTTTAAAGATTATTTTTGAGAAACTTGAAGTTAAAAATATATTGAATTTACATAAAAATTGTTGCTGTATATTTGGCGGCATTTTGTTTATCGACCCCACCCTGTTTGGCTAACATTTATACATATACGTACATTCATCCAAATTTGGACCACTTCAGTGGCCTAAGTGGTTAGAGCGGCCACCTCAGATGTGGGAGGTCATGGGTTTAAACACTAATCAAGTCAAACCAAAGATTTATAAAACTGGTACTATGAGCTGCTTCGGTTGGTGCTCAGCATTTAGATGTTATTGTTAGGACTGGTTAGCCTGGTGTCAGGATAATGTAATTGGGTGGGACATGATGCTACATGTCTGCAGCATGATGCCTCAGTGTTAGACATCACTATAAACTGCCACACTGCAGTCATCTTAGGAGTATAACTGGAAAATTGTTAAAGGTATGTTAAAAATCCAAATTACACACTCTCACACTCATTTCATCTAAATTTGTATCATTCTTGTTGTATCAGCCATATATAGTTGCTTATGAGTCCAGATGCAAAATGCACAGACCCTGATCTGCCATTGTATAATGCACCAACAGGTCTGGGTTTATGCAGTTTGTTAGGAGTAATCAATAGAACAAACATCATAGACTCAAATTTGCAGAAACATTATGCTATAGCTGTACATTGGTTACCAATTTCTGTTTTCAACTTCTTAAAATGCAGTAATGTAATTGCAACCAAAACCTTACTGAGTTCAAGATTTTGTCCAATTTTGATGGAAAGCATCCTTACTTTGAGGGGTTGAAATTTATACAGGTCCACCATCAGATAGCACCAACAAAGTCAATATTTAAATGACTCTCAGAAACCACTCAACAGAATTAGACCAAATTTACCAAAGGCACCCTGCTATTGAGGATATGCAGTTTTATACAAATGCTGCTGCCCTGACATCTGATATGGATGCTTTTATTAAAAAATTGAAAACTATTCATAAAACAAATTTTTACCAAATGAAGCCAATGTACCATCAAATATGCCCACCATTACTAAAAATATTTTTAAAAACCACATAAATGATTTTATCAGAACATCCATTTTACATAATTTCCCCAACTTGAAAGCATCTTGGCACTGAGGTCTTTTGATATTGGGCAAATTATGCTTATGTACAATCAAATATGGATAGAAATTAAAAAAAATGATGAAACTTGTTATTACAACTTTTGCAGTCAACAGCACTGGAGAAAATTGCAACTGAAGTCATCCATTGAACCTAGATTTATTAATAGATATTTTGGCTATTAGACAGATATCAACTGGTTGAGTAATATCAGGCCCACTTAGGACTCTTGTTGTTTTATGTTATATATACTTTCTGATCATTAATCTTAGCTAATTGTCATTGTTGAAACATGAATATCACCAAAAGTGTAATAAGTTGTATATGAAGACATTTGAACAATGTCAGTTGCATTTGTTATGTTTCACATGTACTTAACTGATTTTCTATCCTTTTCATTCCAGGACCTATGTCTCAGCCCCTGTTTCCTGGCATGCCAGGTACACAGCCCATGGTTCCAAAGAGGCCTCCAAAGCCCAAACCACCAGTTGTCAGAAAAGAAATGGGACATCCAGCAGTTACGGATGACCCCAACAAGGACATGCCTAAAGATCTGCTCCTAGCAGCGACCAATCAGCGACAGCCCTACCCGGCTCACCAACGACCCTTCCCAGCACACACTGGCAATATGCAACAACATCTTCAACCCATGTGCACCAATGATGCTATCTACACCCACCAGGGCTCAGAAAGCAACCAAGAAATGCCTCAGGCTGCACCAGCTGCTGCAGCTGCCTCTGCAGAGTTTGCAGGATTTTCTCCTCTTCAGCTGCCAATGTCTCCATTCTTTGGACAAAGAGATGGCAGGTACCCCGACTTGAACCGAGCATGGGAGTACCCACCTTATTCAGCCTCAGGGTATTTTATGCCTGGCCAGAGGCCCCCATACCCGCCTTACACAGGCCAGCAAAACTAAGTGCAAGTCAGTGATCTTGTGTATAAAATCTCTGGTAATTTTGTGTGATTTAGTCTTGTCAGTAATTGTACGACTGTTATGAATTTTGTAAAGATTGTCTTGAATTTGCAAAACTCATAAAGTAATGTCATTTCTTTGTCATTTTCTCATAAAGGAGAAATATGTATGGTTTAATGATTGAGTACAAAGTTGTTGGTTGTTAAAGACCCCATGTTTTATGGAATGGTATATTCAATACCTAGACACTAATCAGTGGTATTGTTTGGAGTTATATCATGTATCAGTAAATAAGCTGGTCACGTGGGTCATGTAGGCATTTAACACCGATTATTTAAGTAATGGGGTGTCATTTATTAGAATTTGATTCTGCATACCTTTAAGTGGCAAGTATTCACTTCATTTAGATTTGTATACATCCATATTCCTTTTGGAAGGTCATTATTTAGATGTTCCAATTGGTGCATAAGGCAAAATCAATATTAAAGTACGTAGACATTTTTGGATGAAATGAACCTAAAGGTTTGATCCAGTAAAATCTAGATTGAATTTTGTGTGCTGTGATGTCACAAAAAATGCTACACATATTGATAAACAAATTTGTACAAATCTCAATTGTGACGATTCCACTCTATGCGCTCTTATTTTGACCCAAGTTTAGTACAAGGCCACTATTTTAAAAGTTGATAGTGATAGATAATTTATGTCTGGAAGTTTTTGGTGACATTTATGTTGCAGAGCGTTCAATAATCAGGACTGAAAAGATTTTGGTTAATGAAAATTAGTGTTAAATTTTAAAAGAACAAGTTATATTTAATTTAAAATGAGTAAATGCGCATATATGATCCATGTGACTTGTACTATAGACAAGACAGAATTATAGTATGTTGAGTCTTTGTAATGCCGGCAAATCATACACAGTCAACTCACAATACAACAACCAAGTTTTATTTCCAGACATTATGTCCTGGCAATGAATGTATTCTTTGTAAAGATCACGACTTCCATCTTCTTTGTCTTACTGTTGTCAAAGTGTTAGGTATAAATGAGAAGAATACATCAGAAATTTGTGATTCTTTTTCACATTTCTTACATATTTTCCAACATATAAAACTCTGTTTACTAGAGATAAAATGTTCAGGATCAATCATCTAATCTCTTCCTGTTAAAAATAAAATCCCAAGAAATTATAATGTCATTGCTAGGAACATTAATATGTGAAGTAATACATATGTTTGGCAAATTTGCTGTTGAAGTCAGAAGCTGAACAATATTCCTTTTTAAAGATACGATTTAATTTATCATTTAACCATTTTCATTCCCATCAATTTTCTATCAAAATTATAATATTTCATTTGCAAAGAATGTTGTTGTATTGACAGTTGACTGTATAACACTTGTAGCTTGTATGATGAGTGTCGATATAATGTTAGGCATACAGATGAATGCGATCATAAATGTAAGTAATCATGTATGATTGTATGTCAGATCACATCTTTATAATTACACTGTAAATTTCACAAATTTTATTTGCTTGTGAAATTTACTTAGATAATTTATGTACAAACAGGCAATGGATTCTCATTGTTATATAGAATTACATTTCACATGATACTGTTGGAGCATGTTTTAGAAATAAAGACATTATTTCAGGGAGCTATGGTTACCCTTGATTTAAATTGGATTTATTGATAAACAGCAGAACTTCACAAATGCCATGTGTATCTTTCATTTAGTCCAAGAATCGGTATGACCTTTTGACCTGACTTATGCCTCCATATTCACTGTAATAACTGCACTTTTCCATATTGGCACAGGCTTCAAGACAGAAGTTGCAATAATTGATCCCTTACAGAGCACACATTTTTTTATCATGGTGTGTTTTATGGGAGGGAAGCAGCTGCTCAGAGACACCAAGAAGACCATGTTTTTCTTTGATCTTACAACTATACATGTCTTATCTCTTCTTACTACATAACTTTTATCAGATTAAATTAGTCTTACAAATAAATCAGACATAGGCTTTATTCAGCATGACCACTTTTTCAAAAAATGTGTCTCCAAAGTGAAGAGCTTCCATAGGTGAAAGGAGATAACTCTTGTAGTATATATATATATATATATATATATATATATATATATATATACAAATGAAGGGGACATTGTTTATATCATTGGAATGTATGTAAAGTAAGTTTTACAGAATTTTCCAAAATAATAATTTTGATGTGCACAAGTGGGTTTTGATGTTAAATTTGGTATACTATTTACAGCTGTGCGTTTATTTATTGTTTGTACATCAGTACAACAGTTTGAAACCATGTATTGTACTAAACATTTTTATGCGTGTTTTTTTTTAAACTTTTACTTGGACATGCTTTTATTCTCATGATAAGGTTTTATAGGAAGAATTATCATACACTTTAGTTTTAGTGTGCTGCAAATGCTGTCCTTATAAAATATAAGTTCTACCAGGTTTAGCTAGGTTAGTATAAATCTGGCAGAAATTTTGTTTCCTTTATGAAAGGACTACTGCTATAAGGTAGATAAAAGAAACAAGGTCTTCTTACCATAGGATTTCACATTCTTCACAACTTGGCCACAAATTGTTACTTGCATAAAAGAAATTCAGCTAGCTGTACATAAACATTACCTGCAAGAGTAAAATATATTGGGGATCTGTCCTAGAGTTTTCATCAATGAATTATCTTCTCAAATATAGTCGATACCTTTACCTCAATTCTGTGGATTAAATCACTAACATAACCATAGTATTGCATGAGTCATTTAGGTTTTTCATCATCGTATTTCAACTGCTAATACATTTTGTGCACATGTGCATATATTTCTCTATGGACTTGGATAAGGGTTGTTTGGTTTATCCTTGGTTATAACGGGGGTTGCCTTAGCTGTTCATGTCCATTGTTAATTTATTTACCATGGAGAGGGGTGGGGGACTAGAAAGCTAAAATCAAATGCATTTACATATTTGGCAGAGTTGCCAGATTCCAGACATCAGGCATTTGAGACTGTTTTGTTTTCCGCAGGGCATTTTAGGATGGCTGTCATATCAAGAGCAGCCACTGTTGTTTTAAAGACACCAATATTCTTTGAGCCTGTACCTCTATGCATCCTCCACTGTTCACTAGAAAATGTATTTGGTGGTTATTAGATATACTAATAGAACATTTCACATATTTCAGTTAATTGCAGTTGTTAATTGGGTCTCCTGAACATAGAGGTACCATAACTTACCTGTTGCTGAGGATTTGAAGGGCCATAAAATTATGCAGTAAAAACTTACGAACTCTCTATTTCCCTGAATTAAATATAAAGATTTTGTACATTAATTTGTATAACAGGCTACAACCAAAAGGAAAAGTAAAATGTCTCTTTGCATCTTCCACTGATTGGGTAAATAAGCACAGACTTAATTTTGAATTATTGAAATAACTGTAGTACTTTGTTACCTTTGATTTAACACGTACATGACTTCCATATATATGTACCTGTTTATGTCGATGAAATACAGTCCTTTCAGGACACCCACAATCATGTCAGAAAATTTTTTGGGAGACCACTTCTCTGTCATATCATTTCTGCATTGATTTTAAAAACTCAAATGTTGTTGTGGTATATAACAACCGTTTTTGTATTAGTTTGAAATCTTTCCTATTGTACACCCACCCACCCCCAGTTTTTCTGCATGGATTTACAATTGCTGAAATGGCGGTAATTAGTAAAACAAATCAGTTATAATCAATATATGATGCTGATATTGGTAGTTTTCCAACCCTTTTTCAGTTTAACTGATTTTTTAATACTGTAGAAGTCTTTGTTTATTGAAAATACAGGAAATATCACAAAACCAGTCTCAGGTGCCAGCTCACTAGGATTTGCCAACTTTATTGAGATTGCCTGCGCATGTGACCTTAGCTCCAAAGTCCCAACAGTTATTAAATATAACAAAGGATTTGTATAGTTACAATAATCTCACCTACTTCATGTTTAGTTGTAAGCAATTTCTATGGTACCAAAATTTAATAAACCCCTGTAATAGACACTTTAAAAAATAAGTCCTTGACCACGTATTGATTTATTTGGGCATTTGGCATGATTTGTGATGAAAAATGAATCAGTATCAGTGTAGTTAGGTGTTTTTATATATATATATATATATATATATATATATATATATATATATATATATATGTTAGAAGTAAAATTGAAACATTGTTTTGTGTTTCTTCTGTGTTTAAATATCAAAACATTTGCTACAGTTATTTGTCTCTTACTGTTCTTTTTTTGCTATAACTTACATTGGTGCTTGGTTATTTCTGCAAAAAAATACATGTCATTGAACAGTCAGTATCATTTTTTACAATGTTTTTCTAAAAATAGTTTAACTGTGATCTTTGCCCAGTTCAATATTCTATTAAAAAATGTGCATAACCCACTTTTTGTATGGACTTCACTGATGTTGTGATCTTTATGTTAAAAGTTCAATATGCAAACTTTCAAATCTGGTCTTCCAAAAAGTGCATGTTCATTGTTAATGAGCAATGAATGGTTGCATATTAAAACTGAATACCGACTACACTGTTAATGACATTGCATTAAAGTTGCAGATTCAGGAACATAACAGTGACCACCATGCATTAATCCCTCCATATTAGGACTGATGATTAGGCTGAACATTAGTAGAATAAAGGTCAGAAGGGATTGTGATTTCATTGAATAATTTTACTATGACATTGCAAATGAGAATGATACAGTCTTTAAAGGGGAGTGATGTTTGTGGGGAGGGGGGCAGAAGGAGACGTTTTAATGTACATGGTGAGCTTTTGTCAAGTCCCACATGGCAGAAGCACCCTTTTGCATTCATTTGTGTGTGTATATGGCCATCCACACCCTTTGTTAGAGATTTTACTGTAAGCTTGATGCTGAAGTTGTTTACTTTTTAGTTAAATAAAAGGACAGGCTTGACAAAAAGGTATTCTCTTCTTTTTTTTTAAGATCGTGTTGCATATACTGCAAAACTGTTAGTAGGCTTTGTAGTGCTTTACCCATCTGTGGACCATAAAATCTTTTCTTATTTTTAATTAAATCATGTGGCCATTGAAGAAACGTTTCATGCTCTTTGTTATTTTGGGATTCTTAAAAGAGGCAGCTTCCAGATTCTTTAGAGTTATGATTGTGATGTAATTACCTTGTAGAGGTTACAGTAGATTCCATTAAAATATCACTTTACATTTTACCAGATTTTGTATAAGCCATTTTACATGCACCAGTAGACAAGTGTTTGTAACTTTGTTAACCTCACTTGTTAAATATATATTTTCAGACCATTCATTATATACTTGTATAAGATATATTAATGTACTATCTTTTTGCCTGTAATAGCTTTAGAATAGTTCTGTTTTTTGCTTTGATTTTAGCATTGTAGTGTTTCAGGGTCATTTTGTATATAACTGTATGCAAGTTCACTTGTTTAGGTTAAACATGAGATTCTGTAGATTTTCCTGGTTTATATTGGAAATAATATGGTTGTATTTTTAATTATATACCATACATACTTACATACATATATATATATATATATATATATATATATATATATATATATATATATATATATATATATATATATATATAAAAGTTGAGTCCAACTGTAAACTGCATTGACCATGATCTGCAATTGCATAATTGGCAGGCAGATCTGGGTCCATATGGAACATTAGAAATCCATAGTGCAACAGTGTTAACCCTGATCTGCTGGCACATTATCAGGTTCTATGTTATTTTCAGTTGGACTAGGCATGCATGCAAGTATGTAATGTACATATGCATAATGACATTTACAACCTCAGAAGAAAAGATCTTAAAATGCACCTACCACACATTATTTTACAGTACCAAATCATCTCAGTAGTATCTTTGGGCATTTTTATTATCAATTTATGCCACTTGCCATTTGTTTATGACAGATCCAGTGAGCATATAGTATCAACCATGTCTATCCATCCCATCCCATCATGATATTCTTTGATTTGATTTCTACTCTTGCTTTTGAATTTTGAAGAATTCTTTAAATTAAATCTAAAAAAGGTTTTGACCATTTTTCAGCAAAATTTGAGTTATTATCATTGTACAACCTTTATTGCATTGTACCAGTACATTTAATGGGCTTCATGGATTTTTATGCAAACATTGAACTACTTGTATGAAATTTTACTTCCCCAAGAATGAATTTTAGTGGTATGGTATGGCCATGCATCCATTATGCAACAAACATCAATCCATAAAATATTGCTTTTTGCCACACTAAAGTGAATTTTTCCGATCTATTTCCAATCAAACTTGTAATATTTGCTTATCCATATCTAGGATGAGTTTGATAATGAATGAAATCCACATATTTTTTAGGTGATTTTTTTATCTCAGTGGTTGACCTTGCCACTCTGGAGGTCATATTTTCAATTACTATTGGATCAAATATAGGTTTGATGCTTATATCATTAAGATCTCAGACAAATTCAATAATGAGCAAGAGATACGCACTAATAAGGCAGTCTTTTGTCTGATTGACTGAGCATGTTATCACTGGAAGCAGTAATTATGAGTAGTCTTTGATCAGACTTGAACCATATACTGATATCATAAATCATTGGGACATGTTCGGTAATGAGCAGGATACAGACATATTAATGAGCTCATCATGTCTTTGATTAGCTGAAGTTGTTAGCACTTGGCATTTTAATGAGCCGATCTTGTATTTGAGTGGACAAAGTTGTTAGCGCTCTGGAAGTCATATTTGACAGATTTTGTTGAAAAGTGAAATATAGACTCATATTAGCAAGATCGTGAATGGGATTGATAAAGAGAGCCATGCATATTAAAGAGGTGATTGGCTGAGTGTGTTACCACTCTGGAAGCCATACTTTATTTTTTTGAGAAATTTTTAAACTTGAAATGTTTGCTAATCAAGATCTTGGATAGGTTTGGTTAAGAGCAAGATCCATAAATATGAATGAGGTGATCTTGCACCTGATTGGCTGAGCTAGTTACCACCAATAAAATGTATTTCTGGTCAGATTTTGACCCACCTGTAATTAAATGGGCTTAAATAATCAAGTACAGTTAAGAGCAAGCTCCTTGCATATTAATGAGGTGATTTTGCATCTGATTGGCTGAGCTTGTCAACTCTTTAATGACTCTTTTCCAAACGTTTCTTTTCTCAAAATTAGTAAATATACTTATATCATTAAGATATATTATCTGGTGTTTTTTTTTTTTTTTTTAAGCAAGATCTATCCATGTTCATTGGGTAATTTTGCATAAATTTGGCTTGAGAGACTATATTTCTGATCTCATTTTAATTAATGTGTTACAAAGGATCGTCTAGACATTGGATAGATCATTAGTGAGACCTATTTATATTTATGAGGTGATCTTGCAACAGATTGATTGAGGTTGTTACCATTTTTTAGACTGTAATTTTGATAGGATGTTTATCAAACTTGTTGAATAAGCCTGTGTCCTTTAGATCTAGTTTGAGTATGATTATGTGCAGAATTCGCACATATTTTTGGTGTGACCTTGCATCATATTGAATAGAGCTTGTCAACACTAGAAACTACATTTCTAATCAGATTTTCATCAAGCTCTATATATATTAATTAGGTAATTTTTTTTCTGATTGTACAAGCTTGTTACCATTCTGGAGCGGGCCCCAAGAGTCCGAGTGGTCTAAAACACTCTCCATTACGGATCGCTGCCATCTCACTGTGTGGGTTCGAGTCTTGGATTCAGCCAGTGTGGGCATGTGAGAAAGCTTGCCAGTAGCTTCTCGTGGGTCGGTGGTTCTTTCGGGGGGTTTTCCCGGGTTCTTCCTCCATCATTAATACTGGCCGCCATGTATGTTCTATCTTGTGCTGAAAATGCTGTTAAACCCAACAACAACAACAACCACCACCACTCTGGAGACTGATTTTCAGTCAAATTTTCCTCTACATTGGTAAATAATTTTACATTATTAGAATCATAGACAGGCTCTATAATAAGTGATATAATGAAATAGCTTGCATCTGATTTGCTGCACTTATTACCTTTCTAAATCTTGAGACTTGTTCTCATCTGATTTCTATAAAAATATTTTTAAAAATATTAAAAAATTATCAAGAATCTTTTGTTTATTTAACTTATGAGCAAGAGACCATGGATATTAATTATATCTTTATCTTTAGAAAGAATTTTTATCAGGATATAGTACAATAAGTAAACTCGGCATAATATACAGTTGTGTTCTTACAATACTATAAAAGCCTGCAAAGTAAAATGGTCAGCTGTTCACTTCAGCATAAGCCAAGTGAGCCATATTAGACCCTTTTGTCCAGAAAAGTTTGGCTAGGGAATTGTCCCCAGCTTTAATCACATTTGCTTGATTTCAGATAATCATAGCCTTATTTTTTTCATACAAATTATTACAATTATTAGTTGTGATAAAATGAAGAAGACGATTCTCAGCAACACAAAGTAATCATTCTTTTTGTTTTTATAACCACCCTCCCCCCACTGCTTGCATCTCAATTTAGTTACATCTACCCATCCACACTGGCAACTGCCTCTCAGTCCTGAGAAGAATGTTAGTAAGATTGTACCAAACTACTGAACATAGACATGATATTACGCTTGCATATTTATATTCATATATGGATGACATGATGATAATTTATGGCCATTATGCCAGTTTCCATTTTTTTTTAACAAATCGTTTTTTTTTTACTACATGTTTTTGAACTTTTGGGAGTTGGACTAATAGCTTGTTGGCACAATTAAGTGAAAACCACTCAAGGTTGACAAATTCAATTCCTGTTTGTCTGCATATGTAGATGACTTGTTTTTATTTTTCATGCCATTTCAGAAGCTGCTGCACTGTCAGATATGGTCCTCATTACTAAAAAGAGACAAAACTTGAAATGCTTTTTTGTGTAAGAGATAATGGCTCACAGTTTATAACATGCAGGCACCAGGTTGGAACTGAATGTATTATTGTGCTTTTATTGAAACTTTCTTAGGTAAAGCTACCATGGTTGGAATTAATCAACTGTAGTGTTAAATTCTATGTAAAATAGTGACTTTTTCATGGAGTTATAATACCATCTGAAAACATCATTTAGCTAACTTATGTAATGATAATCATTTTCAACATGTATGTCAAACAATAAAGTGATCATTGGAATTGTTATGCCAGCCTCTTCAAGCCTTTATTTATTTTCTTCTTACAAGTCTTGAGTAGTTATGGTCCTTTTTGAAATATTTCTTTATTTGCATATGTAAAATAAAATGTTCCAAATTTGTTATTGGCATTTGTATTGACAGAGTCTAGATCAAGTGTGATTTCCATACAATTCTGTTCAAATTTACAGATTTATTGTCATTTCATTTAGAAAATTGATGTATCTTGAACCAAGATGTCTTCAGACGTGTTTGCATTTGTGTATCATTTTAATAATTCATTATTAGCATTAGGTAATTTTACTACTTTTACTCAAATTATCCACAATGACATATCATCTGTCAAAGAGAATGTCAGTAATGGGTCAGAACTGAATGTAATCCACTGCTCTCCTTGGTCCAAGGCAGTTATCAGTTGCCATTAGTAACAAAAAGCTCCCATAATAATACTGTACATGTAATTTTCATGGCAGTAAAATATGTTCCAAAAACCAAAGCCAATATCATTTTATACAGATAATCCATTTTAATACATGTATCAATATATTCTTATACACAATTTGCAAAAAACTACAACTCCAACCTACTATCACTTATTATGTCTGCATATCCTTTTTGTCAAAATATGCTGCTCAACATTTTAGGTAAAAATGCTGCTCCAGACTTGGAAATATACGAAAATCCAGACTTGATGGGTCAGAATATTTTCAAGTAAGATTTGTCGTTGTCAAGAATTTTGACAGAGGGACTTGGTCTGTGCTGTTCATTCTTCCTGTACTTTGAGGTAAACAGTGTGGACCATAAATAACTTGCTGTTGTTTTATGCAACAGCAAACCTGCATCTTCACTGTGCACACTTTATGAAAAGAATGTAATACTTTAATGAGTTGCATGGTGTGGGTCACAATGTCATATTTTTTTTAACAACAATATGAAATGTGTCTGGCATTGATTCAGGAAGAGAACATTTTAATTTTATTATATAAGAAACCTTTTTCTGAATAAAAAATTTGATGATTAAATTTATTCTTCAGCACACCGCCCTTTTCTTAAGTTGACCTCAATTTATTTGCTGATCATACCAACAAAAAAATAAGTTATTTGAGAGAAATGTTGATTTGATATAACCTAATATATTTTTTGCTGAAAACACCAGACCAAGTATTGATGTTATCCTCCTTACATGATTATTTACTGCATACTTTTTATTATGTATTGAATACTTTACTTTCAAAAGAAGTTTTCTATGCACACCCAAAACTCCCTTGAGCAGTAATGTAAATTCTGATGTTTTAGTATGGAAGATATAACATTACACACTAAACCATCTGTAAGTGGTTCAGATATATAAGAATATGTAATTGTCAAATACATGAATACTGCAAACCTTTTAGATCTCACAGTTCACTTTTGCCAGAAGAAACAGAAAGCTTATAAGAAATTATTCTTTGGAGAAAACTGCTAATTTACTTGTGTCAATTTCATTAGAGAAATAAACATTTTAGCAATGCATACCTTAGGATCAGATATCCATTTTTTTATGCAGTAGGTGTGCTAATTTTACAAACTTGCTCATCATTTTAGCACAGGCAGAAACAAATCTCAAGAATATATGCATTTGCGTTGTCTTGTGTAAATGATTCTAGCCAGGCCTTGTGTTAACTTTTCTAAGTCAGGCCTCATGTAAATACTCCTAACCAGACCTCATGTTAATGTTTCTAAGCCAGGCCTCCTGTAAATGATTCTAAGCCAAGCCTCATGATAATGATTCTAAGCCAGGCCTTGTGTAAATGATTATCAGCCAGGCTTTGTATAAACGATTATAATCCAGGCCTCCTGTTAATGATTATAAACCAGGCCTTGTTTAAATGATTCTAAGCCAGGCTTTGTTTAAATGATTATAATCTGGACCTCATGTTAATGATTATAAACCAGGCCTTGTGTAATTGATTGTAAACTAGGCCTTGTGAAAATGATTAAAAGCCAGGCCTTGTGTAAGTGATTATAAACCAGGCCATGTGTAATTGATTGTAAACTAGGCCTTGTGAAAATGATTAAAAGCCAGGCCTTGTGTAAGTGATTATAAACCATGCCTTGTGTGATTGAAAGCCAGCTGCTACACTGCCAAATATAAATGCCAAATATTAATCCTAAATAAGCTACCTTAGCTGCTACAGCTTTCTTTATTGCCAAGAAAACTCACTTATTTGAGATTCTATTTTCAGAACCATTTTAATTGGAACCACATCCTGTTGCACATTACTGAACAAATATGACAAAAGGTATTATAGATTCTATTTCAATTCCGACACAAGTAATAATTGATCTTTCCTTAAAGTCTATCTTATGCTAGTTACATGTATTCCATTTGACCATCCAGTCCAGCTTAAACTGAACATACTCATTATGATCAGATTACTCAGGCTTCAAAATTTCAAAAAATAAGACATAAAACTGGTAGATATTTTTGCATTCATGTGTGAACATAAGATTTGTAAAATGGTCCCTCGCTATACTGGTAACTATACAAGTTGTGTGAGGTCACCTTATACTGAGGTAGGTTCAGTATTGAAATTTTAGTCATACAAAAATGGAATCCATGACCAAATACTAAAACACTTGATTATGAGGGATAACGGTGGCTTGGAAATGCACCAAATATGGGAACCAGGAATGAAACCTACTGTAATCATGCTCTTACAACTTATTGTCATTGCATAATTTCATATGACTGATATACAAATATCATAATTGCATGTATCATGTTTGATGTTGTGACTGTAGATTGATACATATATATACTTTATACATAGGTAGTTTACTAATTAAAGAGCTTATTGCTTTTGGATAGAGTTAGCTTGTTGTTTGTCCCTGCACTTTTCATAGAAAGCAAGGGACTCTCATCCTGGCCATACATGTTTGTATATGTACTGTTGCTCAGCTTCTTTGATGCCAAAGAAAGAGTTGGTATGAAAATTTATTAAAGTATAAGTATAAAATGTTACAGTTAATGTCTGTTGTACAGCAAGTGACAAATGAAGCTTTTTTTAGACCTTGTAACGTCTTTTTTTTAAAAATTCTTGCTTCTACAATATGTACTCGTGTAAGTTGAGTCTTCCTGCAAACTGAATAGAACCGACTCAGATCTGCTGTCATATAATATTCTGGCAGATCTGGGTCGGTGCAGTTTGCTAGGAGTAGTCAGTAGAACATATACATTGGTCTGCAGGTGCATTATTCTTTGGCAGATCATCATTTTTGTTGGCAGTTTGACTGCACTTGTAAGCAAGTATATATGGTAGTTCTTCACAAATGTAGATTGTGAAATCTTTGAACAGATTTTACCTCTTGTCTTTTATAATAAATTGCAAGTCAGTCCCAAGACTTTTATACAGTATAGGTGTTATCTGTGAATTTGATGTTGTGTCAAAGATAAGCAAACTTTGTTCACCATACCTACTTTTTAGAGTTTCAACCTCGTCTGTAAAGCATATGCAGTATGTAGGTTTCAC
The DNA here is from genome assembly GCA_028554795.2 of Sinohyriopsis cumingii. Taxonomy (NCBI): domain Eukaryota; kingdom Metazoa; phylum Mollusca; class Bivalvia; order Unionida; family Unionidae; genus Sinohyriopsis; species Sinohyriopsis cumingii. The sequence goes on from CM068829.1 coordinate 156,726,251, forward strand.
TTTTCCAGCTTTTTTGTTTAATTACTTCCTTGTTGTGAGAAGATGTACCATTATTTTGTTTATTCATTACCCTGAGCTGTGGTGGTCAGTGTGCAGGACTCACAAATGAAAGGGTGTGTGTTTGAATCCTACCATTGGATCAGCCTGGGTCAAATGTGGAGTGTCAGGACACTTTGCTCCAATTGCTTTGGCACTAAATTACCCTGAGCTGTGGTGGTTAGTGTGCAGGACTCACAAATGAAAGGGTGTGTGTTTGAATCCTACCATTGGATCAGCCTGGGTCAAATGTGGAGTGTCAGGACACTTTGCTCCAATTGCTTTGGCACTAAATTACCCTGAGCTGTGGTGGTTAGTGTGCAGGACTCACAAATGAAAGGGTGTGTGTTTGAATCCTACCACTGGATCAGCCTGGGTCAAATGTGGAGTGTCAGGACACTTTGCTCCAATTGCTTTGGCACTAAATTACCCTGAGCTGTGGTGGTCAGTGGTAAGTGTGCAGGACTCACAAATGAAAGGGTGTGTGTTTGAATCCTACCATTGGAACAGCCTGGGTCAGATGTGAAGTGTCAGGACACTTTGCTCCAATTGCTTTGGCACTAAATTACCCTCTTGCAATGCATTTTTATCAGATGAGAAAAAGACTACCGGTAATTAATCTTTTATTTTGGTAGAAAACTCATTTCAATCATTTAAACCAATTGTGTTTCCTTTGAATATGTGCTGGTTGCAGACAACTTGAAAATACTTTTTAAATACAAATTTGTATGATTTTAAAACCATGAAATACATGTATAAACCCGTTTCATAATTATATTATGTTATTTTAAATTTCAAATCTGGAATGATCTGGTTTAAACCAGTATAACAGTGGGATAGTTAATTATTTAAGCAAGATTTAGGTGGATGGGAAACATGCTTTCTTCAAGGCACATTGTTCAAAACAGAAAGTAATCACCCTTGAATCTAAACAATTGAATAAATAAATGAAGTAATTGTATTAATAATCATTTAATTAAAACTGAGATAATCCTATATTTTGGGGGTCGGGTAGGGGGTTGTACAGTTGATGAAACCAGTAACCTCATTATTACATGTATACAAACTAGTTCCAGTGCCTTGTTCTGTTGTCTTAGGACCATCAAAACAATGAAAAATGAGCAGAAAGTTAAATGTTAGTGGATCAGCAAAAAGCAACAACAGTAACAATAATAATAATGTCAACACATGGATAAAAACTGGCTTGGTAATTGTTCACAATTTTATTCATATAATTCTTTTAAATTAAACCTACATGTAAACAATGCTTTTTTTTAAAAAACATCAAACATAATAATCATGTTACATGGAGATTATGTAAAGAACTAGCAATTACAGTACCTTTAAAACGTATTTTGAAATTTTTATTTGATATAGGCACTCAGAGCTTTGAAATTTGCATTTAAAAGTAGATGGCAATTTAAGGATAAATATGTTTTATGGTTTGTAAAAGAGTCATTGTATATGAATATGTTTTTCTGGCAAGTAAATGTTGTTACTTGGCAAATGAAATTTAATTTTACTTGTCAGGTAGCAAGTGGGAGAAATGTTTTCCAACCCTTTCATTACCTTCTTAATATCTCAACCCATTTTTTGCATATATTTATGAACACTGATACCAGGATTAATGTTAGGAAGAGTAACTTGGCTGCACCAGAATAGGTCATTGTGATCTAATTTGCATTTTTAAGTGACATATTTTTGGCTGTTGATTCATTTACACCATCAGTCTATTGGACTGTTTCACCCAAACTGAAAAAAATGTATGTATGTAGTTCTGGACAAAAAAGTAACTCAACCTTTCTTAGAATAGGTGAATGTGACCTGATTTTGCAGACTTTAGTGGTTATTCTTAATTACATCCCCAATATTTCAAACCCCACATCAACTACGGAAATTAATGTTGACACATGGACACGTCTCAACAAAAGGTACTCCACCATACTATACTAAATCAAGTTTTAACGTTCAGGTAAATTTTGTGTTTTTACCAGTTCATTCATTTCTAAAGTCATGAAAACTTACTTGGGTACATCTCACTAGAAGTAACTCATCCATGCCAAAACTAGATTAGTGTGGTCCAATTTTCTTGCTTTCCTTTTGTATATTCAGTTCCTGTTTGCCACATAATCATCATCTTGCACCAAAACTCGTGAAATGTGTATGCGACTGTTAAGTAACTTATCATACAAAGACTAGCTCATTATGACTCATTTTCATGCTCGAGCGACTTTTAATTTCAGAAATTTGCTTCTTGCTCACTATATATCTTTGGCCCCATTTGACTTAACTTATAAAAATTGGTATTTGAATCCATCATAATAAAAGTAACTCAACCATACCAACACTAGCTTAAGAGTTAACCATAAATTCACATTCTACTGACCTTTCTAAGCAATATCTTATAGGCTCGTCATCTTTGAGCCAATTTCACCAGCACTTATGAAAATTGCAATGTGGATGCATATCATGGTGAGTTGTCCTACAATATAAAAATTGGGTCACTGAAAAAATTTTCATGTCCGAGTTGTTTGTTTTCACCTGTTTGTCATGCCTTCAGATATATTTGAGCCTATTTCACTATGCACTCATGTAAATTATTGTGTGGATGAAGGAGAGTAACTCGGCCGTACCAAAAGTAGGTTACTGTGACCTATATTTTCAGGCTTGAGTGAAACTGGTATTTTCATTCATACCAAGCTGTATATCAAGTGTTCCGGATGTACTCTTGTTGGCAAAAGGATTATTGTTTGCACTTGAACACCTTATTCTTGTATTTGTTTTGGTACTATGTGTCTGTTAAGTAAGGGCTCATAGAATCATCCCATTTGTTCACCCAGTAGTGTGGTATATGGATCATGCATGTATACTTTAAAGGAATTCAGATGAAGCTTGGAAAATTACTTTTGAAACATTATTTTCAACACAATAAAAAGGGCCATATAATTTTCATAAATATGCATCCGCAGGAGTTGTATACTGGCTAGACTTTTTAGTAAGCAAAAGCTCGCAAGATATCCCCGTTTTCTGTGGCACACCTTAATATCTTTAAAGCAGTTTTTCCTAAACAATAGGAAAAAGGTAAAAGTGACCAAATTTTTACTGAAATCTTAATCACAAGATGTGCCTTAATGGCAACATTGGTGGTAATAGGTGTCCAGGTTTGAAATTAGAAGCTTAAACAATTTTAAGCACTGCTTAATAAATGTTGGAAAGTGAGTCACAGTGACCAGATTTAGATGTGTGACAATACTTTATCCTTAGGTGCATCTTCAGTGTAAGGATGGCAGTATGTGAAAAATTAGTGCCACAGATGTGTAAAGCAATTTTTCAAACAAAAAGTGCATTAGAGACTATCAACAAAAACTACAAGAAAACAAGACTATTGGTTACAGCATATTATGGTGCTTGTGAATCAGTTAAATTAAGTAACTTTTGTTATCAGAATTATTCCACTGCCATTCATTCTGCACACATTCATAGATGGTAATAACTCTTGCACTATACTTAAAAACAAATTTAATATTATTTTATATGTGTGTTTGTTAATTCACACTGAATTTATACAGGTATCATGACATATTTACAGGAATCTAAACTTGCAATACTTGGAAATACAAGAATCCTGTTATGTCAAACATTCATAGAGTGCATTGAAATACAAGTATTACCATTGGAAACTATCAAGACTCATTGTTGCAATAGGCCACCTAAATAAAAAAAAAACTAAAGTCACTGAGATGTGAAATACAAAGTGACTTAATTTTGGTGGGGTGATATTATATTGTATTTGGATGCATCCAAAGTTGCATGACTAGAAATACTTAAAAAGATACTGAAATTGAATCCTTGAGTGTGTTTTGGATTTTGTCTGTAGCTTTAAAACATTTCAGCCATATCACTTTGATGTCTGCAGTGTGGCAGTTTATAGTGATGTCTAGCACTGGGGCATCATGCCATGGACATGTAGGAGAATGTCCCACCCAGTCACATTATCCTGACACCAGGCCGATCAGTGCACTTAGCTCCCAATGCTGAGCGCCTAGCAAGGCAGCTGTTAATACCATTTTTATAAGTCTTTGGCATGACTCGGCCAGGGTTCAAATCTGCGACCTCCCGCATCCAAGGCAGATGCTCTAACCAGTAGGCCACCGGTGTGGTCAAATCATTAATTAAAGTAACTAATTTGAAAATTAGGTCATACTGTGCTACTTTTAGCTTAATCTCCATAGAAAGTTGTCTGATTCAGCGGCTAACAGCAAAACTTAATCATAATTTGATGGATGGATAAATAACAGTAGCCCTGTTGCCCATCTTGTATTTGTGATGAGACATTTTCATTATAATATTGCAGCTTTTGCAACTTAAATGATGAATACTGCCAAAAAGTTAAGAATCAAATTTATCAAAAGAAATAATAAAGCAAAATCACCTTCAAAATGCCATCTTTATTATTGGATAGTGAACATAAATTGGCCTTTTCTTTGCAAACTACACAGCTATTAGCTATATATGTACATATACAGTTAGTGTAGACTACAGATTACTTATGGAAACAAAAGTGTTAATATTATAGATGAATAAATATGACAAAAAATATTTAAGAAATTTTTCAACATGAAGGATATATATCTGATTAAAATTTCAACTGTATACATACCTTCAAGAAAATTCAGAGGGGATGAAAATATTTTAAGAAATTTATCATATACAATGAATAGGGGGACTTTTTTTTTGTTTCCAAGCAATCGGGGCTGACTGCAAAATCTTATGACTAAGCTGCATGATATTTTCTTGACTTTTCAAGAATTCATGCAATGTAGTATACAGTTGACAATGTAGATGCATTAAAGAGTATGTAATAAAAATTATACAAAGCATAAAGATTAAATCTCTGAAAATACACAGTAAAAATGATATCCTCAATAAATATTTTCATGATAGTTACTTGGTAAGTATGAGTTAATCAGTTCTAAAAATTGGTAAATCCAACATCTATTATATCATCTTCTAAGTGTTTACATTTTCATTTTCCTGGAAATATGTAAATTTAAATGGTTGTTTTGATTGGTTTTTCACAGCACTTTTAACACATGATTGACTATATCATGCCAGGGATTTGGAGTCAAGTGCCTTTCACAACTACAGCTGACACATGCTGTCTTGGATGAGCTAAGACTATGTGACCATAAGCTATTGAGTCAGTGCTCTACAAAATGAACAACAGTGGCTGTCAACATTTCAAAGTAGGATGGCATTTTAAAAAATCTTCACCAAACTATAATACAATTTGTTATCCCCAGATAGTTATGTTGGGTTACAAATTCTAATTTTCCAAGTAAATCCAGTAGTATAAATCTATCCTCGAAACATAGTTTATGCTTCAGCAAAACACTACTGTAGTTATGTGATAACCTGGTTGGGCAAAGGGTTTAATATTTAAGAGTGAGAGTTAACTTGACTTTGGCAATTACCGTCTTGAACATAATTTGATGAAATTTTGTACCATTGGGGTCCTGCTTAGCACCTAGTTTGGGTTATCATGTGATAATTACGTGTTGGATTAGCAGAGTATCCACCTTTTTTCCCAAAACCAGAAAGTCGAATGCCTGCTATATAGCTGAAATTTTTAGATTTGAACAAACTAGTGACCAGAAAAGTGAGGCTTTGATTCCTGCCTAGACCAGATGTCAGCAGCAGCTTATGTTCATGAACAAGACACTTCATTCCAATCACATCAGAATGGTAAAAACAACCAAATATTTTACATGACTGTACACAGCTGGATCCTGTGAGAGTATCATTTTTTTTAATCCATATAATTCAAGCAGAAGATTTATTCAGATAAGGTGAAAAATCAATTTGTATTCCTATAAACAATCATCAAGTTTAAGACACATGTACAAATCATACTTTATCATTTGCTCAAAAAATGTGTCCTTTACATTTTCAACATCAATTTACAGACTGACACAGTAAACTACTAAAGATTCAGTGGTTTGTAACAGTACCAATTTTCTTGGACCCTGTGATAACTACAACTAACAAATTTATTGATCTAATGAACGATTCTTCAATGGAAACAGCCTCTTCCTCAATCCATGAAGTATTGACAATAAATTTTCACAATTCAAAATTGAAGGCCACACAAATAACTGGATTCTCTGCAACTTTTTTCTTTAAATAAAAATTGCACAAGGCACAAAAGAAAAACGCCCAGTATTTGAATGCATCAAATATGGCAGTCAACGACAGCAAACAGATCCAATGTATGGATGTACTGGTAGCACAAGATCAAACCTTGGTTTGAAAGGCTGCATTATCCTCAGCAAAGTTTTAAATTTCCAACTGCTAAAAAACTTTATAAACATTTGTTGTTGTTGTTGTTGTTGTTGTAGGGTTTAACGCCATTTTTCAGCACACGATAGGCTATACATGGCGGCCTGTATTAATGGTGGAGAAAGAACCCGGGAAAACCCCAGAAAGATCCACTGACCCATGAGAAGCCACTGGCATGCTTTCTCAAATACCCACATTGGTTGAATCTGAGACTCGAACCCATGCAGACAGAGGTGAGATGGCAATGATCCGTAACGGAGAGCGCTTTAGACCACTCGGCCACTCGGGGCCCCTATATAAACATTGGTTATTAATGTCTGTGCACTAGATCAAAAGCTATCTATAATTTGATATCATTCAATTTTTGCAATTAAATGAATTCAGCACATCTGTGACAATAAATTTTGTGAAGTCATTGGTTAAGTCATTAGTTAAATTACATGTACTACCATCACATATCATTACAGTTAAAAATATCTGTATCAATTCAACCTCTTTTTCAGTTTTATGAAATAAAACACTCCTAAAAAAATTCTCAAATACTCGCTCTGACCACTTTGGGACCAAATAGATCAGAAGAGCACAATATTTGTCATTAGCACCAATAATGAAGATGGAAAAATTTAAGCAGGGGGTGCTATGTGTGAGAATGTCTCAAATTTAATTTTCTGAGCATCATTGCTAGCCATGGGTCATTGATCTGCTTAACTCCGGACTATTTGACTGGCTAACTAGTATAAAAAAAAGCCAGGATATCTGATAACTCGAATAATTTATCAGCTGTTTTTCCAACAAGCATTGAGCTATTCTATGGCCAGCTGGAACATGCAACAAGCCAGTAAAATAGCATTGCACTATTCTACAGCCAGCTGGAAAATGCTAAGTAATTTGCAACTATTCACTGGAAAAGAGCTCAAATGGCAATTTTGCCGGGAGGCTGGCAAAAGACTTCTGAGCTGTTTAAGTGCCTGGCTGATCAGAAAGCACCATACTTTCTTGTATAGGCCACTGAGGTTTTTGTTTGGATGACAAGGCATGCTGACATAGCAACTAAATGTATGTCCCTATGGAGATAACCATTTTAGACAAACCATTTGCATTTAGAATAGTTAAAAGACCTTAATAACCAACTATTCAAATATTTTATGACTTAATTTTGAGATACGTGTCGGTGAAACTGGGACACGATGTGCAATGTATTTACAGTTCATCATAACAAATGTATATTAACATTTATTTTATCACCAACCTTTCCTGTTTCGAACTGAGTTAAATGAGTTTAGGAAGCAAAAATATTTCCTCTCATCCATAGCTCACTGATATTTGTCGATCAACTATTGCATAACTGAGATACCAATCGACAGCTGATCAGTTTTATCACCAGCTATATGTAAAATATTACATACAATGGACAGACGAAATATGCCCAACCTAACACAGCAAATGGGTAGAAGTGATTAAATAACATACGAAATTTCAAATCTTTAACCATTCAATTTTTTTTTTATATATCCGTTTTTCATGCAAAATTTTATTGTTATTTATAGGCAGCTATCCTTTAGTGTCTGAAATCAATTTGGACAAGTGTCCTTTATTGGAATATGGTTCCTGTGGATAATTGTCCTTTGTGTGTAGGTGTCTGTTATGGCCAGTTTCCATCATCAGTTTGTGTCTTTTATGGACAAATGTCCCTTTTACAATTGTGAAGTATGCAAGTAATCTTAAAGAAATGGGTCCGTAAATTATTTACTTGCTGAGCAGATTCCCACTATGAGATATTTTTAAAATTTGCCTAAATTGATATTTTATAAATGGCGGAGCACTAAATATCAGAACCAGCGAAAAAATGTAAATGTTGTTGGGATTATCTGGAGCTTGACCAACTAGAGAATACACTGTATAGTCATTTTTCCACTTATCTACAAGTAACATCAAATTCGGACATTTTTCACAGTTCAGATAAACTTATAATTTGCATCACTTAATTAAAAGAAGTCTGACAGTATCTGTCTTGATCAAAGACCAAAAGTTTTAACACTGAACAAATTTCAAACAACTTGCCATTTACATCAAGTTACAATAATATCAAAATTACATACAGTAATTGGGCTATTGAAATTTTGTGGTCATTTAAGGTTAAACAAGACAGTTGAGTAAACCATGAACACAGAATACATATCTTTAACTTTTATAAAAATGTACATTTATCTAAAGGAATATTCTGCTTAAAAAAGTCTACTGTATATTTGCAATCACAAACTCAGAAATCTTAACTATTTAAGACGTGTAATAAAAACAAGCATAACAATCTCAAGAAAGAAAATTCACAATATTCATTATGATGAATGGTAGATTGGAAGACTGTAAAATCCGCCTGAAATTGCCGATATTGAGGTACACAATTTAACTGGTAGCTACTGATGTTTTTATTTATGCAATGAACCATATATTATCGATTTGATGGTTAAAAATGTGTGTAATGTATATGTATATAAGTAATAATTACATTCAGATGTAAACATTTTTAGAGTAAAATTTATATTTATAAACAGATTAAAACATAATGAATCTGAATTATGTCTAAAAATACAATGCAAGTACACTCTATATTTGCATTCATATTGAATATCTAGAGAGCAGACTGGCATTAATATAGCAATGTACCAGTATTCAGATGGTTGGTTGAAAATGAAAACAAACTCGTTAGCATGTTTTTAATTGTGGAATTGTCTCACCTTATGGGTTAGGTTATATTCTCTCTCTCTCTGTATTATGTACACACACACACAGCGACACCAAAAATTCCACTCTCTGAAGGCTGGGACACTTAACAATTATTGCTGGGCAACCATTTTTCCCATTTTGAAGGCCTATTCTGGCAAGTGAAAAATATTATTAAAAATATTCCTCTTAAATATCAGAAAATTGTATCAACTGTTTTCCAGCAAGAAAATAGCTAATCCTTATATTGTACCCCGGTTTCCTGCACCAAAATAATTTTTATTTTCCAGGAGAATTTAGGAGAAAATTACAAATTTCAGGAGTCATTTTTAAAGTCTGATACTATGATTCAAGACACAATACTGCAGTTGAAGGCATGTGTGCAAAAAGCTCTTAGTTACCAGACTCAACCATGGGTACCGACGTAATACGATGATCGTTGCAAAATTGTTCATTAAAGTTGTAGAGAAAATAATGTATTTTTTGTAACAAAACCTTTAGTTTAGCTTTTAAATATCAAATTCCAAGACATTTTATGACAAAAAAGTAATTTTAATGGAAGTTTCCAGGATATTTTCATCAATTCAAATTACAGTTGGATTCCAAGACCTCCTTAAAATTCAAGAGGGTGTGTGAACCCTGTGTATCTCTGGGCGCCTACAACAGGGTTTCCAAATTATCTCCATATAATTCTGTAGTCGAGTGTTGGGTGATTTATACAAGGCCAAACTAATCCACGCTACTTATTATTAGAATAGGTCAATACTACAACCCTTAAAGAAACAAGACTCGTGAATGTTCATGTTATGCCAACACACCAATATATGGTAGCAACATCTTTCATCTTTAGTCTGCCATACTGAATGGATATGGTCTTGCATTATGCTTTCTCGGCAGCCAATTGAAGAAACTTTATCTAAAGGAACACAGCAAGTTTAAAGAATCCAAGCAATCATCATTGTCATTGTATTCTATGATGGCTTGTGGGGAAATTCCTGATCAAACCCCATGTGGAAAGTGTACAGTTACCAGACAGTTTAGACGTGTGTGATTTGGATTTTTAACGTAGTTTTAAAAAATATTCAGTCATATCGCTACGATGTCTGCAATGTGGCAGTTTATAGTGATGTCTAGCACTGGGACATCATGCTGCAGACATGTTGCATGATTTCCCACCCAGTCACATTATCCTGACACCAGACCAACCGGTCCTAACACTAACATCTTAATGCTGGATGCCCAGCGAGGCAGCTGTCAGTACCATTTTTGTAAGTCTTTGGTACGACTCAGCCGGGGATCAAACCCACAACCTCCCGCATCCAAGGCAGACGCTCTAGCCACTAGGCCACCAAAGCGGTCCAGTTTAGACCTGGGTTTAGTAGTATCAGATTCACAATAATGCGAACAATGATAATGAATATAAAATATGGATAAGTTTCTGGTCTGGGTTGTCCAACTACTAGAAAACTGAAGGACAATGAAACACCACAATAAATGGATGCATGTTTATTTGATGATCACAAATAGAATAGGTAAGTCTGTAAACCTGTGTGACATTTTCCACTAGCAGGACCGATGGTGAGTAAAAAGTACTGTATATAATTAGGACTAACAATATATCTCACAGCTACAGCAATATTGGGTGCAAAGGGAGTACTTTAATGGGCAACCATGGATTTTCACAACTGTTCTATATATAGTTAAGAGGATGCCCCACCTGAGACCTTTGTAATTATGTATACCACATGTATCTAACATAAAATGCTGCAACACAACATGGCAATAACATAGAATCCTAACAATGAAACAGCTAATGTGCCCAGAAAAGTGATATGTGTGTCTCACCTTGCAGGTGATAATTAAAAAATTCTGTCACAGTGATCAGTCAGATGAGCATGTCACATATCCAGTTCTAACATGCCATACTTTTAAAGGCTAACATTTTGCAAATCTAAGTGAGAGACAATCATTAGCATAGGAAAATCAATACACAACTTAAAATCCATGTGTTTACACTAAAATAAAAAAGCCTTATGATAAGGAAAACCATAATGGAAAAACGTCATATCAAAGAGAATCACCATACCAAAAATTTCAAACTTACAATTAATTTCTGATTTCTTATGGGGAGATAATTCAACATATGGGATATAAATACGAAGGCCCATGACAGGATGGAAACACATTATATATGGAACACTTCATCAGGGACAGCCACATACATCAAAATGCCACTGGGACTTTATGTTGGAAAAGAAAGCAAATATTTGTTTCATGCTAACCCTATAAATGAACAGATGAAGTTTGTTAAACTAGAGTCAACCTCTGATGGCTTCAGTATTCAACTAGAGTCAACCTCTGATGGCTTCAGTATTCAAAATGAGTCAACCTCTGATGGCTTCAGTATTCAACTAGAGTCAACCTCTGATGGCTTCAGTATTCAACTGGTTACTATACTGGTAGGTCATTAAAATCAGCATAAAATATTCACCTTCATAGGGCTGGTAACACTGAATTTGTTTTAACAAAAAAGAAAAAGGTGAGTAAACTACAGACAAACCCATGTTGACACTGATGGAAGATTTTGAGTCTTATGTTGCCTGTTTATTAAAATGTGCTATTTTCTGCATACAAATCTGTAGACCCTTACCTATATTTGGCAACGGCCATATAAGCATTTCCCATAATGCTCATTTGTGGATTTTTTTTTTAAAAAAAGGCGTTCAAAAACTTTCCCTCAATTCTGACATGAAAAGGATTTTGTACTTTCATACATGCACCCTAGGAAATGGCCACAGGACATATGGTCATGTTATTTAATGTAGATCTGCAAGTTATCAAACATAGATTTTGATCTGGATATATTCTCTATATATCATTATTTTGCAGGCATATCCATCCAATTCCTCAATTCTATGAAGAGGTCAGACCCAAAAACAGTCCATCAGTATCAACACAGATCTGGAGGCCTAATTTATAGGAAGTATCACATTGCCTTCCCTCCAGCTAAACTGGGATGAAAGTCATCTGCTGGAGACTTCATTGGGAAGGATCTATAAGAAAAATTATTCACACATATAAGAAAATTATTCACACAAATAAAAAATTGCCTAAGCTTAAAAACTTTAGTAAACCAATTAAAGAGCCATTCAATATATTAATTCTGACTGATCATAACCAATTTAAAACATACATGTCCTGTTCCATATTACTGACTGAGGAAAATTGCTGAAATTTAAGCTTAAAATATTTTAAGCACCTTCTATGCATGAGCCGAACATGTACTAAAATTACCCACAATGCCAGTTAATATGCTCAAAATGCACCAATAAATATAAACATCCTAAATGATAAAATAAAAAGTAAAAGCCAGCGTAACTGAAAAGCTAATCTGTTCTAAATAAGATCAAAAAACAGGATGGGACCAAATGACTAATGACAGTGGCATTTTTAAATACTTTAAACCACACTGTATATATGAAGTCACAGCAGAATGATACATCATTTTATTAACTGTTTAGTTGAACCCTGGGTCACAGTCCATGGATGGGGGATTGCTGAGGTAGTAAATGTAATATAGTGTTGGGATTTGTGATAGCAAGCCATCACAGTTGCTATAATTATTTCTGAGATCATAAACCACTTCCTTCTTTCCTAGATCCCTAACCTTAATCTGCACGACACACTGGGTGGGGTGGATGGCGTTAATACATTTAACATTTCAATGAGAGCATTGAATTTAATACCACATCAAACAATTTTTCATAATATGCAATAGCAAATAATAGTGCTTTTAAAATATTGCATACCTGAAACAGTATCACTTCAGAACCTCTGCTCTGCCATACACAGCTGTGACCCAGGTTGTAATCCAAATTCCTATATAGATATGGCGTTTATACTGTGACTGCATAAACAAGGATTTGTCAACAACAAAAAACAAAGCAACAACAACAAAGGGAAAAAAACATGAGAAATGGCAATGTCATTTCAATAATAGAAAATCTGATCCTCTCACACACAAGGAATGAAGCAAAAAAACAACAATGCCTCACTTTAATATGGTTACCATCTTGAGACTTCAAAGTGCCTGTACCAAGTTATATGAACTTCCAGCAGTCTCAGATACAGAGTTAGATTTTTGGATGAATGGATGGACAGACGTGAGTATATTACAATATCCCCAATCAAATGGTTTTTAAGAAAGGGGACAACAAATACATGCAAAGCAGATCTTCTAAGACTTGAAGTATTATAGGCTTAAACATACATAACAGGTATCGGCTGTTTCATGGACAAAGGCTTAACTTAGGAATTAAGCAAGTTGCTTAGTTTGAGTTTTGTCCATTATTTGAGTAACTCTAGTTAATATTACTGAATGTTTACTGTTTTGTTTATACAAGGTTTAATGAAGGATATCTTCTAAAAGTTCTTGTTTCTCTTAGGTTTGTATCCCTGTAATTGTATTAAAATGAATTACTATCCCCGTAGTGATATTAAATTTTTATATACAAGGAATTTCTGTGAAGGTATGTATATAACTGTGGAAATTAGATGCTGAATTTCAAACACTTTCCAACAGAGCAATACGTCCATAAATAGTCAATAATATTTAGCACACTATATAAACTATGATGATGATTAACATTTCAAGTGTTAGAGAACGTAAAATAAACTTATTTCAATTTATCATTTCCATAAGATGTACCTGCCAAGTTATTAATCTGCATTCCATAGCCCTAGAAGAGTAATACAATTGGTAGTGTCTGTGCATCTGACTGGCAAATAACTTGCAAAAAAATTTATGTAATTCAATGACAGCTTTTAATATTATTATTGATAAACATATATATAAAAATCAATGATTACGTTTTTAATCTTCATCAAAAACTGCCGGAATATGGCCATACTGACTACCGTATATACTCACTTATAATTATGGGACCAACTGCAAACGGCACAGACCCAGATCTGCCGTCACATAATGCACCTGCAGAACTGGGTCTGTGCAATTTGTTTGAAGTAATCAGTACAACAAACAACATAGACCCTAATCTAAACTTGCATTATGCTATGGCAGATCTAGATCTTTGTTGTTTGCAGTCTGACTTGACCTATAAGTGAGTATGATGATCACAGCAATACATTTAAAAAAATCTGTATAACATTTACCTCTCCCAAAATATTAAACTCACCACTGCAGTGAATGCAGTAATGCGTACAGGCACTCCTGGTAGTTAATGAGTCATGTAAGGGGAAGGTTGTACCTGCAGTTGCTCACCTAACTGAAACTTAGCACTAGTAGCAGTACAATGAAATTTCAATTATAGGGTTTCTTTTTATAATTCTGTTCATGACAACCATAAAAACCCATATCATAACCGAGGAGACTTATGCTAAGGAATGTTCCAATAAGTCTGTTTCATGACAAGGCATTGTGTAACAGTCACATAAGCAGAAAAATAAAAGTGAAATAGCAGTGATAAACAAACTCTGACTATTTTAAGGCGATTCATGACCATATCTTGGGTAAATATTTTCATGTCTTTTTTGTTAATTTTTATGGTGATTTTAATTACTTCTTTTTGTCTGCAATTACGTTTTAATTTCTGAGATTTATGCCAAAAATTCGCACATAAAACTTGAAGAGGTGAGTGACATTCCATGCATGAAAAAAAAAAATATTATTCTGTTTAGGTTTTTAGGTTGACTACTAGTAAAGGGAAACAATTTCATATTTCATCCTGTAACAGCAATGAGAGGACTTGCACACTGAAATTTATAACCTGTTTTCTGTTCATCTGTTTCAGATGTATAGTAAATATCTGTTTTAAATGACTGGGTTGAACATTTTAAACGTTGACCTCTTTTCACTTATTATTCCACCATTCTGCCGTAATCTGGATCAAAAGTGAAACCATCCGAGTCTAGCACAGATCCTGATACTAAGGAGCTGTGTTGTGAAGAGTGACCATAATAACTAACAGCGGCTTAGAAAAATCTCTGAGGATGAATATAAAACACTACAAACCTGATGATAAAACATAAAATTATGGACTTCAAACTTATAAAAATATGAGAAATAGTTAAATCACAATATAGTGTGACTGTGTCTTGAAAAACAAACACAATCTGCAGCACACAAAAGAATATCTGAATTCTGAAAATTATCCCAAAATACAACATAGCTAAATATTTTCCCTAATAGAAGTTCAAGTATTGCAAAAATAAACCTATGCACACTCATAAAATTATCCTTTTAACATTTATAGAACAAAATTGTACTATCCAAAGTAAACCATTTTCCCCCGCATAAAACAATGCACAATTCTATTGATTTCCTGAGTTGTCAGGATGAGCAATGTACTGGGAATAGTTTGTCATATTCATATACTGACTGGCTAGACTGGTATAATAGGCATAGAGTGAAGAAATGGAAAGGTTTTCTGGTGGTTCAATTTCATGAAGTCTTTTTGCAATCTCTTCCTGGCGACCTGTCAGGTCTTGTCTTGCTGCTCCTGCTGCATCTTGTCTATCTACCAGAGTTTCATGTTGTTGTCCAAGAAGAGCATCATTGTTATGTCTTGTAACAGGGACTGTGACCTCCAAAGAGCGTGGAACTTGGATATCCAAAGAGCGTACAAGACTTGGATCAATAATGCGACTCGGGACATCTGCAGATCTGCCATGAGTGGTTTCCTCCACCCTAGATAAAACCAATTCCTGTGATCTGGACAGATGTGTTGTGTTGTCTAATGAACGATTTACTGACGATGTCATTGTTGCATCAAGTGGTTGATCAAGACTTGCACCAAGAGTATGGTCAAGTGTCCTGCTGTAATCATGCTCTGTCAACCTCATTAAATTTAGATCAGCAGACCTGGCTAATGCTTGGCCTTGATAGTGAGAGTCCATTGCAATGCTTTGCACAGGGGCTGTATAGGAATAATGGTTAACTGTTGATGAGGCTGGAATAGAATGTTGTGTATAATCCAGATGAGCGTTGTATGCATATGGGTTTGAGCTGCTAGGTCGCTCATTAATGGAAGGATGCTGTGCCTCGATTTGACTGGTATGAACCTGAGAAGGATAGGAATCTAAAGAAGTTTGAGCTGGTGTCTCAGGAGCTTGAGCTGAAAGATGTGAATGGGGCTGAACCATGGATGGTGCTGGAGTGGAAGCTGATGATAAAGGTGAGTCCAAGGCATGATACTCATTCTTTATATCTGAATTAGAATCATCATCACCACTCATTTCACTGGCAGGTCTGATGTAATAATCTTTGTTAGACTTAACATTAGTCACAATATCTTCTCTCCAGTTGCTTGGATCTTTGTGTATCTTATGTACAAGAATCATATGGCGTCTAATAATGGAAGCATCACCGAAAGTCCGTCCACACAACTTGCAAGAGAATGGCTTGTCTCCCTTGTGTGCCCTAACATGTCTCTGAAGAGCTTGCTTTTGTGTAAAACCACGACCACATTCCCCACAAACAAAGTCTTTATGGTCTGAATGAATTTTTTCATGCATTTTAAGGGCTGACCTTTGTCTAAAAGCCTTAGTACAAAACTTGCAAACAAATTTTTTCACTCCAGCATGAATATATTTGTGATCACGAAGAGCAGATTCATAGCTAAATGATTTACCACAGATATTACATGGATATGGACGAGCACCTACATGGACATTGGCATGTTGCTGTAAAGTGTGTTTGGTTGTGAAACTTTTTCCACATACAGAACAGAGGAAGCTCTTCCGTATTCCCATATGCTCTGATTTGATGTGACATTCCATTATGTACCTTGTACAGAATGTTTTTGCGCATATCTGACATGAAAATTCTGGGCGTTTATAACCAGTGTCATGACGTTTCCGATGGTCACGCAAAGCCTTCAGTACTTTGTACATTTTACCACATATGTCACAGACATGTTGTGGACCAACATGAGATGCCCTGTGACGTTTCATATACCGCAAATTTGGAAATACTTTATCACAAATGTCACACTTTGTTGGCTTCGCAAAATGTATCCGATGTTTATGATCACCAAGAGCATTTCTTGTTTTGGCTATGAAGTCGCACATATTACATGGAAATTCTGATTGGATTTCATTGGGGCCTTTCTTAGGTCTTCCTCTGTTTCTTTTAAGTGACTCATGTTTCACACTGGTTAAATTCTCTTGCTGATCTGTACCTGGCTTGTGATTCCTTAACCTGTGAGTCATATATTTTTTCTTAAACTTTTTGCTAAGAGCCGCCGATTTATTTGTTGATTTGTTAGATTTTCCCTTCCCATGTCTACTTCTTGTTCTTGGTCCTGATACACTTTCCTCACTGTCTGTTCTTTCAATCTCTTGTTCTTCTTGCTCCTCTTCATCACTATGATCATTCTCTTTTGTCATCTGACTGTCAGAAGGCTGATTTCGTAACTTTTTTGACTGTGTTCTTTGCTCCTTCGGCATTGTCCACTCTTCATCTGTGTCATCATCGACATTTTCTTGACCATCTTCATTATAATACTCTTCCTCATCTGTTGGAATATAATCTTCATCTAACTCTTTTTTAAACCTTCTTGTCTGACGTAGTCCAGACCTCATTTCATTTGATTCACCAATATAAGATTTTGGGGGGAAGTGATCATCCAATTGCTTGTTTTGAATGGGTTCATTATCTAGCTTCTTTACCTTGCTAGCCCTATGAGGGGTTTGAACAGGAATTTCTGGGCTCTGGGGTAACTGATTTTGATTTAAATTCAATGGTCTATCATAATTTGGAACAACTGTTGTGGAATGAATGGCTGGTATATTCACTGATCCCATGGAAAAGTGCTTTTCTAATAACTCTTTTGGCAAGGGATCCGACAATTCTGCATTTCTGCTCAGTACCTCTGCTGCTTCCACCAAGGCCGTGAATGGACGAGAATCGGGTGTACCTGTCACTTCACCTTCTTTTCGGATTACACCCGATGCCCCATAAATAGCTAATGTGCTAACTAACAGTTTATGGGCTCTTTCCATAGGGTTCCATAGACCATGAAGTGTGTAGTTCTTTTCAGACGCAGTGATATTTACCCCTGCATCTTCACAGATACGTTGCAGCACTCCCAGGAAATCAAACGTGTCGGGAAATTTTTCCATGAAGGAGTTCGACACATCCGCTACCACCCTGGAAAATACAGTCGTCATCTTGACCAGCAATTGTTATTTAATCAAATTATTAATATGAGTGAATAAACTCATCCAAGCATTTTTGTAAAATGTTGCAAAAAACATGAATTTGGATGAAAACTCTTCGTCAAACTTCCAACATACACAGATCAAACCTCAATATGTTTTCTTAGGTGGTGAGGAAACAAGAACGGTAACTGTTACTGTTTCTCATAGGTTATACAGGGTCGACGAACGTGTTATCTGGTCATTCCGTACCCAAGTCGTTTCGTACCCAAATGGTCGTTTCGTACCCAATGATTTTGTCGTTTCGTACCTAAAGTACAAATATAACCACCAGTATAATATAAAAAAAGATATTTCATATGTGATTCGAACTATTTAAAGCTGTTCAATGTTTCATTACAGGTATTACCATGTGAGAGTGAGTATCTTTTGATCGCCAAGCTGAAGTATTGTAATATAATAGCATAAACAATTTTCTTTTCATCAGAATAAACTATTTCTATGTTATTTTCCCCCCTTTGTGATAGATAGATAGATAGACAGATAGATAGATAGATAGATAGATAGATAGATAGATAGATAGATAGATAGATACATAGATAGATAGATAGATAGAGATAGATAGATAGATAGATACATAGATAGAGGCATCCAAAATTACAAAGGTAATTACACGAACAATAAATGCTAAAATGAATCTACATGATAGTAAAATAACGGCTATATATAAATGAATAATAATAATAATAGGAATATAACTAAGGGATAAATATCATATGAATTCTACATGACCTTGTAAGTAGTGAAGGGGGATAGATTAGCGTCAATGGGAATTAGCATTAAAAACACCCCTGGGACAGATTAGCGTCAATGGAAATTTAACATGGAGAAAAATCGTGGGTCAGATTAGCGTCAAGGGAAATTAACATGGAGAAAAATCGTGGGACGGTTTAGCGTCAAGGGAAATTAAACAGGGTGGGACTTTATAGCGTCAAGGGAAATTGAACATGGAATTTTTTTATATTTTTTTTTTTTAAAATAAAAAATAAAAAGGGGTAGGCAATTGAAAAGTCATTCTCTTTTCGAGAAATATGGCTGGCCCTGAAAAGGGCCTTTGGGTTTATGTTAATGTATTCATTAACATAAAGAGCACTGCATTGGTCTTCTTCTTGTCCTTAGGCTGCGTCTTACTGTTGGTCCGTAAATCAGAACTCTTTTGAGGCATCCTTGTCTTTCAACGTAGATCCTACGTATCCACAGGCTGGTGTTTGTCCTGTGGACAACGGTCCACTTGGATCGGACATACATGAGCATGTCCGTCCTAAACATCATGGAAGACACAAGGGTGGATGACTCAACTGTGGTCCACATCTTGAAGCGACGAGAACAGGTGAATCAATGCAGTGAACTGCGATTATTTATAGGTAGAGGAAGGATTGAAACGGATTGAGTTCATTCACCAATCCGAACACGCGTTACAAAATTCAGTCAGCTCACATCCAATCCGAAGAGAGCAGTCTGTGACGTCACGTGGTCTATATAGATTCGCTAGCGCTTGTGTGCAGTCAATCTATGCGACAGTGATTCAACATGACGGAAACTCAGAAAACGATCCATTGGGGTACACCAACAGGGGAGACCGCCGAAGGGAACCCGGACTTACTTTCAGAAGAGGTCAATTGGGATTTTGTGGATTTTCTCTCCTCGTAAGAATTTGTTCCGGAACCTTCGTTACCTTCTTCATTATCGCAAGTGGAGAATTTTAGACAGAGACAGAAAGAAGAATTGGAGAAATTTATACAACGACAAAAGGAAGCGGAACAAGCTTTTCTCCTACAGCAACAGCAGCAAGAAGAAGAGGAAAGAAAAAAAAACAGCAAGAAGAAGTAGCAGCAAAGAAACAAGAGGGTGAAAATCAAACGGTCACGGTACTGTTGGACATTTTAGCGGAGTTAAGAAGTCTGAAACAAATGTATCAGACTTCTTTATCACGACCGAAGAGAATACGACCTTCCCGAGCTAAACACGTCAACCCTGTGACTAAGCCTACCGTACCACCCTTAGTGATTTCAACCCAATCATCATTACGCAGTCCAGAAGTAGGCCTTGGCCGTGGCAAAGGCTTAAGGCAGTTAAAGTTGATTGCTTAAACTCACCCCTTCACCATGAAGAAAAACATTTCTCGAAAAGAGATAGCCTTTCAATTTGCCAATAACTCAAAAAAATATTAAACAGCCCATTTTACCCTTATAGTACGTTTCTGTGTATGAGTGAGTGAGTGTACGTTCTTATTTTAAAATCATAACTCAAAGACACTTACCTTTTATCATTAATTTATTCTTTTCTCCATTTTTTACAATCCAATTCTCAATTCATAACAGAACACTTTAATTAAAAGTTCATTGACTTCTTCTGTCTCCTTGTTTAGTCTCTCTGTTTTTTAAATTTCTTCACCGTCACACTCTTTTCCTCTTCTTCTTCTTCCTCCTCGCTTTCTTCCCTTCTTCTTTTCATCTCCTGTTTCTTTTTCTTCACCTGTCTTCTTTCTTCCTCAGAAGAATCCCTCTCTTCTTCCGAAGAATCCCTTTCTTCTTCTGAAGAATCCTTCTTTTCTTTTGACTCCTCTTGTTTCTTTTTTGGGCAATCTGGAGACCAATGTCCTTTTTCTTTACAATAATAACAGGTATCTTGACTTTTGTCTTTTTTATCCCCTGTTTTTGTTCTTTTTTGACGGTCTGGACACTCTGAAGACCAATGCCCTTTCTTCGGACAGATATAGCAAGTAGCTTGACTTTTATCTCGAAAGGAAGGAGAGTAGTCCGTAGGCTGGTCTGAAGAGAATTTTCTAATGACCACTCGCAAAGCTCTGACGAAACGTTCGATTTGGTTAGTCTCTTCCATCGTTGTGCTCGGCTTGAGAGTGAAATGAATAGTGAAAGAACAAGACACACACCCTTTTATATACGCTAGTCTGCCATGACTATAAATTAGTCTATGGTGTTTGAACTTGAGTCATTTGACGTTTTTCACTCAAGATGAAACGATCCTATTCATTTGAGAAGAAAGAAGAAGAAAGTAAGAGGCAGAAACGTGATCTATCGCCTCGTACCAGGGCTGAAATCTTGGCACAAATTCATGCCAGTGATTTTGAAGAGGACATGAGTGAACCAGAATTTGAAACCTCTAAACCAAGTTCACCACCCTTAGTCAACCCTGAAAAATACTATTCCATTCGAGAGACGGAAAAGCGCTCCTCTAGAAAATTTAGAACCACGGCTTACAAATACACGGTGAAGTTTAAAGATTTCAAGGCTGAAGTGCCGTTAGAGAAAGCAGAAGTGTTCATCACTGGGGTGTGGGATTCTTTCCTCACTGTACTCAAGCAACAATGTCAACCCAAAGAAAACGATCGCTTGAGACTTTCCATACAACACGACGGTTTGAAATCCCCTGTTTGGATCGAGTTTAGCACCCCTGCAGAATTGACCGCTTCCAAAGTCATGGACAAGATTCAACACGTACAACAATCTAATGACCAGTTTGACATCACCGATGGTAAAGCCACACTGGACATGACCCACGTCTCTCCTCCTCAAGGGACTGGACGCAGAAAGATGTTATTGGTCAACGACCTTCGCAGCACCAAAAAGAGTCTCGTCCAAATTCACAACCCTCAAGACCAGATGTGCTTAGCCCGAGCCATCGTGGTGGGACGAACCTATGCCAACAAGAACGACACGGCAGAATGGAAAAGAGCCTGGAAAACTATTCAACAATCGGACCGAGCCAAACAACGAAACGAAGCAGAACTCCTGTTGCAACAAGCTGGCCTGTCCAAAGACACACCCTGTGGCATTCCTGAAATGCAAAAATTGCAAGATGTCCTAGCTCCACGATACACCTTGAAAGTGCACCCTCAAGAAATGCGCGGGCCTCTGTTGTTTCGAGGGCAAGATTTTAAGGACGGAAAATACATTCACGTTTATTATCACGATGACCATTTTGATACCATTACCAGTATCACCGGATTCCTGGGATACGGTTATTACTGTGAGAAATGTGACCATGGTTATAATAATCGAGAGCAACACAAGCATTGTGGATGGAAATGCTCAGGATGTTTGGCCTCTTCACCCTGTCTGAGCGAAGAACCAGTGCCTTGTTCAACTTGTCTGCGCACGTTTGTCAGCCCTACCTGTTACCAACAACATCTGAAAACGCAAGGTTCACAGAAGAAATGTGCTTGTCAGCTCCTGAGATTGTGCCCTACGTGTGAACAACTCATACGTACCAATAATACCAAGGCACACTTATGTTCAGGAAAGAAAAAATGTCACATTTGTCACCACATCGTGGACTTGGAACACCAATGCTACGTGCAAAAATACCAACCCCCACCAGAGAAAGAGGATGGTCACAAGAAGAAAGGCAATTTCATCTTTTTCGATTTCGAATGCATGCAAGAAACCGGCATTCACATTCCTAATTTCTGCGTGGCTCATCGAGCGTGCGAGAAGTGCATTCAAGAACCTATCTTCAGTCATTGCCCTCTCTGTAGCAAGATTCCTGGAGGGCGTGAAAAAATCTTTCGGGGGCCGAACACGTTAGCCGATTTTGCCCAATGGGTCTTAGACCCCGTCGACAAGACGTGGAGCCAAGAGGACATCGAACGTTACGGAGATTGTCATCGTCATGCCACAGTGATGGCTCACAATTTCTCCGGATACGATGGACAGTTTCTTTTGAGGTACTATACGGAACAAGGCACCGAACGTCCTAAAGTGCCTTTGAACGGAGCCAAAATCATTTTCATGCAAGTGGGACAAGTACAGTTTAAAGATTCGATGAGCTATTTGGCCATGCCTTTGAGTCGAATGCCTAAAACGTTTGGAAAGACAGAAATGGCTAAAGGGTACTTTCCACACTTTTTCAATACGGAAGCCAATCAACATGCTGTTCTACCCCATTTACCTGAGGCTCACTATTACGACCCTGACAACATGCGTACCGAACAACGAGAAGCTTTCTACGCTTGGTACCAGGCTCACGCCTCCGACCCTTTCGACTTTCAGGAAGAAATGCTAAAGTATTGTCGTTCCGACGGTGACATTTTACGGCGTTGCTGTGGAAAATTTCGAGAACTGTTCATGGAACACGGAGAGGTCGATCCTTTGAAAGAAGCTTGCACCATTGCCAAAGCGTGTTCCTTAGTGTATCGACAACGATTCATGCCTGAAAACACCGTGGCTGTCATCAGTCCTCAAACGACCCACTTTGTCAAACGTCAATACTCGGTCAAAGCCCTACGTTGGTTACATTACTTGTGCGACAAGGAAGACAAGTGGATTCAGCATGCTCGTAACGGAGGGGGCGAAAAGACCATCGGAACGTATTCGGTCGATGGCTGGGACTTAGAAAACCCCAAGATCGTGTACGAGTTTAACGGTTGCTTATTTCACGGATGTCCCGTCTGTTACCCTGACCGTGGCACTAAAAATCAGTTTTTGCAACGAACCATGGAAGACTTGTACCAGGACACTTGTCAGCGACGCCTAAAGTTAGAACAGCAAGGATACCAAGTGGTGGAAATGTGGGAACACGAGTACGATCACCGTATGAAAACCGATCCCGAGTTTAAACGTCTCGTGGAAAGTTACCAGTTCATGGACCCGCTGAACCCGAGGGATAGTTTGTACGGAGGAAGGACCAATGCCACCTGTTTGCTGTACCAAGCCGACGAAGAGAAAGGAGAAGAAATCAAATACTTGGACGTGTGTTCGCTGTATCCCTACGTGTGCAAATATTGTCGCTTTCCTGTAGGGCACCCGCAACTGCTGACGGAACACATCGACCTGAAAAACATTCGACAATACGAAAGCTTGATCAAATGCAAAGTTTTGCCTCCCACGAACCTATACCATCCCGTCTTACCTCACCATTGTCAAGGCAAACTGATGTTTCCCTTGTGCCGTACTTGTGCCGAAACGTGCAACCAAGACCAACCTTGCCATCACACCCAGGAAGAACGTGCCTTGACGGGAACCTGGGTCAGCGTAGAATTGTTCAAAGCTCTGGACATGGGATACCAACTGTTAGAAGTGTACGAAATTTGCCACTTTCCCAAGACACAACAATACCACAAGGGTGACCCCAGTCAGAAAGGCATTTTCGCAGACTACGTGGATGCCTTTTTGAAACTGAAGCAAGAAGCCAGCGGCTATCCTTCCTGGTGTCACACTCCCGAAGACCAAATACAATTCAAAGAGAAATACTATGAACAAGAAGGCATCTCTTTAGACCACATCGAAAAAAACGAAAGCAGGCGATCGTTTGCCAAAGTGATGTTAAATTGCTTGTGGGGTAAAATGCTACAACGACCGTGTTTACCCAAGACGGAATATTTGACAGAACCTTCCCGCTACTTCCAGATGATTCACGACAAAACCAAATACATGAAACACGTGGACGTCGTTCGAGAGAATTTAATCTTGGTCAATTACGAAGAAGATCTGGACTTTGTACAAGACGACCCTTTTGGAAATGTCATCATTGCGGCTTACGTGACAGCTCATGCTCGCTTAAAATCGTACGAAGCTTTAGAACTGTTAGGGGAACGCGTCCTGTACTTTGACACGGACAGTTGCATTTACATCCATCACCCGAGTCAACAGCACCCTAACATCGAAGGAGACCGTTTAGGAGCCTGGACAGACGAGCATCCCGACGACAAGATTCTAAGTTTCGTCAGTGGTGGTCCCAAAAATTACGGCTACGAATACCGGGACATACAAGGAGAAGTGCACACTACGTGCAAAGTGAATGTACTGACTCTGAATTATCGTACCAGTCGAGTGGTCAACTTTGGGGTATTGAAAGAAGCCTTGCAATCGGGAGAGGATGGAAACTTTAAAGTGACCACCTATCAACCGAACAAGATTGTACGTTTACCCACTCATCACATCGTCAGTCGGCCCTTGGAAAAAGTCTATCAAATCGTGTACCAGAAGCGAGTTCGACGTCCCAATCATTTCACCTTACCGTATGGACACGTTGGTATAAAACATTGGTTGTAAGAGGATAGTTACCCCACCAGAAAGATGACTTCGCCACAGCAAGAATCGAGTGAGAAACCCGATGAGAACCCTACCATTTTCCAGTCTTCTTACCTGACTATTGTGATTGTGCCCGTCGATTGGACACGTTTCAGAAATGGCCTACGGATAGGGAAGGATTACCTTCTTCGCATGTTTTAGCTAGAACAGGATTTGTCTACTTGGGACCTGAGTCAGGATTGGGATACGAGGTACAGTGTTTCGCTTGCGGACTAAAGTTACGAATGGATCTATGTATCTATAAAGATTCAGCTATTCTGGAACATACTCGATGGTCTCCACACTGCCCTTACCTTTCTATGGCCTTTCCACCCATCACACTACGGTACAATGTTGACGGTACCTTCCAGAACAGGACATAAAAAACGTGAAAAAGGAAAGATGTACAAGCTGGAGACTGCATTGAGACTAGTATAAAAAGGGGGCTATGGTCAAGATCGATAGTTCATTGTGACTACCAAGACCGAGCGAACAAGATGAATACTTTGAAAGAGACATCGTTCCAGTTTGGGGATTGTAAAAAAGTTGTATCTTCCTCTAGTGTGACTAATACTGGATGGATAAGACCCAGGCATTGCGACGGAAAATGTCCGAAAGGAAACTGCGATTGTCCATGTGGTTACCATTGTAATTGCGTAACGGAGTTTGCAGACGAGTGCGATTGTGAGCCTTGCGATGTGTACGATGCTGTACCTTGTGACCTGAGCGATGCCGTAAAGCATCATGGGAACTTTAGTGTCCCTACCCCTATCATGGAAAGGGATGCTGTGCGTGTCAAACCTGTGAAATGCGAAAGTGATGCCGCTCGTCCTCTTAGACATTTTACCGGGTTCAAAGGGGAATGTTCACCTTCACGTCTACCCCCCTACGGATGTCATCCAGCCCTGAGCAAACTCCTGTTCCTGTCACCCAACCCTCATCGAAACGAACCTGTGAAAAACGAATATTCGTTTCCTGTGCGTTTGTCGGAATACTGCGACTTTGAAAATCGTCTTCAATCGTTCAAAGGAAAATGGCCTAAGTATCTGGGAGGACCGACCCCCAAAGAATTAGCCAGAGCCGGATTTTTCTACTTGGGCGAAGGAGATAAAGTCAAGTGCTTCATTTGCGGTGTGTCACTTCACCACTGGGAACCGCAAGATTCGGCCTACGTAGAACATGCTCGATGGTCACCGAATTGTCATTACTTACCCTTAGTGGGACCGAGACATTGAAGTAACTTCTTACCATAATCTGTTCATGGATACTTTACAAGAGAACATTCGTGCTTTGCCTGTGGAGTTGAGAGAACGCATTTACCGAGAGCTGGTCAAAATACAAGTGAAACGTAAAGAACAATTGCATCCGTTACGTCACCGGTGTTTGAACCACTGGTACCTGAAGGCTATACAAGGATTGATTCAATTGAAAGTGTTCCATCGGACAGACATTGATCAACGATCCTCTAGTTTTAAAAAGGATTGGTTTGGTATGGACGATTGTAGGTACATCATTGTAAACGTACTGCATCGAATTCCAGAGGAAGAGTTAACGAATTACCAACATCTTGAACACAATGTCAACTTGGTGAAAGAGGAAACTTCTGAACGAATTGTAATGTGTAGATTAGTGACTGAACGATTTAAATTCGACACTGAAGTAAAACCATGTTTGTGCAAACAGTACATTTCTTGTGTCAGACCAAAGAGGATTTAGTATGACATATTCATGGATACTTTGCTAGAGAACATTCGTGCTTTGCCTGTGGAGTTGAGAGAACGCATTTACCGAGAACTGATCAAAATACAAGTGAAACGCAAACTCAAAGTGATTCGTCCCTTTTTAAATTATGCTATGTTCCAAAGTACAAGAAGACTGATTATGAGTGGATATTACATTAGGCACCAAGTTAAACGAGGCTATTGGACACCACCCAACGATTCCAAAAACAGTGTATATACTTATGGATACTTTACAAGAGAACATTTTGGGCTTGCCTGAGGAGTTGAGATCTTTAACCACTGGTACCTGAATGGTATAAGAGGACTGATTCGTCAGAAATTTGTTCAGTGGTAAGACCTTGTTGAACACTTTCAGTTTGTGAATGATGATGGACCAGACGTTCGTAATTTTGGATACTTTGAGATTCACTTACTGCAACGTATTGAGGAAGACGAGATAAAGGATTACCAACATTTGTTACATGGAATCTGCTTAGAAAAAGACGAAACATCTAGACAAACTCTGACGTTTCAGTTACAGTATGTAACATTTAAATTCCCTACTGGAGAACGAACATGTTTGGTTAGAAATTACCTTTATTGCTTCCGAAACAAAGACACTATAAAATCAAGTTGCCATGCCACGGATTATGTCACATATCATTGAACAGATTCCGTGGAAGGAACTGAACGACCATATTCAAACCGTGGATCATTACCATCGATTATTACAAGAACTGTATCCATTCAATTTGGGACGACAAGTGGTGTGTGTCTTAGTGACTTGTTTTCTGGGATTTCGTTTACCAGCCGATTCTTTGTGGACTCTTTACGATCAGTACTTACCACCTCAATGGCCTTAAATGGTCACGAAAAACTCCTTTTGCTCAAAGCCTTGCGTTTTCATCTGGATACTTCTCGACCTCAACAGGAAAAAAAGATTCGTCAACTTTTAGCTACCCAAGACGTGTATGACGATGCGTGTGTAGCTTGTGACTTACATCCCCATTGGACAGATGTCCGTGCCTGGAAAGAATGGGGTTTTGAGGCTTGGACCCAAGAAGTGGCCCAGTATGCACGAGAGTTGTTCAAGGAAAAAAGTTACTTTTCAACCCGTGTTAGTGACGGTGCCAGAAGAACCCGTCACCCAGAACAGGACTGTCGTGGACAGACCTGAAAGACCCTTTCGGGAGGACACTTGTGTGACCTTACCCCCTACTATAGAACTGGTTAGAACATTACCCAAAACATCTTGTACAGACACTTGTTTTTATTCCACGTTCATGGTTATCATGTGCCTTTTATTCTTGTACTTAAGCCTTTGGCTTTTATGTATTTTTGTCTTTCGTATTCATGTTTGAAAAAAAACATTCAATAAACGTGTTCTGAAAAAGTATATAAACTCTTGTCTTGTTTGTTTTTCGTGTCACAAGTGACATTTCTCATACAATGGCTACCTCTGCTGTCTCTGCTCCCTCTTCCTCTACTGTCAAAGTCATCGACGAACACTTAGATCGTGCCAGTTGGGAGGCTTTGTATCTTCGCCATCCCTTTAACATGCTCATTGCTGGACCTAGCGGTTCTGGCAAAACCGAATTCGTCAAACGTTTGATCGAACATAAACATCATTTGATCGATCGGCCACCTCAACGGATCGTGTGGTGTTACAAAGAGTGGCAATCGGCGTACAACCTCTTGC
This sequence comes from Sinohyriopsis cumingii, assembly GCA_028554795.2. Lineage (NCBI taxonomy): Eukaryota > Metazoa > Mollusca > Bivalvia > Unionida > Unionidae > Sinohyriopsis > Sinohyriopsis cumingii. Next base: position 156,755,035 of record CM068829.1, read on the forward strand.
GAGAAAGTCAAGGCGATTCCATCGTGTTTGTGGAAGGCATTCCTAAAGAAGACGACGGCATCGTCTCTGACTCCCGTCAAACCCATTTGGTCATTTTCGACGACATGTTAGGAGAAGACGAAGAAGAAATTAAACTGTGGTTCACGCGCAAAGGGCATCACCGTAATGCCAGTGTCGTTTACATCACCCAAAATTTGTTTCAACAAAGTAAAGCCCATCGCACCATCAGTCTCAATGCGCATTACGTGGTCTTGTTTAAAAGCCCTCGAGATAAATCGCAAGTGCAAGTCTTAGCCAAACAGTTAGGAACGCCTTGGCTGACTCAGGCGTACGACGATGCCACTCAAACGCCACAGGCCTATTTACTCGTCGATTTCAAACCTACCACCCCCGAGGATTTGCGATTTTGTACCCACTTGTTTCACCACTGGTGCCAAGACGGAGGGCCTGTCCTGTACACGTCTCCGTCCTCGACTTCATTTCACTCCCCATAAAAAAAAATCTATAAAAACCTCAGACCCTTTTTCGTCTGTCTCACACAGTGTGAACATGACGTCCCTTCAGTCGCATCTTCCCGTCAAATTGATTCGTGCCTTGTATGGCATCAGTCGAGAAAAAAATCCACAAACACGAGCTCGTGTCTTAGAAGCTAGTCTCATAGAAGTCTTACGATGGTTCACGGTGACGGCACGTCAAATACTCCAAGGAATCATTCAGATTCCTGATCAAACCAAACGCTTTTTCGATCGAAACAAATTCGCTTTGGTCCAACTGGCCGATCCCCGCATCGACACTCAAACCAAAAAACAAATCATTTTGAAACCTGGAGGGAGCGGTACTCTAGGAGGGGTCATCATTCGCTCTCTCTTAAGATGGGATCCTAATGCCCCCAAAGTTATACCCAAGAAAAAAGTCCAACGAAGCTCCAAGAAGAAGAAGAAAAAGACCAGGTCTCCAAGGAGAACTTCTCCAGTGGCAGGACCCTCCTCTTACCAGACACCACCACCCCGGAAAAAGAAAAGAAGCCCCCAGAAAAAGAAACAGAAAAAAAGTCCCCAGAAAAAGAAAAGCCCACAGAAGAAAACTAGTCGCAAGAGAGGCACTTCGGCCAGGACGCAACCTTACACTCGCAAACCACGACCTGCCACAGCGGTGACTGCGTCTCCGACAGCCTCACGTTTATCCACTTCTCCGTTAATGACACCCAGAACTGAAGAGTACTTGGAGACGTTGATCACACCAAGAACTTCTCCGTTGATGACCCCCCAAAAGAACTTCCCCAGTGGCAGGACCCTCCAATTTAGCGGCAGTGGCTGCTGCTCACAAAGTACCTTCTCCCAAAATCAAAGTCCAAGAAAGATCGGGCATGTTACAAAGTTTACTGGATTTGTCCAAGCAAGAACTGGCTCGATTTAGTCCGTTACGTACCCCTGCACGACGTGTCATACCTGTCCTCAAACTCATACGACGTAAAGACAATCAGTGGCGACGCGTTCCAGTATAAAAAAGGCCTGTGACCAAGTAGGGTATCAGTGTTTTTTTGGTGCTCCTGAAGACTCAAAGATGTCACCCTCCAGAAAACCCCAAGGAAAGAAAAGGAAAGGATTGCCACCACGTTTAGCCAAACATGGGGACATGTTATCTGTCCTGTCCAAAGCTTCTCCACCCCTACGAAAAAAAACTCATTCAAACGACCTCCAAAGAGGTCATCGATACCGTGTGCGAATGTTGTTTGAACATTTTGAAAGGCACGATCCCTTTGTCCAAACACCAGAAACAATGCTTAGGCAAACATCGTCACGTTCTTCGCCAAATGGTTCAAAAGAAAATTCCCATTCGTCAAAAAAAGAAGATGTTGGTCCAACGTGGAGGCATTTTGCCTCTCTTGTTAGGCCCCATACTGAAAGGAGTCTTGGGAACCATGTTGGGAGGACTCGTGGGAGCAAGATAAAAAGACCCTTGGAAGTCCCAAGATCTCAGAATCGACCCCTGACAACCCCATGGAAGGACGAAAACTAGCTTTAGTGCCTTACAAACGATGGATGGAATACCATCGGTGGCAAGAACAACGCACCCCGCATTTACCTCCCAATCCCAATTTGAGCGAGATGTCCCAGTTACAACACGAATTGCAGTCCTTGATGGATCGCCAAGATTTGTCCGAAACAGAAAAATCGCAAAAGTACGGTCAACTCTTGCAACGACTGCAACTCTTTCACCAGAAAGCTTTAGACGAAACAGCTCTACCCACTCTGAAAGATTTTAAGACCTTGATGGAAAGTCCAGCACCATCACCAGTACCAGTACCAGTACCAGTGACCAAGACAGAAAAAGGAGAAGAAGAAGAAGGGTTTCAAACGTACGCAAGTTAACAACACCACCTACATCCAGAATTGGATGGATTAAAAAGATGATGGCCACCCCTTCTTCATCACAAGAGAAAAAGAAAGTGAAGACAGAAGTGAAGACAGAAGTGAAACAAGAACCGATATCCCCCGCTCAGACATCCTCCTCTTCAACACCTATTGCCGGTCGCACACGCAAAGCATTGCAATCCAAGAAAGTACCCCAAGAGAAAAAGAGTAGCATCCTCCAAGAGTGGGTGACTTATTAACACACAAAAAATGGAAAAAGTCTTAGCCAGCATTTACTACGATCCCTCCCATCCTGCAGGTTACGCAGGAGTTCAAAAATTGTATCGTGCTGCCAAAACTCGACTGAAAAGTCTCCGTTTACCTCAAGTGCAACGATGGTTACAAGAACAAGCTACCTACACTTTACACAAACCCATTCGACGCAAGTTTGCCAGAAGTCGCACCCGAGTGGAAGGCATCGATCATCAATGGCAAGCCGATTTAGCCGATGTCTCTCATTTGGCCAGCTACAATCGTGGCTACAAATATTTGTTTTGTGTCATCGACGTCTTTTCCAAATTTGCCTGGGTCGTGCCCTTGACTTCCAAATCGAGCAGCGAGTTAGTGCGAGCCCTGCAACGGGTGTTGAAACAAAGCGGTCGTCACCCTCTTCGATGGCAAACGGACAAAGGCACCGAATTTCTGAACCAAGCTTTCCAAAAAGAATTAAAGAAACGTGACATTCATTTTTTTACCACCGAGAATCCCGAAACCAAAGCCAGCATCGTGGAACGTTTTCAACGCACTTTGAAAGAACGCATGTGGAAATATTTTACGCATCACCACACTCTGAAGTACATCGACATCTTACCGCACCTGGTGCAAGCGTACAACCAATCTTACCATCGAAGCATCGGACGTGCCCCGCAAGACGTGACGCCCGACAACGAAGTGTTGGTGTTTGAGCGCCTGTTCGGTACGTCCCCGACGAGGGCTGTCCCCAAGAAAAGTGGAATGTTGGCCGTAGGAGATTGGGTGCACATTGGCAAAACCAAACGCACTTTCGACAAAGGTTACTTACCTAACTGGACGACCGAATTGTTTCGCGTCACTGGACGAGTGCATGGCCGTCATCCTGCCGTCTATAAATTGGAAGACATGAACGGAGAAGTGCTCAAAGGAACGTTTTATTTGCCCGAGTTACAACGTGTCATCAAAAAAGAAGACGACGTGTACGACATCGAAAGCATTCTCGAACGCAGAACCCGTAAAGTGGGCAAACGACGTGTCAAAGAAGTCAAAGTACGTTGGAAAGGATATCCACCCAGTTTTGATTCTTGGATCGACGCTTCGCAAGTCATCGACTATAAAAAGAAGTGATCATCATGCCCTTTCACACAGCAGACGCAGCTACGTCGACCATTCCTTCTTCACCTAGTTCTTCTGTGCAAGATTTACAAAAACAACCCTTGTGGGTGTGGTGTGGAGAACGTGTGCCTAAAACGCAAATCGTCTTTTTCTGCCAAATCTTCGTGGTGTATTGTGTCATCGGGGCAGCCATCGCCAATTTGAGGTTGCAACAAGGAGACAAACAATTGTGGACCATTTTATTGAGCAGTTGCATCGGTTACCTGCTTCCCAATCCCTTCCTGAAATTCTCCTCGAACGGGAACCTTGTGTCCAGTGCCAGTGTCAGTCACCACTCCAACCACAATCAGAACCCCATTTTAGACGGAGACACGCCTCTGACGTCCAGTAATAACCCTTCGGAGAACCACAGAACTCTGGAATTATGAGTCGGGTCACGAAAACCAATTTTACTTAACCTTACCCAGTGACAGTTCCATGGAGGTGTTTCCCGACAATACGTTGTGCTGTTACACGGCCAAATTACCTCAGGCCATCCCCTTAGATCACGAAACCCGTTGGGAAGTGGCTTTAGTGGAAATGATTCACCCGACCCAAGTCCTCAATGTCCTTAACAACCAAAATTTTTTCACGGTGGAAATTCATGACCCACAATTGCAACAAGAGTTGGATAAGATTAGCACATATACCAATAAAACCTATAGTGACAAAACTCGAACGTCGACCTACAACTTGTTCATTCCCGCAGGCTGTTATTTTAGCGGTCAACATTTGGTCAGCACCATAGCCAACAGGTTTAATGTCGTGTTCCATAGAGCTTTGGAGCTTGTCAATAAAAAGGTCACCCTGGAGTACCACAAAATAGCTCGTCGCTTTCTGATGAAATTTACTGAGGGGGGCAAATTCATGTCTTTCTTATTTTGTCCTGAATTGTATGACATGTTGGGCGGAGACATGGAGCTGAGGAAGAAAGTAGAACAAAAACCCGAATTACCAGTCATTTACGACAACGAGACATTTACCAAGTTTTTTCGTACCCCAGTAGAACTGAACCAAGGACTGAATTTGATGTTCGTGTATTCCGATGTGGTGGAGTACAACGTGGTGGGACACACCTCCGTACCGTTACTGCGTGTCATTCCTTTCAAAGTGGATTCTGCCGCAAACGCTGACGAGGAAGGTTTAAACACTTACCACGTCCACCGCGAATTTGTCCATCCTCACTATTTGCCTGTCAGCAAGTCGTATTTGGACACGGTCAACATTACTATAAAAGGAGATTTGGGACAAAATATTCCATTCACCAAAGGAAAAGTCACGGTGAAACTCCATTTTCGAAAACGGTTTTCTCACGACTCGTAAGTCATGTATCCAGTGTACCGAGGGGTTGCACGACAGCGAGGACACGGTTTAGGAGATATGTTAAAAGCAGCCTTTCGTTCGGTGGCCCCAGTATTGAAACCGATGGTGACACGCGGATTGCACGCCTTGAAAGATGCGGCACTGACACAAGGCAAAGAATTTCTCCAAAATGTCATCATCGACAAACAAAACCCTAAAGAAGCCTTCAAGCTGCAAACGGGCAAAGACATTTTAGGTCGACGAAACACACCTATAAATGCCCTGCACGCTACCGAGTCAGGCATTCAGCAAGGACAAGGCAGAAAGAGACGACGAAGAAAACACCCTTTCACCAGACTTCAAGCTAGAAAGGCCAAGAAAAGAAGAACCGTTCGAGACTTAGACGTTTTCGATTATTGAAACACAGAGAAAAATGATGCACCGAGAGTCTTGCGCTTGTTCCAAGACGGAACTGGATATGTTTGCCATGCCCCCCACCATGATGACGATGCAAGAATCCCAGTGGGTGGAATTTCACCCGGTCTCCTCATTGACCGATTCCGCTCCCATCGAGTTTGAAATCAAAGGACAACCCGAAGATTACATCGATCTGAATAGCAGTTACCTGTATTTGAAAGTGAAAGTGATCAAAACGGATAACACCAATCCAGGAGGCGATGCTAGAGTAGCTCCTGTCAACAATTTCATGCATTCCTTGTTCAGCGAAGTGGACTTGTACTTGAATAACAAACTAGTCAGCAACAGCATGGATACTTACCCTTATCGCGCCTACCTGGAAAATCTCTTGACGTATGGAAAAGAAGCCAAGAATACTCATCTGGATGCTTGCGTGGTATGGAAACCTGACACGGCAGGTGTAGACAAGTTTAACGACACAGTCCTGACAGAAGATGACAATCGTCACAATGTGGGGTTTAACACACGTAGAACTAAAATTCTGCAAGGGCGAAGTTTAGAACTGATGGATCGTTTGCATTTGGACATGTGGTTACAAGAAACGTACTTGCTGAACGGGGTGGATATCCGTCTGAGACTGAATCGTAGCAGTGCCGCTTTCCATTTGATGGCCCATGCCAACGAATACAAAACTATCATTCAAGAAGCTCGACTTTACGTGCGTCGTGTGGAAGTGTTACCTAAAGTAGGAAACGACATGAGTCAGACGTTGAGCAGAACGACCGCCAAGTATCCCATACGACGAGTGGAAGTGAAAACCTTCACCATTCCTGCTGGACAGCGATCCATGATCGAAGATCATCTGTTCCAAGGACAGTTACCCAAGCGTTTGATTGTTGGTATCGTCAAGAATTCAGCATTCAACGGAACCTACAACGAAAATCCTTTTGAGTTTAAGCATTACAATGTGTCCAAGATCGAGGTCAGTCGCGACGGCAAAACCTTATGTACCCGACCTTTCGAGCCTAACTTTGGTGCCGCAAAGAATTATTTGAGATCGTACTTGTCCCTGTACGAAGCCACCGGACAGTTAGGAACCAACACCAGTCACGGCATTACGTACGATGATTATGAAGGAGGCTACGCTTTGTGGGCTTTCGATTTCACTCCAGACCAAGGCTGCGACGAGGGACATTTCCACCCTATAAAATCCGGCCAAATTCGTGTGGAAATTCAGTTTGCGAGTCCACTGGATGCAGGGAACACAGTGAACGTCATCCTATATGCAGAATTCGACAATACCATAGAAATCAACAGTTTGAGAGAAGTCATTCTAGATTATTAGAAGCCATGGAAGACTGTTATCCCTCCTTACCTAGTGGAGAAACTTTGGACATGAAATGTGAGGAGACTGTGAAAGAAGAAGTGATTATGATGAAGTCAAGATGGCCAGAACAAGAAGCCCATTTAGTCTCCTGTTTTGCCAAACACTTGGTCGAAAAAATGACGGAATTGATCAAGAAAAATTGCTATGGATGTCAAAACGATCATCCCAGTCAAATTCAACACGATAAATGCCTGATGCTGAGTCAAGAAGAAAAATTGGACGAGTATCTGGACGAGGCTTGGAGTCTCATCTCGGACAAAGACGTGTTGCACCAGTGGTATAAAGACTTGCGTGAACATTCTTGTCCACCATTAACCACTCAAGAGATCCATCGTATCGAAGCTCTCCTGAATCAGAGTGAGGAAACAGAACGAATAACCGTTTATTCGTCAGACATTTTCAAGCAAAAAGTCAGGATCGAATTGACGACTTATTATTACCTGTGAAGAAGAAAAAAACACACACAAATCAATGGATACCTGGGAACTTTATTACCTTTTGAACCACAGTTCGTATACGCCTTCTTGGAATCCTGTCGTCTGTGCTAAAGATGAACTCCCTCATCGCAAACCTAAAGACCATCAAGCTTACGTGATCAACACGGACGACAGTCATCTCACAGGAACCCACTGGGTAGCCGTCTACTTTCCTCAAGAAGGATGTGTGGAATATTTCGATTCGTACGGATTGCCCCCTTTGGAAGACGATATCATCGACTTTATGAGAAGAAATGCTCAGACTACCCGATTCAATAATGTGAAATTACAAGGCACAGATTCCTTGGTGTGTGGACAATATTGTGTGTATTTTCTGCATCATCGCAGCCTGGGCTATTCCTTAGAACATTTAGTGACTCATTTTGATCCTCGTTCTTCTTCTAGAAACGATGTGAAAGTAGATCGATGGTTTTGTGACCATTATGCTTATCTTTTGTCTCAAGCTAGGAAACGTAGTGTCCATCAATGGCCTAATGATTTCCAACAGTGGAAATCACAAATTTATTCACAACGTTGTCAGCCCTGTTTAAAGTAGATTGTCAATTGAGAAAAAAAAGTTTGTGATTTGAAAAGGTTGTTTGATGTTATATTGTTGGATTATTGTTAAAAATGTTAGAGTTGTTGTTTAGTGTTAAGTGATTTTTGAACAAAAAATGTTGTGTTTTGAAAAAAATGCCTTTGTCTTTTGTTTAGCTATAAGAATGTTGGATTGATGCTCTTTGATTTCTTACTATCCCTCTCATGACACTCACTGAACGTTGCGGCTCGAAAACCGTGTGGGGGATGTTTTCCTTCACGTCCGCGCTTTGACTTTAAGAACCGGGGTTGTTTCCAGTCTAACCATCCATTGTCCACTCATCCTCCTAAGAAGATGTGCTCCAAACTAGCTAAGCTCAACGAAGCCTACGTGAATTTGCATAGGGTCAGACACAGTCTGATACCGAAGCCAGAAGAAATAGAGAATGTGAGAATGTTAAAACTCACTGAAGACCTGATAGAAGAGCTCTTCAGAGAAGAAATGAACAGGGAGAAAGAAGAATGGACAGAGAAGTACAGACTTCAGAGACAGCAGCAACAGCAGCAACAGCAGCAACAACAACAGCAGCAACAACCTGAAGCTGACAGAGGCTTTGTCGATTGTCGTATCGACACCAAAGAGTTCTTCTTCTCTTTCCGAAGAAGCAGACCTATCGCCAGAAAGTCTATCCTCAGAGGACATCGCATTCTTAGAAACTAAAAAAGATTGCCATAGCAAACAAAAAAACAGCCCTTTTCAGGGCTACCCCAATACTCTAGAAAAGAAATAACCATCAATTTGCCAATGTGTGTAGGTAGAGTAGTGTGAAAATAAACACTAACTCTTTTTTAAAAAATGTGAGGGTATGTGTTTGTGTGTTTGTAAGTGCTCACGTACGTTGGTATGGATAGTAGATTAAAATGATGTTTGTTTTTTTGGCTGTTAGAGGTGTAGATTTGGGGGTTAGATTGGATTGCTTTGCGTATGTAAATAGTCTATTGAAGTGGGTAGCATAAAAAAGTGGGTGAGTGTTTCTTTTAGGTCGGCGCGTTGTTGTTTTTTGGTCATGATCTAGGTAAGATCAATTTTATGCTTTTTAGGGGATGTTTTCCTTCACGTCCGCGCTTTCACTATAAATTGAAACTCGTTCGGCAGTCTAGCTACCCTTGTTGATTGATCAACACCACCAGAAGAATGAACACCAGAATTGTGAAACTGTTAGAACTCCAGATGCACCTGGAATATGCCAGGCGCATACTAAATGAACTGGCCGCGGAGGCCATTGTCGAAGAAGCAAGAATGAAAGAGGAGGAGGAAAGAAGAAGAAAAGAAGAGGAGGAGAGAAGAAACAAAGAAGAGGAGGAGGAGGAGGAAAAGGAGAGAAGAAGAAATTTCAGAATCCCAGAAACCGAAAATTGGGATTCTGAAGCCACATATCCTGCCTCTGCACTCCCAAGAAGAAAGGTGAAAGAAGACTGGGGAAGAAGATGCGTGTGTGGCGCCAGGCCAGGAAGGTGCAACCATTAGATAGGTGCATCTGGAGTTCAAAAAAAAAAACCAACCGCCCTTTTCAGGGCTACCCAATACTCTAGAAAAGAAATAACTATTAATTTGCCAATGTGTGTAGGTAGAGTAGTGTGAATATAAACACTAACTCTTTTTAAAAAAAATGTGAGGGTATGTGTTGGTGTGTTAGTGTTTGTAAGAGCTAAGGTATGTTTGTGTGAATAGTAGATTATGGGTTTATTTATTGTTTCTTAGCGTATGTGGAGAGTATAGTTTTGGTTTTATTATATGAAATGAGAAAGTAGGGGATGTTTTCCTTCACGTCCGCGCGTTGTTTGGTCATGATCTAGGTAAGATCAATTTTATGTCTTAGGGGGATGTTTTCAATCACGTCCGCACTTTAACTATAAAGCTAACAGTTTAGCCATTAGAACCCATTCCACGGAATAAAGACAAAGAAAATGGTGGTAGCAACAGCGTTACTAAATCATTTGATAGGCATTTATTATTGGATAGTAGATGTTACGTTTGTCATCGAAAAGATAGAGAAAGAATTCAAATTAGAAAAGTGTCTCGACTGTTTCAATAATTTGAAGGAAGCAAAGGAGATAGTAACAGGAATGATGGAAGAAGAGGAAAAGAGACTTAGAGATTTGATTGACCCGCCTTATGTAAGAGTGGGAAGTTTAAACGAAGCACTTGAAAATGTCATCGAAGTCAGGTGCTTCTTAGAAAAAATATTGAATTGGACGGAGTGGCGATATGTAAAATGGGAGTTGGACCAGCTGACAAAAACGGAAGAAGTAATGAGGAAAGTGATGACGGAAGAGGTAAAGAACATCAAAGAAAAGTGGACTAAGGAAAGAAAAGAAGAAGAAAATAGAAAGAGAAAAGAAAGCTTTGAGAAACTCAACAATAACTGGATACGAATACAGGAGAAATTCCGAGCTATGGGTCACCCGGACTGGATGCCTGAATCAGAAATAAAGAAGAAGACAGGAATAATGGCAAAAGTTAGAAGATGGCTACAGAAGTGGAGAAAATAAAAGAAGAAGATAATGATGAAACCAAAGGCCCTTTTCAGGGCCAGCCATATTTCTCGAAAAGAGAATGACTTTTCAATTGCCTACCCCTTTTTATTTTTTATTTTAAAAAAAAAAATATAAAAAAATCCCATCTTCAATTTCCCTTGACGCTATAAAGTCCCACCCTGTTTAATTTCCCTTGACGCTAAACCGTCCCACGATTTTTCTCCATGTTAATTTCCCTTGACGCGAATCTGACCCACGATTTTTCTCCATGTTAAATTTCCATTGACGCTAGTCTGTCCCAGGGGTGTTTTTAATGCTAATTCCCATTGACGCTAATCTATCCCCCTTCACTACTCTTGTATGCTTAAACGGAAATCATAATTGAAATGTTAAGTTATTACAGGTTAAAATCCACGGATATCTAGTAGGTTGAAGCTTTCAAGCTTAATTCAATTTCACACGTGTTTGATTATTTATTTGTTTTTGTTTTACTTTGAAATAATTACAAGTGGTCTCTGTTATTCAGCAGTATTTTGATTCGGAGAAATGTTAATAAATTCCGTGTCAAGAATTATTTGACATTAATAATATATTTACCTCACTGTTTACTGGGGATTTATTTTATCTTCGGAAATTTAAATTTGTTTTACTCAGGCACTAATAATTTACTACAATGATCAGAAGGCAAATTTGGAGGTATATACAGTGAATTAAAATGTATTATTAAGCCAAAAAGAATCAGAAAATTAAATCAATAGTTCTCATGGAAGCATACATTGTTACTAATTGTCCCTGCTCTTACTCTCCTTTGTCGGTTACAATTGACATATTTTCCACTCCTAATTATTTGTCAGTGGTCTAAGGTTGACATTGCTCGGGGTGGGAGTGGGAGACAAGCGCCCCAATCCTCCAAAATGCCCCATACGGCCTGCGTCTCTTACTGCCTCTGTCAACTAAAATCCAGCTCCTGGCCTTCGCGAGTGGCTTAGATTTGAAGCCCGGCAGACCATGTTTTCTACTAACAGGAGAAGGGGTGAAGGCGGCCCACTGGCGCCTTAAAACCAGTTGCTTCGGGTAGATGGGACTCGTAAACCTTGGATGGTAGCTCATCTAGGAGAAGGAAAACTCCGATTCCAAACCTCTGCTGCCTTGTGGCTATACCCACTCATGGGAAAGGCTAAGGGAGTAAACCCCGACAGAAAATCCGGAGATGGAGTCCCTAAGGCGGTATGACACTGACTTCAACGTCATTCCGGCAACTCCTGCGACGCCGTTGGTGCCAAGCTGTATCGGCATTCGTCGTTCCCTTGGGCACGCCAGCTGCGTGGAGAGGGGGGATCTGCTGCATGGGCAACAGCTGATTCTCCATACCACCCTGCCCAGGCTTCATAGCTCCACTGGAGAGGACACTCCAGCGTCGTCGTACGGCGTCGGCACAACACGAGAAGTAGCAGTTTACCGGTTCTAAGTCAAAGCTCGATTGGCGTAGAGCTTGGCGCCAGGGGTTACTTCTGACGGTGGGAGAGATCATCAGGTCTCACTGGACAGCTACCGCCCGCCTCAAGCTGGGCAGCCCCCAGTCAGTAAGGTGCTGCCCGCCATGGCCTGCCTGCTTCACTGGGTGCGTGGAGCTTAGAGAACCATCTCGACAAGTGGGCCACAAAACTCTGCACCAGGAAAGACTAAAAGAAGAAATAAAAAGACTCCAACTCTTCGTTTTGCAACCTGGAACATCAGGACCATGTGTCCTGGATTGACCACTGACCTACAGCAGATCGACGATGCACGGAAGACTGCCGTCATTGATAGAGAACTCTCCCGACTGAACATCGACATTGCCTGCCTCCAGGAGACCCGACTGGCTGACAGCGGCACCATCAGGGAAGCCAATTACACATTCTTTTGGCAGGGGAAGCCCTTGGATGAACCTAGGCAGCATGGTGTAGGCTTTGCCGTCAAGAACACGCTAATCGCCTTCATTGAACCTCCATCATCAGGTACTGAGAGAATCCTTGCCCTCCGGCTGTCAACATCCTTAGGCCCGGTCAACATCTTCAGTGTGTACGCTCCAACCCTCTACTCCACCTACGAGGAGAAAGACAAGTTTTATGAGGCTCTGGATCAGGCAATATCCAGTATCCCCAACAATGAAAGCCTGTACTTACTAGGAGACTTCAATGCTAGAGTGGGAGCTGACCATGAGGCCTGGTCCACCTGTCTCGGCTTTTACGGAAGGGGCAAGATCAACGAGAATGGTCAGCGACTGCTGGAGATGTGCTGCTCCCACAGCCTATGTGTGACCAACACTTTCTTCAAATGCAAGGAGATCCACCAGGTGTCGTGGAGACACCCACGTTCACGCCACTGGCACCAGCTTGACCTCGTCATCACCAGGCGTGCAGAACTGGCCAGTGTCCTTCTTACCCGCAGCTACCACAGTGCCGATTGTGACACGGACCATTCCCTCGTGGCCAGCAAGGTACGAATACTACCCAAGAAGCTGCACCACGCCAAGAAGAAGGGTCACCCACGTATCAACACCTGCTGTGCAAGCAACCCAGAGAAAACACAGCAGTTCATCAGCATACTGAAGGAAGCCCTCACCAAAGTGACACCTGATGACACCATTGATTCCAAGTGGTCCCATATCCGTGACTCTGTGTACAATTCAGCCATCACAGCTTACGGGAAGAGGGAGCGAAAGAATGTCGACTGGTATGAGGCAAACTGGGAGGAGATGGAGCCCGTGACTGAGGCAAAGAGGAAAGCCCTCCTGGCATACAAGGCTGCACCTAGCCCCAGAACACTACAAGCCCTCAGGATTGCAAGGAATAACGCCCAGAAGACCGCCCGCCGCTGTGCCAACACCTACTGGCTGAACCTTTGCAACAGTATACAGACAGCTGCTGACACCGGGGATACAAGAGGAATGTATGAGGGTATCAAACAAGCGACAGGCCCCCCCCCCCCAGCTACAAGACCGCCCCCCTCAAGTCCAAGACGGGCGAAGTCATCACAGACCAGGGGAAACAACTGTAGTGATGGGTTGAGCACTATCTCGAGCTATATGCAACCCAAAACAATGTCACTGGAACTGCCCTGGACGCCATTCCAGACCTGCCTGTCATGGAGGAGCTAGACACACAGCCCACCCTGGAAGAGCTCGGAAAAGCCATCGATTGCCTTGCCTGTGGGAAGGCTCCCGGAAGCGACGGCATTCCGCCTGAAGTCCTCAAGAGCGGAAAACCAGCACTGCTCCAGCCCCTACACACACTCCTCTGCCTTTGCTGGGAACAGGGATACATCCCACAGGACATGCGTGATGCCAACATCGTCACTTTGTACAAAAACAAAGGAGACCGTAGCGACTGCAACAACTATCGGGGCATCTCCCTCCTCAGCATCGTCGGAAAGGCCTTCGCCCGTGTTGCCTTGGCACGCTTGCAGATCCTAGCCTCCCGCGTCTACCCAGAATCCCAGTGTGGATTTCGAGCCGGCAGGTCAACTGTAGACATAATCTTCTCACTACGTCAGCTGCAGGAGAAGTGTCGCGAGCAGCGGATGCCCCTCTACGTTGCCTTCATAGACCTGACGAAGACGTTTGACATGGTTAGTCGGAGTGGACTCTTCAGACTTCTGCAGAAGATCGGCTGCCCCCCACGTCTGCTTGCTGTCATTATGTCGTTCCACGAGAACATGCACAGCACAGTGTGCTTCAATGGCGCAACATCTGAAGCATTCCCAGTCGTTAGCGGAGTCAAACAAGGCTGTGTCCTTGCACCGACGCTCTTTGCCATCTTCTTCTCCATGCTTCTCCAGTACGCATTCAAGGACTGCAGCGAGGGAGTGTACATCCATACCAGGGCTGACGGCAAGCTGTTCAACATCGCCCGTCTCCGTGCTAAGACTAAAGTCACAGAGGTACTCATCCGTGAATTGCTCTTTGCCGACGATGCAGCCTTGACATCACACACGGAAGATGGACTTCAGCAGCTGGTATGCTGCCTCTCCCATGCATGTAAGGAATTTGGACTGACCATCAGTTTGAAGAAAACAAATGTCATGGCACAGGACACAGACTCCCCTCCCTCTGTCTCCATCGATGGGTACAATTTGGAAGTTGTCGAGAACTTCACATACCTCGGGTCTAACATCTCCAGCTCACTCTCCATTGATTCTGAGGTGGGCGGCAGGATTGCCAAGGCAGCAGCAGTGATGGCCAGACTTAACCAGAGGGTCTGGAACAACCCCAACCTCACAGAGAAGACCAAACTGCGTGTCTACCAAGCGTGCGTGCTCAGCTCACTTCTCTACAGCAGCGAAACATGGACCACCTATGCAAGACACGAGAGGAAACTCAACAGCTTCCACCTGAGATGTCTGCGGCGCATTCTGCACATCCAGTGGCAGGACAAAGTACCCAACACAGACGTTCTAGAACGCGCCAACATGAACAGCATGTTCTCCATACTCAGCGAGAGGCGCCTTCGCTGGCTCGGCTATGTCAAGAGAATGGACCCAGGTCGCATTCCCAAGGACCTGTTATATGGGGAGTTAGCAGAAGGTGCACGACCAACTGGACGACCACATCTGCGCTACAAAGATGTTTGCAAGAAGGATATGAAGACAGCAAACATCAATGCCAACGACTGGGAGAGCTGTGCAAACAACCGTTCCAGCTGGCGTCTAGCTGTCAGGCAGGGAGTTCAAAACGCAGAGGAAAAGAGAAGAATAAAGCAAGCTGAAAAGAGAGCTAAAAAGAAGGGTAAGCAAAAGCGTACTTTGGAGCTATGCCATCGTCTCTCGTAGACGGACGGATGCCAAGGAATTATTTGTCATCAGGAATTGTACAATTTACGTTTGATTTCTATCTCAGTTTATTTTAATGTTGTTCTATCCATTTATATCAGTTAATGAAGCCATTTATATAATGCTTTTGTGCAAACAAAATTTGACAAGAAAACGCGATACAGATATAAATAGTTTTTGGTTTTAAAAAAATAGTGTTGTAAGAAATAGTCAGACATCAGCACACACAAACAAACACAAGCAAGAAATGGACAACTGTGTAGTTTGTTTCCAAAGAGTAATACCACGTCAACATGCTTTACAATGTAACGCTTGCCAAAAGTGGCAGCATCGTACATGTGAGACGGGTATGTATAATGATATTATTATTATTGTAACGTCGCCCTCTTGGTAAGAGGGGTGATTAATTGGGTTTGGCTGGCGTTATTCAAAGGATGACCATCCTCGATATTATAGCCCGGCGGGAGTGAAAAAAGAATGGAATTTCAACAGAGAACTGAGCTAGAATACTGGGAAGAAATAAACAATACAAGCCCCCTTTGACAAGAAAATAACAAATTTAATCAGAACAAATTAATACCGGCAATTCAAATTCAAGTTAGATTATATAAATAGAATTTAACAGGTGTGTCCGATTTGGATTTATTACATCATCATGTCGAGAGGTGAAAAGAACACAATGTACATGATTGCTTGCATCACCTTCATTCACTTTGACAGTGTATCTACCTCTCCTAGTTCCTCCTTCCTAAACTCTAGGTTCATGGACTTCCTGGTCCTTTTATTCTGACCTCGTTCTTCTTTCTTTCTTTCTTTTCCTGTCTTCGGACTGTCTCGTCCTTCTCTCAGAAAGCTGTTCCTTAAAGGACAAATTTTCCCCATAATTCCGTATACCTTCTATTCAGAGATACATACTAGTAAATTCTGACTAAGTAGGGTAGAACATTGACCTCGCTTCCAATGGCAAGCCTTAAATTAACACGTGAACGGCTACTAAGTATTACCGTATTAATTTGCATATGCTACTACATGTCCGATTAATATTGCCTGAAATTCAAAAGAAATGTAACTACAAGATTATCCAAGCATTACAAAATCAGATATAATTAGGTAATTATCGTTAACTCACGATGATCTGTATCGTCCTAACAACAACGGCAGTTATTTCATATAACCATATGAAATCCTACACATATGAATATTTGGATCGCATGCAATCAATTCTACCAATGAACTAATAACTGTATAATTAAAAAGGTAAATTGCATAACAATTCGATCATCAACACTTTCAATGAAATTGAATAAAATATATTGCATAATAATTCTAGCATCAACATATTTCCATGAAACTGAATAAAGTAAGTTGCATAATATACAAACCTAGTTATAGCAAACACATTTTCATAAAACAAATAATCAAATAATAGAATATTACGTGAAACTAAAAGTGTATACCTAGTCGCCGTTTTTTTTTCTTCTCTTTCTTCTTCTCCTTCCTTCAGGACTTGTGCGTCCTAGCGCTAAACACGCCTTTCTTTTTACACGATGACCAACTGGTCCCTTTTCTCGTTTTACTATGAAAGCACTAATCGTTATGCCTCCACGGAGTCGAGACTAAGTTTCCTCTTCTAGGAAATTTTCAGACTAAAGAATTTCGACTAGAGTCGTCACTTTAGAGTCAGATTGCTCTAAAGTGTACGCCCTAATTTATTCTACCCAATCGTAGGCAAGGGTCCCTAATCATTCCCAAAGAAATAATTCCTGTCATCAGATTTAGACAGCTCAGAATCTGTGTACGACAGTGCGTGACAATTTTCCTTTGAAAATATGATAAGTGGACATAAGTTCCTACCAAGCGGTTAGGGTTGGTAACTCAAATGTTTACTTTCTAAGGACCGCGTTAAGATACCCCGGTCAGTTTCACTGGGTCGGAAATATTGTTCCTTTGAAGTTTACACTGACATGGGGGAAGAGGAACGAAAAAAGTTCGAAGTGACCTTTCACAAAGAACTTTCTGGCTTAACTGCGATAAGACTTTAATTGCTAAATCCATTAAACTTTAACATTTTCTGAAATTCAAAATTCGACACTTCACAATTATTATTATTATTATTATTATTATTATTATTATTATTATTATTATTAATGTTAATAGTAGAAGAAGCAACAGTAGTAACAGTAGTAAACGTACTGCTGGTGGTTGTTGAAATAATATTAATATTACTGCTGTAGCTACTATGCTGATGTTGTTGGTTTTCTTCTTAGGCATATCAAAGACACTGTACAGGCAGTTATTTATGGGCATATGTCGTGGTGATGAGATGCTGAGTGACTGACATTGCAATGACTGTTCAAGACTTCGTCCACCACTGATTTCGACAGGAGACAGTCTCGACAATACGGTAAATATTTTGCCAATAGCAGAGAGTACGCATCTGACTGCCGATGAAAGACATGCTGTCCACGACCATACAATGAATGCTGACGTCAGTATCAGTATCAATGATTTTGACATGTCGATCGACAACTGTTCAGTCCACTAAGATATATATCCTTTTATTGCATCTTAATTTAATCGATCTTAACGTAAGAAACAAATTCGTAATAAATGTGCAGCGTTTTCACATTAGGTAACCACGAAAATATTCTTTTTTCCAGATTGCCACCAGATGTTAGTTCTCATATCTGGACAGCGTCCCACGATACAGAAGTGACATGCACCTTTAACATAGACGCTTCCTTCCAAATCACAGAAAATCAAGAAGAAGAGTAGGTTTATTCTTTTATAATCTTTGAGAATTTTATTATGTTGTAATGTAAATTTACGTTCAATGCAATACAGTTAAAATGGTATGTAGTTGAGAAATTAATAAGATTGCATATTATGATTAGCTACTTAGTGTTCTGGAGAAAAAAACATAATAGATAAGATGCAGAAGAGCACAGTATCTAAAATGTGCCCCGTGTTCGATTGAAATATTCTTTATTCACGAAATCAAATCTTCATCTTTATATACAGGTCCATACAGGAACCGACGTTACAGCTCAGACTAAACCATGTACGTCTACCAGACTACCAGATCGCTTTTAGTGGTTCCAAGATGTATTGTCCAAAACGTGTGGAGGCTGATGGATATTCATACACTGTCAAGGTTAGTAGTAATATTGGTAATTCCCATAATGTCATCATCATTATTGGTCACAGTAGTAATATTGTTGGTGGTGGTAGCCGTGATATTCACACATTTGGTTATTTTTTTTACAAATCTTTCTTGTAGCGTAAAAGGGCATGCGTAACATACTGGTGGTGCTCTGTCCTATCTAAAAAGATGCGATGCCCAGACACCATAAAACAACGTGGGGATTGTTACGTGACAGGACAACACCGGCATGTGCACAGCATCGATCCAGGGATCGTCTCGAAGGTTAAGGTGTCATCGGAGGTTAGTTGCATGTCCACACAATCTTGGTAATTGCATAATACACAATTGTTTATTACTCTGTACCTGTCAATGTTCATTGCTTCTAGGCGGAAAATCATCGTACGTGTAAGTATTCTTTGATATACACATCATTAAAAGATAACGTTCCACTTCACGCTGTTTTTTTAATAATTATTATATATATATATATATATATATATATATATATATATATATATATATATATATATATATATATATTCCATAGGTGAAGAGAGTAGCGAGATAGCATAAATATACGTCAGCTGCTACGATCGTCGACAGAGTAATACAGGAATTAGTGCCAAAGGATGGTCACTTTCTACCTTTTAATTAGAGCTGCTAATAGGACCCGCCAGAAAATACCACCAAATGAGCCGCGCGACTTAGAATTTGTTGTAAGTAGCACAAGTCATGTATTATATTTTTTTTTCTTTCTTGGCTCTTCAATATTTATTATTTCCTTGTTTTATTTCTTTCAGTTGGATGAATCAGTTTCCAGAAAAATTTCTTTGAAAGGATATTTATGTTGGCAGTAAACGTAGTGGCCACTGACAAACAACTCGAAGTTTGGGAAGAGCCAAGGTCTGGTACTTAGATGCCACCTTCAAAACAATCAGGGTCTCGTTTAAGCAGTTGTTTTCCGTGCACGCCTTTGTCAAGAATGTCAAGCATGAAACAAAGCAGCTGCCCCTGGCGTTCACTTCACTTTTATGTCAGGACGAAGAAAAAAGGATTACAAGAAGGTAAATATTACTTTTTTTTCTTCATTTTATAACGATTTATTTACAAGCAGATTGGACGTAAAGTCAATTGTCAATGTTTTTTTATGTTTTCCAAAGTATTCCTGCATATAATATCGTCATCATCTAATGGCGACGATGATAATATTGTTACCGTGTTTAACGCAATTTAGTGTTATAATAATAATAATAATAATAATAAATATTATTATTATTACTATTATTATTATTATTATTATTATTGATATTTCATGTTATAATGTTGCATATTAAAGTAACTTGTCACGGTCTTCTTCTTGTTTGTAATTAGGTATTCAAAAGCGTTTAAGCGACTTCTCCCATCTTCTCCCTCTGTCAGAGAGATTGTTGCAGACTTTGGAACAGGTTAGTACAACATTAGTATTATAGTTTTAGTTGTTGTTGCTAGTCTCGTAATAGTAATACAACGTATTTTTTAATCCTTCTACAATTATTAGCCAACAAATTATATTGTGTATTTTTCCTATGAAATATTTTGCTTAGCTGTAGCCATTTTATACGTTCGTATACTCTCTGTTCATGTTAGCTTTCGGTATCATTTCATTGTACCTTTAAATTGATGTTGTTGTTGTAGGGTTTAACGCCATTTTTCAGCACGCGATAGGCTATACATGGCGGCCATTATTAATGGTGGAGGAAGAAACCGGAAAATCCCCGGAAAGAACCACCGACCCTCGAGAAGCTACTGGCAAGCTTTCTCACATATCCACATTGGCCGAATCCGAGACTCGAACCCACGCAGACAGAGGTGAGATGACAGTGATCCGTAACGGAGAGCGCTTTAGACCACTCGGCCACTCGGGGCCCCCCTTTAAATTGAAACACAGTAGTAGTGAATGGGGATACCGTAGGGACTATAGGGCATACCATTAAAAACACCCTTGGGTCAATATAGGGACAATGTAAATTTAACATGGGAAAAATGGCTGGGTCAATATAGGGACAAGGGGAATTGAACATGGGAAAATGGCTGGGTCACTCTAGGGACAATGGGAATTTAACATGGGGAATAGAGTTTGGGTCTGTCTAGGGACAAGGGGAATTTAACATGGGGAATAGATCTAAGGGACTGTCTAGGGACAATGGGAAATTTAACATTACGGAAACCCGTGGGGGGATATAGCCTCAAGGGAATTTAACATATGGAAATTGAACATGGTGGGTCTGTATAGCGTCAAGGGGAATTGAACATGGTGGGACTGTCTAGGGACAATGATGGCAGAGGGTCAAACACAACAGAGACAGAGACATACATACACTAGTACAAGCGTGAGATTTATATATAAAGCATTACCAAGACCTGAAATCTTGCTGGGGTGTTCAAAAATTTGCATAATTGTAATGACGCTCTAAATAGCTATAATCAAGGAAATGCTCAACGACAAAATGGATGTGACTAAAAGTAACGCTAAAATGACTAAATTGTCCCAGAATTTAAAGGAAAATAAACATATCCCCGAAAATTAAGTTACAATGGTTTAGACTAAAATGGATAAAATTAGTAACTACTTACAATATCAACTTGTGTGACGATCGTGGATAAACACCCATGTATCTATTTATAGCTATAATCAGCTGAAATTCCTATGAAATCTCACTATCTATTTATACTACAACTTGTGGGTTATTCCTTTGGAAAATCCCACTATCTTTTTATAGCCTCAGCTTGAGTAACGTTCCTGTTTATGAACTCTAATACATATGTATAGCTACAACCTGTGAAAATCCCCCAAGTCCATATTTATAGTCTCAAAATTTCCAGCGTCAGTGACGTCACTGTGCTGCACACTAGGGGATAAATGTCAACAGTGTTGCAAGTGGCTGACCTGAATACGCGCTACTGGAACAAACAGAGACCAATACACACACACACACACACACACACACACAACGTACGCGCGTAGACATACGCACACACACACACACACCCACAGAGGAAAGAGGAAAAAAAACAAAACCAAACATACTATCCATACAAACGTACGCGAACGCATACAAACCCCAAATATACTATCCACACAAACTTACGCGAACGCATACAAACCCCAAATATACTATCCATACAAGCGTACGCGAACGCATACAAACCCCAAATATACTATCCACACAAACGTACGCTAACGCATACAAACCCCAAATATACTACCCATACAAACTTACGCGAACGCATACAAATCCCAAATATACTATCCACACAACGTCGCTAAAGCGTACAAACCTCAAATATACTATCCATACAAATGTACGCGAACGCATACAAACCCCAAATATACTATCCACACTCGGGAGGAAGAAGAAAAAACAACCAAATATACAATCTACACAACGTACGCGAACAAACACACACACACACACACACACCACAGAGGGAAGAAGAAAACCATTATACACTATCCACACGGAGTGAAGAAATAACCCTTTATATATATATATATATATATATATATATATATATATATATATATATATATATATATATATATATATATATATATATATATATATTATCAACAGAGAGTGAAGAAAATAACCCATTATATTCCATCAACACAGAGTGAAGAAGAAAAAGTTTTTTGAAAGCACCTAAGCCCTCACCTGCGATGACCAACTCTGCCAAACACCTACACCCCACCCCCACCCCCAACACTACAAAACCCATTTAACCCGTTATTTTATGGCATCAGTGTGTGATTTAGGAAACATCAAGACACAAAATGATGGATGAATAGACTGACTATTGTTTACCGACTTGCATGCCTAAAGAGCGTGCGTGAAGGAAAACATCCTTCCATTTCAATTCTAACTAAAACATGATCCAGAGGGATAGAGAGAGGTGAAAGAGCACAATTTCATAAAGTGTGAGTAAAAACAAAACACGCCATCCTTATTAGACAATGTCAAGACCAAGAGACACTTACGTTTTCTTTCTGGTCTATTCTCTTTTAGAAGGTAGTATGAAATTTCACATCAGGGCCAACGCATCGGCTCACATTGTCAAATTTTCCATTTCCATGCCTTCACTGGCACAAGTTCTTCCTCATCTTCAATTTCTTCTTCTTCTGAATCCCTCTTCTCTTTTTCGTCTTGTTTCTGTTTCTTCTCTTTTCTCTTAGAGCACTCTGAATCCCAGTGTCCTTTCTCCTGACAACGATATTAGGTATCTTGACTTTTGTCTCTCTTTCTTAGACGAAGCAGGTATTCTGGAGACAAATACCCATTTACCTTTGCAGATATAGCAAACTTCATTAGCACACACTTTCGTATGACTCTCATCAAATCAACGACCAAAAGAGTAAGTTTTGTTGCCACTTTCGCCTGTGAATTATGCTTTCGTATGACTTTTAGCATATATTTGACCAGCAGGTCGATCTGTGCTGACTCTTCCATCTTCTTGATCGTTTGAGAGTGGAATGAATACTCTGACGCTAAGACACTCTCCTTATATACAGGAACCTGCTGCGTATGAAACCTAGTCAAATGTAATTTTGCAATAAGATGAAACGATTTCATTGAGAAAGTAAAAGGCAATGACGTGCCGTGTCGCCTCACACAAGACCTGAAGTGTTAGCTCAAATCCGTGTCAGCGATTTCGAAGACGACATAACTGAGCTTTCATCAATGCTCTCCATTTATGCCACAAAACCACGAGTCCTGATTCACGCCAAAATAAATTTCGTTCGGTCCATAAAAAATAGTATCACATCTGAGAAACGCAAAAACGAACTTCCAGAAAACTGAGAACGACGGCTTACACCTACAACGTGAAATGTATGAGTTCAAGTAGTGCGTAAAACTTAGTCAAATTAAATTTTTATAGTCAAGACGAAACGATCTCTTTTCGAAGAAGAAAGCAGACACCAAGCGACAATGGCGATCCGTGTCACACAACACTTTTCAAAATGTGTATTATTAGAGGTTTGTTCTAACGATCTGCACGGTTAAATGAAATGTTGATGTATTTTGCAATAAGACGGACACAATTTCCATGGGATCGCCCATGATACCATTGTTCGTGCATTAGTTTAATTTTTTAAAATATGTTTTTATATAAATCGCCTATAGGATAGATCCAGTAAAGCATGGCCATTCTCGTCACTGTGTGAATAGCTACACAAGTCAATTCGAAGTGAACGCGGTAAGAAAATAAGTATAGCCAATGAAATGGCTTACAACGGGTGATGCATTGTTTTGTTCTAGGGCTGTGTGGCATAATAATCCCTACGCTCTTGCATTGTTACCATTACAGTGCAGACAGACTGGAATGTGAACTTACAAGCCCTCTTTGTGTATTGTACCATTGCTTCTTACCACATCAAAATACTGAGCGTCACAGTATTGGTTCGCGTTTTCAAGCTGACAATTTTTTTATATCTTACTTAAACATTTTAACATAAACACTCACACTCACATCGGTAGAGTCAGTACAGACGTGTTACAGTATTGAGGGGCATGTTATCTTTTTTTTCTTCAAACTAATAAATTTGGGGTTTGTATGAAGTAAAGAACCGAAAGTACAGTGAAACTCAAGGATGATGACCCAGTCTGTCTGTCTATTGATGTGTGTATTTACTTAAGAAAAAATATGACCTCTAAAACACAAAGAGATACGGCAAGCATGATTAGAATGAACACAACGATGTTTTCCTTCACGCCCGTGTAATTTAGAGTTTCAATCCTCTTTCAAGACAAACTTGGTCTCCTTTTGTAGGGCTTGAAATAATACAAAAAGCTGAAAAATCTTAAGTACTTTGCTATAGATAATTTCATCAACAGACTAAACAACATAAATACCGTTACAACACCAGAAAGCCTTAAATCTTCTATCAAAAAGAAATGCATCAAAAAATTAAAGATTAACGATAACTAACCAATGAAACCAAATTTAACAAAGGCAATGACATGTGAAGAAATGCCTCTCACTTTGGAAAGGTAGGCGAATGTACTCTGTCATGCACCATCAACTTGAAAAAATTATGAACAGAGAGAAATCTGAATTCAAAATTCATTTTTTTTTTTAAAAATGTTTCGTTTCTTTTTTCTTTTTTTGGAACAAATCTAAGCACTAATATAGAGTGGAAAAGGGAAAATGCACATAAAAGCTTTGATATTTCTGAAAAATGAGGGGATATTCCTAACATTCATAATCACCTATATATGCTTGGACTTGTCTGTGACTTATCCACAAAACAAGATGTACATATTTCTGGTCAAGCTGCAAGTGTGTGCGTGTTTTGGAAAATGGTAAAAAAATTGGATATACAATTTTCTCGTGACAATTATAAAGTCAAGAGTCTGTGCAAGTGTCAAAAGCCAAAGTCATATAAGTTTTGTATTTTGTACGGCTTGTAAAGATTTCCACTTTAGAAAATGTGAAGTATCACAAGTTATTATCACAAACAGAAGTGGAACATAGGGGCTTGCAAGAAAGAAAATAACCCAGACAGTTGGTGTCATCAAGAGTGCTAGAGACGGTACCCGAACTTGCTTGCTTGCTTACTTGAATTAAAGTGATTTTCTCTCCAATGGAGCATGCATCACTGGTTTAATCACGCACCGCGTAATTTTTAATTACTCCTGGGGAAGGAAAGAGAGCCTCATCCCCCAGGCTTTTATGTACTCACAGACTACTTTTAAATTTAGCCACTCAAGGTGTAGGACTAACTAGTCCTTAACAACCTGACGGAAAGGCTTTAAACATGAGTGGGAATTGTCTCACCACACACTCATTTTTCTGTCCGAGCGTGGTAAAGGAGGAAAAAGGTGCTCAGCAAGACAGCCATGGATGTTAAGTACTCACCAAAACGCTAGCCCGTACTTATTTCAAATCAAGTCCCGTTTTTGCTAATGGACAATAAAAAGTACCAATAATGTGTTAACCACCTGTGCAATTAGTTCAAATCTAACGAGTCTGTTAAATTTCCTACTTCCTAACATATCTGTCTAATATTAGTACTTAGTGTACATAAAAATAGCCATACTGATCTTATTTAAATTATTATGTCTAAGCGACATATACCAGTTTGGTCACTGTTAGGTTTAAAAAGTTAAGTTTGTTGCGGTGTTCCAATGGGTCAAGTTTGCTTCGAGAGTAGTTTAGTCAAGGAGGGATACCAAGCCAAATATGGTTCCCTATTTAATAAAAAGCAATCTTTTGGAGCCCTAAAAAAGGCTGTTTTTTCTGTTAGAAGGTAATAACGTCTCTCTTTTGCTTTCACGTTCTTTCCCGCACTCCTAGTCTCATGATTCTTGATATCAGGAAATGCGTAGCCATGATGGGCGGCAATGTAAGCAGCGGCTTCTACCAGTTGACTGAGGGGGCATCCAGTATAGGCTTGTCTGTAGAATTGGGGAAGAACTCTGACCCCTAATCCCCATTGAGAAGGTCTTGGTTTAAAGGTGTCTAGAGATTTGTAGGCAACGTATTGTATGGCTCTAATAAACTGCCCTGCTTTGTTGACGTCATACAATGCTTGATCTAGCCCCATTTCGGTGTACTTCTCAACGAGGGTCAGCGTCCCCCTCCTCCTCCTCAACCGCCTCAATTTCCTCTTCTGGTTCTGATACTAATTCTTCAGTTGAGGTAGATAGTTTCAAATCCGCTGCTATGGTGTCTGTCGCTGTTATTGTTGTTGTGGTTGTTCTTTCAGCTGAGATTGCCTGTAGTATCGGAGTGAGAAAAGAACGTAGTGCCTCCGATAATTACATTTGAGTTTGCCATACCGTTTGTCTAACATAATTGGCCCTTTGTTTTGCCACCACTCTTTCCGGGGCGGGTTGTTTGTTAGGTATAGTCGGCTGTTGACTAGATGTTATTTGTGTTCTCGAGGTGGGTGGAGTGCTAACTGGCTAGGTCTGCATTTCTTGCTCCCGCTGCTGTTGCGTATATTTCTTCCCTCCACACCGAGTTCTGGGCCTAATTCTTTTAATTTCGTTGTACCCGAACTTACATTATCCATATTATCACCAACAAAAAAAAAAACAAAACGCACAGACCTAAAAGAAACACTCACTCACTTTTTACAGAACGTTACTATTTTTAAAATTTTGATAAGCGACGGAAACGAAGGACTTAGAGTCACACTTTCTAACCAAGATAAAGAAATCATGTGCTGATAGACTCACTTCTGTATTTTTTCTTCTAACTGACTAACATATCATAGGCAATGGAATGTTATTTCTTTTCGAGAGTATGGGGTAGCCCTGACATTTTTTGGGGGGGAACTTGAAGCTATGGCGATCGCTTAGGTTATAAGATGGCGGCCTCCTCTGACGACAGGCTTTCTCACAGGATAAGGTCTGCTTCTTCGGAAAGAGAAGAAGAACTCTTTGGTGTCGATACAACTGTTGACAAAGCCTCTGTCAGGTTCATGCTGCTGCTGCTGTTGCTGCTCTCTCTGCTGTTTATGAAGTCTGTACTTCTCCGTCAATTCTTCTTTCTCCTTGTTGAATTCCTCCGGGTGAACTTGAAGGTGGTAAACGAAGAGCAACTGATCCTATCTGGAGTGTTACCACACACAAGATAACCACCGTGACAAGATCCACTGGTAGACCAGCAATCTACAGGTTGGATTCAACTGCTCCTCAACGTGGATTCACACGTGAGCAACTACAGGTAATTCCCGAGGACACACAATTACCGCCAAAATCACTTCAGTGATTTCGATCACTTAACTGGCGCCTCTACGTCGATTACACTCAAGACAGGTCAACATGATATTATCACGTGTATGACCGCGACTGTTATCTTTTCTGTCTACGGTAAATTGTCTTGAATTTTTATTCGAATACTGCCATAGCATTATACAATTACAGCTCGCGCAGTGATTATTCTGCTGTTGTTTTAACTCACTAATAAAGTCAACATCAAGGTCGAAATCGCGATTATTTTTTTCGTCACTCTGTTTGTAACCGGCGAGTTTTTTTCTTATTACATCACCATCGCTGTTGTTTTCATTATTAATTTTATCAGCTATTGAATCTGCCAAGACAATTCTTCGCAGTTGAGATATTCTTCTAACTCTGGACACCGCTAGGTAGACCAAGTTTGACCATTCGATTCGATCATCAACAATCCAGACAGTTGTATCACTGATAGTTAGTCCTTGAGATGAATGAATTGTCATTGCGTATCCTAGCGTCCACGGGGATTTATTCATTTTTAGTGCATCTTTGACAGCATTAATATCAACTAACACAATATCATTCAGTACTAAATTCTGTTTCTCTGTCCCTGACGCAGTCAGGCGCCCTGGTATATCAACATCTGTATTTTGTAACCGTGTATCAGCTGGTCTATAACATAACGGCGTTGGCAGCATTGGAAACTTTTCCTGTTGTAATTGAAATAACTGCTGTTGAAGTGTGTCTCTGATTATCTTTCTACTTGCCACTATCAAATCGTCTGGTTTCCACGAGCTCCAAAACTCGCTCATCGAAGTTTCAGGAATCATCTCGCGCATAATTTCACATTGAATTTTATTCTGTTGTAATCTGATTAATGTTTTAAATTCTTTCAACGTTGCATCAAGTGCTCTATGATCATCAGACACTTCTTCGTAATAATCAACAAAATCTTTTAACCAATCATGCGGAGATGCGCCGACAAACGGAGGTGGTTGACCGTGATCGCCGCACATTATCACTGCAGTATTTTTCGTTTTTCAAGAAATGTTTTTAATGTTTCCAGCGGCACCGTACATATCTCATCCCAAATTATTTTCTCGGGAATATATTTTGCTCCCATTCGATCTGACGTCCACACACCGCCGCTGTATTTGAAAAAGCTGTGATAAGTACAAGAATTGACTCCTCGTTGTTTCATCTCCCTGGCAAGCCTGTGTGTAGGTGTTAGCACAATCATATCCGATTTTCCAAATAATTCAATTGCTCGAGTTGTTTTACCAGACCCACCCGTCCCGTTTAAATAAACGGTTTTGTGTCTAGTGATTGGATCATACACAGATGGTGCGTTCGACATTTCTGACATTTCTGATTTACAATAATCATCCTTAATTGCAACATCAGCGGATTCACAATATTCGTGTAACATCTCCGCTTTTATTCTCCACGAACTCCATGATTCATCAGTGCTTGTAAAACGAGCCAGTGATTCTGAATATTTTTTATTGATGTAAAATGAATCCGTTGCAACTCTAACTGCGGTGTCAGGAAATCGATTTATCATTGATAGCAAATTTATAGAAACATAACCCAGCATTAAAGATCTTAAATGTGTGTATTGAGGCGATTCTCCGTCGATATAACTTACAATTGTGCCCAACTTTTTCCCGTCGGACAAGAACACATCCTCCCGATTACAAAATATATTTCTTGCAACAGCGTCAGCAATTATAAAATCCAATTCAGCATCATCGATAATCAGTCGCGAGTGATGCATTTTATGATCAAATGCTGCACCCTGAGTAAATTTACCGATTATTCTTCGTCCAAGACCTTTGGCTGCTTTTTCACTATTGCTGAGTTTGATCTTGAGAACTTTAGGAGCCTCACTGACAATGACATCCATCGGGGTATTTGGACTCTCTCGTGCATACTCACCGATAACTTCATCTACACTGACACGCTCCGGTGTTGGCAACCAAAATGAGGTCTGCGGTCGATATGATATGATTGCTTCACTGACAGTCAACGATACCAGTATTCGGCTGTCAAGCATATATCACAATAACACTATTGGTACCCAGCGCTTTTCACTGAAGTGTCTGCCAAACCAAACATAACAGCACGGATGAAGTCCCACGGCGAATTCAAACGAAGTCACACGAGCAAATCCTGTCAGGTCAAAGTTGGGTAAACTGCCGTTTATAGCAACTCGTGTCATCGAGTTCGTGGGATGTCCAAATCGCTTAAAGTATTCGCTGCACTCGCCGTTCCCGAGAAAGCTTCCTGGGTAGCAAGCAATCATATCCACGGAAATCATATCCCGGTAGTCATACCGGGTATTCCACAACCCGCCATGTCCATACTCGACACAACTTAATTGTATATCCGAAAGAAACTGACTTCGGGTTGGTCTCCACGAATTTCTTTCTCTGGCGGCGTGAGCGGCAACACTTGGAACTGTAAAACAATTAACCAATAACTGCTCAATGTCTTCAGAAACGCTTGCGTTTTTCACATATTTCTCTGCGAGTTTTTTCATTTGTTGTTGCAACGACTCCGTCCGATATAATTCCCCGTTGGGTTTTACAAATTGATCATATTCGGAATCTTCGGAACTCTTAAATAACCACACTGACACAGGGTCGGTTTTACTCAGTGTGTAAATAACATCAAATATGTTTCCGGAATAAAGTTTGACAGCACGATCTCGTGGAAATATTGTAACTGCATCAGTCCAGGCATGAGAGTTATGATCAATAATTTCAATCGGTGATCCTGACTTTTTATAATGTTTGGAATTATATAATATTTCCCCGGTTAGTGTTTTTACTGTTATCGAAAATTTTAATTTACTTGATAACACAGCAACATCATTTATTGTTGCCCCAGTATACTTGACTTGCTCGGCCCATGCTGTTATTTTTTCACGTCGCAGATCGGTTAAACCGTTTCCTCGTTTTGCGTTTTTAAAATGTTCCATTACTCGCTCGGCTACACAATTCAGCACAAATGACGTCTTCATCGGGGTGAGTTTATCAATTTTTGGTTTTTTTACCAGATAGATTCCATAAGCGACTGCGGTTACAGGATACGCACGAGCGTAATATGGTTTATCAATCCCGGTCAGCATTCCTGGTTTACAACCACTACTTAACAGAATGGTCTCTCCGTTAGCAAGAACAGGGTCGAGTTTGTCACGGATAATCCATTCATCGTCTTCAACGTTGACGATAAATTTTATTCTGAAAAAATATTTCTTACTGTGTTCATCGCTTTGATGAATATCAAATAGATAATCAATAATTGTTTTTGCTCGGGTATCAGTCATTGTAGCATCGATGACTTCGTCAACGACATTGACAGAGTCAATATCGCGGATAATTATAAATGACGACCATACATGAGAAGCGCCGTCGCGGAATTCTTTTTTGGCATTCCTGATAATATTAAATAGATCAGTTAGATTCCGCCTTCGTGAGTCTCTGTTTAGCCTGTCAAGATCGAATCTCCCGGCGCCAAATAAACCCTTCATATTATATTTAAGACAAATATTTAAATAAGAAATATTATATATACAATGAGTAACTGCAAGTGGTTAAAAGTTGGATCCGTAACAGTCTGTGGTAAGCCTTGCAGGAAGGAATTCTGCGGTGAACACATACAAAGCATCAAACGAGGAAGCACAAGACCTATCCCATGCCTGCGATGTGGCATTGGTGTCAGGGGTAAAACACAGTTATGTGCGGGATGCAGGGGAAAGCGATACCGTGAACTCAAGCGATACTACAATAAAAAAAATAATGGAGATGCGCTGAAATCCGAGAGTGATTATATAACTAGGTTTTCAGACAAATTATAAATTAGACAAATACATGAAGTATATATGAATCAAGAATTTGTCCGACATCCAACCATCGAGAATTATGAAGCATCTCGCGAGGGAATAGTGAGACACTGTAGGTCGAAAAAACCAGTTGGTGCTGTTGAAAAGTCTGGTTATCTTAGATTTACTGTTGGGAAAAAGAGGTATCGTAATCACAGGATCGTGTACTAGTGTTACTTTGGGATAATCAAAGATGGTCTTGTAATCGATCACAAAGATAATAATAAACTTAATAACTCTCTCCAAAATTTACAATCCATTACTCCGAGCGAGAATTCTGCACGAGGTGGCACTGGTAAATTCCCAGAGCTGTCAGATCTCTCAACAAAAATACTAATAAAGAAAATATATTTCGCTCAATGAGCTTGGCTGCGAAGTATTTTGGTATTAAACCGTGTTCGGTCCGACGTGTTGCAGAAAATATTATCAAATCAACTTTTTCAAGTAAGTTTGATAGTTGGATTATATTTTCTTATGTAGATAACTCTACAGCGACTGCGTGAAATTCAATGATACAATTATTTCCCCCTTGTCACCTTGACAAAGTCAAGGATAATAAAATCAAGGATGACAGCGCGCTATAACACTTCACAGGTAACATCAGACGGTTTTCTGTGTACAAGGAAGTAAATAACTTCCCTTTATTTCCCCTTGATTTTATCAAGGTGACAAGTCAAGAATGATTTTATCCCTGACTTTGTTAGGGACAAACGCGTATTTATCTTTTTTTTTACAGACAATATCACTATTTTATTACACCTGTTTGGGTTTATGGTTCATCTGTATTTTTCACACGATCATATTTAAGAAAAAACGTTTTAAACAAATCACGCTGAGCTATTTTTGAACTTTCAAGTATTAGTCGGTTTATATACAATATCGTCCGAATAATATACGGGGTTTCGAAACCCAACGAAGTTGCACAACTGTCTCCGTTATCGCCCAACGGGATTGATTTTGGGGGTGGGGGTGCAACTTCGTTGGACGTAGAATATAACCCCGCATCTGTCTGTGTTGTCTGTATGTTTGTACCGTCCTAGGATAAGTTAGAATTAAGTTATATGTTTGTACCGTCCTAGGATAAGTTATATAATTGTAAATACAACTGCTGTAAATATGCTTCTACTGTAAATATTGTAAATACAACTGCTGTAAATGTGCTTCTACTGTAAATATTGTAAATACAACTGCTGTGAATATGCTTCTACTGTAAATATTGTAAATACTATGTGTTTGTGCCGTCTTAAGATAAGTTAGAATTAAGTTATATGTTTGTACCGTCCCTAGGCTAAGTTAGAATTAAGTACTAGGATAAGTTACATGTTATGTGTTGTCCCTATATGAACCTTGCTAGCATATCAAATGGTAAGCTAGGGGGTTCAGAAATGGGGAATGTCTCGTCGTTCGCAAACACACCCTCTGGGCTTTCTAGACTGTTATTTGACAGTTTAGGAGCTCATATGGGGGTCGTGTTTCCGATCCTGAGTTTGGTACCTATCATATGATAAGCTAGAAGCTCAAGGAGATGTGATGTTTTTTTATTTTAAATATATAAAAATATATATAAATATGAATCACGAAAATATCAATAATGTGATTGATGCTATTAAAAAATTAGAAAAACAAGGATTTAATTTATCACTAAATCCTGAAACAATTCTGTCCGATTTTGAATCATTGTATGAGGCTAAATGCGCAGGGCGTTATATTCTTCCTGCTCAATATCGATTCATAAAGATGATTCAAAATAATTTGTATAAATCACTAGCTGGCGTAGAAGAAGCACAAATAAATGAATTTGTTCCATTGTCTCGTGCAATTGAAAAGATCAGGCTGGCATTGGCAGGCGAGTATGAGATGAAAAAGATAATAAATAATCGCGTCCGAAAATTGAAACATTGTATGTCCCTTGACGTCGTCACTGACGAGGAAGTAAATACCTCACCTTGATTTCGTCATTGAAGTCAAATACTTGGAAGTGAAATCGAAAGTAAAAAAAAATATTACTTTTTTTACCGTCCGATTTACTAGTAAATACCCCAGAATAAAGGATTTCTGGAAATGTCTTTGACATTTCTAACGCTAGCGTAGAAATGCGGAGCATTTCCAAAAATCCTAAAGGATTTCCAAAAGTGCTTGCACTTTCACTGCAGTATCTTATCAAGATGATCCCGCGAGATACACGAGTGAGCATAATTCATGATTTGGTCTGGAAAACATGTGATCGATATGATATGATTTTCTTGTAGTTGTTTCAACTGCGATTCTGTCAGCAAAAAATTATCATTGCCGTATTTATCAATAACTATTTTAACTTCACCTAATTTCATCATTGATGAAATTGACGACGCTCCGCTGAATATTTTCCTGATATATTCTTCAAGTGTTTGTTTGTCGTATATGAAACATTTCACGTGCTGATACATGCTATATTTTTTTTATCATTTAATATAATTTATTGTGACAGTGCTGTCATTGATGGTGATGGCACTGTTATTGTTGCCGACATCACTGTCGGTGTCGTCACTGTCAGTGGAAATGTCATAGACATTTTCATCACTGTCACTAACAATAAAATCACAGTAAGTGGAAACACTTTGTGTTTCACTGTCACTAACAATAAAATCACTGTCGGTGTCACTGTCAGAGACATTTTCATCATCATCATATTTTTTCGGAAATGCTTTACATTTCTGGGAAGTATTTGACTTGAAAATCGAAGATTTTTTGGACATTATTATAATATGATATTATTAATTGAAAGTCCTTAGGACTTGAAAATCGTTTCACGATTTCATCAGCAAATTAATACTAATAGTTTCATTTCTCAGGTCCAAAAGTCTACCCTGTTGGTCAGTGACTTTAAAATTCATCCTTGTCAGCGTTGGATTTAAACACTGCAGAAATACTGGATTGATTGGCTCTTGTACAATCAAAAACCCAGGTGGTTCTTTAGGAGTAAATGAATATAATATAAACCCTTGCTGGGCTTGATTTGATATTGTTGTGTCTATGTTGTAACTGCCATCGATTACGTCACACACAAGATTGACCGCGACGACATCAGTGATATTTACGATTCCCGGAGAAATATGTCTGCCATCGCTCGCTGTGGAATTATCATATCTGAGGATAGTTGGCGATGGCAATATTCGCTTGTACTGGTCAAGTATGTCATCGAAGTATTCATCGATGACATCAATGATAAATTTTCTCAAGATGACCGGGGAAACGTATCCTGATAACTTAAAATTCGGTAGTTCAGCTTCTTTCAGCGAGAACTTATTTATAAATCTTTATCACCGGGTTTACTGTCAATTACTGTTTGAATTGCTCGCTGGTTAATATATTCCATATCTGCGGCAAGCTGATTTAATATCTCAATTTGTTTAATAATTTCGCTGCGTGAACTTATATCGGAAATGTATGCGCTTCCAAGATGTTCTTGGAAACGTTGCCGTAGATGCGCTAGTTGTGTTTTATGTAATTGATTAATAATTTTAAAATATTCAGTAATTTCGCTCAGGCGAATATTAAATCCTTCATCTGCTGTATGAACAAAAACCCACACAATATCACTTCCATCTTCATAGAAGTTAATCAAGTTACCCAACGTTGCACTTTTTATATTGTCAAGATGTTGTTTGTATGACGGTGTAATTCCGTGATATGACTTATTATCGGTGATATAATCAGACTTTTTTGGTTCAGGTGGTATCGGTGGTGTCGGTGGTGGATTTTTAGGCCATCCTAATACTGTTCTGATTGAACTGTTATAAATGTCTACGGCGTAACCCGGTGAAGCGACTTCGATGATCGTTGACAACGTTGTCTCGTGGGCGGTTATTGATATTTTTGCTTCTTTTCCGGTGATACACTTCATTTGACGCTGTATTTCTTTGTTGATTTCTTCTATCTGATAAGACCCTGTTGGTAAATGAATGACGTTCCAATCTGGAGTACCGTCGGGGTTATTTTGATACGAAAATACAAATGAATTATCTGGCAACTGTCCGTGAAATGATGTCGACCTGATGTTGGGCCAACTGTGATATACTCGTAATTGTGCCAATGCGATTTCTTTTACTGGAATTGCAGTTGGAAAATTAATATTAAACTCTGGTTGCGTCGAAGATATTGTTGTCATTGATGTTTTTACCGGAGCTGTGTATGCGGCTATCTCTTGAAGTATCTCCGTCATTATTTATTTGCTGTCGTTTCAAATCAAAGTTCTTTGAAAAACACTTTGTGTTTTCGTAATCGTTATACGCGGCTGCCATCTGCGCGAATTCGGAATCTGATATTGTTGTATCGTCAAGGCTGGATGATATCAACGAGGACAATTTCGAGTAGGTGCTCGTGGCCGCGTTGTTTAACTTTTCATATTCGTGTAATTTTGTTAGCGCACACGAGGATATTTTTTTCGCAATTATATTAGCAACTCCTGCAATTGTCGTTGATGTTGAAACTGTAATTGTAATCGCGACTGCAGTTGTCACTGGTGTCAGCGCTGATAATAACACACCCATGGATGCAACTACCGCAGATACCGAATACACTATTGTGTCTAATACAGTTACACGCCGTTTGTATTTTTTTATCTTTGTTGCGCATTTGTCAATAGTGTTTTTTAACTCTGACTGCCATTCGCGTACTTGATCATATCTATATTGCTGAGTATTTAATGACAGTGTTGTCGCTGATGCCATTTTATTATTTTACGCGGTAACCAATTGAGGCGTTTCAGCTACAAATTCCAAACACCAACAGTAAGATGTTGCGGTTAATTTCTTGTCTGCGGCTTCCAGTATAAAATCCTCTTCGGTTCCCTTGTTTAATATGATAGTCACAACCCCGGAATACTTATCGGTGGAATGTCTCCAGGGATATGTTGTAAAGATCTCAAACTTAGCGGCACCGAATACAGACAGTCTATACACACCAGTTGCTGTTGCTGTATATTTGATAGTATTATTTTGTCGGGACCATGTTGCGAATCCCGATGATACCGTGTATACGATGTTGGTGATATGCCCGGGGGTAACTCCAGTGGGGACTTTAATCAGACTGGTTTTGTTAACGATCTCAGGAATTCCCGATACGATATCTTGCTGTGTTTGTTTGATCGTGTCAATGTTATTTTTTGTATCAACGCGATTTGATTTGAAAAACTTCTATCTGTTCTGACTACACCTAACCGGGTATTAATCTTGTTGATATCGTTGGCGTTATTAGTAAGATTTGGTATGATTTCAGAAAGTTTCTTGTCGATGACTGGAGGAGTCCCAAAGAACTTATCAATGGACTCATCAGCTTTTGCGAAGTTTCTTCGAAGTCTTGTAAACGCGCTCACGTGAACATCATACTCTGCCCGCAACGTGGTTAGTTTACCGTCAACGGTGTCTACATATTGTTTGTTTGCGGCATCTTCCGGGGATGTTGGAATCGCTAACGCGGTTATTTTGTTGTTGCCGAGATTGAGTTCACCTGTCATTGTATCACCGGTCTTCGTTACACGGGCTAGTGCAAGTTTTTGCATATCATCTTGAAGCGCCGTGATTGATATCGACGAATCTCTGATTCTGCCGCTGTCAGTGAATACAACGATGTTGTCCGTGGTAGCTCCAATAACCCTGCGAATTATGTCATTCCGCTTAATGTTACTGGTTTTTAGCTTGCCATGTCGATCTTGAAAAATTACAACCTCATCTGGGTCTATTCCGGTTAGACTTAAAAGATTATCAATTTCATCTTTGGTCGCATGCTAAGATAAATCGATATCTTTTTTTTCGTCCTTTGTTCTGCTTGATCTTCCGTAAATATCAACCATTATTAGTTATGGGGTTGTTTAAATTTGGAAATCACATCTGTGATTTCAACGTGTATTCATGCACGACTTTGTGAGGGGAACTCGCTGATTTCGAGATCGCATCAAGAACATTTAATACTTCACGGCCACATATTGGAGGATCGGTCAGTGTTTGTGTTGGTAACGTTGAATACCAAACTTTCGTCGTTGTCAGGGGGATGTTTTTTGTATATCGAAGAAACTCAATTGGCGGTGCTAGCCCGTACGAATCAAAATAGATAATGGATCGATCGCGTAAGCAACCCAGTGAGTTCCTGGACCGTTGCTGTTATCAAGATTAATAATTCCGGTTTCTGGATTATTCGGTCGTGCTGGTAATTGATCTCGCATAAAGACGCCTCTGAAGTTCTTTATACGCAATTGTTTATCAGCATCAAGCAAATCAAAATTAGAAGCTGGAAGCTTCAACATCGGTGTGAAAACGCCAGCGTTTTTCAAAACACTTTTGTGTTTTTAGAACCTTTTTTGGGTACCATGAGGGTGGAGTTCCTGGGAGTCTTAGCCCTCGTCCCTTTTTTTTTTTGTATCCTTTTTCTGTGGCTTTCTTTAGTGCCATTCCAGCAGCTGTTCCAACAGCCCCTAACGCGGCTGCTTTTGCGACTGCGGGAGCAGCAGCAGCTATCAGTGCTGGTATCGCGGCGAGAAGAGGAAATATACCACCGGTTTTACCCATATCTTTGACCGCGGCTGGAGAGAAATCAAGTTGAGTTCCAGTCGTTGCTTGCTTTGCTTTATTGAAATAGTTGGGTTTTAGTTAATGACAGTTTGTTTGGACCGCCCATTAGCTGATCGTGTTTTAGTGTTATTGTTGTCCCACATGTGCTCGCGTTCTTCGATTGTAATTTATTCACCTGACCAGGAGTCAGAGTGACATTAACATGACTGTATGACATTTTATTTAATACGAGATTGATCTAATTGTTACGTATCTTCGGAAAACTACAAGTTTTCTACTGGTGCATCAACGAGTATCATTCGTCCACCAGCACCTTCAAGCAACATTGCTTTATCGGAAAGTATGACCGCGATTGCTCTGTAATTAGCTATAACTCCTGCGTCTCTATTTACGGTAGCCCGAAAGTGAATATCAACGACAGACTGTCTGGTTAAATCAAGATGCTCCAGCGAGAAGTAATAGATTGGATAATGAGATATAAAATCCAATTGTGATATTTGCAAACCAGTGTCGATATTTAGATCACGCGCTAGATATGTTGTCAATCGTTGATATGCACGTGCAACATGGTTGTTACCAAAATTTAACAGTATGTTCTCAGATGGTTCTTGATGTCCGTTTATTCTCAGAGAAACGTCAGTGATACCAAGTTGATCAAATATCATATGCGAACGTGTTTCATTACCCACCCGTGCAGCATCCTGAAGAGCAATGAAAATATGTCGCGGCGCGGCAACCCCCTGCTGTGATGCTATATGCCATGTAAATAAACCATTGATGGTACTTTGAATACTATCTGTGGTTGTTGTAAGCCACGATAACAACGATTTACCACCTTGATCCATAAAAGAAAGCAGTCGCTGTTCTTCAGTAATTGCAGGAGTCATTACCGGCATCCACAGTGATAGTTTTGTTATGTTTACCTTACCAGCGTCACCTAGAGGTCGCCATAGCGCATCATTGTCGTCGGCTTTTCTAACAAGCACGACTGTATGTTTTGCTCCAAAAAATCACCTTTCTGACATCTCTGCAAAATCCAAAGATATGCGACAGCGGAATGGCACATGAAAAATTTCTACGATTACCTTTTAGCATTTGTGTACGTGCAGCGAAACCTAAATTAAATTCTGCATTAGCACCATGAACCACCGGCCACACATCAGCGTCAGCGCCATCGGCAAAGTTTCTTGGTCGTCTAATAATGAACTGATCACTGTTAGGAAAATTAGAAGTATCCTTGGCAAACATCATTGATGGACCGGCTGATCTTGTATAATCATCAGAATATCTCGCTAGACCAATTATTGTTGTAGCAACATCGACATCCTTTTGAATCGATTCGATATTTTTTCCATCAATGCTGTAGATAGCACTATCAAACAAGGCCATAATTCCGTTATTGACAAAACCGATTTTAACATTGGGTCCGTATTCTGTATCATCTGTTTTTATAATTTCTCCTTCTACCTCAATAAATGCTTCAGCGGGCAGGAAATATCTACTTGTGTCTTGAACCTGAAGTTCAATTCGTCCTCGTTTATTTGGTTCTCGTGCGTCATAAGAATAATACTGATAATCACGCACTGATTCATTTTTAAGAACAGGTTCGTCTATGTCGAATGCTGGGTCGGATTCCCGTTTAAACATTTTATTATAAAAGTTATCGTCTAAAACGAAGAGCACTTCCCGCAATCAAACTTGTATTTATTTGTTCAGGATTTATCAGCGCCGCTAGTTTTTGATTTGCGGCTTCATTTATTACTTTACTAACATTTGCTGGCATGTCTGCGGTGGCTGGTAATTTTACCGGCGGAGGTTTTCTACGTATCAGTCGTGCTAGTCTGCCCTTGATTGCCAGGAATGCTTTACTGGCAGCGCTACCAACAGCGCCAGTAGCTTTATCTTTAATAACATCAATGGCTTTCATCGATAATTGTTTTGCGATCGGTATTGCTTTAGGTGCCATTCTCGCAAATAAACCCTGAACAACATCGCCTAATCCGTTTCCATAAGTCATCCTGTATACGGGTACTCGTGAATTTACCACCCTGACCATGACTGGTCTACGATGAGAATTGTGTACGATCATTTTATTTAATTAGTTATTTCTCTAATCGCTGTCCACGAGTTCATCAATAAGTTCTCGATAGATGTGAGTATCCATGATGCCGCCTTGAAATATTCGCTGACAGATATCAGCTGCTTCATTAATTATTTCTGGTGAGTTATTTCCGGGACGCCTTCCTCCTAAGAGAACTTCTAGCCGTGATACATCATTGATAATATTATCAGGACAAGTAATGTGACCACCAAGACCACTACCTGTAGCTCCATATAAGCCAAGATCTTTGAGAATATCATCATCTTTTTCATCTGGACGCTCCTCCAATGGCGGTGAATAGGGAGGTGGAAGTCCTCGTTGTCTACTTTTGTCAATCTCCTTCATTGCCTTTATAATTGTTGCAAATTTTAGATCGTTAGATTTGACCAATTTTTTGTCGTAGTATACACGATACGCCCATTTAACAAAAGTGTCCCCAGTCGTGGACTTATATTTCTCGTTTAAAGCTTTATCTTTGTTATATAAACCAGCTAATATCACTTCAGGTAATTTTTCTTCTGGTGTGTTTTTAAGGAGTTTAATAAAACCCGGATTAAATTTTGCAGTCAGTTCAACAATTTCTTTTGCTGCTTTGGGCGCAGCAGCTTTGGCGACTTCAGTACCTTCTTCAGCGGTGGGTGGAGGTTGAGCTACAACGGTGGGTGGAGGTTGAGCTGCAGCGATATCAGTTGGAAGATCTCGTAAAATCTTTTTTGTTTGTTTGGTTCTTCTAGCAATCTTTTCAGCCTGCGTAGCGGTTTGTTTTAACACTGGAAGAATACCCGGTTTTGTTATATCACCTGGATCTCCCAGTAGAGCTCTTTCAGTGACCACTGCAGCTTTCTCAGTAGCTGTTGTAACGGGTTTAAATAATTCTTCTGCACCTGTTGCAAATTCAACTTGTGCTTGCTGCCGTGCTTGTAATTTTTGTTTTACAGAATCTCTCACAGGAAGAAATTTTTTTTATTGCTTCTAGTCGCTCTCGAGCCAGTCTAGCAGAATGTGCTTCTCCAATGTTGGCCATTATTGTTAACTTAAATTTTTAATTCACAGCAGCAGAGAGACTAGGCCACCAAGTGTTTCGTCTACCCCCCCCCCCCCCGGAGTCAAGAAGTATTTTTATAGTTAGTTATTTTTCATGAAATAACTCTTCTAGTCAGCAGAGAAGGCTTATTTATCATAGTTTTCTGAATAGAGGGTTTATTTTGTGAAATAAGACCCTCTATCAAGAGTGTTCTCGATAGAGGGTTCTGTTGGACGGAATAGTTGGTGGGCTCAGTCTCTCTGCTGCTCCGGTAGCTCGTTCGGTAATGATGATCGTTGTAATCCTATAATAAAAAAGTACTCAGCATAACACGTGTGCAGTAATAGTTTTTAATGTATTAATCCTGTGCCCCAGTGCAGTATCGAATTTTCTCTTATGGAGATGGGAGTCAGTACCTCAGAACCTGGAAAAGGAAGTGGGGGGGGTGGGGTGGAAGAAGACGTTGTAACATCACAATTTAAAAAAATTAAAATAAAGAAGAAAAAAAAACGAACAAACGGCTGTACCGTTCAACGTACGCCACCCTGACCACGACCCATAAAGATACTACAGAACTTGTAACCTTAACGCATACTCTTGTGCTGGTCAGTCTCATTTGCCTCACAGATTGGTAATGATAGCATGTATATCTGTCAACGAAGTCCTAGTAATTTGTATGTAGCATATTCATGTCACCTATATGTGCTACTAGCATTAACATCCACAATAGTCAATCTGAGATGATGACGCCATCTTGTACCGTATGCACTCGCTTATAAAACGAGTCCAACTGCTAACTGCACAGACCCAGATCTGGAATATCTGGGTTTGTGCAGTTTCTTACGAGAAATTGTTATAGCAAACAAATATACCCTGATCTGTGGTCGTATTATGCTACCGCAGACCAGGATCTTTATTTTTTAAGTTGTGCTCGTTTTATAAACCAGTACATACGATACTTAGACTTTAAGGATATGACGCATAATAATGTACTGCCGGACATGGAAACGGACCCAAAAGGGCTGCACGTGCCAAAATATAATCACATCGAAAGTTACCATATCTCCTATATCTTGGTATCAACGTAAGATGGCTTTATGTGCCTATTCAATATTCAAGTGGATAACGTAGAGCCTTAAATGTGCTGAGTATCATCTTACGTTTCTTTGTAGCGAACGTGTGGTGAGACTTGACAGGAAAAGAGAGTATGACACTAAATTAGAGCACTCAGTAAAGATCAGAAGTAACTGACCTTTCGGAAAAGTCCGAGCAAGTCAGGAACTCATTTATCTACCACAAAAATTTCAATTTTCACTGTACCTAGCGAACAGCTTATTTAAATCGTATACTAATGAATACAATATCTGCTCGATCTTCAGGTCTTATTATGCTATACTCTCTCTCCCCCTCCCCGCT
The DNA here is from genome assembly GCA_028554795.2 of Sinohyriopsis cumingii. Taxonomy (NCBI): domain Eukaryota; kingdom Metazoa; phylum Mollusca; class Bivalvia; order Unionida; family Unionidae; genus Sinohyriopsis; species Sinohyriopsis cumingii. The sequence continues at coordinate 156,797,099 of CM068829.1, forward strand.
AGGTTCACATTATTGTTGACACCGACTACCGACGTTCCTTGTTTTTGCTTAATTTGTTTCTGCTTGACACTAACAAAACAAAAAGAATAATTCGTGCACTTGTGCGACCAGAAGCGTAATCTAATGTAGTTTTAATAAGCCTTTATGGAGAACGGAAATACATAAAACCTAACATTTAAAAAGGATCGGTGGCGTGGGAGAGAGAGACATACTCTGAGTAAAAAGAGACCCACCCACCCCGTAGATAAATGAAAATTCCAAAATAGCAACTACACTGGATTGATTTATTGGGATAATTTTGTCCATAAAAATTAAGCAACATCGTTTCTTACTAAGATCCATGTGTAATTTCTTTTGTATGCAAAGTGTGTTTTTCACTTCAAGATAATCGTTTGTCGTTCTCCACCTTTACAACTTGCGCGATTTAACTGTTCTTTCTGCTACTGTCGCTGCAGAAATTTAAGTATTATCGCTCAGGGGCATTCTCAAAATCTCTAGCGTGAACTCAAGCTGATAGTATGAGGCGACACTGAACAACGTTCGTCGTCGTCTCTTAGAAGATGCCTAGGACACTGTGCACCAGAATTTCCACGACGTCAAATAGAAGGAACCTGTGAGACGATATAAGAAGAGAGACAAGTGAAAGCATACCAAGCAAATTAGCATTCATGTTGTCCCAAGAAAAAATATAATAAGGAGGATTAGCGTTAAGCAAAAATAGAAGAAGAATATTTAAAATAAAAAAACAGAAGAACAACCCATACCAGTAAAGAAATTCAGAAAGGAGAGACAAGTAGTTGAAACTAAAGAATTCGCACCAGTGAAGAAAATAAAGACATTATCAAAATGTGTTTGCATTTGTGATTGGTGTGCTAAGATTTAAATTTCACTGAGATTTTGATTAAGGATAATATACCAAAGAAAACCGAAAAACTCTTTGTCTTCCTTTTGTTTTTTGGTATGAACTATTCTCGTACAGCTTAGAGAAATCTCTCTGTGTCTCTCTCTCTCTCTCTCTCTCTCTCTCTCTCTCTCTCTCTATATATATATATATATATATATATATATATATATATATATATATATATATATATGGTCCGTTTGGATGTTTGAATAACAAGAAATATATTTATGAACTTGTCATCATCAGTTTCAGTTGCATCTGTTTTAAACATTTTCTATGGTCAAGTCCTACTTCCTACTCCTACTGCTGCTGCTGTGGTACTGGTAGTAATGACTGCTGCTACTACTCGTGTCATAATGGTGGTACCGACCGTTGATATATTCATAGAAGGTTAAATAGTCCTTTATCGTGAACGTCCCTTTCTCTTCGATTTGGCTATAGAAGTTTGATACATTTCTCTCTTGTATTTTAATACTGACATCATGTAACCTGTTCTCAAGACAGTTTGACAAGATGTGGGTAAAATCGGAGCCTTAGACCATCATTTCCAGCATTCTGTGTAATTCAAACCTCCAGGTATATGCCAGACCATCGTAGGCCATTACCAGGAGCACATTTAGGGCTATATGGACTAATCTATGTGGAGAGGTAAGGGCATCTTCGCTAGCCTAAGTTCCTAATATGGTACCTCTCTACACTTTGGTGGATCAATCAGGTTATTTCAGTGCTTTGTTCTAGCGATATCTACTGGATTTAATGAGTTGTCTCCCTTAGTATTTAATGGAAACGATCCAGTAGCGTGTAACAACGGTGCATTGTATATCGGTCGAAAATGGTGGCGGCAATTGACCTCAGAAGGATACCTTGTAAGTTTAACGTCGAAAGTATGACTACATACCAGAGAGAAGCAATTACATGTGTATTTGAGGGAAATGATGCATTTGTGCAAACACAGATCAGCAGTGGAAATTTGTTTACCTATGAGTCCATTTCAGTTACGTGCTCCTCTTGAACACGTGTAGGAACAGCGTTGAAATTTTAACAACTTTTTAAAAAAAAAATATTGGATGCGCTGGCTTGCTGCCCAATCCAATGACAGACACAGACCCGATTCATTGAAATATATGATCGATCCGCCAAGGGATAGACTATATGAACCTTGTTTAACGAAGATGAGGCATGGGTGCCTGAAGCGTGTTTCACTCTGCTGACCAGCCGAAGGAAACGTTTGCGGAGGAGACTGTGATGCTGTGTGGTTAAAACCCCAAATGTCCTTTTCAGGGACACTAAAATCTCCGAAAATGAGTTATTACTCACAAGCATTACCACTCTGTATGTTGTATGTTTATACGCTTGTATTCCTGTATGTCTATTCACTGGGCTCTGGATGGCAGAGTGGTGTAAGGTGCACCCCTTTACAGATCACTTACATATCTCACCTATTTCTGCCTGAGTTAGAGTCTCGGCTAAACCAACATGTGGGTATATGATAAAACTTGTCAGTAGCTTTCCGTGGATTTTTGACCATACTGGCTGCCATGTATAGAATATCATATGCTGATAAATGTCGTTAAACCCAACAAAAAGAAACAAGATGTGTTTTCATAACAAACTAAAAGTTTTTTGTTGTTGCTTTTTTATATAAAATACGTGTACCCAATCTTGTGTGATAGTATGTTTATAAATATAGAGTGCCTATAAACACTATAACTTTTTTAAAGTGTGTGTGTGTGTGTGTGTGTGTGTGTGTGTGTGTGTGTGTGTGTGTGTTGTTTAATGTTCTTCTTTTACGTCCTATCCCTTCTTGAGTGACAGCATGTCTGTGCGTTTCTGAGGATGGTATTTGTAAGCATTCCTATAACTTTCGTTGGTAAATATGTGGGGATTATAGTCGCTACACAAGGCGTGTTGGGTAGTATGTATACAGTGTTGGATAGTAATCAAAATTTGCATGTTAGATAATAATTAAAAGTAGGTGTTGGATAGTATCCAGAAATTTGAACTTCACATCTTCCGTTGTGATCCATAAAGTTTTCAACATGGAGACTTAATGTTGAATTCCCGTTATGTCCCAGAGTGTCACAAAATGTAAACCTACGGCATAATGTTAATGCACGCAGTGGTCCAGACATTTTCTTCTTGTTGCCATTGCTGAGGTAAAACACTTCTTACAATGTAACCCTCTTTGAGTTAAACCGCTTCTAAAAATATGACAATTAAGCCTCCATGTAAAATTCCCCCAGTGCACCAGATCGGTCCCATTGTTAACCTACGGCGTTACGTTAAATTCCCATAGTTCCCTGTAGCGACATATATAATTAACATCTGATTTGTGTTAAATTGTTCTATTCATAATTAATGATGGGCTTAAACTGTGGAGAGGTTGTGAGATCTTTTGGTATTTATGTGGTTCTTGTTTTCATCGCCTATTCCGACACCTGTAAAACTACGTTGTCGCGTAACGAAAGATTGTACAATTCGTTCGCCTTAACAGCCGCATTTCCCCGACATGAAAAAGTTGAAGAACCTTATGATCGTACCCTGCAAAGTTTGAAAATTAGACAGGAAACCGCTTGTTCTCCGCCCCACCTGCCAATTCTGTTGTATCCAGTCACCTTCTATCATCTATCTTTTCTGGATATATAACTTTGTAAGACCCCCTCTCCCCATCTCTATCTCTCGTTGATCCGAAGACTTTCTTTATATCATTATCTGCACCGTCTATCAAAATCTTGCTAAACAGTACTAACTGTCACTTTCATACATTTATTGTATCATTTGCTTTCCAGTTTACTCATCACTTAGTCATATAAATAGTTAGTTTTTTTTAAATTTGTTTAATTCATTATATGCTTTTGTAATGCAGAATTGTATGTTGGACTTAACCTTGTCCAAAATCAAATTTTTTCTACTTGACCTGAATTATTGATTTTTGTATTCTGTATTTTAACATCCGAGCAGAATCAAGTTAATGTTGTGTATAGTGTTTAATTTTATTATTCGTACTATTTTTTCACTGGAAAAACAGAAGTGCTCTGATAAAATTCTTGGAAGTAGAAACTTAAATTTATACTGATATTCCAAATAAGGATTTCTTCTCGGATTGTATCATTGTGATACAACAAAAGGCTGTTGGCACATCAACACTTTATGAGCCATCACAGGCACATGAACACTTTCAGCGTTTGATTTAATTTGGATTTCCACTAAATTTGTTCGTCTCCTTTGCAAATAATATATCATCCTCTTCTTCTGTTTTTTTTTTTTTTTTTTTTTTTGGTATGTCATGAGAGTTATTAGCTAGACGTAGCATGAATTATATTTGCCTCATGTTCCTGTCTCTGACTGGTAAGCTTGTATATTCAATTTCGGATATATCAGGAAGTGAAACAAATTGTATTTGAAAAAGTACCCACAACAACTAAAATACGATTGTTTTCACCAGCGAATGCGTGAATCACTGAAGCAGAATCCACGAGTCAGCTCAACTTGAGCGATATAGTTAGTACAGTACAAGTGCTATATACTGCTATAAATATTCCGATTGAAAGCGAGAGAGAGAGAGAGAGAGAGAGAGAGAGAGAGAGAGAGAGAGGATGGCGATAACATATTATCTTAGTCCTTGAAACTTTATGCAACTTTACAACAAGCAGTTGTGAAAAAAATAATTGTCTAATGTTAGAAAACCGTTTGATGCTTCAGAAAATTAAAATCAATTAGCAACGAACATTTAAGCAAATTTACAGTAATAAGTTGCTATAAAGTAATAATTTTTGCTATTATAATTTTTAACGTTATTTTCTAATATTATTTTTTTTTCTTATTTTACAGAATGTCTCATAATATAATATAACATCTTCTTAAATATTAAGATTATTTTCTCATATCATAAAATGAGTTTCGTATATCTGAGATTGATTTAATGATTTAATGATTATGGTTGGAAATAGAGACTTTTGAAATATTAGAAAACAAGTTTATATTACAAAATCTGACTCATTCATACTATTAAGATGATTCATTAATATAAAAGAAAGTTGTTTGCAGTTAAACAATGATTTTTTTTAATTTTAATTTTTGAAAAAGATGTAATAATGGGCTCCTTTGGTAAAGGAGTAATGGATGTGAATCATTCGATGAAAAGAGAAAATGCATGTGATATGCTTATATAATAAACTTATTATAAATTTAATTTCTAGCATCTCAAAATGATTGAATAAACCGGATGTATTTTCTAATTGTATAAAACATAGATTTGTTGTTATTAGAAAACGACTGTACAATATTCAAACATGATTTTCTAACATTAGAAAACATCCATTGTCGTCCTCTGCAACTTCCCTCATGGCTGTATAAAGAACTGATCACATTATCAAATACGTTGCAATTTCGGCTTACAGCTGTTTTATTACTTTATTTCATTTTTTTAAATCATTAATTCTTGTGCTGTAATAAAACATGTAATGACTAACAAATGGAACGGGCAAAAGCTAAACTAAAATTCAGATTTTTAAACTCTGTGGCAAGGGAAACTACTCATTGCGATCTTTAGTGCTGGAGGATGGAAAGAGTGGGCCGCCGTTTTCAAATAAATTTTGGAAACCTGTTTTGGCATGTATAATGACATTCATGGATGCTTCAGGGATCAGTTAAACGTAACAGAAGACTCTGGAACAGCAAGCTATTTTTTTTAATTACAGTGAGTAAATAATGTTTTATCAAAGGATGCCACATATTAAATACATTTTGATATGTGGAATTGAGTGCACTTAAATGGTTGCTATCCAACACTCGCGAACAGGTGAAAGTTATCCGAATACGCTGATATATATGCTGACATATATAAATAGTATCTGAAGTGCTTTTGAAATACGATGCATTTTCCACTATTTAATTCAGTAATGAACTAATGTTACAGTAGCAGTAAGTGATTTTATGCATTCATTCATTCACTTCGGTTTCGTTACTCACAATTTGTTTTCTCGCAAAATCTGAAACGTTGGAAGTGACCAGTTTCAGTCACCTGTAGAATAACAAACAGATTAATTTTTTTACATCTTCTGACTCGGTACTTCACCATACCATGGCGGATTATACATGGACCCATGAGTTATTCACCGTCACTTACTTATATTTTCTAACATTACTGACTGTGTCAGAGAAAAACTATATGGCAGAAAACTATATGTCTCAAAAGTTTATACTTAAATAGCATCCATCCATCAGAAAACCGTTTCACGACTAATCGTACCCAGAAAAAAAAAGGTAATAACATGATTGCATCATTTGAATGTATTCAATTAATGAGAGTATACATTAAAGTATAACCTTTTGAGCCAATCATATTTCGGCGTTGATGTGTGTGCCCCATAGACATAGTGTACATGTTTTGAAAATGAGAGTCGCTTGTGTGCAATGTATGTTTAGTGAAGAAGACAATGTCTAATTCTTCCATGGAACAGAATTCCTAAAGTTGAATCGAGTCAATGGTAGGTAAAAACTTAATTTTGCATTTACCACAGTTCTGTAATTAAAGAAGGGATGTATTGTAGAGTCGCAAACATGGTATATGTAGCTCTTTTCACCGGTTGTCACTTGAGCTCGATGTTGTCTCAGCAGGCAAAATTTGCACATTTCAGAACCCATAACTTCAATTTGGTACAACACAGAAAAGTCGGTGATGGCTTGATGATTTGTGAATAGAAAAATATCTCAAGAGTAAAACAAGCCATAGAGTATGGTTGTATGCCTTTAAAGATGGAAATAACAGAAGGAACCAAGTATTTGGAAGTTACTTACCTTCTGTCTTATATAGTATGATAGAGAGGGTCTTATGTCAGACTGGGTCATGGAGGTAATCTAAGGTATTTTTGTCACTCTATAATTATTTTTCCTTCAGATTTTTGTTTTTTTTCTCAACATCAAGCTCGCGTCAAGCACCTAGGGACAGTCTGTGCACTTGTGTTAGCAGTTTGCACAGTAGTTTAATAGTCATGGTTAGGAAGGTGGTAGTTTAGGATAGGTGTTGCTTATAAACAGTTAGTATTGGGAAAAATAAAAGATTGCTATGTTCAAATGGAGGATAAAATTTGCCTCCTTATCATAGAGGCGAGGAGGATTAAATTTGCCTCCTTATCATACAGGCAAGTCGACATATATGAGATCATTACTTGTTAGTCCTTTAAAAAATAGAATTTGCACACATTTGTATTGATGGGGATGCATAATCTTATTATTTGCCTTCATTTTCATATCGTGAAATGCAGTTGAGAATTTGATATTTAATTTTACCTCATATATGCCTCAGCTGAATCTGTTGTTGCATGCAACCAGTATTGTTAAAAAAATACTTTATAAATATAATTAGCACTGAACAACATTTTGGTCTATTGGCAGTTTATATGATGATAAATGCAGAAGAAAGAACTTGCCCATGTTGCACTGTCCTTCATTTTGTCTACTATAGTCTTTGATTCATTTGCTTTCATCTTTTTTTACCTTCGAACCCTTGTAAGGTAAGAGTGTTATCCCTTTTTCTAATCAGTTATTTTGCATCAAAGAATTTTTACAGGCCCATATACAGACCTTTTTCTTCAATGAGAAATCTGAGCCAGGTTGATAGTCTTTCAACCAGCAAATTAAATAAAGAAAAGAAAATAAATAAATATATATGTGTTTACAAAGGTGAAGAAATGTCTTTTTTAAACCATGAAGCCAATTTTTCTGCGTTGAAACCATTTAATAAATCTACCCATCAGGAGATGACTGTCCCATATAGAATGCCAGAGCTGTCTTAAGATGAGAATTTTTATTATATGATGTACATTTGTACTTATATGATGTGCAAACTTCTTTATATGATGTGCTTTTGTACTTATATGACGTGCAAACTTCTTTATATGCTGTGCTTTTGTACTTATATGATGTGCAAACTTTATTATATGCTGTGCTTTTGTACTTATATGATGTGCAAACTTCATTATATGCTGTGCATTTGTACTTATATGATGTGCAAACTTCTTTATATGCTGTGCTTTCTTCCTTATATGATGTGCAAACTTCTTTATATGAAACTTCATTATACAACATCAAAGTAACATGAATCTGGCATCAACTTGTTATTAGCAAGTGTGAATTTCATTCATGTCAAAATTAATTGCTTTTAGACTTCCAGCTAACTGTCCAGTTATAATGCCCCTATCTCAGTTCCCTGTGTTTGAAAGCTAGCCTTTAAATATGGGATTTCTATATTGTATTGTGCATAATAGATTGTAGGTCTATATTTTGTACCAAAATAAGATTAGCTGACTGTTATTGTGATGCGTTTGATTGACAGGCACTCCAAATACATTGTCTGAATAGTGTTGTGATTTTTTTTTACAAGAATACTTAGCTTTATCTTGAAGACACGGAGTATGTAATATAATCAAGAATTCCAAGAGGAAGAACTGATAAGAATTCTATATTATTTTGTATTCAGTATTTTGTAATATCACATACTCAGTGTATCACATACCTACACCTACTATTGTGAGCCTCAGTTTTATATATATATATATATATATATATATATATATATATATATATATATATATATATATATATATATATATATATATATATATATAATTGTAGAAATTACATAGCTTTATACCACAGTAATTTTTTTCTGTTTATAGTATCAATTCAGTTTAAGTTCAATAACAGTTCAATAGCAGTAAGTTCAATAACAGTGCTCTCTTCAAAATCAGTTTTGACAATTTGTTAAATTTACATATCATCAATTGGAAAATAAATATCAAGTTCGTTAATTGGATGGGGAGGTAACATTTAATTTCACTGTGGTATATTATGTTACACATTTGTATTAGGGACTATAGTTCATGAATCAGGCAGCCAGTCACATCATAGTTATTGGTTTGGACGTTTTTTGTGGACTTAACACAAGTTGTCAGCACACGATAGGCTATACATGGCGGCTAGTATGGCAATCGTTTTAGACCACTAGGTCTCTTGTGTTCCCTGGTTTCGATGTCCCAGCCATAAGTATTGGATGTTTGTAAATTTTTAGTGGTATAATCATTTAAAGTTTCTTTATTGTCAACATATAAGTACAATGTTTCTAGTATTTGTGATATCCAGGGAGTGATATGAATAGGTAAGAATTTTAGAGTTTAGAATATAATTGTTTTGCCTTATTGAGTGAAGAGAGATGTGTTAAGATATAGGCAAGTCCACAAATGTAATATTTGTATAATCATAAATGGGGTAAGAGCGAGACGGAATTCTATCAAACCGGAAATACTACTAATGTATAGCATATTTATTTTTATTTGCATTACAGAAGGAAATAATGTTTCAAACAAAATTTATTTCAACAGCATACTTTTTTTACTTGTCATGCGTACACACAAATCATTATATATCATACACACACACACACACACACACAGGACCAGATTATCCATATTGCAAAATGGGCAACATGGCCAGGGCCCCCAAGGCTCGAGGGGCCCCGTATATTATCTGATTTCACAGGCAGGGTCCTATGTTGGCTGTGCCTAGGGCCCCCAAAGGCCTTAATCCGGGCCAGTATACATATATTACAATACAAAATAAACAATACAAAATAACAGATACTGATTATGCACCCATGTATATTGCAGTAGCATAAAATAGTTATTACATGGTTGGTAGAGTGCTATACTTTACATTTCAACCTTCTCTCATTTCTTAGGCATTTATGAGAACTTGGCTGAGAACACTGACAGGGGTCTCTTTTCTCTTCTATTCAGTTACTGGCCATCATTATTTTAGCTTGTATTTTAAATAAAGCAATGATTGTTTACATATGACAAACAATGTTACTTCTGTTCACATGGAAATAAAAATCAGAAAATACATTTAAAAAAAGTCTCATCATTTCAAATTATTTGATTCATGACGTTCATTTGAAATGAGCAACATACATGCTTAGAATTGGAAACAAATTTCTTTGTAGCCATAAGGACTAGTAGAGTGAGAAATTTACTTGTCCTGCTGATCTTTCAGTATTTCACTAGTCCTTCACACAACATACTGTCAGACAGGTATCAAGAGTAACTAACCATTGAACTATTGAAATTATGTAAATTACTAGTCAGACAGAAAATGTACTAGTCTTGGATATGATGACTACCAGTAATTTCGACGCCTGTGTATATATATATATATATATATATATATATATATATATATATATATATATATATATCATGTGCAATGTCATCTTGTATCTTGTTGCTGAACTGCAGTCAAACTAGTAAATGAATACTACTTAACTTATTCATATTTTCAAAACCTTTAATTGAGAGCACTGATTTTTTTGTCTTCAAAAGGTTTATTATATGTGCATAATTTCCTTTCTTAACTTCAAGTCATTAAAGAAAAGATGAGCTTTTGGGATGGCATGTTGACTGTCCATTAGTATATTTCTTATTACCACTTATCATAATCTAATTTGGAGGATTATCATGACACTTTATGCACACACGTTCATTCTATGGTCTACTCGGTTGTAAACGAAAATGGTGTTACTCCGACATTTAATATGGCTACCACAGCAGGCATCTTGAAATCTTGTTATTACTGCTAGTTTATGGAATTGAATGAATCCTGTCTTCATCAGTTTACATTTTAATTTTTGCAGAGCATGTTGTCATAAACACTTCTAGAGAATCCTAAGTTTACAAACATGGCTTCAACGACTGGTGCAGCCCAAGCCCAGCAGAAATTCTCCAATTTACGAAAGAGATTGGACCAGCTTGGTTATCGACAATCACTGGGTATTGAATCGTTGCCATTAGTAGAGAGATTGTTTGCAGATCTCGTCCACACCACCGAAAGCTTGAAAAATGCTAAGCTTGATGTTGGAAGGAAGACAACTGAGTCAGTTGATGTGGACTCAGCTGTGGAGGCATACAAGAGTGACAATGCTAACTTGGTCAGGGAAAACAATGAGTTGCACAAAAGCATCATCAAACAGAAGGAAGAAAGTGATGCTTTGATCAGAGGTATGGTCTATATTTTCTTACTTTTAAGCCATTGTTGTACATCAAACTTAATTGTTTTTCTTCAGTTAGTAGCTGAGGAGTACACTTTCTAAAGTTTTGGAGTGGGTGTGGGTGGAACTTTTCATCTAAAAAGCTTTCTTACATAAAGGGGGCAGGGGCTAGTTTTTATGTACAAATTTAATGCCGCAATCAGCGACCTAGTATAAAAAAATCATAAAAAATCAAATACTTAAGTAAGTTCAAAAAGGTCCATATTTTTAGATACCTATATTAAAACAAAGCATAAGAATATTATTCACTTGACCAGAGATGTCAATGGCAGTTCATAGCAGAAGAAGTTTATGCACCCCAACCCCTATTTTATACTTGCATTTTTCACATCCAAATGCCATTTTTGACAGCATGTGGTGCTCACAGTGCAAACGCAAGCCCTTTCCCTGGATGAAAATTTTGAAAAACATTGTCTACTGAAAAGCTTGATGCAAATCAGAGTAGTTGTCATCCGAGCGGTTTTTGAGATATTCTACTTGCCTTGAACCCACGTGTCTACTGCTATGGGAGGCTAGCTCTTCTTCCTAGCCAACTATTGGTATTTCACTATCAACATACTGCAGAGCAACTATGGAAGGTGTACATGCCTGACATCAATTTCAAGAACAACACAAGCCCAAAACATCTAGTTCACAAATATATCCATATCTATAAATAGTAAACAATAATAGCTGAAAAAGTCACACCATAGCCTTAAGTTAAGAAATTTGCCAGGGGCCAATTTACGAAACTGGACCCTGCCACCTAAAATTTGCCAACATGAAATGTTGTTTGAAACCAGTTGGAATAATGTTAATGATCTTTCAGATGTTGGGTGTCTTGAAAATAAATGTAATTTATACAGAATTAAAAACATTAGGAAAAGTGCTTTATTGACAAGTATTCTCAACATGATTATAAAACGAGTTACCACCCATTAAACAATACTTCAACACACACATGCACACCACCCTGTCCCGTGGTTTGCTTGATGTCCAGTGGGGATGGATCACTTAATTTTTGGACGTCCCTCGGTAACTTGTACCCTCGTTTATTGTGGTTATTAATTTTGGACCCTGTTGTGCATGAGTTATTGAGGGAGAGGTGTATAACATTCCCATGGGCTGAAAAATAAGAAAAGAATGGAGTGTTATTAGCTTTTTGCACATGGTGTCATGACCGGGGGAGGAAAAATGCAATTGCAACCCAAGGAGAATCAGACCTTAACAGTTTTCATCCTAAACCTGTTGTAATGAAATTTTTAAAAAGTCGGTTTAAGAACAAAGTAAATGTATGATGCTGTATTGCTGAAAAACAAAATGAAAAAGTGAATGTAATATGGTGATTTGTTCTTCTTCAACTGTTTTTAAAAATGTATTGATTTAAAATGGAATTAAGTGTATAAAATAATTTGCTACTGAAAAGAAAGTGTAATCTCTTCATGATTAGTCCTTGCTGGACACAAACTTAAAGAATGGCATGGTAAAGGCATTAAGGATTTCTATCGTGGTAATATCACAGACAACAACAATCAGCAGTTATCAACTGCCTGAATTTGTCTTTTGTTTATTATATAGTACTAAATATTTCACAATGAAGAAGCATTAGCAGTCTGATGACAGATATGCTGGTGACACTATAATACACACTTGATATTTTGAATTATTCCGTGGAAAAAAGTTTCTTTTTTGGGACTCCTATTTTAGGGCTGGGAATGCAAGTTTTCAGAAGGAGTCCTGGACTGCAACTTTGAAAATTCATTGTAGAATCCTGAGCATTTCAAACTTAGGTGGAGAACTTAAGCACACCAAGAATGATTTGTATGGATGCCTATGGTTAAGATATCTGTCATTCATTTAAAAAATGTTCCATTAATTGTTGTGAATAAATTATCATATTTGCTGACCTATATGTTGCTGCAGAATATAAGTCCAATTCACTAAAAATTTTCCATCCTTCATCCATATATAAGTTGATGCAGAGTATAAGATGAAGCCAGATCAATACCTTGACTTTGCCTTGTTCACTATAGTACAAGTCACACGGGTCATGTATGCACATTTACTCATTTTAAATTAAATATAAATTGTTCTTTTAAAATTTAATACTAATTATCTTCAACCAAAGCCTTTTCAATCCTAATTATTGAATGCTCTGCACGTTAACTGTCACCAAGAAACTTACAGACAAAGATTATTTGTTGCTATGGACTTTTACAGTGGTAGCCATGTAGTAAACTTAGGTCAAATTAAGAGCACATCAAGTGGAATTGTCACAATCGAGGGTAGTACAAATTTATTTATCAATATGCATAGCTTTCATTGTGACATCACAGTGCATGACATTCAATCCGGATTGTACTGGATCACACCTTTAGGTTCATTTCATCCAAAAATGTCTACATACTTTAAAATTGATTTTGCTGTATGCACCTCTCGGGGCATCTAAATAATGACCTTCCAAAGAAATATGGATGTATATGAATCCAAATGAAGTGAATACTTGCCACTTAAAGGTATGTAGAATTAAATGCTAAATAAATGACACCTATTGCTGAATTAGTCGGTGTTGAATGCCTACATGACCCATGTGACTTGTACTATACTAACTTCCAGTTTCATGAATATTAAATGTATCACTCTATGCTACTTCAGATTACCACCAATTGGGAAATTGCATTACCAATGCTAACATGCATTTTCCACGGTTATATTTTGAAGAGAGAGGCATAGGTAATACATTGCATTTATCTTATTGCACCTCGTAATCAAAAATAAATATGCCCCATTATGAGAGATTTCAGCCCTTTTTCGTGCTACTTTGTTGCTGTTGTAGGGTTTAACGCCATTTTTCAGCACACGATAGGCTACACATGGCGGCCAGTATTAATGGTGGAGGAAGAACCCGGGAAAACCCCGGAAAGAACCACCGACCCACGAGAAGCTACTGGCAAGCTTTCTCACATACCCACATTGGCAGAATCCGAGACTCGAACCTACGCAGACAGAGGTGAGATGGCAGTGATCCGTAACGGAGAGTGCTTTAGACCACTCTGCCACTCGGGGCCCCTGCTACTTTGTACCTTACTGCCCTTTTGTAGCTGAAGCTTTTGAAAAAAAAGAAAGAAGTAATAGTAAATGCAAACTATAAAAATACATACTGTACTCCTTCGGTTTTAAAGATATATAATTTAGTAGCATTTTATCCCAATGAAGGAACAGTTTTGAGTTTTCATAGCTAGAATGGATTAAAGGGTTATAATCCTGTAATCCATTCTAGCAATAAAACCTCAAAAAATGTTCTTAAAATGTAAAGAGAACAATGATTTAACTCATACTACTGTACTGATTTTTTGCCAAGATTAGGGTGAGTCTCACAACTCAGTCTTATCCATCATTTAATGATGGTCAGAAAGGGGTTGAAACTGTTTACTGCTGTTAACCAATCAGATTACAGCGATTCACTCAAATCATTTCTTGTCATTTGTCCTCCATCTGCTAGTTAAAAGCTAAGCTTATTAAACCACTAAAATTTAAGCAGCTGGGTATATAAGCTTGTGATTTGGGCTTATTATTCATTCTATTGTTATGCATGGTTTGGGATAATAAAAAAATTGGAGTGATGCCTATACAAGGCTAGCTCTACTGGACATCAATATTTTGGATAGGATGAACCCTATTGTTTTGAAGATTACAGTCACTACATGAAAGAAAACTGGGGTAAGATGAAGCCTATTGATTGTTAGGTCAAAGGTCAAAGTCACTGTGGTTAAAAGAAGAAAATAATTTCCATAATAATGTGAGTTTTGCACCACAGACCTGTGGATGGCTTGCACCTGTGGTTCGGAAGTAGCCTATGGAATTTGAGGTTAAAAGTCAAGGTCACCATGACTGAAAGAATGATATAGTTTCTGCTTAGAAATTTCAGTTATCTAGATGGCTTGCTTTCAAACCCTATTGATTTTGAGGTCAAAAGCTGAAAGGTTATGGTCACTGTGACTGAAAGAAAAAAAATGGTGTCTGTGCAATAACTAAAGTTCTCCACCATCACAAGCTCCCAAACTTGTTGGATGTCTTGCAGTTGTGGTAAGAAAGAATCCTATTGATTTTGGTGTGAAACAGTTAAAGATCAGGATTTCTGACTGAAAGAATAAACATTATTTCTGTACATTAACTTTAGTTCTACATCATATACAGGTGCATTTTTTCAAGCTGGAACATTTATTTAGAGTTTCAAGATCATATTGAAAATCTGAAAAAGTCAGATAATGTGAGCAGATATATTAACTTAAAAAATAAATATTAAAGAATCTAGATGAAAAGAGCAAATTTACAACTTAAATCATGCATTACTTTCCACATCAAAAATCATTATACATGATAAAATGTTATAAGAGATTGATTCACATGAAGACAGGTGAAAAAATATTTGACCTTTCTACACAATATTGTAATGCCAATAATGACTTTATGTCATATCATTCAGTAGCCAAGATATTACATGACAGAGAGTTTGATAATTTACGATAAAAGATATTCATGCTATGAATAGCTCTGAATAGATGTGTGAGAAGTAAAACTGCAAATAGACTAAACACTTTTAAGCTGTTGAAACATTTGTACCTGTATTTAAGAGAATTTCAAAATATACAATAGTAAGAACACAATTTATAACCAGGCCTGTAATAATCGATTAACTAACTGTTGATGGTTTAGGTATTTGTGGTATGTGGTTAAAAAATTAGATAACTGGTTAACCTACACTCCCACCCAGCTTGACTTGTAACATCAAACATATTTAGTAAACTGAACAAATGTATTAACAAATTGAAATGTGAATAAAATGTCTTGCTTCCAGGCTTTCCTTTAAAACATAAATTTTAAACGTGAATTTAAATATTATGACACATCATCTGCTGTTCTGTATATGATACAGAACAATAATAATGTCATAAGTGCTCATACTTCATGCAGACATGTTCACACACACATGGGTTTACAAACTCATGAATCCTGCTTTCTTCCTTTTGTTCATGCATCTTAAGGTTTGGCTTTAGGGCCCCAGTTGGCCAAGTGGTCTGAAGCACTAGCCTTATCAATCGCTGCCATCTCACCTCTGTCCACATTGGTTTGAATCTCGGGCTCGGTCATTGTGGGCATGTGAGAAAGCTGCCAGTAGCTTTTCCTGTGTGTCGGTGATTCTTACCAGGTTTTCTCAGGTTCTTCCTCCCATTTATACTGTCTTCCATGTACAGCAAATCTTGTGCTGAGAAATGGCTTTAAACCCCACAAAAACAACAGGTTTGACATATTTTTAACATTAACAACACACTGAACGTTGGTCTCTGCATTATCCTGACAATTGGCCTGATTGATACTGATTATGAATGAGAATAGGACAAAATAATTAAAGGAGGGACGTGTACCTAGAGTGTCAATGTAACATGCAAGATTCATTTGAAACCATAAACTTCGATTGTGCTGTAATTCTTGCCAGTAAACACTGTGCATAAGATGTTTCTGACTGTGACTAACCAGTTATATGATTAAAGCTTTATGGGTAACCAGTTAATGAATTTAACTATTTCAGCCCTGATCAAAATGGAATCATTTGTTGAGAAATGTTGGAGAGAATTCATATAGCACATGAGTCAGTAATACAAAATCAAAATGCTCAGCGTATGATATCATCCTTAATCAGTTGTCTGTCATGCCTGGTGTATGATGCATTGTGTATCATCCATTTTTTTATGTACATCCTTGATATTTGAATAATACATAACCTTCTTAGTTTTAAGGGTATATTTCTGCATATAAAATGATTTGAGCAGTTGATAATACAATATGTTGAGAAGTTGAAAATATAAAGTATAAAATAATCTTCAGTCTGTTTCATATACAAAATATACACATGGTAACACATAGAAAGAGAAACACTTTTACAAAACTCAGTATATTTCTTACGAAATACTGTACAAGTATTTCGGATTATTCATCACGAGACAAGAAATCTTAAACGTTGTTTGTTTCCACCAATAACAAGGAATCAGAGCTATGGGCTCATGACTGTCCAAAAGAATTGACTCTTAAGATTTTAGTTTCGACCCAAGAGATTTTCATTTTGACTTCTGAGATTTTGGGGTCGGGGTTAACTGACTCTTCAGTTTTGAAATCTGTTGATAATCCTGTTTATAGAATGACCAAATGGAATTTAACCAAATTTGATGGAAAGCATCCAGGCATGCAGTTCATTCAGAATGCTTTTAAATGATTCCGATCCACCATCATTTATTGTTTTAATGTTTTATTGTTTTATGCACTTTTAAACTTTTGTTTGGACAATGCCGATCCATCATTAAGTATAGCTGCTGCGACTTAAAGTTTAAAAAAAAAACACAAAAAAACCATGAAACAACTTCTAGAAAAATGCTCATCAAGATTTGACCAATTTTACAGAAAACATAGTGACATTCCAGTTTGTTCTAATGATGCCATTACTATGTCATATATGTTGGCCATTACAAAACTGGAAAACCTTTAAATAATTTCTCATAAAGCTCTCTTAATAGAATTCAACTAAATTTGATTGAAAACATTCTGGCATGAAGGTCTTTTCAGATGATGCCAGTCTACCTTCAGATATGGCCACCACTAGGAAAAATTAAAAGACTTGGTCAAAAAATTGACCAGGTTTGACAGAAAGCATTCTGGTATATATGGCTTTAATATATTTAATGCCATTATTTTTGTACATTATCTTGTAAATTTTGTATGAATTTGCTTTCCCCCAGAAATGTCTCAGTTTAATGACAAAAAGCTAACAAAGCCATGACATTCTTCGTTTTGACATAGTAAGGTTTAAAGCTGCATTTGGGTTTTTATGACAAAATGGCTTTATTTAATGTGGTAGCAAATATGAGCAAAGTCATCTTTGAGAGACATTTCCAGGCCAAAAGTTTTCAGTACTGCCTGACTACCTTTGCACTTTTAGTTAACCCTGGGTAAAAACATAGACCTGATATTTTGTGTTTAAGCTATTAGAATGTGGCTTACTATCAATAAAGAAAATGGTTAATAATAATAATAATAATAATAATAATTTAATAATAATAATAATAATTTAATAATAATAATAATAATGTCTTATTTAGAGGGTGACTTGATGAGTGAAGAATTATTCTCCCTTCAGGCCATTTTAAGAAGAAAATATAACATTGTTCTTCAGGCAAAAGATAATAATATTTATTTTGCTTGACATGTCTTTAGTATTATAAAGTCTAATTTGGCTATTATTCATTGGTGACATGTACATGATCATGATATTTGTTTTAAAATAGTGTAATATTTTCTGCAGATTTTACATGTATCAAAAGCTTCTTCCACAGAACTGTACCAGATTATAGGAGGCATTTGTTTTGTTTTATAATTGCTCTGTTCTTGGTTTTGGTTGATGAAGGTTTCTGTTTAATATTGATATTAATTGGTAAAGTGTTGAATACGGTCTAAATAAATCCTGTGGATACTTGGGTGCAGCTCAGTGTAGACATTTACATACAAGAACTGCCTTGTTCAAATTGATTCTTTTAAATAGTGTAGGCCATAGTAGTTAACAATGCTTTTAATGAATAATCAATAGATGTGTCTAAAATAATGGGTGCTGCCCTTTTTGGAAGTTTATAAGTCCTCAAGCAGAGATTTAGCTCATTTTTCAAATGCATTTGAACAATAATCCATTCTTGGAAGAATGTATGCATTGTGTTATAGAATGTGGGTTTCAGTAGGTATATTTCTTGATTCTATTGAGTAGCGCTATTTCAGCTGACATTGTTGGTTTTAGATTTGAAACAATTTTGATTAGCAAGGTATGTATATGGACATAAAGTGACTCTAAATCTGCAGTTCAGGAAGGTACAGGGGTGCAGTTAAGGGCTGAAGAAACATATTTACCAGTGCAGTTTTGGGCCTTAAACCAGAACAAGGTTCTAAGTTTAGTTATTTCAGGTGCTATCATAATGGTGTGTATATATATATATATATATATATATATATATATATATATATATATATATATATATATTTTAGAAGAGAAGATGTATTTGTGTATAAATTTTCTAAATTCTCTCCATAAATTTAATAATAGTATGTCTATCATAGACCAGTAACTCTACAGTCTGCTGTTGGATTTAGAGGCAGAGATTTGGGGTCAATACTATGTTACCAGCAGCTATTCAAATGCTATGGTGTCAAGTTACAGTGCTGAGAAATTGAAACAAACCAGTCACTGTGACCCTTGGATTATATGTTTGTAAAGCTAATTAAAATCAATTATAGCAAGTTTGCCATAATACTTAAACATTAAAATGAGTGACCAGTTGAAGGGAAATTTGAAGATCTTTTAGTAGGTATAAAGTGCCTAAAATAGAGTTGGGTAGTTATAGTTTAATTTTGAATTAATTTGCTCATAAGGATAAAGTTTACAAGTAATTTCCTACTCAATATAATATTTTAGGAAATTCTAACATTCAGTACCAGTGGGAAAAGAGAGTGTATGGAGAGTAGATATATGATTTTATTTTGGATTACATGATTTAGATTTTGTGCATTCTGATATGTAGATTAGAGTTAGATAAAGGGTCTGCATCTAACACAATCAGACCAGAAGTTTAGTTCTAGAAAAGGTCTTCAGGGAATGCTCTCTCTGAAGCCTGCTAGGATTGTTTAAAAAGCCAGGTCAAACATAGTGCAAGGGAGTCAGCAAGAAGGACTCAAGGTATCAGAGTTCCATTAAATGTAGAAAAGAAAACCCCTCTTGCTTGTGACTAATTCCCCATAGTGCAGTTACATCAAAAATAGGCACTACTACACATTTGTGAATTTTAAACTGGCATTGTCTCTAAACATGGATAAATTCACATATTATAGTCATGATACAAATCATAATATATTGTCCTCCAGGAAGTCCATCTTTGGGACAGAATTGCCATTGTGGACAAAACAACATGGACCTCATATGTTGGATCATTATAATCTTTTACCATGAATACATGAACAGAACAGTCAGTAATCCTCATCAAAATAAGGCCGACATGACTCTTTTCCATTTGGTAGAAGCTCATTTCTGCCATTGCCCTTTTCATATTCTCCGAATATTTCCTTCTTGACATTAAATGGTCATTTATTTATTAATTGATGTCATAGAATAAGTTTACTTGAACTTTGATAGAAAATAAATAGCTATAATACATGAATAATGACATTTGAAAATTTGGATAAAATATCGTAATTGATATATGATTTTAAATTGTTTATTGTTGTAAATATACTTTGTGCTTTTCATGTTGCATGTCTGTTAAATATGTGTATTTGGTTGGTACAGATCGAGAGAACCAACTTATAGCAGCATGAATTATGTTTAGAGCAGACCCAAAATAGTGTGAAATAAAATTCACATCAATTCGTTTGAGTTCCAGTTTCTACAAACATTTTCTATTATTTTCATCAGTAACACCTAAAAATCACTTGCCCAGTCAGACAATGTCTTTGAGCTTTATTGCCTTACACTTGCATTGGGCTACTGTTAATGACTGTAAGGGTCCCAAAGAGGAATATTTTTCAAAATTATTTTTGCAGTCTAATCCTGACAGTTTTGTTCCTAATTGGTCTATTTTTTTCCTAATTTCCAAATCCCATTGAAAAAACCCTGATTTTGCCAGGAATTCGTCATGTTCCTAATAATTGAAGTATAGTTTGTTTCTCAGAGGTATATTTTTAGATAGGTTTGTGGGCTTACTGATATTGTTTGCCAGAACGTGATAGGCTATACATGGCAGTCAGTCTGTTTGGTAGAGGAAGAACCAAGGAAGAACTATTGACCCATGGGAAGCTACTAGCAAACATTCTCACATACCCACCTTGGCCAAGCCAAGAGCTGAACCCATGTGGATAGAGGTAAGATGTCAGTGGTCTGTACAGTCAAGCACCTTAGACCACTTGACCACCTGAGGTCCCCTTTTAAGTAAATTTTAATGTGTTAAATATACTATCAGAGTTTTAGATAAGCAACATACATACATATGTATGTACATACATACATACATAGAGCAAAAATATGTTACTATTATTTGGTGTGTATTTAGGTTATGCACAATAATTTACATTTAAGCATTAAGTCAAAAATTGTCAGCATATTGTTCTTGTAGCCTATGTTGTAAGGGTTAGAGTTGGTGCCACAAGCCCATTTTGTAAGAGTTATGGTTAGTATCATAAATATCCCATGTTGTAAGGGTTAGGGTTAGTGTCATAAGAAGCCCATGTTGTAAGGGTTAGGGTTAGTGGCATAAGAAGCCCATGTTTTAAGGGTTAGGGTTAGTGTCATAAGAAGCCCATGTTGTTAGGGTTAGGGTTAGTGTCATAAGTAGCCTCTGTTGTATGGGTTAGGGTTAGTGCCAGAAGAAGCCCATTTTGTAAGGGTTATGGTTAGTATCATAAATAGCCCATGTTGTAAGGGTTAGGGTTAGTGCCATAAAAAGCCCATGTTGTAAGGGTTAGGGTTAGTGTAATAAGTAGCCCATGTTGTAAGGGTTAGGGTTAGTGGCTTAGTGCTATAAGAAGCCCATGTTATAAGGGTTAGGGTTAGTGTCATAAGTAGCCCATGTTGTAAGGGTTAGGGTTAGTGCTACAAGAAGCCCGTGTTATAAGGGTTAGGGTTAGTGACATAAGTAGCCCATGTTGTAAGGGTTAGGGTTATGGTTAGTATCATAAATAGCCCATGTTGTAAGGGTTAGGGTTAGGGTTAGTGCTACAAGAAGCCCATGTTGTTAGGGTTATGGTTAGTATCATAAGTAGCCCATGTTGTAAGGTTAGGGTTAGTGGCTTAGTGCTATAAGAAGCCCATGTTGTAAGGGTTAGGGTTAGCACTACAAGAAGCCCATGTTATAAGGGTTAGGGTTAGTGTCATAAGTAGCCCATGTTGTAAGGGTTAGGGTTATGGTTAGTATCATAAATAGCCCATGTTGTAAGATCACGCATTAGATCAGTAGGCTGTTGATTCAAGTTCCAGATGCTCCATGCGTGTTTAAAATGATAGTACTTGATAACTATGACAACACTCACACAAATAGATCGATATAATACAATCTGCCATAAATTTGTCTTGGTCATTAAGCTGTTTGACTCACTGATAATTGTAAAAGTAGCATTTTGATGATTAAGATTCAGTCTAGTGGAGTATGGATGATCTTTGATGATCATAAAATACATGTTATTAAATTCGTATTTGGAGCTATAAACAATAATTTCACCATTTTTTTTATTGCTTACAAATTTTCATTAATTTTGTGGTTTCTACAAACTATGTATTATTAAAGACTCAACAAGCAAATGTTTTTTATATGAAGACGGTAAGATTCTATTCCACCACCCAGAAATTTAAGTGCTGACAAGCTTGTCAAATTTGCAAACCCATGCCATGAAAATATATGAATTCAGAATAATTAAAGGAACCAATTTTTCATTCTTTTTTAGAACTGAAAGCCTCACTTAGGAAACTGGAGCACGAAAATGCAGACTTGAAGTTCCTAAACAATCAGTATGTTCACAAAACGAAACAGATGGAGCGAGAGTCCAAGGAGAAATCAGACAAAATACTTAGTCTTCAGGAGAAAAACTTCCATGCAGTGGTATCAACTCCAGGTAAGTTAGATTCAGTTAAGTTTAAACTTGTTTTCTATCGGTACAATCAGGGAATGAAAAACGGACCTTAGAAATTTAAGCATCAGTCCAGCAGCTGAAAATCTGAACAAATACCACACATACCAAGCTAATTCCACAATACCAAGCTAATACCACACATACCAAGCGAAAGCTGATTGTACCATTAGAGAGAGTAAGAGGAAAACGTATAGATTGTATATCTATAGGTTGAACTCTAGCCTTTCCGTTAAATCAATATGGAATATAGTACATGACATCATTGGCAAAAATAACCACTGCTTTATAAGTACACATATAAAGCTGATGAACTGGTCATGACCTTTCCAGAAATTTCATATACCTTGGCCAAAACTTTTGAAGAAAAAAATCAGTAGTAGTAATTTTGCTTATAAGTCGAGTCAAACTGCAAACAACAATGATCCTGATCTGCTGTAGCA
The DNA here is from genome assembly GCA_028554795.2 of Sinohyriopsis cumingii. Classification (NCBI taxonomy): domain Eukaryota; kingdom Metazoa; phylum Mollusca; class Bivalvia; order Unionida; family Unionidae; genus Sinohyriopsis; species Sinohyriopsis cumingii. Next base: position 156,820,233 of record CM068829.1, read on the forward strand.
ACTATACACTGTAATGAATTTGAAATGATAGGAGTAACTAGATTACAGTATTGTAATTGCAAGTTAGTAAAAATGTTTAATTAACTACCCTTAAACAAGAATATTTTTTTTACTTTATTAAAGTTAACTATGAAATGGCAGTTGAAAAACATTTGTACATTTGTTTGAAACAACCCCTGTAACATGTACATGAGCAAATGCACACGTCTTCTTACCATTTTTGTTCGTCTCAATTTTTTTGTTGCTGATAAAACATTACCTTAACTATTCATTGATAACACAATCAGTCATGAAAGTCAGTATATAAATGAGCTAAAACCTTCTTTCCAACTGAATTGAAACAGCCAACATTAGAGTACATTTATTTTTAGAAAGAGGGGATTTTTAATGTAACCACTCACATTCTAGCTTCGTTACAACAGTCAGTTTATAGGATTGCAAATGTATGATTTTATTATTATTCTATGTATGTGTATCAACATCAGGCATTGGTTAAATAGTATTTGCTTCGCTGTTTATTTTCCCTGTATTTTCACCGAAATGAGTGAAAATAACTTTGACCTTATGGCACGATTCTGCAACACAGTATTGTCCATATGTTGGGTCCTACATAATTTTATTTTTATACTAAATCTTGAGTAGCATAATATTTAGACTGCTTTCTGAGTTGAATATTTTCCTTAACATATTTGCCCAAACGTTTAAATAAACAGGCAATCTAGCAAAGTGTTACTCTGCCATTATTCCCCCTGACAAGTTCTCTTACGGTTTCAATTTAATTTTATGAAGAAAATCATGCACACGTGGCAGTTAAGATCTTCAGATCACCAGTTCTGTTCTTAGAACACAAATTGCTATTTACATACCATCATTTAAGTTTCAAAACACAAATATGTATGTTTTTATCATCAAATGATAACTTTGTGGAAATTGGCCAGTTTTTGTTGCAATAACCAGAGATATATATATAAACACATCTCTGCTATAACTTACTCGTGAAAGGAGTTAATGGTTAATCAGCTATCAAAATACATGCCTGTGAATGTCAGTGCATTTGAAATCAACATAAGCAATATACAATGGCTTGATGCATGCATTTCACCTTTAGCTACAACACTGGAAATAACTGGCTAATGCAAGGGAGCATCTTAAAACCTACAGTCACTCAATGCACATCTAAAAAATCACAGGCAAAGCCATTTTCACTTTCCTAACAGAAATGGTAAGGTTTTCATTTTTTAGGCCACTTAGTCACCTGGTAGCGTGACCCCTGTCAGACTAGACCCAAAATAGTGTGAAATAAAAATTCACATCACTTTGTTTGAGTTCCAATTTCTACAAATATTTTCTGTTATTTTCATCAGTAACACCTAAAAATCACTTGCCCAATCAGACAATCTCTTTGAGCTTTATATTGCCTTACACTTGCCGTGGGCTACTGTTAATGCCTATAAGTGTCCCGAAGAGGACTATTTTTCAAAATTATTTTTGCAATCAAATCCTGACAATTTTGTTCCTAATTGGTCAAGTTTTTCCTAATTTCCAAATCTTAAAAAAACACTTGATTTAGATTTTGCCAGGAATTCCACGATACTCTTGTATAGCTCTCTTCTGATGTTGCTTGCTTGATCTTCATTTTTGAATCTCGTTTCTGTCTTGGTAAATTTTCTAAGATTTTATCCTTTTTCTCCGCAGTTATGAAACTTCCTATTAAAGATGCATCCTCATTACATTGACAAGGAAGCCATGGTTTAGAAAAATGTGTTAAGACTGATGTCCACTATGTTTTTTACTTTTTATTTTTTTTATTTTATATAACTTTTACAGTTTTGTAACAGCTTTACCTTTTAACATTTTATTGTGTAGTATTCAATATATTTAGGGTATGATAAGGAGGATTTATTATCCTACATTTGTTTTTCTTTTGCAGTTTGTTTGTATTATTTTTTTTTAGAACTTTACTTTTAGTCTGCACTATACAGCCCATATTGTGCTGATGTGCTGTTAAACCCTACAACTATTAAATGTCTAACATGTTTATGTGAGGTGTTATATGATGTGAAATACCATGATTAACAATGAAATGTTATCTCCCTTTGCTTGACTACCAGGTGTGTAAAGTATAATTACAACTAAGATATTTCAAGGATATGCATTCTTGATTGCAGGTGGAAGAAAGAAGAATATACCATTCCGTCGTCAGCGGATGGAAATAGATTCAACAGTTGAACCCTCGGATTATCCCAGGTGGCCAAAGTTGAATCTAGCTGATGATCCTTATGTGGCTGATCTCCTGCAGGTAGCTGACAGCAGAATCGCTGAACTTGAGTCCCTGGTTGAGAATCTTAGAAGTGAGACTGAAATTGCTGACAGGAAATTAATCGGCTTTAGACAGCAGGTTGGTATACACATTCTTATAAAGTTTGTTAGCTAAATAAAACAGTGTCTAAAATCCTGCTCATGCATGACTCTTTAGATAAGTAATTAATAAGAGGCAAAATTAATAACTTGGGAAATTGTAGTTTTATACCTAGCCCACCATTTCTTAATAATTTTTGTGACATTTTTTAGTAATCTATGTGTCATTTTAATGTAGAGAGTTGCTTTTCAGTAAGCTCTCTCACATCTTATACATTAAGTGCCGTAAAAATGTAAAACTTTTGTGATGTTACATCTGTTTAAACAGTATTACATTCTGCCCTGTCACCAGTATTTTTAAGACTGTGTAGTGTTATTGATACAGTCGTCTTGTGAAAAGTAATTATACACTTATAGAGATATCTGTTTCTGACTGCACTTTGATTTGACATTGTATCAGTAAGTTATAGTCTTGGAAATTCAGGTCATCTGAGGCAGGCATAGCCATGACTGATGAGATGAAATATCACAAAATGTAGACATTTTCTGACACTCTTATCTTTTCACATGTATACCTCAAATATATGTGATAGACCAGTGAAAAGAAAAATTTCTCCATATTAAAATAATGCCTCATTTACCTAAAATTGTCACTTTAAGGAATCGAGGCTTGGCATGAAATTGCGGTTTATTGATTTAGAATACAAGCCTGGTGTCTTCTTAAATATAATATAAGGGGCCATTTATGATAATATTTGAAATGAGCTGGCTTAACTCACAGCAATATTTTCATGATTTGAACCCATTTTTGTGTTTAGTCTATACTGGGTGCCAGTGTTAAAAGCAATGTTGGATTCCTGTATAACATGTTCTGTACTAACAAGAAGTAGACTAAGTTGGCAGAAGTAATCGATAATTGATGTACTTTATAAGTAAACAGTTGTTTCAAATGCACACAGATTTATTCTTAAAGTGTGAATCTACATCTATTTAGCCCAGGGAAGAGCAAGTAGTACAGTTTTCCTCAGCACAGTCAGTTTTTATTCAATCTAGACAAGACAGTTTTCCTGAGTCCTACTGAACTTGATGGGAGATGAGTGTCATTTGTAGGCTTTCCACCTGGTTGCTATGGAAGCCACATCATTGCTATGGGGTCCACCCCAGATACAGTTATGGCGCAGTAAAGAATGTTTCTACCATGTTTAATCAAAATTGGCTGAGCTCTGCTGAAAAACTAGTTGAAAACAGGTTTTCTTCCTTGTAGCTGTAGAGTTCACATCATTGTTAGGGGTTCCAACCCAGAAATTCTGGTAGAGCTTGTCCTAAGAATTATTCCTACCAAGATTGAGGCCAAATAAAAAAAGTGATTCTGGTTATCCAACTGATCATTTTTTTGCTGACAGAACAAATTTTAAAAATTTCAGGAGACAAAAAAAAAAAGGGATATACCAGTAACTACGATCAAAGTTCAAAAAATTTATGTGAATAACCCTTGTTTTCTAGTTTAATACTTCATTTAAATCTGAACCCCAAAATTTGTACCGACCTTCCTACATTTTCTTTGTATTTGTCCTGATTGGAATTTGCCCAGCAATTCTGAAGAAGAAATTTTTTTGTATTTAAAAATACATGTTTGCTGTTGAAGTCGCATTATTTGATAGTGAAACCATTGCAAACATGATGCTGTCAGAACATGTCCTATTAAGAAATCGAGCTTAGTTTGATCATAACTAAGGAAGATGTTGAGTTGAAAATAAGTTTTCCAGAACATAATTTTATTAGAGCATGACTTAAAGAATACACCTGCAAAGTTTGATCAAAATTGCTTTGTGGGTTTTGAAAAGATGTTGAAAAATAACAAATGTATACACATATGGACACAGGGCCATGCCATAATCTCATAATGGCAGTTTGCTAGCTGACCTAAAAAGACAAACAAATTTTTTTTAATGCAAAAGCAGTTTACAAAATTAGCTACTTTCTGTGCTGAAGGACTCTTAAGTAGGTTGAGTGCTTGCCCTAAATATATATATATATATATATATATATATATATATATATATATATATATATAGTCAGTTCATGCAGCCTATAGTTGGATTACATGGAAAGTGTAAGTTAAGGCACCAGCAAGACATAAGTGAATTTTAGGAAGAAACAAATTTGTATTTTTAAGACAAATATTGGAGCTTTTTATCAAAATTTAAAACAACTCTTCTGTTTTAAAAATCTGTCTTTGTACCAACATATACAGTTAATCGTACCAACATATAGATAAATGGAGTAAAGTTAACTTTCTTTCTGTAAATTTGAATGACTTACATGCAGATTTATATGAGTTCTATAGTATACTTGTATCTAGTGATACATATACATCTGTGGTTCTAATTCCAGGGTATTATGGGGGAGTTTCCAAACAGAAAGCTTTTCATTTTAAAAATGCAGCTTTTCAAAGTCAAAATATTTTGGATTCCATTTATTAATGGTCATAAGTGAACCTTGAAAGAAATCAATTTTGTCTAGGAAAATACTGGAAATTTTGTGGGTTTATATAAAAATGTGGGGACCCTGCATATCCCCCCCCCCCCCCAAAGTGTTTGGATCAAGGGAGGTAATTATCAAGCAGTCCATATTATAGACAGTAAATTTGATCTCCCCTTTATTATCATCCAGGTTTGAGGTTATGTTCATGTTTTTAAAATCTCACTAAGTTATAGATACAAAAGTTTAGTTCTCTTATTTCATAAGAAGTGTAATAAGTGGACATAATAGTAACTATGTGTGTTCATCTACTACCTTGAGGTCATTATTTGCTGCTTAATTGGATTTTAAATTTTATATCAAGAAACAGTTGAAATCTGAAGTTGATTAGTAAACATGCCTAATTAATAAGTGATATTCTGTGCATTTAACCTCAGCATATCATGTAGATTATAATCTTTAGCAAAATCTGTCCTGATGCTTCATTGGTTATTGCCAACACAAATTGGAACTGTTAAAATGAATTCAGCAGATAAAATCTGACAAATGAAAGTGAAACTATGGGGAAATAATGCATATATCAATTTGCTTACATGTATATGAAAAGACTGATAGAAAGTTCTTTTCAAGGTATATTGCTAGTGCTTACACTGGTGTTGAATGTTTGGTGCGGGGATTTATGGCTTAGCAACATAAGTTGTCAAGACCATTGGGGCAAGATGCCATGCCTAAGGCACACCATGGTAGCCAATAATTCTGATCATAGGATTGAACCTGCACCCTTTCTGCCATAGTCCAGCACACTAACCCCTTATTTACTGCAGCTCCTTCCAAGTTGAGGAAAGGCATAAGCAGCCATTGTTCAGTGTACTGCATAATCTTTAAAGTGTTTCTGGGACAGAGAATTAGCATCTGCCAGCTTGTTCAATGCTGATCATTTCTGGTCAGGTCAACAAAAAAGTTAAAGTAGCTGGTCAGTGCAGCCAGCTCATAATATTACAAGCTTATGAAAAGTTAATCTGGAGGACCAGTAAATGTTCCAGATGATGAGGAACCTTTTAAAATGACTGGTCATTCAGGTAAGAGAGAAATGTTTTATACAGTTTGCCGTAGGATGATTATTGTATGCAGGTATATCCTGCTATATCCAGTTTGTTGTAGTATGATTATTATGTACAGATGAATACTGCTATATGCAGTTTGCTGTAGGATGATTATTGTATGCAGGTAAATCATGCTATATCCAGTTTGTTGTAGTATGATTATTATGTACAGATGAATACTGCTATATACAGTTTGCTGTAGGATGATTATTGTATGCAGGTAAATCATGCTATATAGTTTGTTGTAGGATGATTTTTTAATGCAGGTAAATGAAATGAAACATGCAGAACATGGAGATAAGAGTACTGGCCACTGTATCATGACAACTGAGAGAATTCAGAAAGTTATTAGATTCTGTGTTTGTGATTTGGATTTTTAACATAGCTTTAACAATTTTTCAGTCATATTGCTATGATGTCTGCAGTGTAACAGTTTATAGTGATGTCTAGCACTGGGGCATCTTGCCGCAGACATGTAGCATGATGTCCCACCCAGTCACATTATCCTGACACCAGGCCGACCAGTCCTAACACTAACCTCTTAATGATGAGTGCCAAGCGAGGTAGCTGTTAGTACCATTTGTGTAGTTTGTGGTATGACTCAGCTGGGGATTGAACCCACAACCTCCCGCATCCAAGGTGGATGCTCTAACCACTTGGCCACCTAGATAGGGTTTTCATCAAAAGATGTTTTGTTATATATAGTTGGAGCTAATGAAAATGGTGCTGATATGACACCCAGTATGGCCACCATGGCTGCTATTTTGAAAATGTTGCTACACCTCGATGGAAGATCATATTGACATTGGGTTTCCACCAGAAGGTGCTTTATGATATCTGATTGGTTCTAAATTAAAATGACAACTCCGGTGGCCTAAGCAGTTAGAGCGTCTGCCTCAAATGCAGGAGGCTTGGGGTTCAAACCCCAGCCAAATTATACCAAAGACTGATAAAAATGGTACTTACAGCAGCCTCACGTGGCTTTTAGCATTAAGAGGTTAGTGTTAGGACATAGGTTAGTTTGGTGTCAGGATAATGTGACTGGGTGAGACATGATGCTTTGATAGCAACCATTCAAGCATCTATTTACTATTTTTGTTTATTTTCTTCTTCTTCGTCTTCTTCTTCTTCTTCTTTTTCTTATAATAATAATAATAATAATAATAATAATAATAATAATAAATTATTATTACTATTATTAAATAAATAAATAATATAAAACCTAGGATATTTAAATTAACTAATGTAATTCCAAAATAAAGGAATAATCTGTAGGTAGCATCACAAGACTGATATGAAACATTAATTGGCATATGATTTAAAATATTTGATTTTATATATTTTTATATTTTTGTTTAATTGTTTTCCTCTTTTTAAATAAAACTGGGACCTAGTTTTATCCAATACAAACTTGTCAATATGAAAATTATTCTGAAGGTAATGATAAGATACAACTGAAGCCTCTTTCTAAACTAGACACACCTTGTCTTGACTATGATTAGTATTCTATATCAATATTATTATATGGGAACATAAAATTCACATGGAAGGTCAAATAGAATGGAAAAGATATCAACTTTAAAGAAGATGAAAAAATGTTCATTACAAGAAAGGTCAACTGTACTCCAAATATTAATTGCAAAATGTTTTTTGCTTGTAATTACTGGCAACATTATAAAAATAAAAGTACTGCATGGAATTAGAAAATTATATTGGGATTGGACTAGAGTTATTCCAAATTATGTGTACTGATATGTCCTGTGGTGCCGTCTAACGAGATTTCTGGCTGATGAAGGTTATTGCCTCAGCACTAAAAAATGTGTTTGTGTTGCTGTGCTGAAACAAACTGATTGCAATAGGAGATTACTGCATGTAGCTAACATGCAATTCCTGATTTAGCATATCATTAAACAGTGGCTGCATCTTGACATTACAGAGGCCAGGGGTAGCATTTTATTTAAAGATTTGATGGTGTAAATGGTGGATTTACCATTAAAAATTGAGGTTTATTTGCGGAAGTAAAAGCACCATTAATATCCTCAGATGCAATAATTGTTTTCCTTTTCTAACACACCTTTGTCTAAATTGAACAGAAAAATATAATTCTCCATGACACAACATTGTAGGGAATTGTTATGTGTTTAACCTACCACTCTCTTTAGTTACTGATATTTATATAATCAGCCCTTGAAAGTGAGGTGAGGTGATTTTATGAAAAGGAGGTTGGGGTGATGTGCTGAAGAGTGACTTTAATCTTCTGAGCCTCAATTCTGGAGCTAGTTTATCATATAATAAAATATAAAAAATGATATATTTTAACTTTTAGCTTTGCCACTTGTTAAAATATCATGTTTTTGTACCACATAATGAAATATATCTGGCATTAATTTAGGAAAAGAAAATATCCCCTGTATGTATAAATGACACGAATTGATTGCAACAAGATATGTAACTACTTGAATGTACAGTACCCAGATTTGACTAATGAATACATTGGCTGTCTTGGTGATGAAATTGTATGACGTCATTGTAAATAAGGTGTAGCACTTGATCCTTAAATGCAGATCTTTAATTGCTTGTATTGCTACTTGATATAATTTATATAAAAAATTCCTTGTGGCCTATATCAGTAGAAACTGATTATTTCTGTCAGTAATGTCTCCAAGTAATCAATACCTATGTTAGGCACAACTAGATATGACCTTTTTCTCACTAGATACATCTGATTTAGGTTTCTGAACAGTTGTTGATAGAATTGTGTATTGCAAGTTAACTGCGTCAGTAAGTTGGATTATCCTATTGGTGGCCGGCTGGCTGCTTTGTGATTTGAGATATTTGATTGGTTAATCTAATGGAATGGGTGTGGCTTTGAAGTACATGACCTGGCTGATCATACCTGAGAAAATATTGATTATTTCTATGTAGTGTTATCAGGTGTAGTAGAATGCTAACAGATAGTTGACATGCAATGTATGTACTAATGTTTGGAATGGGCAATTAATCCCTATCTAAGCATATTTGAGTTTGGAACACTTTGCAGACATGTTAGAACAAGAATTTAGGTTGGAATTTGATATAATAGTTGCACTACTGTGCTTTACCTATTTCATATTGATAAATTTCGCCACAGAAATCTTATTCACCTGTGAATATCACTGAATGAAATTCAGCTGTGCTTTTTATGGGAGGCAATAGATTCATACAGTGAAGTTAAGCAGTACAATATTTTTAGAATTTTCTTTGAAATTGTGTCTTACAAATATTGTATATGGTAAGAACATTCAGCTAAATGAGAAGCTGTTTATGCTGATTTTTATGATTATTAAAAACTAGGACATGTTTTTGGCATCTGGTGAATGTTACTTCTACAACATTGATGTTGGTCAGTTATTACAGCAATTCATCGTAATCATCGTAGGGGGATCCTACAAGTTTACCACATTTAAATGAGTTTGCCACTTCTGAGGCTCATTTAATATCAAAGAAAACTTCATTTATATAAAAGAAATTGGACCCATGACCTCGTCTGTCAAAAATGGGACCCATGACCTCACCTTTACTGAGAATTGTAATAAAATGAGAGATGATTTATAATGAAAGACTACTGTAAAAGAAAAATTAAAAAAATTATTTAAAAAACCCAAACAAAGCTGCACAGTCCAATATCATTAATCTGACACAAATTGATTGGTGGGTTGGTTGTAGAGCCTGGGAAAAACTATATATATATATATATATATATATATATATATATATATTGAAGGTCCAGCAGACAGCTCATTAATCTAGATGAGTCAAGAAGCTGGATAATTGGTGTGCAGATTAGCAATTTTTTTCTGTCATCATAATCAAACAATTTATGACATAATGTATGCCATATGATCACATATGGGTCTAACACAGCTTCAGACAGCGTAGACCCTGATTTGCCATCGCATAATGTGCCATATGATGAGGTCTGTTTTTTCCGACTTGCTGCATAGATCCTGATTCGCTGGTGCATTATGATATATCATATCTGGGTCTATGCAGTTGGCTCTGACATGTGCATGGGTAATCAACAGACAGACAGATGAACAGAAGTATGTTGGTTATGATACTATAGTGTATCAGTTACAAGTATTAAATATGTAGCATTAATTTCTGCAGTGAAAATCTTTATTTGGAATGAAATATTTTAGATCCTGTTTCACTACAGATTTTAATCACTGCCAACTACTTTGATCCCTATATTACTGTCTACACCCTATTACAAGTCAAGGCAAACTGCAAACAGCCAAGATCCTGATTTGCCGTAGCATGCACCTGCAGGTCAGGGTCTGTTTTGTTTGTTCTGCTAAATACTAAATAACAGACTGCACAGACCCAAATCTGCTGGCATATTATGCGAAAGCAGATCTGGGTCTATGCAGTTTGCAGTTGGACTTGACTTATAAGTGAGTATATATGGTAAAAGTTTTCAGGTTTAACTGAAAGGTTGGTTCCTTGTTATGGACATGTGTAGGAATGCCTTAGTCTTCAGCAAATACTGAAACAAATTAAAATATATTAATGTACCGGTATGTAGTAGTAGATATTGTATTTATTGTATCAGGTCAAATTTATGTCTAACGAGCCATACATGTTATATTTACTACAATAAATTTGGTGGAATAGTAGTAAAAATGACTGGTTTAATTTTTGAACTATTTATTAATGATGGATTAAGTGACCAAGTAATTATTTATAAACCGTTAATGTGTTGTTTTTTGTTGTTTTTTTTCTATGGAAGGAATTGCTTTGTAAATATAATAAAATATTTGCTGTACATAAAAATACGTCACATAATAAGTACCTTACGGAATGGTCATTATGCAGTTTTTTTCTCCATTTGTATGGGTCATTTAAAGCTTGTGCCAACTCCAGAATCAAAGCTTGGAGTGTGGGAAATTCAGTTTTTTTTCTTCACTTTTATCTATTATTAATTCATGTGTATTTAAGATTGTTAACCAGTGTTATCCACCAGGAGTCAGTTGTACACACCACATTACTGTCATTAACCATGAGGATGAAATGGAATCTTGAAAATCATAGGGTTATGATAATAATTACTTGAACACAAACAATGAGAGCTCCAGTTTTGAAGAAGAGATACATTTAAAATGTTCATATTTGCAAATGAATCATGGATTTTGCCACAGAAAATGAAAACCTTTCTTTTGCTTGGAAATATTAGTTTTTACTTCACAAGGATTTAGTCATATATGTTCTTTGCTTTACTTAAGTTTCTCCATGAAAATTTAACACCTTATTAAGATATTCAAAACCACCAAAGTAAAATTTAGAGGCAGTGAGGAATTAGCCTTGATAAGAAATTTTATTATAAGAAAGTTTTACGTTTTTATGGAAGTGCAAAATTCTATGCAGAGACTGAAAATCAGTCTTACAATCCAGTACATAAATCTACACATATAGCAGTAGTTGAATTGACATTAGCTGCTGTTAGCTTTTTCTCATAAAAATCAACACAAAGTTCCCTTTTAAATTTATATCCATCCATTGTGTGCACCTTCACTGTCCAAATTTAGCTTTCCACAGTCTTATCAACCCCACTTGACACCTCAATTGAAAATCCCGGGACCTACCAAACATGCTTCCACATGTTTTGCACTACACCTTGTCTTGCTAGAGGACAGTAATTCACTCATAACCTGAGTGGGGAATATTAAGCATTTTGCATTTGGGTCTTGAGGGATTGATCAGTTTCTGCTGTGGGTTCAGGATCCTGGTGAGAGGGCACCCTAGGAGACAGGGGAGGTCCAGTTTCTTGGTAAAGTAAGTGTGTGAATTATTGCATGTTGGCTAAACTGAGAGTGCTGGTTTGTTTGTACCAATTGTCGTGGAAACTAGTCATGTGAAAAGAGGCTTTATTGTGATTGGATTATAATGTTGGTGAGAAAGTAAGTCATACTGTCAGTGACAAAAGATTATAATAATTTCCTGTTGCATTGACTAATTCTGCTAATTATAGCAGCATTACTGTCAAGTAGTAGTTGTACTTTTTGTGCTTTGGTAGAGTTAAATTGGTTGACTGGAGGGTAGCTACGTGCAATCAGGGCTTTATAAACCAAATTGCCCAACTCCAAGGTACCTACCCATGGGCAAATCATAAATAATTGAGAGAGAGAGAGAGAGAGAGAGGTCATGTTCAGTTCATAATGCTTATGTTCTGCAAGTTTTATACTCTTTGATCTCACCACAGTACAGTACATATATCTACCTTTGTTTCACATTTATAAGTACCACATTCTTCAAATACATAGCTGCCTGCAGTTTCTTTCATTACCTGATCCTTTATTTCACAAAAATATTTCAGTGAGGGTTTCAGTTTCGTCTTGTTTTCGTACTGGATTTGAAGTCTGCATGGTCAATTGAACTTTAAGGGTAAATGGATAAAAAATATTTTTTATATATATTTCAACATGATTAAAATTAAGTTAACACATTCTGTTCCTTAATTTGACAGTTTCAGGTCTTTTACATAAACATCCATCTCAATCTTAATGTAGCCATTTCCAAATACAATATCCACCTATCCATTTATCTATTTTTAGACATGTAGATGCCTGTCTTTCCTCTTCTCACTAAATGTATATGTGTATTTTAACCATTCCTTTCTTTCCTCATCTACTTATCTACATGTACTGTTTACCTGGTACAAAAATATATAAAAATAACAAGAAAACAAAAATTCTATATTTGTAAAATAAATATGTGATTTTCATAAACTTTCCTCCAGTTGTCTTGTCACAGTGTAACCTTTTCTGGGTTGATGTACACCAGCCAATGAATCAACCACTTTTACTATTAAATTTATACCTACATTTATTTAGTTCATTTATTCCTCATGGCCTTTACTGATCATTGCCATCTCACCTGTCTGCATGGGTTGGTCTTGGCCAATATGGGTATGTAAGAAAGCTTGCCAGTAGCTTCCTGTGGGTTGGTAGTTACTATCATTGTTTCCCCAGGTTCTCTCTCTGCCAGTTATACTGGCTTACATGTATAGCCTATCAGTCATTGAAAAATGGCATTAAACCTGAACAACATATTTGTGTATAGCACATATACCAGGCTGCAGACAGGACCAAGATATCTTATCTCATAATGTCCTGGCAGATCATGGTTTACATAAATTCTAGGTATAACAAGGAGCAAATGTACACCCAGATTTACTGATTAAGCATTATTCAGGACAGATCCGGGTCAGTGCTGTTCACACTTGTAGCATTTTGATAAAGTTACTTGAGCGTAATGAATGCCACCAAAACTGAATGAATCCCCACTTGAAAATTGCATACAGTCGATTTGAAGAGAGCGATATTGAAGCCAATAAAATTCGTTGTTAATAACAAAACTCTTGAAAAAAGTGCTTGACTTCCATAACCATGCTCCTACTAAGTGACTTTTGCAATAGAGCAGTTAGATTATTTTTGAATTGCCAGCAGCTTTTGTTGAGGCTTTACAGTTTTTTGAATTAGTTTGTAATATCTCCACGGTTACATTTGCAGTTATAATGTATACGGTGTAGTACCATTGCCATAACATAATCACTACCACTGTGTCAATAATGAATATAAACAATTAAGTTTTATTTTGATTCATGATTTTTTTTTTATATCACTTATTTGTTGAAACATACTAAAAGGGTAATATTTATTGATATTGTTCTCATATGTAAAAACAATTGCCCTAAAAAATCATTCCCTGTGAGGGGACCCATGGTGGCTGAGTGGTCTAAGGCACTCAACTTTATATCTTACCTCTGCCTTTGTGGGTTCAGGTCCTGGCTTGACCAATGTGAGCATGTGAGATAGCTTGCCAGTAGCTTCCTGTGTATCAGTCGTTCTTCCCTGGTTATTCCTAAGTTCTTCCTCAGCCAAATATACTAGCCGCCATGTATAGCATATCATGTGCTGCTCCCAATGATAATGCCAGAGGAGTTAGGCGAGAGATGTGATTTACCCTCAATGTGAAAATCATGGAGAAATCACTGCAGTCTGAGTTTACTTTACAAATTGATATACGTGGTATGTATGTATCCTGGAATATTTTGGTACATTTGTTCACAATTGTCCTATGAACAACTGACCTTGCTCAACCTATTACCATATAAAAAAAAAATTTTAAATTGAAAATTTTGTTGCAGATTTTTTAAAATAAATGTTTCAGTTCTACTGCTGCATCACTATTGAAAATTTTGTGAAATTTTGCATGAATATTTCAGCTTTGCTTATCAGTGTGTAATTTGAAATTTTTTTAAAATCAAAATCTACATAAATATTTCAGCTGTACTGCAACATAGCTATTGAAAATTTTGTTGAAAGAAATCTAAGGTATATCAAGATGAATCTTAATGTGTTATACCAACAGAAATGTCCAGGTGTCATAAAATCAGTCATGGATAAGCACTAATGGTTAACGGTTGTTGATAGGTCATTTTAGTTATATTATTGTAAATCTCTGATTTCCCCTTTATACCCTCTTCCTGATTTTAAGATCAGCGAGCTGTAAATCTTGAAGCCAGTATATATTATAAAGAGGTTCTTATCAAAAGCAACCCACCTTGTTTTTCTACACTTGCACAGCCCCAAGGAAACAATCTCCCGCCAACTGCAGTCATGTCTTGTTTAAATACGAAATCTCTGATGTTCAGATCTTAATTGAGCATAGGGCATTTGTAAGGTATTCATTGAAAGGTCATACCACAAGACTTTTACAAGCCTGGAAAAAAATATAGTTTATATTACTTGTCATACCAGATCAAATGTGCTAGGGCTGAGCACAGGTCAAAGTACTCAAATTTTGTTATTCAGTGCAGTGATTGAGCAGATTGTTTAAACCATTCTATGAATGCTGTTTATTTGTCAGCATTACCATTATGGGGCAGTTAATTTTTCTGAGGCAAAAATTACAGGGCCTTTTGAGTCCATGATGCACAATCAGTTCACAAGTACCCATAGACGATAAAAACGTTTTTTTCGTTTTTTATTTTACCTCGAAAAACGCGTTTTTTTATGTTTTTTATTTTTTTTGCGTTTTTTATGTTTGGTACTTACATTTTTTTTTATCATCGGCCATACAGGTTATTATATGGAGGAAACCATAGAGTGGTCAGATCAGTCAGATGGTGATAACGACATTGAGTGAAAAAAAATTCAATGTTATCTGGACTACAGTTTAAAACTGTTGACACTTTTTCATATTTGTATCACTGAAACTTTAAAACTGGTATGTAGTGTGTAAATAAGTAAAATATTGATTTTTGTGTTGCCTAAAAACTACTGGAACGTTTTTTTTTTTTTATTTATTGAGAAAAAAATGCGCTTTTTTTACGTTTTTTATTTTCATTTTAACGTTTTTAACATCTATGCTTGTATCCATGCAGATGTGCTTTATTCTAGCACATTTACCTTGCCATTAAATGCATTTGAAAAACTATGATTAATGCAGTTGTATCAGCTATAAATATACAGTTATAAGCCCATCCTCTGCTGTATGAAACTGGTGGTCAGTTCTAGCTTTGGAAGTTTTTTTAAAATAATTTATAAACCATCCCTAATTTGCAAAATTTATTCAGTGGTTCCCTGTCATATCATAGGAGAAATATGGTAAGCAGAGCCTAAACTGTCTAAAATGGCCACTTGTGGGAATAGTGACCTCTGAATTTGAGAAAGTGACTCTTGTACACTGTCAAATAGAGAGAAATATAAAGTTGGAGACTTACTAGCATCTGTAATTTAGGAGTATCAAAGCAGGTTTGACATGATGTACTTTTTACAAATGTTAATTTGTTACGGTAGTAATTGTTGTACAGTCAATGCTTACTACATTATGACATCAGTATGATGTCATAATTTATACCCAGTTGTATCTTAATGCTTTGAACTCTGGTAGAAATGAGACATACAGTTATGTGGTTGCATCTCACATCAACAGTTTTGTGACAGAAAATGATAAAGTCAAGGAAAGTATTGGAGATGTTTGGAAATCTTTGGAAATTTATGAACTAGTGTAAGTCAGTCATGCAGGCCTTCTGTTGTGGAAAGGTGATGCGATCTTGTTAACTCTGTCATGCTGAAAACGTTCACTCTCCAGAATGCCATTTTCTTTGGTGCATTTAATAAGAGGAATTTATGACCTTCATCCTGAGCACAATTTCATGAAGATGTAAATGATTGTTCAGCCATTATTATATGGACAGTTACCATGTTTACTCACTTATAAATGAGTCAAACTGCAAACTGCACAGACCCAGATCTGCCATCACATTATGCACTGGCAGATCTGAGCCTGTGCATTTTGTTAGGAGTAGTCAGTACAAGAAACAATATATGCCCTGATCTGAAGGTGCATTATGCTACAGCAGATTATGGTCTTTGTTTTTGCAGTTTGACTTGATTTATAAGTGAGTACATACAGTAGTGTCCTGATACTTATTTCCCACACTAATTTATGTAGTGTTGTTACTTGGGGATTGATATTCAACAAAATACAGCACAAGAAAATGGACTCAAAATGTTACATCTGTGTGATACTGGATTGTTTGGCCCCATAGTTATGTACAAATATAAGCTTTTAGCAAAAATTAAGGCCAAAAGAATGTTTCTCATTACACTTGTTTTAAAATTATGGCAGTTATGTGGTCTTTTATTATTTTAAAACATTTCCTATATTGTAATGATTAGTATATATATAATGTAGTAAGTACTGCAAAGTGCTGGTCAAAACTGGCTCAGTTAGAGGCTCAAATCAATTTGGGGATTTTTTTGGGGGGGGCGATCAAGAAAAAAAGTGCCAGGGTCAGCTGTGAGAAACAGGGATGGTCACTTGACCGGAAACATATTTTTTGTTCTAAATGCTTCAAGATATGCAAGTGATGATCTTTAAAAGATCCCATTTGATCTTCATGTAGCGCATCTCCAGCTGTACACTGGTCTGCCATTTTGTGATGGGTTAGCTGATCAGGATCTATGTTATTTGCTTGAAATTTTAGATAGAACAGATAGACTGTGCCGAGATATGTGTGTGCAGTATTTGTCAGTCGATCTGGGTCTACCATGTACAGTGTTCTCCCCTTATTTCATGTGAGCCTTGATCATGTTTGAAGAGAAGGAACCATATATTGTTTAATCCTCTGATAAGGATGGGTTCTAATTGTACACTATAAATATAGAGCATTACATTTGAGAAATGACATTATAATTGGTTGTTGTGAAACAGGAGCTCCAGAAAGTGAAATAAAGTTAAGTAATAACGATAGAAACAAGAAGACAATACCAATTTAATTGGGTCTATGACTATAACCACATTTCAAGAAGGACAGTGGTGTGATGAGGGGTTTTATTAAAATTGAGGGACAAGTGTATGAAATTTTATATCCGAGAAAATACAGTACCTGAAGTTTTTATTTAGTATGATAAAAGCAACAGGTTTAAAAACAAGTTCACAAGAACCAACTTGTTTCTTAATGTATGCTTGCTACACACTCCACACTGAGAAGCCTCCTTCTGTGTATTTCACAGTTGTTCTGGTTGTTGATTCTTTTGTATAATAACAGTTGTAATTTGTCAGCACAAGCACTTGGGTACTGTACATGTATATTGTGATCCATCTTATATTCCCAGGTAAAACTGATAATTTAGATACCTTCTCTGACCTTACCTTTTGTATCAGCTGAGATGGAGCTAGTAACTTTCATGCCAAATGATATTATCAGTGATATGTCTGAAGAGGGGTTTGTCTTCCTGTGGATTTTGTCTTTTTTTTTTTCTTTCATCATTTTTGCTAAATATCTTGTCGTCAGCACTGTGTAGCCATGATTGTGCTTATTTGCTGTTTACCCCTTTACAAAACAAAGATTAATAACAAAAACTTAATGAAAAGAACACATGATAAAACCAATAATTTTCCTTGCTTATAAGTTGTGTCCAGCTGCAAACAACATAAATTATGATCTGCCATGACATAATGTTCTATCAAATCAGGGTCTTTATTATTTGTACTACCAATTAGTTCCACATAGACCCAACTCTGCTGGCATATTATGCAGTTGGGTCTGGCTTGTAAGCAAGTGTATACAATATATGTTAAGGATTTTACCTTTTTACATAAATATTTTATTTTATATACCTTTTAGCAAAATTTTACATCTTTAGTGCTTGCATTTTTTTGAAAGGTTTATCTTCCAAAAGACTTTAAGAATTTATGCCTTTATAATTTTAGAATGTTACTTTTTATTGCACTATTATTATAGATTGTGCTGTGACATTAAACCCTACACATATTCTATTGCTGAAAAAGTAACCACCATTCAGTATTTTCCTCTAATTATGTTTCCACTCTAATTTAGCAATTGTTTTTTCACAATACAAATTTTCATAAAACAGTTGGTGGAAAGATGATGAATTAGCAATAATTTGAACTTGTGTAATAACGAAATCTACTTGGTTGTCAAACCATCAGGTGTTTCATAGCTAAAGGTTTAATTGGCACCTTGTGTGTGATTTTTGTGGTAGTGAATGACACACAGCTCAGCATGATTGGTCAATGGTACATCAACATTTTTAAAAAAATATTAGTCGTTAAGGTAATGTGTAATGTGTTGATTTGTCAGTTAGCGTTAATATTGAAAGTATAGTCATTTTTGTTTATTACATTATTACTTACAATTACATATTGGTCATTATTGTCACTTGCATAATACATAATATGATTTTAGGGATCCATTGAGCATCGCTTTATCTGTCTGTAGTCAACTGTATGTAGTGCATTGTATATTAATCATGATTATTCCCTGGTAATTTGGTGCAGAGTAATTGATGCAGTGAAGTTGATAATGGAAAGGTGTTTCACTTCCACATGATTGCAGTTATGTTATTTATTTTTAATTGAAAAACTCTTACCTGGCCTTTTTGTGGGTTTATATATTGTGTCAGGTATGTCATGAAATACAATATTACAGAGATCATAACATCAGTAATTTACAACTATCACAAGGAAATTAAGGGCTAGTTCTACATGGACTGTTTTAAAAAATCAATACAGATCTGGTTGTAACTTTTAATGTGCACGTGGAAATTAAGGACTGGTTCTACACCGACTGTTTTCTAAAATCAATACAGTTCCCGCTGTACCTTTGAATGTACATTTCTGTCATAAAAATACACCTGGTAGTGTTTTTAGACCTACCAGAGCAAACTTGTTCTTGTTTGAATATGTCCCATGCTTATTGGTTTTTCCCATTCTTGACTTCTTGTTTTGGGTTTAAGACCATTTTTCTGTGCATGATATGCTATACATGGTGGTCATAAAAGGTGGAGGAAGAACTCTGGGAAAACCCTGGTAAGAATCACCAGCCCAAGGCAGTCTTTCTAACATACCCACAAATGACCAAGCCTAAACCCTGACTTGTACAAAATTTTTGCAGATATTTATTATTAAAGATACATTTATCTCATATTATTAATCCTACTGCCTGCTTTTTTTTTTTACAATGCCTCCCACCCCCCCAGTTTTCCATAGGAGAAATATTATTTAAGGGTGATAATTGGATAAAAACAATTTGGATTCATGAGATCAGATTTAAAAGCAAGTTAGCCTGTAAATATGTGGTCCAGGTGCTGATGCACAAAATGGTTTTGTTCTGGCCCATTTTTTAAGACATTTCAAAACGATTGCTGAAGATGGCATATTAAGAGAATTCAGCTTGTTTATTTAGAATTTATGGCAACCCAATGAAATATGACTGCTGGATATTTATAGATCTGTAGAAAACATCCTGATCTATAATTGCTCCAGAGGTCTTAAGGGAGCGTGAAAGTATGTTGCTTGCTTTATAAGTAAAACATGTTCAGATAAACTTGCCTGAAGTGTGGGGTTATTCACATCTGTGACTGTACGAGTCAGAGATACAAATTTCATATTTCACCATGTTCTTAATGTGGTAAATGATGACTGTATGAGTCAGAGATACAAATTTTATATTTCACCATGTTCTTAATGTGGTAAATGATGACTGTACGAGTCAGAGATACAAATTTGATATTTCACCATGTTTTTAATGTGGTTAATGATGACTGTACGAGTCAGAGATACACATTTCATATTTCACCATGTTCTTAATGTGGTAAATGATGACTGTATGAGTCAGAGATACAAATTTCATATTTCACCATGTTCTTAATGTGGTCAGTGGTAAATGATGACTGTACGAGTCAGAGATACACATTTCATATTTCACCATGTTCTTAATGTGGTAAATGATGACTGTACAAGTCAGAGATACAAATTTCATATTTCACCATGTTCTTAATGTGGTTAGTTGTAAATGATGATACATAACTTGCTGATGTTCACTTTTTAAAAAAATTTAAATTTCATTTTAGTCAATTTCTGAGGTTGATGGGAAAAAAAGAGAGGGAAGCCTCATTAGATAAAAAAAAAATTTTAGGATAATATCTGTCATTAATTTATTGAATAATTGGGTCATTTTCCATTAAAAGTCATGAATGTGTTCATGAATTACCTCTTAGGAATATGTTATTTGTATGTGGTACTGGTGATTGTTTATCCCTATGTAATATAATATGTCTAGCAAAACCACAAGTCTCAGTTGATGGAAGGTTCATATGTATAATGCAATCACATGTATAGGGCTGAATTCACAATGAAGAACATGACAGACTTAGGCAAATTTGTGATGATTTTTTTACACTGTGCTTGTAGTTGTCTTTTTCATATTTTAGTGGGCCATCAGTAATTTGTTTGTGCCATTGGTGCGAAAGTCCAGCCTAGATGGAACTCTGATACAGATGTACCTTTTAAAAGCTTGAAATTTCCACTATTGCAGATCCTTGTAACTGACATAGCAAAGGAATCATTCAACATATTGTCACATCAGTGTGTACCTAGCTTCAAAGACCCAGATGTGCTTTTACTGGTTTTGTCTCATTTGCAAGAATTATGTTTACTGATTACCTGTTTTACCTGATTATGATTTATGCAGCAGAACTTGATGTGTAAGTTACATGGACAAGAACTTGCCTGAGTTCCAGTATTTCTGAATATCAGTTACATGAGTTATGTCCCCTGATTGTCCTTCCATCAGATTTAGGCTTCTGCAACATAATTTTACCGAAGATTGTTGGATTTTGATCCAATTTGGCATATAGTTTTATGCTGATAATACTTGATAGAGCTTGATTTCCATCATTGCATGACATTATTTAAAGGAATTATGCCCACCTGATTATCTGTCCTGCTGAATTTGGGTTCTGCAACATTACCTTACCAAAGATGGATCAATTTCAATTATACATTTACAAGACCTTGAATAAGTTCTACTTGTGGACATTCATAAAATTCATTAGGTAATTACCCCTGATTGTTCTCACTCCTAGCTTGGATTTCTGCAATGTAGCTTAACTAATGTTGGATTTCATCCAGGTTTGTCAAGCACCTATAGATTGAAAAGACCTTAAATGAGTTGGATTTCCAGCAATCCATTTCATCAGAATCCCTGTTCACCTAACTTTGGTTTCCCAATGCAAGTTCCTGTTTGAATGCTTGCTTAGTAAATTGTTGTGATTGGGGACCTTTTTTGATGCAAATGCAACTAGTAACTTTAGTTTTGTTTTGTTTCTGTGTTTGTGATTTATGATACATCAGCACTGATAGTTCTATCATGCTAAGGCAGGTAGCCTTGCCCAAGGATATGCCATGGCAGCCTGTTTGGTCTGATGATATGTCAAGATACATACTTGTTTGACATGTTAACCACTGTACCTGTACATAAATTGTATCGTTAGAAAATCTTTTGTCAGTATTCATCTTCTGTTAACAGAGACCAAAAAAATCCAATAATGTACATCACACAAGTGTTTAAGAGCATAAAATAAATAAAAGCACAGTGAATATGCAAAAAAATTAGTATCTTTGGTGAACATGATGTAGAAAATTATATGTTTACAGGATTTTTAGTTGCTAATTTATCCATGTAAGATGAATGTGAATGGTTTGTAGAAATCTGATGTTTCTAAAGTATACAGTTGGCATAACCAGAACTTGCAAACTGAGACCATGATCTTATAAGTTTTGCCTGATAATGCATACCATCTTTAAGTCAAACAGCAAACAACAGATCCTGATCTGCCAGTGCATAATGTGCGTGCAGATGAGGTTTTATGTTGTTTGTTCAACTGATTACTCCTAATGCCAGATCTGGGTCTGCAGTTTGCAGTTTGCCTTGACATATAAGCAAGTATATATGGTAAGTTGTTTATTTTTATTTATTACACCAACTAGAGATACACTTTAATAATCCATGTAATTGAAATGTCTACTGTGCTTTGACATTCTATAAGCAAGAGGTATATATTTTCTGCAGCTGTACTTGTACTGTTATATTTTGTAAAGGTGTAACCCCAGTTAGTCATTAAGCCATGGTTTGTGACATTATGACATTGATATTATGAGACCTGGTCAGATTTCATCTTCTTTGTGTACATGGTTGGGTTCAAACAAATACCACTTTATTCAAAAGAAATATACAATAGATCTGTACACTGCATGCATAAAATTTTGTAATATTATATGGCAATATAGCCTTAAGACTAGCTAAATGTTTTGTACATGCCTATAATCCTCCTTTTATTTGATATCATATCACGAACAGTTGCATTGATTTTTAATTTTTAATGCTACTTTTCACACCTCATTGGCTATATCATGCCAAGGATATGAGAGCTAAGTGCCCCATGGACACACTCTGGCAACTGACCTAGGCTGGCCTGAACAAGTACTGAAACCTGCAACCCTTGGATTACAAATCCAACACTCTACAATCTGTATAACCACAGCTCCCAATTGTATTAGAAATTGGTCTACTGAATCCTTGTCTCTTTCAAACATTGGTATTGAATTTCCAAATCAAGGATGTGAATGATATGAATGTTTAATAATTTCCACAATGCTATGGGGAGATATGATACTCTCTGTCATCCATCCATCTGTAGCTCTGTCTTCAAACTGGGAGGAAATTTAGCAAGCTAATGGTTCTAAGGTTGCCCAGCTGCAATGGGGAATATACATGTTGGGCTTGTTGTCCGGATTCAGAGGTCAAATATACATAAATTGCTGTGACTTATTTTAATATTTCTTAACCAGATTTTACATGCGTAGTATGATGATGCACAAGATATGTAGTGGATTTTTAGGGCATTGAAGTTAGCAAAACCCTATAGTAATAATGTCAGTCTATTTCATTTCCACAAGGTATTTTTACTTGAATGCAGGTTTATAATGATGAGACCTCAAAAGAGTGTGATTTCCAGGTTTCCATGACATCATTCACTGGAGTAATGCCCCCTGATTGCCTGTCCTCCTCAGTTTGGTTTCCACAGCATAACTTTACCAAGGTTTGTTGTACAGGCCTTTGAATGAGTTTAATGTTTGGTTTTCTGTTTCTTCATTTATATGAGTTATGCCACCTGATTCCCCATCCTCTTGATTTTGGTTTCTGGAGCATAACTTTAAACTTACAATTTCCACCCCACCTCCACTCCAGGGATATGTGTTTATGGGTGGGGGTGGTGGTGAAGAATGTGTCTGTTGACAGCTTTGGTAGAAGTTTTTTTTTCCCCCAGCATTTCTATCTCATTAACTCCATATCTGATTGACTTCATATTTAGAATATATCATCACATGGTATGCTTCTCTCGCATGCCCTTCTACCCAGCCATTGCGTCAAAAGTTATAATGTGGACACATTTTGTAGATTTTGGTTGAAGCTTTGCAATTACTATATTTCTGTTACCCCATTTCAATTTAATTTCATATTTGGAATATAATATCACATTGAAAAATGGTTACATCAACATGAAGTTTTGACTAAATGACTTCTTCTGATGCCTACTTGGTCTTAAATGAAAATGGTGCCATCTGACATGCCCTCAGGCATCCATTAAGGGTTACCAAAGTGACCATTTTGAAAATCGTATTACTCCCTCTATGGAACCAATGGTCATAATGACACAGGGTAAAGTTAAAAGATTTTGTATGATGTCTTCTGGGTCCTAAATTAAATCGGTGACTGTAGGACCTCTTGAAATTATTATTACTTCTACTCTTTTTCTTTGGTTGGTCATATTGACATGTTTTCTTTTTTAATACTAAAATGCTTGTGATGTCTAGTTGGTCCTTGGTCTGATGAATTAATTGACAGACATTTATTTAATTGAAAGCTACCATATTGAGAGATAAAATGAACATTTAGGGTGGAGAGTTCTTTTTTGACTTGAAGAAAGCTTATGACAGCACATAGAAGTATAGCATAATGAATTACCTGTTTATTAACTTAGATCAAAGAGTCCATCTACCTTTCTATATATCCAGTTTTCTGAAGGATATAAATTACAGAGCTAAAGTTGGTATCACCCTTGGTGAAAGCTACCCTCAGGATGGGTATACTTCAGGGCAGCATATTGTCTGTCACTCTTTTCAACAATAAATTTAACAACATAGTGCAGTGTCTTAATCCAGGAACTGACAGGTCATTAAATGTGGAGAACTATTTGATTTGCTATAAATCAAATGCATACTACTGAACATCAGCTACGGATATGCTTCAATAGAGGTTAGAAATGGTGAGGATAAAATGGGTTCAAATTCTGAAAGCCTATGTATTGAGGCAATAAATCCCATCATTTATCTAAGATGAAAGAAATTTACTCCTCATTGTACTACAATAATGTCCTCAAAACCATCTAATCATGCATGTGAATTTGTTTTTCAACCCAAATGCCAAACCCTGTATGCTCAACAACCAATTTCATTCCATCATTTGGCATTCAGATTGGTCCTCATTGAAAAGCAGCAAAACTTCAGTCCTTTCAGTACTGCAGATCTTTTTGTTCCTAAATTTCTTCCTTGGTTATTAGCCCCCTTGTCCCCAATACTATTTCATCTTTGCTAGTTCAAAACTCACTTAACCAGTTCTCATTTTTCAGAGTAAATTTAATGAAATCAGCCATTTTTTTCATAGTTATATGTCGCTGTACAGAGAGTAGAGCTTAATACCATGGCTCATAGGGTGATAAGACTTGGCTGCCCACTTTTAACCCCATAACTAAACCTGCTGAATAGAGCAAATATTTTGTGTGGCAATGAGTTTATCATAGCAAATAACTTCTGTGGCCTCTTTACTACTAAGTTTTAAAAAATGCAAATCCATTTTGTATAAAGCATGTCAGTGGAAATTAAAAGGCTGTTTACACTGGTGATATGCTTCAAGTTTTAGAATGCTTAGAGCTCAGATAAAGGACTTGTATATTATATTGCCAACATGTTCAACCCTGTACAGACTTGTAAGGAAAGTATTGTGGGTGATTTAATAGTGCATTCATAAAAAAGGGAGAAATTAAAGGTATGGTGAGGTTAATGTAGAATGGTACTCTAGAAATCTTTTGAATGTACAGTGTAAGGTTATATTAAATGTGGAAATTTGACAAAGAAATTTTTTTTACATACAGCAAAAATATTTATTTAAATTTCAAGATATATTCCATTTTATAACTTTCTCATTAGTTACTTTAGTGGGGATGTTATTGCAGTCTGTTCAGATGTAGGCATGTTTGTATTACTGAAGTCATATACTTTGCACTTTTGATAAGCAAAATCCAAAGCAAAATTGAGATTTAGTTTTTCTCCAATAAGAATGCACTTTCATTTTGGTATTACTATACTGTGATGGAATTAAACTATATTCAATTTCTATCCATTAATTCATTCATTTTATCCAAATATCACTTCATTTTCTACCTTTGTTAGTGGACTAAATAAAACTTAATTAATTTGAACCAAGACATAGACAAATACATGGCAGACAATGTTTTAATAAACCGTGTTTCATCATTGATTCAGATTTTACTACTCACATTCATTAGCCTTATTATCATTACTATTCCTTTATTTACCCAAGTAAGGTCAGTAATTTAAAAATTGATTAGCAAAAATACAGTGATGATCCAGTTGCAATAAGAGTTACCTGCTTTATTGTGCCGAAGGTCATGTTTTTACAAAACCATGTTATTGCCACACTTATAAATCTGACTTGTTAGGAAATTTTTCATTTTGTGAAATTTTGGTTTTTGTTGACGTTTAAGTGTCAGTGTTACATTTTACATTTTATTTAGTTTCTTTGTCATTGATGTATTTAGTAATGGAATTCAATGGATGTGTTTATGTTGGAGGGTACTGCTCACTACAATGGCCTGCTATTCTTACTCTGCTTTTGCACATTGCAGATCAGGCAAGAAATAGCATTCTTCAGAATTTTCATATACACTCATTTGTCAAGCACATTTTC
Source organism: Sinohyriopsis cumingii (assembly GCA_028554795.2). NCBI lineage: Eukaryota > Metazoa > Mollusca > Bivalvia > Unionida > Unionidae > Sinohyriopsis > Sinohyriopsis cumingii. Next base: position 156,846,579 of record CM068829.1, read on the forward strand.
AGAATGGTCACATACACTCACTTGTCAAGTACATTTTCAGAATGGTCACATACACTCACTTGTCAAGTACATTTTCAGAATGGTCACATACACTCACTTGTCAAGTATATTTTCAGAATGGTCACATGCACTCACTTGTCAAGTACGTTTTCAGAATGGTCACATACACTCACTTGTCAAGTACATTTTCAGAATGGTGACACGCACTCACTTGTCAAGTACATTTTCAGAATGGTCACATACACTCACTTGTCCTGTTCATTTTCAGAATGGTCACATACACTCACTTGTCCTGTACATTTTTAGAATTGTCAGAATTGACACATATACTCACTTGTCCTGTTTATTTTCAGAATGGTCACATACACTCACTTGTCCTGTACATTTTCAGAATGGTCACATACACTCATATGTCCTGTACATTTTCAGTATTGACACATGTACTCACTTGTCCTGTTTATTTTCAGAATGGTCACATACACTCACTTGTCTTGTACATTTTCAGAATGGTCACATGCACTGACTTGTCCTGTACATTTTCAGAATGGTCACATGTCCTGTACATTTTCAGAATTGTCAGAATTGTCACATACACTCAGATGTCCTGTACATTTTTAGGTGGAAGATAGAGATGCAGAGATAGACAGAATGAGTAAAATGCTGGACGGAGGAAGACCATCAGATGTTGTGGCCCTCGAAGCCCGCAACAGGGCCAATGAGAGGATGATCTCCCATCTTAATATTCAGGTAATGCTGCAATCTGATCAACTATGTTTTTCAATTCTCTTTGGAATTTCTTCCTCCCTGACAGAGGCACTTGCAAATGCCCAGTATGGAAATGCCGGCAAAATCAGCTAATGAAATTGTACACTAAGCTAAATCAGTAAGTTATGGCACTTGAGTTAGTCCAGTCTGACAAACATCAGTTGACTAGTACTAGTTCATGAAATTTAGTGTACTGATCTTATTCAGACATGTGTTTACACTTACTAAGATCTATAACATCAGTTTAGCTTGAATGTGGTATTGAGAGAGAGAAGAATGAAACTCACAAGCTTTTGTCATTTATTTCCTCATATTGTATTGCACTTAATTGGTTTGCCAGCACCTTTCTTCTGCTTACTGAAGACAATGTTTAATCTAACCACTGACTGTTGACTGATTGTACCACTTTTTTCATTGAGAGTCCATTAATATCAGTTATAACATCTATCTGTATGTTGAGGTAACTGCTCATCTGTCTACAGTTATAATGTAATTTCAACAAAAACCAGACTTGCAGTGACATAAAAGTGATACTGTAAACTACTAAAATGAAGAAATCATTGTGAATGTGCTTCATTTTGAACGAAACAGTCAGGTCATATTTACTATCAAACTGCATGTGCACTGGTTGACTTTTATCAGATTGTTTCAGCAGCATTGTTGATGCCAGTGAATAAGACTGATTTGTATATGCCAACAAGACCAAGGCTTGATGTAGGGGTTACAGTTACATTGTTATAATGCTACTATCCTTAAATTAAAATGGTGTCGCTGTAGCTAAGTGTTCAGTTATGAACACATTTGTGGAACAAATACATTCATGCTATGGGTAGGAACAAATAGGAAATAATTATCAAAAAATTACGTCGTGTCCTTCCATCTTGTTATTACAGTGGACTTTTTGGTTGTTTCCAAGTACATGTGTTTATTTTCTGCTATACATGCAACTTCTTCTGCACATGACTTAGAGATTCACAGATTTTATTTTGTAAGTTAATTTTGTGTTTCTTCTTTAGATATGTTGTCCTATTATAATACTTTAGGAGAACTGCTACAAACACATAAATCCCTCTCTCCTAGGCAAAACCTTTTACCTAAGAAAGCTTAAACTTACCTGCCCACACAGGTGGCAGCTATAGGGTTCTCCCCTTGATACTTTAACATGTGCAGAGTAGCATGCTTTCCCCTGATGAGAGACCGTACAATCCACCTACAAATATTTTGGAAGTTATTGTACCTTAAAGCAAGTTGGAAGTGTTTTTTCTTTGAAGGGAAGTATACTATATTTACTGTATGTTTTCAGACAGCAGAATATAATTATTTATTTGGTCATCTGAAAACATATTAAATTCCCTAATTTTGTGTCTGAAAACAAAGAGGGGAAGATAAATTTGCCCCCTCTTCCACTCACCATAATGACGTTACCATTAGCTCATATATGATGATATATATATACACTTGTATATTGACATCTTAAATTCATGTATTACAATCCATAAAAATCATTAGGTACTATACATGTATGTCAAAAATTCATGAATTTGAGTATAGATTACAGGTTATAAAATTCATTTATCAGTCACATCCCATTAGAAAACACAAATAACACGTATATAAAAATGGTGGTCCTTGTTTGATCTATATTCCACTGTCTACAAGCCTGATGAGAAACAACAGCAGTCACAATAAAAATCTACAGATCCACAATCTCTGACATGCTGCATCATGATGGAAGAGAGGATATCACAAAACAAAGGTCTGTTTGTCAGTCTCACACATTCAAAAGCTTTGACTGTATACCCAAAGTGGAATCTGTCATGGCTGAATCAGACACTATTTAAACCACTTTCAAGAGCTTCATTTGTTCACCTTTTATGTAACATCTGCTTTCTGCTCACTCTTGTAACAGCAGGCAGAATCAACAAAATACATGCTTTGTCAGAAACCTGAACTACTTACAGTTCCGATGGGCAGGGCCAGTGTCACTCATGAGGGCCCCTGCTTTCATTGCCAGTGGGATGGGCCAGTGTCACTCATGAGGGCCCCTGCTTTCATTGCCAAGAACAGACTTCTGCTCATGGGAAATATGTCTTTTGTGGTGAAACCTCTTGCTATTCAGGACCCTTCATTTAAAGGTTATCTACAGGACCAGTTGAGAGCTCTGAATTGGTACCTGGTTAAACACAGTTGAGACCCTTTCTGTTATTCTGAAAGATGAAAGGATGACTTATCAGTGCAAGCAATTTCATCATGGATACAGTGGATTATGAGCTTGTTACACATTTTACCTCATGAAGTTAGGGCAGTTGCAACAAGCAACGCATTCAAGCAAAACTGTTCCCTATGTGACATTATACAAGTCAGGAGATGGTGGTTAGAGTAAACTTTTCTCGATCTTCTTCATCAGAGATCTTCCATCCCAAAGAGCTCAGCTAAACATGGTGGGCAAAATCACAGCAGTGAAATGGGCTACAATCTCCAGAATGTTTGGCATCTTTTAAAAGATGTATCTTGATTACTTCCATTGGATTTATGGAAATAAATATTTCACTTTCATAAACGCTGTGACTCAGCATATGGAGTCAGTGCTCCTGCCAGGTTATGTTTGTAGAAGCTGCCTTACATACCTTAGCAGAAAGGGACTCTCTTGTCAAAGGATATTTAAACCATGCACCTCTTACCTATGTTCCTAAGGTATTATGATCAGGTAACATATTTGAAGAAAAAAACTATTTCAAGTAACTAAAAGGTTTCTTTGATATAATACTTACTCAATCATAATACACATACACCCTCCCAACCTACCCACAGTTGCATCCTTCTAGAGAGTGTGCCTTCTGCTCCATTAGTAACTGAAGTATTCACAGGATCTTTTACCATTCCATCTATAAAGGGGAGATCACTCAAACTGCTTCCTGTGATGAGAGGTAACTTTTAGCTTTCTTAGCTGAAAGGGTTAGCTTGGTAGGGTTGGATTTGCAAGGTAGTAATAGGTCTTCTAAGATATTATGATTGGGTAAGTATTATCAAAGAAACCAGTTTTACTAGAAAATTGGTTTCATTTCTTTTCCTTGCCGTTTTGTCAGCATGGATTCCATTGGTTTAAAATATAACTTTTATTCCTATGTGCAGGTACTCATTTCTTTTTATGTAGTTTTATAAGCAAATGGGTTTTTTAATGTGCATTTTGATAAATGAAACTTTATTGAAACTGTCCCAACAGAAATTAAATATTCTGCCAGAAGACACATGGCATTTTCCCATTGCGCCATGCTGTAAGTATTACTTTCTATTCTTGCCTCATATTAACATTTTATGTGCACTCCCTGCACTGGACAGACTAAAACAGTTTATGCTCACTGAGGACACATGTGACATGAAACACAGCATTTGGTCTAAATAAGTTTTAACATCAGGCATTCACACATTTTGCTTCTTTACAGAGTCTGATAATTGGATGATTCTCTTTCTCTTGGTATGGAGGGGCCTGTTCCCATGAAGTTGATAAGGTTCATCAATGATAGAATGGATTAGTTTTTGATGGAATAGAAAAGATTACTGCTTGTTTGTGCTAAATAAGGAAAATACTTAGTGTGGTTAAATTTATCAGATCATTGAGTCTAAGCATGTCATTACTGCTTCACTATTGCTGAACGGGAAATTTGACATACCATTTAAGCAGAGTTAACTTGCACATGCTTTTATACTGTGTATGTTTTGTGGTTTAAATGTATTGGATCATTTTGTTTGAGTCTGCATTATAAGTATTTCTTGATCTAATCCTTGGAAGGGAACAATTTCCATCTCAAATTGAACATTCACATGGTGGACCAAAAAACTGTTAACTATTAATCTTCGAAATATTTAATTGAATAAAAGTGACTGTAAGTGAAATGACCAAACAGTCAGTTACGATTTCTGTGATTAGGTTTTTTCTGAAATTCAATTCTGCACTGTTCCCTTTATTTTGGAATTCAGACTATTTGAAGAAAAAAGAGACCTGGTTTTGGGTGGACATCATGTGGATAAATTAGTCATTGATAGATATTGATCATTTAGCTTGTGATTAATTATGAAATTTTTTCTGATTGTCAAATTTGATCTGATTGCCAATACTAATGTCAACTGTCAAAAACCCTGAACTTTAGACTAGACCCTTGTTGTCTTGCTTGTGATAATTGATGGGAAGACACCAGTGTCTATTCTAGGACTGAAAATAGGGAAGGGGGAACTACCAATGGATTTGGAGGGAAAGGGTGTCATTTTCTAAACATAGGAGCATTTAACTAAGTGAGCAAGTCATGGATGGCAAAAATGATGCATAATTTCATGCATTTTGTTGATATTTTGACACAGTGTTATGAATGTCACAATTATGTATCCCAGGATAGATCTTGAAGGCAAGCGTATCACTTTACCAGTTGCTGCATCATCATCTATTTCATCATCAGTGTTAAGATTAAGTATTGAAGTCTTTGAAAACTCTTATATTATAGCTCTGTTGCAAACAATACCTAGAGTTCCATGGAACCTTGGTTATGTTCTACTTTGAGAAAGACGAAAATTATGCATGCCTCTTGGAAAAATTAATCAACACCAGTGAAACTGCAAGGTATGTTGCAATATGATTCCTTCAATGGTACACTCACCACAGTTATATGACTCATTTAATCCCTGCATTAATGAATTTTGAGAGTGGAGAAGAGTTTTCACGGCTTTTTTTTCCTGTATATTGGCTGTGAAAGAAAACACAGAATATTGGAACTTTTATGTAATCCCATATATGTAGAGATAGTGTTGTAGTGATAATTTATTACCGATGCAAATTGAGGGTTAAAAACTGGTTGATCTGATGAGTGGCATGTATAAATTCATGGTCTGTGATTCGATGAGTAGGAGAAAATTATTTAATTTGCTATTTCAGCCAAGGTGTAAATAACAAAACACCTGTTAATCATTTTCATGTTATGGGGAATAGCATGCAAAATAACAACCCTTTATAATCAATTTAACAGTGACAGGAAATCTGTCAGGTGTTAAGCTTCACCATCACTGTGTCAGGTTATTTCCAGTAACCAAGAGCCAATCAGATCAGGATAAGGAGCAACTTTCCTCCGTGACAGACTGGTAAAAAAAAAGGGTAACTGCTTCCATTGATGGAGGGGCCTAAGAGATGGAGCAGTGAATATGTTTGAGTAGCATCAGTTCAGATTTAGTAGGACAAGAAACTGTAGGGAGATATAAAAAAACTGAAAGGAATTAGCATTGGTTCACTTAGTGCTTATTGGGCATTTGAAAAACAATAAATGTTGTATGATTGTTTTCAAACTTTTTATTTGTGTTGTACTTGTACAGATACGTATAGGTGAAAAGATGTATATATTTTCAAAGGTATACAATTTTATTCAGAAAATAGTTTTCTGTACCAAACTCAGAGATAATTACAATTTTAAATGATTGGTGTTGTATGCACAAAAGTGATGGTATGAAAAGCTAAATACGGTATCATTATTCATAAATTGTGCAGTTTTTGTTATGTATAACTCTTCTATATTATCATGCCCTTCATTACAATGAAATTACAGATAGAATCTGGTACTACTATGGATCCTGTGACCAAAATCATACCAATTTAAAGGAAGATGGGTTGAAAAAAATGTGAAGGTAGTATTATATGTTCATTCATCTTTCAAAACACCAGTATTTTTTTTAAATTGTATCATTCCCACTATACTGTGGTTTGATATATTGCACTGTTCTCATTATATCATGATTCCATACATATCATAGTTCTGACTACAAATCACAACACACACACCGACTACAATGTGATTTGGTAATTTATGCATTCAGAGGTTATAAAATCCATCTGCTGCATTATAACGAGGGAGATCTGTATTTATATATTATCATTAATTCATTAATTAGTCCACCTAATGAACAATCAACAATTAAGCAATTTTTTTTCTTCAGATTGACTTCCTGCAGCAAAAGAACAGGGAGATGGAGAAAAAGTTGCGTGAGTCCCTAGTAAGCCGAAGTGATTTGGAATCTGAGATGGTGAAATTCAAGAAGCGGAGCACAGAGTTGGAACTTCAGCTTCAGGATGTTGATCGGCTTGCCAAAAGACTGGAGACTGACAAGGAGATTGTAGTGAAGACAGCAGATAGGGAAATGTTTGAGGCTAAGGTATTTTTGGCATAATGTATTAGTAAGGAATTAAAAGTTTAGGTTTCCTGAGTTGATAATCATTTTGATGATACATTAATTATTACTATGAATAACATAATTTGTGGTCTTTCAAGTCCACAGATGGCTTAACAGACTCCTGCAGCGTTAAAAATAATAGAAGTTTTAGCTTAACACCTAAGAACTGTTTGGATGTAGCATGTCAAATGAAGCTGATTTTATCCAAAAAAAGTCAGGTCACAAGATACAGTACTTATTTTCATTTGATGTTAGTGTAGCAATTGCTGCTTCTGTCAAATGTGAAATCACAACATCATCTGAGTATGCTTAGAGAGAGAGCAGAGTACTTAAAACATGATTGATGACAACTCCAGACAAGTGCTCATGTTAACAATAATTGTAGAGTCTGCATGTATGCAAATTGGCTGTTTCTTCTGAACTATCACTACATGAGGCACAATTTGTCTGCTTCATTGCACAGTTTTGACTAGAATTGTTAGGAAGAGTGCACACTTTGTCCCTATGATGTGGCATTGGACTGTACAAATGCATTGTACTTTAGGTAGATATTGAAACATGCTATATAGCTTAGAAGCATGCTTTCAGAGAGGTTAAAAGGAAGTGTTTTAGTCCCTATACTGTATTTAAAAAAAGAATGTCATCTTGAGTAATTGTTGCCTTTGTTATAATTCATATATTTGTAAAAGTGTTTGTATTTAAAAGACATCTGTATTTAAATGTATTGCTACCCAGTTTATTTATTGTAAGCTGTCAGAGTTTGTGCACTGAGTACTTCTTAGATACAGTGCTAGTAGTGGCAGCCAGATTGCTTTGCTCAATCCAGATTGATAGTACTAGTCCATCGGACACAGAAGGTAAAGCATCAGGGTTTTAATAAGAAATGAAGTAGTAGGAAGAATTGCAAAAGTAATTGTGGGGGTGGGGGGACAAAATCAACCACTTGTGGTCCTCAAGGCAGTGACCCTGGTTTAGTATATCACATAAAGTTAGGCTGTCTTTGCTTGATGGGAAATTGTGAAATTTGTTTGAAAATAAGTTTTGTATTTTATATTTTTATATAAAATTCATATTGATAATTAATATATTGGTGATTTTTTTTCCTGATCATCTTAAAGGTTCCATTTTAATTATTTGGGAAAAAAAAGTTTCATATCAGAATCATAAGGTTCATTGATATTGAACCAATGCAGTATTTTTATAATTCTTTGAAAAGTTCCTAATTACTTACCTGACAAAAAGGTATATAAAACAAAGTTTCAAAAAAGAATCATGCGAAAATGAAAGTTACAAAAAATAAGGAAAATTTTGATTTGAAAAATAAAATAAAAAAAGTGAAATGAACGATAAAAATAATCAACTTTAGATGATGATGTATTGTGATGCAGGCCAAGCCCTAAACAAAAGATGTCATAGGTACAATTTATGATACTGTATATGTGCAGAAAATTTGGGAAATTATAACTTATAATAAAGATTTGTTTCTAAAAGAATTGTACAAAAGTAGACTTGCTTTCAGTAAAATGATTAATACATGCCACCTATAATTGTTGTAATGATGTTGAATTTTATGTTCATCATGTGGTTTTATCATTTGTATTTAGGTCGAATGGTAAGCAAAAATGTTTGATATGTTGATTGTCATATATATGTTCATATATTGCATCAGTCAGCATGTCTTATTACATTTCTGTTTCATGCCATTTACTCCATAATACATAATTTATGGAACTTAGTGATGATTTGTTATAAGCCACTTTCAAATTTTTATTTAGCCAAAAGTCAAACATGAACATTCCTTACTTCGTTATTAGTACATGGTCACCACTCCAGATCATGATCTATTGGGTGTGAAAGGTTCTTTCTGATGTATATTGTTTGTTTTGGAAACCTCTTACGACCATGCAGAATTTTAAAGAGCACATGCCATCTAGAGTATAGAGTGATATGTATCAGATAGAAGAGGATTCTAATCTTGATTGGATGAATCATCTCAAGTGGAATACAGTATAAAACTTGTAAATTGAACTTTTTTTGGAGTTGTAGGTGGTGATTGGCTTCTGTTGAAACCCCTAAAGCATGTTTTTGCAATTTACTAAAAATACAAGGGAACTGTGAATATATACCCATGCCAAAGCAAAGGGCCATTTAGCTGTAACACATTTGCATTGATAGAAGACGATGTTGCCAAATGGCAAGCAATTTTACCTTGTATGTATCACTAAGTTTCACTGTTCACTTTTCAATAGTAAATTGGAGTAAGAGATATGTATTGTTTTTTTTTTAGAATGAACTGGAGAAGTCCAGGTATGAATTGGAAGATCTGGATATGACAATAGCGCAACTCAAAGCAGTAAGTAAATAACTTCTAGTTACTTTTTTATAGAGAAAGTTTTCACATGATTTAATAACCATTCTTGATTATCTTGCTTAAATTTATTGCCCAACATATTGTGGGTGATTTTTAAATAGCATGCAGAATTGCCATCAGCCTACCAGTCTGATGCCAGCTAATTTTGCAATAGTCTTGGGCATAAAATGAGTATCCAGTCCATCTGCCAATTTGATTTTTATTATATCATGTAAATTTAATTTACAAATCAGATAATTTGTGATATTAAAAACGAATTATAAAAACCAAGTGAAAAATAAATAATAGTGAATTTTTTGTGATGTGCACCACTGATCTGGTTGAGCTGGGAAGATAAATAACCCACATATAGTCTGTGTTCAATAGAGGCTTGTATCTCCTGTTAAAAACTCTTCAGCATCTGTGTAATGTCTGATGTATGCTACTTCTGATAATAACATCAACATGTGGGTGTAATTGGATGCCTCAAAGTCTAAAGCATGAGACACAGCCAATGAAGAGGGAAGAAAAACTATTCAAAATGGACAAAACATTATCAAAAAAGAAAAAGATCTTTTCAAAAATAGCTAAGTTACAGAATTCACTTGGTGTATAGAACCAAGATCCATGCTAAGACTTCGACAATGCTGTCAAAAATTCAGCTTTATTCTGCTGACATGGATGTATTTGAACCAATCCAAGCAGTACACTGCTGAAACACATTTTTCTGCAGATCGAATTTCATGGGCAGCTGTACTTTGGATGCCAGAGCTTCATTTTGGAGGCTGGGTCTAGTTTTGTTACTGTTATTGATGACAAGGCAGTGGATAAGAATCCTGAATCATATTCATGATTAGAGTGGTCATGAATGGTAACAAGTGATTATGATGCCCGACTTCTAGATGAGTTGTGTATAGACCTGTATCAGCTGGACAGTGAGCATCATTGTCCTGGTCAGTAAATAGTGGCCATGGTGTGCTGAATTTAAAATGTAATCATTTTGACATATGATGTAAAGTTTTCCTCAGTTTCCCTGTTACATGATCTAAATAACCTTAATAATGTCTGATGTTAATGTCTGTATGCATTTACTTCATTTTGAATTATTGTATGATGAAATGTAGGACCTATTGGTTATCAACAGGACCAGTAGCATTTTCAGGTTACAGGTCCTGTGGGTTTGCACACTGTTTTCAAGCATGAAATATAGTGCGGAAATTGATTTTTCTGTAACTTACAGAAGACTTCTTGCTTACTGTAATAAGTAGGTTGTTACCAGAAACATGCAGTCTTTGGTATAATTTTAAAATGTGTGATAAGCCACTATTTTTGCCTTGCCTCACAAAAGCCAAGACATAGCATAGCTGTGACAATATCCAGCCAATGTTTGGTTACATTTTTGTTAAAGGGCAGAATTTTGTGTTTTCATCAAAGGACATCATCAGACTTTACCCACAGTTGCATCAAGATGGATGGAGTTAATCTGATAAATCAGTTCACATATCTGTATTGGTATGTATGCAGTTTGGGGTATGATCTCAGCAATTCATAAAACATTTCCAGTATTGCATACAGGTTTATCTGTAGCACTTGAGTGTACATATTGACCTTTCTGGACATTGATGGCATTTCTTGCTGTTCCTGAGTTATAGTCAGTTGTAAATGGGCTTTAGGTGATCAGTACAGCATACTTGTGTATTCAGTCCTTAAATCAATTGTCTAACAATTTGTAAATCAACATGAAATCACAATACCCTATAATACATGTTGACATTTTGGATCACCAGGCTAGATTGGTAGGTATTAAGTTGTTCCATCAGATCCACCACTCAGATATGACTTTTATTCGTTTTAAATATTTGGTTGTTTTGGTCATGTGATTCAAGCTTCTATTCAGATGATAAATCAGTCAAAGCCTGAGTCAAAAGACAAAACTACCTCCAGAAAAATGTGTTTTTGATATTATGGAACATGCTGTTCACATCTTCAACAGGCCTTTTCATCTGACTTATTCAGGATATGTGAGAAATATCAGTAAATGTCTAAATTGATTGATATGTGTGCAGTCACATATTGTTGACAAGTCTGTCTGCAGTAACTGTAATGTTTTATGAATGGACGAAATCATACCCCAAACCACCAGCATGCAAATACAGGAAGTACATTGTGAAGTCTTTGGTTGTTAGTTATCTCCATTCCCACTTTCAAACCTATTTAAGGGGAGATTTTTCTTTGAAGAGGAAATTACACAACATTTCTTTTGTTTTAATGATAACACAATAATGCCTTCCAACTTGAAGTGAAGAGATGAAATTGGTAATAAGATTTTTTAAAAGTGTTAATGCAGTGCAAAAAAAGTGGTGTAGTGTATAGTGACAAAGATGAGTCCTGCATCTGATCAGATGGAGCAGCCTGAAATGGTCTAAAACGTTGAATTAAAGTCACTGATAACTAACAGGTAGTCTTTTTGGAAGATTTTTTTCTCTAATTCTTATCAAGTATGAGAATGTCAGTCGAACAGATGATAAGTCAATGTCTGTAATTTGCAAACTGAAAATAAAACTAATATGTAAACATTTTAAAAGGCACCATCCTACCACTGGCAAACCTTATAAAGATGAAAAGACTATCAAGTTGATATTTGTGTCAATAATTTATCGTATCTTAAGCTGTGTATTGTGAATCATATTGATATGTGGCAGAGGTTTATCATTCCACCCCAGCTAGGAAGCAAAATCCCTGGAGAGATTGAATGTCAAGGGGCTAGAAGGTCAAGATCATAGAGAACACATATTTGAGTTTTAGGTGGGTGGTCACTGGTTTAAGTTAATGAATTTGGCAGTACTGTCTGTTATTGTCATGGATGAAATGACATCAGGCAAATTAAAAATGTATACCATAAATACTACCACTTGTGTGGAGGTCAAAATGTCAAGGTCACACTGGTCAATCTCTTATAATTTTGGTGGGGAAAAACTTATAATGTATCTATGGATAAACTTTAGATTTTTAACCAGATTCACTCACATACTTGGTGTATCCTAATGGATGATGGCTCCAAGTGTCAAAGGTCAAAGACACAGGGTGAATTCGATGAGGAGAGGATGGGGTTTAAGCTCACCTGAGTTTATGGTATGGCCCTGCCTCTGTCATGCATCTGGTCATTAGCAGTTGCTTGCTAAAACTCTGGAATACATACTTCTGATCCGATTATGTCCAAACTATGAGTATGAGTTCATATCAACAATATCTAAGACAAATTCTATAATGAGTGAGATCCATACATATTTTTGAGGTGATCCTGCACCTAATAGGTTGACCTTTTTATTACTCTGGAGGCCATATTTCTTCTCCGGTTTCTATCAGACGTGCAGTGTATGCTTATACCATGAAGATCTCAGATGAGTTCAGTAATAAGCAATATCAATACAAATGAATCAATTGATATTGCATCTGATTGTCTGGGCATGTTACCACTTTGGAGGCCATATTTCTTCTCCAGTTTCTATCAGACGTGCAGTGTTTGCTTATACCATGAAGATGAGTTCACTAATAAGCAAGATCAATACAAACGATTTAATTGATATTCCATCTGATTGTCTGGGCATGTTACCACTTTGGAGACCATATTTTTTATCCAGTTTTATCAGTTAAAAGGTCAAGGAAGGTTGTTTAGTGATGCATAACCAAGGCTGCAACAGGATTGTAATAAACAAGACGATGAATTTGCAGATTTTCTATTGCAATAAAGCGAAGTAAGTTTGAAATAAAATATAGTATTATTTTTGGTAGGGTAGATATAAATACCAATAGCTGTGCACCTACTTATGAGGCTACCCCTTTACAGTTAAAAAGTATACCTTTAACATTGATGGCCTTTTCTAAGCAGGGACAGAAAGTCAATTTTAACCTCATCAGACCAATAAAATTTGATGCAAGATCAATCCTAAAAAGGTATTTATAAAATACTCAGCACAAGAAGCACTGTTATTGTAAGTAGTCAGTATTTATCAATTACATGCAGTTTTAGAGATTTTAAGGTAATTGTAGTATTCTCTTCATTTCCAGGAAAATCAGCGTTTGGGAAAAGAAATTGCTGAGCAGAAAGTTCAGTTACAATCCAAGCAGGCTGACTTCATACGGCTTGAGGAACTTTGTGACCGAGTCACTGAGGATAAAAAGAGACTCAGTCATCGTGCTAACAAACTCATGGCCAATGGTATAATAACTTTTCTTTATATTTAATACATGATGGCATATGATAACATCATAGGCTTAAGGTCATAGCATAAGATTTGTTATCCCCTTGCACGTACAATTGCAGTGGAATAGAGCATTTTGTTTGTGCATTAGTATCCCAGTTTGTTCAGTTGTTCATTTATTCCCTTCTTAGTGTTCTCCACCCACCAATATCTCAGATCTCAGATCACTTGCCTTCATTAAAATTGATATATAACTCTACTTTGCCAAAAGAAGATCATTTTGTTCTTGCTTTAGGGACTTTTGTGTTTTCAGCTGTTTGTTTCTTACACCTCCAATATTTTCGACTCCATTTCATCTACTTTCATGGAAAATGGTATATGGTCCATCTCAGCAAATGTAACCCAACCATACCCAACATTAGATCAGTTTGATGCAGTTTGCATGCTTGAGTAAGTTACTTTCAATTTTTCATGTGTTGCGGTCTCAGTATGGATGGGGATGAGTGGTTTAAGGTGCTTGCCTTTCCAGATCACTGACATTTCACCTTTATCAGCATGGGTTTCGGTCCTGAAATTTTGGTATATATATATATTTATATATGTATGTATATATATATATATATATATATATATATATATACACACACACACACATCTCAATAAAAGTAACTCAACCATATACATTTTTGGCTCTTTTATGTGTTTCAGCCAGGACATGTCCTTGTAGGATTGCACAAAATAGACATAATTCCTGCAAAAAAAATTGGTTTACTTTTTCGAAATTAACACCTAGAAAAACAAGGTGCATTTTTTCAGTCTGGTATAGATGCACCAACCAATCATTCAATACCCAAATTCTACAATTGCGTTTATGAAAATGGAGGAACCAACCAATCATTCAATACCCAAATTGTACAATCGTGTTTATGAAAATGGAGCAACCAACCAATCATTCTATACCCAGATTGTACAATCGTGTTTATGAAAATGGAGGAAAAGCATCTTCAGTTTCACTAGTCACTATGCTCATGTTATGAATCTATCCTCCTCCTTTCTCATATAACAGTATATTCTTTATATCTCATAATATTACTTTATAGGAATGTTTTTTATTACATGCTGTTTAAACATTGTGTTCAGGGTGACTGTCATAGCAACAGTGTGACTCTTTACCAACTTGTAAAACCTATTGTTGATGTCTGTAGAATGGCTGAATTGATTTTTTAAATAAAATTTTGTAAGATTATATTATTGGCCTCTTAGCAACTAGGTTTAGAGCTTTTTCAAAGGTTTTTATTAACAATTTACCCCATGTAAATCGAACTTGGCAGAAGTGTTTTTTTTTAGGTATCCATCATAAATAATTTTTAGTTCTTTTGGGCAAAGGCTATTTGTGCATGTCATTGTCCTGCATCCATTGTACATCATATTTGCTGGTTTTTACCTATAAAAAATCTGTTATGCCAGTTTCGATCAAGCTTGACAGGAATGTGCATAAGTGCATGCTGCGCCAAAGGTTTCCATAGCAATAGTGTTGCTTTTTGAGCAGCAATATAAACAATCCATTTTCAACTAATGATACCCGTAAGTGCTTGAACAGTTTAGATAAGACTTGATGGGAATATTTCCTTGGCGCTGTTAAGATTCCGGTCTCCCCAGACAATAGTGTGGTTTCCTTAGCAAGCAGGTGGAAAACCTATTTGTTAGCAGATAAAGGTGTCATAATATATTCTGTTGAAGGCAAGATTTTGTGTTCTCCTGAACTCTTGTACAAAACACATGGGACTAACAAACATTTTTGTTATTAAATACTAATCTGACTTCAGAAGTGTCAGGGTATTTTTGCTGCATTTTCTTGTATAGAAACTGGAATGTTGTCTCAGTTGCAAACCATAAGCATGATTTTTGTATGACTATGTTGTTGGTTTAGGTATTTGTGAAGTTTTGATGGCCTTGTTGTTAATGGTTTATGTGTCAGTGAAGTTTTTGCATTTAAATTTGTTTCTCTGATGCTGTTGTATGTACAGTCAATGGCATTCCATTGAAGATATTAATTGCACTCTGACATTGATTTTAGATCAAAGATCTTAGCTGTATTGGCTTGTGTGCATAACACAAACAAAGATGAATGGATTTATATTAAGCTCAGTGTGGATATATTAGAAGAATACCTTGAATTATCCTGCATAAATAACTCTTCTTTTTTTTCTTTCATAAAAATATTAATGAGTAGTCCAAACTTGGAATATAGGTTTATCTTGACATTGTCTCAAACAAGTTCAGTTATTTTCTATCCATGTTAGGTTCATGGTTGAAGGCCCATGATGAAGAATTTTGGTATGTTAGATTTTCTCAAGAATTTCATAGATGGTTTCAGTACCCAGGATTTAAAAAAATAAAAGGATTTATCTTGGATACCTGGAAATTCATTTCAGCCAGTAGAATGTCAGTCCCTTTGAGGGACTCTTTTTGGAATAGAATGTTAGTCCCTTTTTGGAATAAATCAGGCAGTGTGTACATTTAAATTGTTGATGTGATAATTTTTGTTAATGCAGTTTCCTTTTATGCCATCAGAATTTCATATTTTTAAAAAAAAATTAAAGATCTTTATTTCTTTTTTGTTTTTTTTTTTTGATTTTATATATATATTATATTTCTCTGTTTTCATCCTATTGATAATTATTTTGAATTTATTAAGAAAATTCGTTGATATACTATTCAAAAAATGATAATTTACTGCATCTAATTTATCAGAGAAAGAATTGGTGCTGGAAATAGAAAGGCTGAAGCGTAAGAATGGCCCAGCAACAGGGAAGAAGGGGACCAAAACTCCAAGCAAATTGGATGCATTTATCCGTAGTATTGAGGAGGAGCGTAACTACTACAGGGACCAAGCAGAGGCATTCCAGAAGATGCTGCAAGGAGAACTTCCATCCCGGGCCAGAAGTCCTGTCAGATCAAGGCCGTCATCACGCTCAGGCAGTCCATCAAGGGAAGTCACTCCTTCAAAAGCAGATAAAAAGGTCAATTTCAGATCTGTATATCTCATATTTTTGAAAAGGTAGTGAGTGAATAGAAGCCTCAATGATAATGTTTTCCTACTATCAGTCAGTGAACTTAAGTACAAATTTTAATAACATTTGGTACTAAGTTTAGATCACTTTGCCAAAAGTCAACATGAACTGACAGTATTTGTTTATTTCCTCGTAATCTGCTAATTCAGTTTTTATTGTCAAGCCCATATAATGGGAAGTGAGGCAGTTGTCACTTTTCTCATGCTGGCAGCAGCAGCAGTAGTTAATGCTTTTGTTAAAAATTTTCAGTTGCATACATTTCCTAAACCCCATGATAGATTCTCATCATACGTGTTATGAATCATTATGAAGCTAAGACAGTTCATTCATTTCAGACAAAAAGACAATTCATTCAATTAAGTCAAAGTTGCAGTCTTTGCACTATTACGGTTTTTCATTTGTCTTTATTTCCTAAACTCCTTGATGGATTTTGTTTCATACATGGATTGGATCATTATGAATCTGTGATAATTATTTCTTACACATGATTAGTCACCTCTTTGATGTTGGAGTCAAGGTCACAATAATAGAAATTTGCATTAAGGTTTTGGTTATAGTGTTTTCACTTAAATTTCCTAAACCCAATTGTTGGATTTTCTTCATACTTGGGGAATCATGTTGTTTTGTCTTTTGTTTTGAGAAATCAGAATTGTCTTAACTGTCATACTGAAAAATTCACTCATCAATGACCTTTAACCTACACAACATATAGAATATTTGAATACTCATTTAGCTATTTTTACACAGTAAGTGACTACTTTTTTCATACTTTTCTGTGTGATGACCCATACTTGGGGATATATATTCACCTGATAGCGACACCGGAAATGTACACCAGCTATTGTTGGTCAAGATCAGGTGTCTGTCACAACAAGATTCATTGTATAAATATTCTCTGACAAGGTAAAGCAATTCTTTTCAGTATTTGCTTCTCACAGTAAACTCTGATTTATATATCAGTATTACTTTAAGGATTTTATTGTTTTTAAAAATACATTTATAGTTTATGTTTTATGCCCTTTAATGAACTTTTACATATGTACCTTTTATCATTTATCTTGTTGGGAGTAACTTGGAAGGTTTTATCTTCCTAAAGATTTTAGCAAATGCTTACCTTGTTTAGAATGGAACTTTTAATCTTGGCTATATAGCCAGTATTGTGCTGACATACCATTAATTCCTGTACATACAATTCCTATTTGATTATTTATGTCATTTTCAAGAAATCTTAATTTGGTCTTGCTGTAGGCGGTTGCCCAGTATGAAGCCATCATCCGGGTTCTGGAGGAAGAAAGAGATTATTACAAAAAGGAATATGAGGCCCTGAAAGCTATCAAGAAGGCTTCATCCTCTGCTAGAGCCACACCCACCAAGGTCAGTAACCAGAACCCACACCAGTAATATTCAGAGATGCCAACCATTTCAGTTTTTTTAATAATTACCATTTTAACCCCAGTATACACAATTGTGTTAACTTGTGTCAAATTTTGATTTTCTAATCGAACCAGATTTTGTGTAGGCCAACAGCCACATTAGATCACTGAACACTTGTAAATCTGATAGTAATTCTTTTCTGTAAGTGTGTTGAAATGCTTGTATCAAAAGAAGGTGGGCCAGTCAGAAATTGCATCAGCCTGGTGTGCCAGTTTATCAAGAAAATTTGAGAAACAAAAATAACCTTTGAATATTACACACTGATTAAAAGCATGTGCTTCAGAAATCAAAATGCAAGTTAAAAAGGCATAAAAATTGGACAAATTCTATGCTTTTGCAGTCTTTTTCTTGACGGATTTCATTGGGTTACAGACTGCACGAAGCATGTTTCAGCTCAAAATGCACTTTGAATCAGTAATGTCTTGTACTTCATATTTTGTTTGTTAATAATTTGAAAGTATTTCTATTTTTTTATGTTAAAGTTACAATTTTATAAAACTGACATTTCTATTTTACATTGTATGGTTTGGCATCTCTGAATACATTTCATATGATAAAGATTCAGAATTTTTACATTTTAGAAGTTAACCTAGCAGCTGAGAAATAATGAATACTTCCCTTGAAGGCCAAGACCCCTAAAAAGTTAAAGATTGTAGCCTGAAGTTAGCTGAGGAAGGAAAGTTGCTCCTTATTTGAATTGGATTAATCTGAATTGGATTATCCTATTGTACATGCCATCTGTCTGATGTGATAGGTGAAATTTGAAAGTAATTAACATGTGACTTAATGCAGCACCAGGTAAACTAATAGGATCCGATTCATAAGTCTGGGTCAGTGCAGTAATGCAGCCAGAATTGTTAAAGTCTTGTTCAAGTATATGTCTACAGTATTACAGTTTATATATATAGGCATTTAAACTGACTTCTAGTGAGAGCACTGAATAGGTGGGTTTTTTTCCCCACACTTTCCTTGATACAGGTAGATTAGTAGAATCTGTTATGTGCATGTTAATATGCAATAGGGAATTCCCTCTTAAGGATTGGAATATGTAGGCAGGAATAAGGCTTTGCATTCCAGCCAACAATTCTGATCCTTATGTTGGGATAGGGAAATCCCTCCTGAGAGCCAACAAGGCTTTGATATAATCCTGGCAACAAATTCTGATTCTGATCCCAAGGATGGAATTTTGCCATCCCACATCAGTACATGTTATGAATGAAGAGAATGCATCATATACTGGTGTGGGGTATCCAACACAAACTCAAATGATGGATTATTTTTATGTCATTTCTCATCAGAAAAGGTTAGTGGAGAAAAGATGGCGGATCATCCATGTGGATGTAGTTCTAGATAGACTGAGTATTTTCTTACTTCTTTTACCATTTAGATGTAGCATACAAATTGAATTTTGTAAACAAGATTTTTTTGTTTATAAACTGGTGAAAATGTGTTTTTTTTATATTAAAAGCTCTAGAAACATAGCAGATGTATCCTCATGGATTTCTTCAGACTGTCTCATAGAATGAGAGAATATATAGAAATATAGCTGGTAAAAATCCAAACCTACGAGATTTTTCTGATGTTATTTCTATCCAGTCCCCGTATCATAACTGGTTTCTCTTCTGTTGCTAGGCTAGTCTCAGCAGGATTTATGTGTTCCAATAAGTACTCATCTTCATTTCTTGATAGACGGATTTAATTTCCAAACTTAATTAAATTTTTGTAAAGCTTCAGAGTTGTAGAGTGATCATGAAATGTTCAATTTAAACTTACATTTTTTATCTATAATCCATACTTGCAGGTTGCTAGGCATGCATGGTATATTGTATATTGTTTGCACTATGACTAAAGATAAATAAAAGGTTGTTCATGCATGTGTGAGTAACTGTTAAATATCTAAAACTCTAATTTTTATAATTATTTTAAAATCATACAATAACTTATTCTCACCAAATTTTTACCTCCTGCTCTTTTCTTTTTTTTTCTTCTGACATTAAGTTTATAAATGATTCACATTATGATGAAATTCTATTTTGTTACTGATAAAAACTGAATTTGATTCCCTCCTAATAAGTTCATCTCAGCAGCATACAGATTTCATTTTATCTCGTAATTTGTATTTCAGGTGTTTTTTAGGGAGAGTCTACGAAACAAAAGTATTTTTTTCTCAGCAAGTACATTTTTATACCCTACCGTTTTGAAAATCAGATAAAAAAGCATTTTGCCTTCATGCTTGCCATTTGTTATCCTGTTTTGTTAGTTGATGTCTTTAATATTAATGGTTTTGTTTATTTTATTTTTAAAGACATCTTAATACAATATGTTTTATTTTATTTGTTCGTTTTATATTCTTGGATATTTGGTGTCTGTAATTATAGACACAACACAAATGACATAGAATAAATATGCTTTATTTCAGTTAACTCTTACTGTCACTAGTAATATACTGTTACTATTGTTAGTAAAGTTAGACAGATCAGAATTGAAAGAATATAAAAAAATAATAATAGTCAAGAGCACAGAGCACAAGTAGTGGACATTTTGGCATGGGTTCTTGATCCATGTACATCTTGCAAAAACAGTTTTAAAGAAGTACCCTGTTTAAGATGAGGAGTTGTGTCCAGGGAAAGGAACAGGAAAATCAATTGACCAATCAGAGAGTTTGTTATTTAGACTATTAGATTTTCACTGGTGACTTCCATGATGTTGTATTAACTTGACAGAAAGCTTATGTGTATTTAAATTGGAGGAATTTACATGCAGCATGTGTTATTGTTTGCTGAGGATGCTATGCTTATTCATATTTATATTCCTAGGTAAATGTAACGAGCTATCCAATTAAATTAGTTTCAGCTGTATTCAATCAAAAGGCAGACAGATTTTGTTTTGGCTAGTTACATATGCCAGTGGAATGAAATGAATCATTGACCCATGGCTTGTGAATAGAAAGTTATGGAAAATTATCTGAGAATACCATTCTAAGTGGTGGAACATTTTCTGAAAGTACCATTTTTCTAAGTGAATTTCTGTTTGCCTGTAACTTACCATTTGTTATCTCTTGGACGTTTTGAAGGAGTGCATTCTTTGTTAAAAATGTGACCAGATGTTTTAAGGATTTTACATGTCTTAACTTTATCTTTTTGATTTTATATACCTTTTTTGGAATTTTAACATCGTTTATAATTTATATTCTGTCTTGTTGTACTTAATGTTGACATGTATTCAGAAGGGTTAATCTTCCTAAGCTTTTTGTGCTATTCTTAATTTTTACATTGTTTGAATGTTACTTTTACTTCCCGACAAATTGGCACTATTGTAGTTAGGTGCTGTTAAATGTTACTACATAAATACCATTTGTTATCAATGGTACAAGATGGTTAAATTTAGTATCTTTGAGTTTCATTGGTTTTGATGAGAGCAAACGGAGACTATAAAATGCAGTACTACCACTCCCTCATGAGAATTTGCAAGTCAATGACCAATGACAGGACTATCATTTTTAAATTATCTATTTTTTTATATATAAAAAACTTGCATTAATGGAATTTGAAATTTTAGATGTATTTAGATCAATTTTTGTAGCAGTTTTATTGATAAATAGAACTGAAATAACACTGTTGGATATATGAAAAGAAATTTTGGTCATATATGAGAATGATAAGTTTTCAGAAGAGAAATATTACTTACTGACTGAATGAATTTCCATTTCTTTCAGTTTCCTTTTCTTTCCCTAGAATCTGTTGATGATGGAAAGGGCCAATTAAAATGGATAAGTTTGAAGCCAAGAGTAGCATAATAAATTTCTGTTCAAAATGTTCTAAGTGTGTGTTGTGGTCCATAGATTATAACACTCTATTACTCCAACTCAACACTTAGTTCATTGCTGACCTCAGATTAGTTAACATCAAATCACTGACCAGTTAGGCTCCATTATTACAAAACTCCTCACAAAAAACTAAATTTTTGATACTTGATTGTGAAAAGACTTAATAATTGAGAAAGGCTTGTAGGGTTGAAATTCATGCAACGAAGATATTGATAAGTTTGAGAGATTTGCTTCATGAAAAGTTTCATAAAAAGTTGACAAAAGAATTTTTTTGTACAACAGGCACAAATTTGAGTGTGTACTTTCATTTGATTAGTTCTGTGAATATTGGGAGCCAGCTGTAATACGATTGAGCTGAATGTTTGTTATGAGTTAAGAAATGTTTCCTTTTCTTCTAAGTTCTTGAACATCATGAAATCATTTATTTTCATGGTCATTATTTTTTTTTTTATGATTTTGCCTATTGTTATATTCTCATGGGTATTTCAATTGATGGATCAGGGAAAGGATTCTCAGCAAATACATCTCGTGTTCATTTTTTTCGCTTTTTTTCTCTCACCAGAGTCTGATGGAGGAGTCAGATATTGTCAAGCTAACAAAGGAGAGGGATGAAATGAGAGCTCTCCTTGACAAATTTGAGAGGCACATGGCAGAGGTGAGTTCTGCAGGCAGATTATTGTTCTGCCAGCTCTAGCAGATAGTCAGACTTAGTATCGTTATTAGGGTTGGAACTGAGGGAGGGATTCGAGATGAGTGGGTTACATATGTGTGCCAACTCATGGATTTGTTACTTTTTGTACCCATTTGTTAAGGCTAAAAATGATTATTCAGTTCTGTAGCATCATATCATATGCCTGATTTAATTCCAAATACTGAAGTCATAATGAATGTAATTATGTCATTTTAGTATGTCATACCATATTTTGACATCAAACTGTCATGTGATGACCCAAAACAACCAAACCAAGATGAGAAAATTAAGATTTGAAAATATGCATTATTTCTGTCACATGGGTGAGAACTGTTTTTTTAGTTTTCTAGCAGTGACTATGTTGTAATCATCATTGATGTTGCTAAGATTTTGATTTAAAGTTTTCACATGTCATAGACCATGCAGCATAGTAGTGTTTGCTGTTATTTTATATATTTGAGTTATTGAATGTGTTTTAGTTATATCTTGGGTAAATGAGTTAAGGTATCCTGAGTTCTCAGCCATCTACACCCACCATAATTTGTTGACGGCTTGTACCCAGGGTAAGGAATAAACTGATTAGTTTTGGGGTCAAAAGGTAAAAATAAGGTCACTGTGACAGGAAGAAGAAAAATGGTTTCTGCACAATAACATGTCCTACATAACATACTTGGACCAAACCAAATACATGGCATGCACTTGGCGTGGAGAGGAAGACTCTTGATTTTAGGGTCAAACATTGAAAGATCCAGGTCATTGTAACTGAACAGAGAAAATAGTTTCTGCGCAGTGAAATCGGTTCTACATCACATACCATACCCAACTTTATTGATGACTTGCACTTGAGGTAAGGATGAAAATGATTGATTGTTAGGGTCAAAAGCTCAAAGATCAAGGACACTGATTCATGAAAAAATATTTTCAATACAACAACATTAGTTCTGTACAACATAACTGGATCAAATTACTGGATGGCTTGCACATAGGGTAAGGAGGACTGTTGATTCTGGGTCAAAAAGGTCAAATGTCAAGGTTGTTGCCTGACAGAAGAAAAAATTATTTCTGCACAATAACATTGGTTTTATATGACATTCTTTGATCAGACTTTACAGATGGCTTATACATGGGGTAATTTAGAAGCCTTTCAGTTTTGGGATCAAAAGGGCAAAGATTAAGGTCACTGTGGCTGATAGAAGAAAAATCTTTTCTGCACAGTAACATGTCATACATTCATAGATGGGACCCCAAGTGGCTGAGTGGTCTCAAGTGCTCACCATTATGTATCACTGCCATCTCACCTCTGTCTTTATGGGTTTGAGTCTTGGCTCAGCTGGTTTGGTCACCTGAGAAATCTTGTCAGTAGGTTCCCTTGGGTTTGTGTCTTCCCATGGTTTTCCCAGGTTCTTCCTCCACCAGTTATACTGGCTGCCATGTATAGCCTATCTTGTGCTGAAAAATGGATGTAATCCCAATAACAACAACAACAACAGCAACCACATTCGCAGACCTAAAATATACCTTGTGGATGAAAAGGATAAAGCCTATTGATTTTGGTGTCAGAAGGTCAAAGGTCAAGGTTACTCACTGCAACTTAAAGAAGAAACATTTCTTCACAATAATGTTAGCTTTGCATTATAGACATGGAGTAAAGATTGTGGATGGATTGCATTTGGGATAAGGAAGCAGCCATTGATTTTGGGGTCAAAAGGTCAAAAGTTATGGTCGCATTGACTGAAAGAAGATAGTTTTCTGTTAAAAAATTTCACCACTCATTGATGCACTTTTACTTCTTTTCTCCTATATACCTCAAAGTAAGTGGATGACTTATAACTTGAAGGAAGAAAGATCGTTTTTGCATTATAATTTTAGTTTTAACCCAACTACCTTTACCAAAATTTGTTGAAGGTTTGCATATGAAGTGTGGAAGTGGCCTATTGATTTTGGGGTTCGTAGGTCAAACATAATAGTCATTGTCACCAATAAAATAAAACGGATTGTGCAGAACAACTTTTTGCACTTGAGTAAGTTTCTTGACCAAACTATGTGAATGTCTTGCAATTAAGATAATTTTTAAAAAAAACATGGATTTTGAGTTATAAAATTAGGAGGTCATGATGATGGTCACGATAAGTAATGCAGTGGTTTTTTGCCCAGTAAAATTACTTTAAGACTGTATATTTTGACCAAAGGTCCAGGACAAAGACACGTGTTGGTCAACCATTTCTTACAGTCAGCCATACCCTAATGATATGAACATAGAGGACTATACAACACAGGGTATTGCTGTTCGGTGTACTCTTATTGTAATTCAGCACATAATTTATAACATACTTCAGGGATATTTTTTTTTCATATCATATCATATGTGAGATTCCTATCATGTGACAATTGGATGTGATGATAAATTCTTTCACAGCGTTCAGATCACACTATTTTTCATTTATTTATGTATATGTTTTATTTCTCATAATTTAAAAATTTAGATCAATATCTTGCTGCAAAAATAGTTTTGTCCACAGTTGCATGGTTAATTAGATATGAACAATTCTTGTTTGTAAATTTCATGATAAATCTGATGTTTTTAGTCACTTGTTAATGGTTCCCTCTTTGAACTAAAACCTTATTGCAAATATATATATATATTTTTGTTTTCTGTTTTAGATCCAGGCCAATGTTAAGGTGCTAACATCTGAGAGAGACAAATTGAACTCTATGTATGAGGAGGCAAGTAGAAGAACTTTACAGGAATTATTTCATAATAGGATTGACTTGTAAATTGTAGATTGTGATTTTTGTTTTGTATTTTATAATAATGAATTCAGTTCTGTAGTACATAAGTTTCCTGTGGTACATAAGTTTCCAGGCAACAAAATATCAAGAGACTCATAAAGAAAGCATACTAAGAACTGCATTGGTCACTTGTACAAAATCTAGTATAATACAGGAGAGTAAGAGATAATACTTCTGCCATAATGCTGCCCTTGATAAAATTGGTCAATGTGGATAGACCTGAAAGGTGATTCTTATTTTTGCAAATAAGGGCTATTTATCTGTTTAAATACACAGCTTTCCATTATACTGCATTGGTTGAAATACTTTATTTAAAACCAAGTTTGGCAGATACTTATTTCCTTTTCTGTTCTTTTGTTTTGTTTTGTTTTAGTTCGATATTGCAAAACAGAAGCACTCTCGTAAGCAGGCATGCCAGCTATTTGAATTGTGGGATCATTATTATTTATAGTCTCAGATTGCATAACTGTGATTTCTTCTATCATATTCTGATTTGTGGGTCATATATAATTTTATGTAAGCACACTGTAACCTGGTCAGAGATATATCTCACAGAAATGTTTGTAATATCTGATTGTAATTCTTTTATGAAAACATATCCAAATGGAAGTCTCGCAAAAGCAGTTGAATATTGATCAGTCAGAAATCAGGTCATCTTAGTGCGCTAATTCACCTGATTACAGAAGATACCGAACTGAAAGTGGTTGATGAGGATCATACCCTGACAAAAAAACATGCTGCAGACATTCTAAATGGAAAACACAAGACTTCAATATTGGATAAATACCATGCTTTTGCAGTCTTTTCTGAACAAACTTCATGGTGGGAAAGATGAATGTAGAAAGCACTTTCAAACTAATAGCCACTTTCAGTCAGTAAGATTTAATGTTGAAGATAAATTATTAGATATAAATTTTATGTATTACTATATTTATATTCCAGTTACGAGTTTTAAAGTTGGCATTTATTTCACCTCAGTTGGGGTTGCCATCTCACTTGAAGGTTATCTTAATCAATATGACCCCAAGTTGTAGCAATACTCTCTTTTTGTTATCTTACAATTCCTTCTTTTTCTTCAGACAAAGGAAGAACTACAGAGAGTGCGACGGGAACTGGTCCGATCCCCGAAATCCCCCAAGACATCCCTGGCAGCTCAGGCAGTTCTAAGACGTGTAGAGAATGAAAGGGATGATTCCATTGCTGATCTTAGGAGAATGACAACAGAGAGAGATAGCCTCAGGGAGCGCTTGAAGGTCAGTTCATTTGCAAGACATAAATGTCTCTTCTTGCAGTTATATTGGTGGCAGCATGTGTAGGTGTTTGTTTCAAATGCATAAGCATGCGAGGCTTAGGTGTGACTTTTATGGTAGCAATGGCTGTGTCATTGTTTTATCTTCAAAATTTTTGCAAGTCAAGTATACATCAACACATGGATGAAGATGAAACATGAAGTACTGTAGAATAATTGTTTTGTTTAGATTTTTTTTTAAGCCCTGTGCACATCATAGTGAATCTTGCCACACTCATCAAAGATGGCAGATGTTACTGGGCATCTCTCAGTCTGTGTGGATTCGAGTCTCGGGCTCAGCCACTGGGGGTATGTGAGAAAGCTTGCTGGTAGCTTCTCATGGGTTGATGGTTCTTTTGTGGGGTTTACCAGGGTTCTTCCTCCACCACTAATACTGTATGCCATGCATAGCTTTTCTTGTGCTGAAAAATGGCGTTAAGCCCTATAACAACAACAACTTATGTATTCTCCCAATGATGGAGAAAGGAAATATTGTATAAAATTATTTTTCTCTAAAAATATTTACTCCATCCATTGCTATCATTCCCTCCCACGATATCACCGGAAATGCAAGCCTCCTGTTGCAGGTGTCACTTAGGCTTAAACTGGTTACGTCTAAGATATTATTGGTGGCATTCTAGGAGGAACAGGGTGAGTTAATCTGTGAGAGTTAGTTCCCCTGATCTACATGATATTTAGATGGAGAGCAATTTTCGTTTTTTAGCACGATTTTGATTCTGAGGTAGAGGTGAATAATTAACTAATGTTAAATTGTTCAGGTAAGAATTTTTGGACAAACATGTTGAAAAACAATTATTTTTTAACAAAATCATGACAATTTATAATGTTGAAAAAAATGTAACTGTAGTATAATGCAATCAGAGGATTATCCCAGTTTTATTTGAAAGCTAAGCATGATGTTATTTTATTTTTTTATTGAATATTTTTCATGTAGACATTAATATTTACACAGTAAACCTAGGTTATACCATCTGTTACTGAAATTTACATGAATAAAATCACTTTAATATTTAAATTTCATAATCTTTAAGATAATAATAACTGATATGGAATATGTACAGGTTTTGTGCTTTTTGTACATTAAAGAAATGAAAATTATCAATCTAAATGAGCCGGTTTCATTTGTATGCTGCTGTCACCTACCAGGTACAGTACTTGTCTTCTTTTGAGTTCTGTTGTGAATATTAGACACCACAACAAGGGACCTGCACAACTGAAGCCATTAGGATTTTGATCAAATGCAGGTTTCAGAATTTAGTGGATTTATTTATTTTTTAAATTAAACTTTTTCAGTATGTGTATTTCAAACAATGTAATGGTTATTTTATGATCTGGATTTAATCCTTGTGCAAAACATTAACCCTGAAAAATTTTGTAACACAGATATAGAGTAAAATTAGTTTTACAATAGCAACAAAGCTACAGATTTTTTTTGAAAGGGTTGGATGTAGCTAATTATTTTGAAGAATAAAGCTACATTTCTTTAATATGAAAATGATTTGCTTATATTCCCAGGTTAACATCTTGCATTTCAAAATTTCAAATTTCATCCTTTCTGAGGTTTTTGTTTTTTGTATTTACCAGTAGATTGTGTGTAAATAATTTTAAAACAGATGTGCTTTGTTCTGATCATAATAAAATCAGTTCTGTACCTTACTGAAGATGCTGTGGTTGCACAATTTGAAAATGGTAATATATCATTTGTAACTTTTCTTGCAGATTGCCACAGAGACATCTCTATCTGACAGAGCTAAACTGGAACAAAAGATAGAAGATCTAGAATCCAGACTCCATACAGTAAGTGATTGTTTCTTAGTGGTGATTTCAACCATGATGACAGTATTAATTATTATATCATTCTCAGATAATTTAATTTACATCGAACATCATTTTTTCAGTTGGTCTTTGCATCATTCCCAAAATCAACCACTTCAGTTTAAGATCCCTACCATAAAAAAGTAATAGATTTCAGCAAGTTTTGTTTCTTATTTTGACTGCACTGAATGTTGTATTGAAGTTCACTTTCCATAATTATTTATTAATGAATTCATGTATCTTTCTCTGTAGTATAAAAAAACTAGAAAAATATGCATACAGTTACATTCTAACAAAGGAAAAAAATTTGATGAGAATTTAATGCTAAGCTTACTGATCCTCTATAATTGAAATCATTTATTTATTGTGAGGATCATTTTTTTTATACAAAATGATAAAACTAATCCTCCTTGAAACTGCTCAGCAGAATTTGACTATATATTAAAGGAAACATTTTGTTGTTAAGAGATTTAAGATTGATACAAATTGTGCCAGTTAGCCTGATATGGTAAAAATAGAAAATCCTTGAATTGACTTTTTTCTCATAAACCACTAGTCACATTTTGACAAGTTTTAAATAGCATCTTAACATGAAGGGCTTTTCAGTTTGTACAAACAGTGCCTATATGCCATCAAATATGGCTGCTGCTACTAAATTTAGAAAGTTTTAACAACTTAAATGTTGCTTGACAGAATTTGACCAAATTTTACAGAAAGAGTAATAGCTTGAAGGCCTTCCACATTTATAGAAGTATTCTAAATCACTTTCATATTTTGCCACCTTTACTAAAGAAATAGAAAATCATGTTGTGGTGAATTCTTTTGAACATTTAATCTCATTTCTCAGGTGGAGGCAGAGCGAAGTGACCTTGCGATACGTGTGAACTCCCTGAAGGAGGATATCCGTAGCCTGGAGGAACAGGTGAAGGACCAGGCAGTGCGACTTGGAGAGTCTGAGGATTTTGCACACCAGAATAAATCCACTGCCAACCAAATGAAGTGAGCAGATTCTCCAGTCCATCATCAATAGACACTCATACAGTAAAATTAGACAATAACAATATCATATTTGAATATTTAAAGAGTTAGTTTCATTTTGGATTTTTGTCATCTTACAGTTAGTGAGTTTATCTTGGCAATTTATTAGTGAGGCACTGTGCTGGGTATTTAAACAGAAATCACCATCAGTTTTATCAAACATGCATTTGAAGACTGCTATTGCCATTCTGACATAGAAAATTTTGTGAAGTAATTGTAAGAAATGTAATTTTCTTTGTTGCTGTGTTGCATGGAGAGTCATTACACAAGTCTTATTTTAACAGTTTTTGGACCAAATTTCTGCCATGTTCCCAATGCCAAAATGTGTCTATGTTTCTCAGTTTTACTGAAAATTTCCCACTGAGTAGTTCCTTTTTGAGCATCAGTTATGTTTTTATTCATTTAATTTGTTGAAGGATCTTGTCAGCATTTTTTAAATTAGAAATATATTTTTTTTCTATTCAGATATCTTTGTAGATATAGAATTTAACATTTTAAAAAGGTAATGTTAAAGAGTTCCTCTTACAAGGAAGAAAAAAAATATTTCAGCCTTATGGTTGAAATCATGTTTTTATAGTTACACGTTCGATGATGATTCTTCAAATATTCTTATCAGTTTGTACACCCAAGCCATCACTAAAATTGAGGAAAGAAGAAATACATTGTAAAAAGAAAATCAGTGTCTGCTCTTCTGTATGCTGATTTTGATGTGCAAAATCACTGGCAGCCATTAGACTGTAATTTTAAGGTTTAATTCATTATGAAAGGAAGTGAGTTCCTGGATATAGTATTAAATAGATCACATTAGTTTGGATGATACTTAACGGAAAGAAAATGGGAATTATTGTGTAAAACACTAGCAGATTATGGGTGGAGACAATTAAACGAGTTAAAATGTACAGCAGAAATTCATATTATTGTGCAGCCTTTTTCTGGTCAACCAGAATTTTTTTGAAAATATTGCTGTTTTGTTAAGATATGGTCAAACAATTTGGCAATAGAAATTTGTCTAAAATTCCCAGTTTGACCATTTTATAGAGGATAAGTTCTCTTGGGTTTCATGCACTATTTTCAGACCATCAAAAGTCATGATCCATTGCAGTGAATGGGCAAGTTCATTATGCCACTACTTTTTAAATAAAAATGACACTGAAATGGGTAGTGTTGTCAGTGAAACAAAAACAGAATACTAATGGAATGCAAAATAAAGGCAGTATGAACATGAATGAAATGATAAGTGCATTATGACAGAAATGAAGAATGCAGAATGACGAAAGATAAACAACATAAAAAGAAATGGGAATGCATTTCATGAATGGTTTTAAAATCTGTTTATCTCTATTTTGGGCAACTGCCAAAATTCCATAGTCAGAAGCTTTTTTGTATTATAATGCAGAACCAAATTCTTTATTCTTCACACTGACAAACAGTGTGTCTATAAAAATGTTATTTGAATGGAACAACAACAAAAATCAAATTTAATTCTTACATTTATCATAGTTGCAATTACATATTTAATGCTGTCTTTTGAATGTTATACATTTTCTATTGTATTAAAGCACACCTTGACTTAGATAAGGTATTAAAGTAATAGTTTTTAACATTTTATGTACCACAAGCAGAAAATCTGGATTTGGTAATGCATTCAAAATGAACAGAAATGAAACGATGCAATGAATAGAAGCAACAATTGCAAAATCTGAATTCATTTCTGAGACCATAAATGAAAAACGAAGAGATGGTAGCTGAAATAAAAACATAAAAAATGCAGCTGAAAAGTAAATAATGTAGAATGAATACAAATGTAGTACAAAACAAAACGCACATTTAATAGCATTAGCTGTTTGAGGGTCTATGTATATGTTGATTTTGCATTATGACCCATGGGTTTATGCAGAGATGCAAACCTGTTTTGCAAAATTATTGCAAATTTCTAGTGATAATCTCAAACTGTATACATTATTGACAAATTCTGGAAAATAAAAATCTTTGGTGATGAAATTTGAAACAGGAGTATTTTTTTATGTTGACATGGGCTGGCAGAAAAATACTACAGCACCAGTATGATAGACTCGTACAGTATAGTTTCTTAACATAAAAAACCCCAATGTACATAACAAAAAGGCAGTCAGATTGACTGTAAAGAAAGGCAGCAAATATAAATAGAAAGGACAATTCAAATAATTTATGAGGAAAACTAACATGTATGATTAATGTTGAGATTGACAATGTTGAAGTAACTCAAGGCCCTGGAATTAGAGGAATGGATACACCAATTATTCTAATTGACTATAGGTATGCATAGGCACATAGGAAGATACAGTATGACTGTGTAGTGTAGAGCTTTGCTTTCAGTGACCCAGTTATTCATGCTAGGTTCTGAAATGTTGATGCCTGGATACCTGATAAGTATGCCCATGGGTTGGCATCTCTGTTCAGTGTTTGGTGGGTGTTGTTGATTACATGGGGGTGGGGGAGGAATATGCAGTGAAATGAAAATGGGGATCTGTGATGGTGATCAAATGCAGTTGCTGTAGTTGGTCTTTTACACAGGAATGGAGTCAAAGGAAGTTGAATTAGATCTTGGACAGATTTTGCATCATGACTTCTGGGTTGCTGTCAGTGGTAGGGTGTTGTTGGTGAAATATGCATTGAGAAACCTGAATATCTGTGATGGTGCAACATGGCAGTTCTAGCTGATCTCAGATATTATTGGATTTTTTTTGTGATAACTGCTATGCTAGTATATTTTTCAGTTTATTATATACATTATGATAACAATGATTTCTTACCACTT
Source organism: Sinohyriopsis cumingii (assembly GCA_028554795.2). Lineage (NCBI taxonomy): Eukaryota > Metazoa > Mollusca > Bivalvia > Unionida > Unionidae > Sinohyriopsis > Sinohyriopsis cumingii. The sequence goes on from CM068829.1 coordinate 156,878,877, forward strand.
TGTTTGATGTAGATTATTTCAATATTTAGCAATTGAATGCACTGCTGCAATTGTAACAATTAAAGCATTAATGAGCTATGAACCATGATATCATAGTGGATGACTATCATAGTGCATTTTGAAGTCATTTGACAGAATATTACTTTTAGTAAAAATCTTGTGAAAATAAAGCCCCTCCAACATTTCAGGTAGTTCCCAACAAAACATGACTAGCTATGATAGCCATTCCTTGGATCAATAATTCACTAGTGAATTATTTTCAGTAATCCGCTCTTTGAAATTATGAGAAATAAAGTGAGAAATTTTCCACAAAGTTACCTTACGTATTACTGATACCTATACCTCCATGATTGTCATTTCAGAATGATTGCTGAGGAGGCTGAGAGAAGTTTAGAGGACACACAGAAACGACTGAACCGCCGTGAAAATGAACTCCAGGCTCAGGAAGAGCGCTGTGCCAGACTTGAGGAGAGAATTTCAGAGCTTCAGAGGGTGTTGACAGTCAGTAAGGATGAAAACGCTCAGCTGCGAAACACCATCAGTTCTCTAGATAGAGAGAAAGACAGTCTCCAGTTGACTGTGGATGAGAAGGCAGAGAAAGTTGCCAATCTAAATGAGGACATGTTGAATAAGGTAACAAGAATAAAAAGAAACTCAGTATGTCTTTTCCTGGCATGGAATGCTGTTAGCTTCAAGAAAGAAGTGAGAGATCCTTGCAATTGCCTGAACTTTGCTTTTCTTTGTTGATTTTTGCATGAAGTCCCATACTCACAAAAGTAAAAGTCTGCATAAAATATAAAACAGAATCAGTCATATGGTTGCATCCCACTATTTCCTATACTGCTACTTTCATTTGTGCCAGGTCTGCATACTCTTACAAAAAGACATTGCTAATACCTTTTGGCTATGTCTTTTCACTAGTTCATCCAGGCTTTTGGAGTTTTGTAACCTTGTGGAACTATACTCTTATTTTCTTACCAAATTGTCCTGTTTTGTAAGATGAATATTTTTTACTTCTTTTGTCTAACTTTGTCATATGAAAGGCTACAAAATGGCACCTTCTCATTTACCAGTCCAATAGTTTATGTTACTTTAAATTCTTCTCTGTATGTGATCTATGAAAGCTGTGTCAAGTAATGATCATTTATTTCTTCTTCAGATATGTTACCCAATCATAATACCTTAGGAGTTTGACTACTACTGTGCAAGTCCAGCCCTACCAGACTTAAACTTTAGCTATGAAAGCTAAAATTAGTCCGCCTACATAGGTGGCAGTCAGAATGATCTCCCTCTTAGTGATTAGCACTAAATTCCACCTGTACCCCAGTTACTACTTCCACTTGTGCTGGGTAGCACAATTTCATTAGAGACCTTTGCAAAACTGACATCAAAGAATTTTGTGTATTCAACTATAGAGCGGGTGGAAGAGTTTTTCTTCTGAGGAAGTGTGCTCTATCTGTATATCTGGAACTATTTCTTGCTCTTTCTATCCAAAGCAAAGTTTTTCTATCTTCTGTAGAATAACATTTTTGTCATAAATCATACTTTTATTTTAGGTGCCCTTTTGTAGTTACTTGCATGGGTCACTAATATATGCATACTATAATATGTACTTTAATATTATGTATTATGCAATCTAAATTATAGACCTTTAAATAATGCAGATAATTTGTGGTCTGTAGAAAGTTTTAATCATTTTTCATCCACCTCGCTAAGTTTTAAATGGTGTTGCATGCATATCTCCTGTATAAAATTACACTTATGTTTGGATACATACAAGTAAGTTTTCTGTAGATAGTGTGTAGTTCAGTAGCATCCATGTTTTAGCATATGTGGGATGCCACTTTGGAAATACATGTCAGATATGTACTATATGGATGAAGAGTCAGTGGGCTACAGTACTGGGTCTTAACAGAAAGTGCATAAAGTAGAAAGCTGATGCTACCTCAGTCAATAAATTTCTGACTTTTTCCCTGGCAGGTACAATCCAGGTCGAGAACATGCCAGTCCATCTCGTATACTGTCTTGCCCAAAATCACGTAGGGACTGGTTTTGTGGATTTTAGAGCACATAATGGGTCCCAGCATTAGGAACTTGACAGTGTTTATGGAGGATAAGATGGCCATGTTTTGTCACAATCCACCTGTACCATCCAAATTGGATTGCATGAGTCATTACCAGAATTGATCCTAGTTTTAATGTCAGATGAGAGAATCTCTTTGTCTAGTATGCATTCCAATATCAGAACACTGGCTCGTTTATGGATCAGCCAGTCAGAACACTGGCTCTTTTATGGATCAGCCAATCAGAACACTGCTATTATGGATCATCCAATCCATAATAGTGTCAGAAGGCATCCTCTTCACTTTAGGCCCAGTTTAGTGCCTCAGTACCCAGTGAAACAAAATCAACTCACCAAGAGCAAGGAATCAGTCCTTACCATTTATGGAGTCAAGTAGGCATGATATCTCTTCTTTTTCAAGCCTATGCCACTCAAGGTCAACATCTGACAGCAGTAGGACACTAAGCCAAACTGACTTGTATAGGTCTGGCTAATGATATGTTTCACTTCCAGGAGGACTGATACTATGCTAAGGATATAGCCACTCAAGTGGCCTAATTAGTTAGTGTCTGCCTTGGATGCGGCAGCTCACAGGTTCTAACCCCAGCTGATTCATACCAAATGTTTCTAAAAATGGTACCAACAGTTACCTTGCTTGGCGCTCAGCATTAAGATGTTAATGTTAAAACTGATCAGTCTGGTGTCAGGATAATGTGACTGGGTGGGACATGATGCTACATGTTTGCAGCATGATCCCCCAGAGCTAGACATGACTACAAACTGCTATGCTGCAGACATAATAGTGATATGGCTCAAATTGTAAAACCTATGTTAACTATCCAAATCACACACACACACATACACACCATTTTAAAAGGACAGGGAGGACTTGCTTAGCAATCGACTAAAAGATAAGGTATCAGTTGGAATCAATTTTCAGTTTGGTTAGCCAATACTTTCGAGCCTTTGATATGACTTGGCTGGGGTTAGAATCTGCGAACTCCCGCACTCCAAGGCAGATGCTAACCACTTAGTCCACCATAGTGGTTATCCTTAGCATAGTCTTGAAACATCTCATTAGCCAGAACTGTATGACTTGGCCGGGGTTTGAACCTGTGACCCCTCGGATCCAAGGGAGACGCTCTAGCCACTTGGCCACCGGAGCGGTTGTTTAAGTAAGAAATGGAAAGACATAAGCAGTGACCCAAGTGATTGGTTAGTTGCATGATTTTTCTTATAGGTAGGCATGATATCTCACCCATGGCAGCCATGCCAGTTGGTTTTAAAGCCTATGTATTATGCAATGTTGCTAGGTTTCTCCCTATTTCAATTTAATACATCATTGTTATGCTTGTGCAGTTTATAAATGAATAAAGTCTCTCTCTTTAAAAATATATGTTTATCTCCTTGCTGTTTTCTGTCTCTGTCTAAATTACCACACTGGATATGTGATGAATTGACACCATCACATACATGTTCACTTATACTGCTGAACATCTAAAACTCTATGTGGACATTCATTATCATTTTGTTCATTCCCTATGATAGTGTTTTTATTGTTGTAAATTTCAAGTTGTTAATCAGTTATATATGAAGTTGTTGTCTTTTTCATTCCAGGACAAAATGATCAGTGACCTGAAAGTTAGAATAAGCGAAATGGATGCTCAACTGGTGTAAGTTTTTAAACATATCTTTATGTAATTAATAATATGTAAAGACTGTATTTTGAAGATCGAATTAAACTTACTTTATATGGTTACAACACAAAAGTTTGATTAATTTTCCAGAATCAAATTTGGCTGTATTTGTTTTCTTAACAACTTCATATTTTTCCCAGTCTCACCTTTTCAGTATGGGGGCCCTGAGTGGCTGAATGGTCTGAAAGCACTGACCATTACAGATCACTGCCATCTCACCTCTGTCTGCATTGATTTCATGTCTCAGGCTCAGCTAATGTGGGTATGTGAGAAAGCTGGACAGTAGCTTCCCACAGGCTGTGGTTCTTTCTGGGTTTTTCCTCCACCTATTATACTGGTTTCAATGCATAGCCTATCTCGTGCTGAAAAATGTCATTAAACCCATAACAAACAACCTTTCCAGTATAGAAAGGACTTGTAAACTCCTTAGTTATGTTTATGTGCCAGCAATTTTCTTTTTAATCTGCCCCAATTAAATCGAAGCATATCATGCTTTGATGTTTTCTACATGTCGATTATCAGTTTTGTTGTAATTTTATTTGGACTTGAGTAGTTCATCGTCTGCAGTTACCAAACTTTATGGATGGCTTGCACTTTGGGTAAGGAAGGATATTATTGATTTCAGAGTGAAAAACTCAAAGATCAAGGTTACTGTAAATGAAAGAATAAAAATGGGTTCTATACCATAATATTAGTTCTACATCAAATACTTTTGCCATACTTCATGAATTGATTGCACATTGGGGTAAGGAAGAAACCTGTACATTTTTAGGCCAAATAGTAAAAGGCTAAAGTCACTGTGACTGAAAGATGGAACACTGTGTTGGCACAAAGTAACATTAGTCCTACATGACAGACCTGGACCAAAGTTAGCTCATGGCATGCAGTTGGTGTAAGGAAGAAGCTTATTTATTTTAGGATCAGAATGTTAGAGGTTGAATAAACATGTAACAGATGCATAATGTGCCGTTCATTGTACTCTGTTGTGTTTTTTTATACTTTACTTTAAATATCTTGCTTGGTTTTGCTTCTAAACCATGTATCTTAAAGGAGGTTGCTAAAGTTAGTCATGAGGGCTGTTCCATTTAATTATACATGGTACCCAGGGAAGGCAATTTTTTTAAACTATATGCCAGGGTACTTTGATTTCACAGGGTTCATCTTAAAATGTTAAGAAATTTCTAAATTGCATATATGGGTGAGTACCCCACTTTAAAATTGCCTTCCTGGGGTCCCATGTATGTTTTAATGTAACAGCCCTGAAGCTTTTTTGATTGATACCAAAGTCACCACTGATCAAAGTCTCTTCTGATTTTACTGTAAGTATTTTATATGCCTGCCTTTGACAGATTGGTCTAGGTCACTGTGACTTTTAAGTGGTTCAGAGTACTAGTCCATGGCAGTTGCTGCCTTATTTTTAAAAGAGGTCAGGCAGATTTTGATTTATATGCTCTAATCACTTTATCTACCTTCATCAGGCCACTTCATGCCCTCTCAACATACTGAATGCTTAAATCACCTCTCTTAATTTATTCATTAACATCCTGTGATATATGATGCCTACTATAAGTGACCATTGATAACTGTTGTATGTGTGTGCATTCACTTTACTGCATATTGGGCTAAGTGACTGAATTTTCAGCTGATCAGACAAAACAAACTCAATATGATTAGATAGCAGTGTTTTAATGGCATTGTTGTATTGCATTTGCACAACACAGATGCTTATAGTTGTATCCCATATTGTTTTCAATCAAGTTAATTACTGCAATTAATGTAATGAATGGCATTTTACCAACGTTGGTGTCGGATTCCTTTATGAAGTGATTAAATGACACTATTGATTCTTACAATTTTTGCACAGAGGATCAACTGCCCACATACAATATTGCATTAGAAAAAAATCAGCTATGATGATTAAGTTGTCTGTGTTAATATTTAAACAGAATAATATATGCTATGATCATATTAGAAGTGGTAGATAAGCCATGTGATCTTTTCTATGTAGATAAAATCAGTTTACAAAGTTAATTTTGTAAAGAAAGTAATAAGGAAGATTCAGAGAAGGTGGATTGTGGAGGAATAAACTGAAATTATGGTATTTATTTCTCCAAAGAGACATGCCAGACTCTGTAGCAGTCAGAACTGTCAAATATAGCAAAACTAAGATACAAAGAAAGTTTTTTTAAGCCATGATAAGTTTATAATTACCATTGAGTTGAACTGAGTGATTCTGAAGTGTTTGCAGTTAATGATATTCCAAGAAATATCTATTAGCTGCTGGCTTAATGGCAGATTCATACAGAAGAAATGTATGTGGCCATTCTTAAAACGTCCAGCTTTCAAAACACATATAAGAACTAAAGCGGTTAAAGTTTCTGTCAGCCTTTGTTTTTGAATGATTAAGACCTTTGCAGAAATAGATATGTTGTACATGTATTTTTTCTGAAAATTATAGTGCATACATCTTACCAAATCTAGGGAAGTGATTGAAATTTTTTGATAAATGAAAAGGAACATATAACAAGTGAATTTTTGGAAACTACTTGTCCTTGACAAGTAAAGGAAAAATAATTTGAAAATCCTTGTATGCATTATGATTGTACATTAATTGCATTTATGTCCAGTGTAAAGCATTTCTCCTGTGCAGCATTAACCCAGTTGCTGTGTGTTCAGAGTTGATTAATCCATTTGACCTTTTCATGCTATAGTACAAATTTTTCAAAGTTGGAAGGAATCAGTAATGTCATTGTTTGTGATACATATATCAATATGCCTTGTTTGCAGACATGCTAATGATTCCCTGAACATGAAGGATCGAGAATTGAAGAGTCTTCGCAGACAGCTGGATAGCACCTCAGAAGACCTCAGTGAAACAAGTCGCAATAAAGAAATTGCATTGCGAGAAAATAAGCGTCTTCAGGAAGACTTATCTGTGATGACTAGAGAAAATCAGGTATGTTGTTCCTGATTTTCTTAAGCAACATAGATAGCTGGCCTATTTTCTCTTTGGTTCAAATGGTGTTTAATTTTGATGACAACCATCTTGACAAGCATAGATTTGTGGTAAAATTTAAATACTGTGGTAAAATTTAAATACTGTCATAAAATTTAAATACTGTAACAGTTATTAAATTTTGATAAAAAGGTTTTGGTGGAAGTTTGTATACTGACAGTCAGGCATAAAAGTTGATGGTCAAGACTACAGATCTTTAGTTCAGGATTTCAATTTTGCAGAATGCTCTTGTATATGTATTACCTTCATAACCCACCTTGTGCAATATCCCATTTTTCAACATCAATTTTTATCAGTAGCTTCAAAAGCGTTCAGTCTGATTTCTCTCATAATGCTAAGTTCCATCGTGTGTTCTGCATGTCACTACTCCTAGACACAAACAACTCAAACCTCCATTTCTGTCTCAGATATTCTCCCACATATTGCACCTTAACATGCATAATTATCACAGCTGATATTCAAATGTTTGTAATAAAAACAAAATTGCTTCAGTCTAACAGCATAATTCTGTATCCAGTCTGATAACACAGCTCAGTTAATGTTGGATCACTTGATTTAGAATTTCAAATATACTGGTATCAGTAAGATTAAATCAGGTCACAAAGAATTCGGAACACTGTTTTTCATTTCCATCTAGGTGGTGGTATGCATGTGACCAGGCACTAACAAAATGGCAGAGAATAAGAATAAACAGATGTTTCCAATAAGTTTTGTGTTACATCAATACATCAAACTCCACTAGACACTGTTGCAAATGAAGTGACAAGAGTCTGAACTGAACTGCTTCGGTGGTCTTGTGGTTAGAGCATCCGCCTCGGATGCGAAAGGTCGTGGGTTCAATCCCCGGCTGAGTCATACCAAAAACTTACAAAAATGGTACTAACAGCTGCCTCACTTGGCGCTCAGCATTAAGAGGTTAGTGTTAGGACTGGTCGGCCTGGTGTCAGAATAATGTGACTGGATGGGACATCATGCTACATGTCTGCGGCATGATGCCCCAGTGCTAGACATCACTATAAACTGCCACAGTGCAGACATCATAGTGCTATGACTGAAAAATTGTTGACACTACGTTAAAAATCCAAATCACACGCACAAACACACACACACACACACAGAGTTTAAGCTGCCTAGTCAGCAAATAGGTATAAATATTTAGATTTACATTTCAAAGCAAAAAAAACCCCACAGTTCAGTTAAACAAAGTCATGAACTCAGGGATCCTACTACTCACTTAATTTGATCTCATGGGAATAGAACTCTCTGTGGAACTCTAAATCAAGTATACTAACTATTAAGTGCACCATTTTTGTGGCATGGCATGGCATTCACACAAGTCCTCTTGGCTACCCTCTGTCACATGGAAAGAGTTTGCAGACACTCACTGAGATTATTGAAAGTAAATATATATTTCTCACATTTATATACAATATTAAAATCTGAAACAACTAGATGCACACTTGGTATAAAGGTTGCAAGTGAGTGTAACCTTTGTTTTAACAAATGGCTGTTAGTAGTGTATTGGTCAGGACATGCTTACATATTCCTTGTATAGCCAACACAGTCTGATTATTACATAAATACAATTGCATTTCAATCTTACCTATTCCTTGTAGAGCCAACACAGTCTGATTATTACATCTATACAATTGCATTTCAATCTTACCTATTCCTTGTATAGCCAACACAGTCTGATTTTTACAGTTATACAATTGCATTTCAATCTTACCTACTCCTTGTAGAGCCAACACAGTCTGATTATTACATCTATACAATTGCATTTCAATCTTACCTATTCCTTGTATAGCCAACACAGTCTGATTATTACATTTATACAATTGCATTTCAATCTTACCTATTCTTTTTATAGCCAACACAGTCTGCTTATTACATTTATACAATTGCATTTCAATCTTACCTATTCCTTGTAGAGCCAACACAGTCTGATTATTACATCTATACAATTGCATTTCAATCTTACCTATTCCTTGTATAGCCAACACAGTCTGATTATTACATCTATACAATTGCATTTCAATCTTACCTATTCCTTGTAGAGCCAACACAGTCTGATTATTACATCTATACAATTGCATTTCAATCTTACCTATTCCTTGTAGAGCCAACACAGTCTAATTATTACATCTATACAATTGCATTTCAATCTTACCTATTCCTTGTATAGCCAACACAGTCTGATTTTTACAGTTATACAATTGCATTTCAATCTTACCTATTCCTTGTATAGCCAACACAGTCTGATTATTACATTTATACAATTGCATTTCAATCTTACCTATTCCTTGTATAGCCAACACAGTCTGATTATTACATTTATACGATTGCATTTCAATCTTACCTATTCCTTGTAGAGCCAACACAGTCTGATTATTACATCTATACAATTGCATTTCAGTCTTACCTATTCCTTGTATAGCCAACACAGTCTGATTATTACATCTATACAATTGCATTTCAATCTTACCTATTCCTTGTATAGCCAACACAGTCTGATTATTGCATTTATACAATTGCATTTCAATCTTACCTATTCTTTTTATAGCCAACACAGTCTGCTTATTACATTTATACAATTGCATTTCAATCTTACCTATTCCTTGTATAGCCAACACAGTCTGATTATTACATTTATAAGATTGCATTTCAATCTTACATATTCCTTGTAGAGCCAACACAGTCTGATTATTACATTTATACAATTGCATTTCAATCTTACCTATTCCTTGTATAGCCAACACAGTCTGCTTTTTACATTTATACAATTGCATTTCAATCTTACCTATTCCTTGTATAGCCAACACAGTCTGCTTTTTACATTTATACAATTGCATTTCAATCTTACCTATTCCTTGTATAGCCAACACAGTCTGCTTTTTACATTTATACAATTGCATTTCAATCTTACCTATTCCTTGTATAGCCAACACAGTCTGATTATTACATTTATAAGATTGCATTTCAATCTTACCTATTCCTTGTATAGCCAACACAGTCTGATTATTACATTTATACAATTGCATTTCATTCTTTAGACCAAGACAAACTCACGTGAAATATGGATCACCATATTGTATGAGTAGATATTGTTTATTGTTTTGAATTGTATTAGTTGGACCCTTTGCTTACTTGTATCATAATAAATTTGAATTTTGTTGTCATTTTGCCAGAAACTGAACCAGGAGCTTAATGAAGCATTGGAGGACAAGGAAGGACTGAAGATTCAGGTCCAGGAGTATATCATGGAGGTCAAGAGGGTTGAGGACCTCCTAGCTGGAAAGGTAACATATATGCTAAGGCATTGTCGGATTGAAAGTCATTTGGTGTTTGCAAAGATTGTGTTCTCTTAAAAGAATACAGTGACTATATTGTGGGAAAATTCAGATCATGCAAAATTCAGATGAAATCTTATAAAGTTACAGATAAGTTGAGTTTACTGCAGTGCCAAAAATTAATGATAAATAATGCAGACCCTTCATATCAAACCTATTAGACCAGTTTATTAAATTTTTTAAATTTTTTTAAAATTATAATTTTCATATGTTATGTACAGGAGCAGGAGAGGAGTGACTTATTGGATCAGTATCGAGCCCTGAGTGTCGAGACAGAGCAGTACCAGACTGCCACTCACCAGTTGGAAAGTGAGGGATCTAACCTTAGATTGGAAATTATGACCAAAGACTCTGAGCTCCGACGCCTCCGTGACAAGGTCGAGAACCTAGAGAGAGATGTTATAGAGGTGAGCCAGATGTAGTGGAAAGCTTTTTTTTATACCTTAGTGGATAGCCAATATGTTTGTTTCACTGTCATTAGCAAATACAGATGCATAGGTGTGCCTTTCCATCAGCAATATCATCATTGTCAGTAATTGTACATATTGGTGTTAAAGTTGTTTGGTCATGATTTTCATAAACTGCTATGAAAAAGACTAAAAATTCTCATGTAAACCTGAAAGAATGATGTACAAATATTGTTTTTAAGTTAGCAAGTTGTACCTACTGTGAAAAAGAATGATGTACAAATAACGTTTTTAGGTTAGCAAGTTGTACCTACTGTGAAAAAGAATGATGTACAAATAACGTTTTTAGGTTAGCAAGTTGTATCTGCTGTGAAAAAGAATGATGTACAAATACCCTCATTAGGTTAGCAAGTTGTACCTACTGTGAAAAAGAATGATGTACAAATAACGTTTTTAGGTTAGCAAGTTGTACCTACTGTGAAAAAGAATGATGTACAAATACCGTTTTTAGGTTAGCAAGTTGTACCTACTGTGAAATAGAATGATGTACAAATAACGTTTTTAGGTTTATCAAGTTGTATCTGTTGTGAAAAAGAATGATGTACAAATAACGTTTTTAGGTTAGCAAGTTGCACCTATTGTGAAAAAGAATGATGTACAAATAACGTTTTTAGGTTAGCAAGTTGTACATATTGTCTTGTAAAGTATCAGTGCAGTAAATGTAAACAGGTAGCAGCAAGTAATTTGAATGTGCCTTAACTCCTAAATTTAGAACTATTTTTTATAAATGATACTTCCCAAGAGTTGTTTTCAAGCATTTGGATTAGTCCATTTCTAAATTAGGAAGAAATTGTTATTAAACCTTTGACATAATTTTACTAATAATGGAAAGAATACATGTGGATAAAAGGTTAAAGGACAAATGGCAGGGCATAAACACTTGAATGAAAGGCAAGTAAGAAATTTTCAGATTTGATACAAACATTTAAATGTTTTAAATGTCTGTCTCAGTTGATAATTATACATGCATCACATTTCTTGCATCATGGCAGTTGTGACAAAATATCTGCGTTAATGTTTTTGGAAGTCATTGACAAATTATGGATCACTCCATGGTTTACAGGTGAGAGATATGGTGTGCCTAAGTCCAAATATTTTCTTACATTAGGGAGGTAAATTAAACATCAAAAATTCTTCTTCTTCTAGCATCAAAGTGCTCAGCAGGCATATGAGCTTCAGGTATCCAACCTTACACGCTCACTGGCAAACCTGGAGGAGAACCTGCGACAGACAGAGGAAGATAAGCAGACCCTTCTGTCTGATTTGACTGCCATTCGAGAGCTGTGCTCTCGTCTTGAGGGAACTAAAGAATCCCTACAGCGGCAGCTGACATCTTCCACCATCGACAAGGAGCAGGTAATAAATCGTGTTTTGAAGGTAGGACTCTCCAAAGTTTGGCAATAACATAATTTTAAATGTCTTCAGATGAAATATCAATGATCATGGTATTTAGTGTGTTTATATTTCTGTAGTTAACATTCATTTATACTATGAATTAACTTTTTTCATGGGACACCAATTTTCATAGATTTTGTGGTTGCAACAAATAACAAATTTAAAAGCACCATTTAACAATGATCTTTTTTTAGAAACAGTAGGATGCCATCCACAATCCAGGAATTTAAAATACCAATATAAATGGACATTGTTTAGTTGCAAAACCAAAATGATTGATTGTGATGCTTGTATTCTGTTTGTTTGGTATTAGAAATGTAAAAAGGTTTATTTGTATGTTTGTATTGTTTTACATCATATGTCCTGATGTGCGTTTCAGACAATCATTTGCATTTATGCATGCATACATGTATGTAAATGTAGAGAGAATGTAAAGATATAGTGCAAACCGGATTTATTCCTTCAGTAAGAGTTGATGGTTTCCCTCACATCTTTAGGGATTATACAGTCTGAATGTGTTGATCATTTCATTCATATAGAGCATTGCTGAACGCCATTTATTGCCTGGACTATGGTCAACCTTTCATATTAGTTCCAATCAAAGTCACAGAAAAGCATCTAAATAAATTTTATCTAATCATGGTGTAGAACTTTGCTACACTTTGTAAGATGATGCATACCAGTTATGACAACACTTGTTTTACTCAGGAATTTCTTGTTTAACTGTGCAATGTTAAACTATACATAGCAGGGTGAACTATGATTTAGACACCTTAAAGAAACCTTATTAAAAGAAAGTTTTCTTTTTTAATTAGTAAACATATCCTTCTAAATAAAAGTAATTTAAGAAAATTTTAAGTACTGTTTCCAAGCTTCAGCAGTTGTTTAAATTGCTACCTGCCCTACAATACTCAAGGCCATAATTTTTATTGTGATTTTATACTGTTTAAACTGTTACCTGCTCTACAGGACAAAAGTCCATAATTTTATCATGACTTTATGCTGTTTAAATTTCTACCTGCTCTACAGGACACAAGACCATTATTTTATCATGACTTTATGCTGTTTAAATTTCTACCTGCTCTACAGGACAAAAGTCCATAATTTTATCATGACTTTATGCTGTTTAAATTTCTACCTGCTCTACAGGACACAAGACCATTATTTTATCATGACTTTATGCTGTTTAAATTTCTACCTGCTCTACAGGACACAAGACCATTATTTTATCATGACTTTATGCTGTTTAAATTTCTACCTGCTCTACAGGACAAAAGTCCATAATTTTATCATGACTTTATGCTGTTTAAATTTCTACCTGCTCTACAGGACACAAGACCATTATTTTATCATGACTTTATGCTGTTTAAATTTCTACCTGCTCTACAGGACACAAGACCATTATTTTATCATGACTTTATGCTGTTTAAATTTCTACCTGCTCTACAGGACACAAGACCATTACTTTATCATGACTTTATGCTGTTTAAATTTCTACCTGCTCTACAGGACACAAGACCATAATTTTATCATGATTGTATGCTGTTTAAATTTCTACCTGCTCTACAGGACACAAGACCATTACTTTATCATGACTTTATGCTGTTTAAATTTCTACCTGCTCTACAGGACACAAGACCATAATTTTATCATGATTGTATGCTGTTTAAATTTCTACCTGCTCTACAGGACAAAAGTCCATAATTTTATCATGACTTTATGCTGTTTAAATTTCTACCTGCTCTACAGGACACATGACCATAATTTTATCATGACTTTATGCTGTTTAAATTTCTACCTGCTCTACAGGACACAAGACCATTATTTTATCATGATTGTATGCAGTTTCATGCTAGTTTGTATAACTTTATCTCCACACTTCCATGGACCAGCCATTCAGAGGCCAGACTCAACCAAAATTTCAATGAAAAAGTCCTTTACCAAAGCATCAAATAAATATTTAGTCCCTTGTGGAGATGTTAAATTTCCATTTGTGATTGACCATAAAGAATACTCATTGTTTTTTTGGAATGATTCAGTCATGTATATAGGCTTACCTGAATTTTCCTTGTCAAATGGATTGCAGATGAATATCAAAGACTTTACTAGTAGTTAATTTACTTCAGTCCTAAATGTTTTTAAAAAGTCTTCTAGTAATACTTAATTGGTACTGATTGGTTTATGTAATGAACACAACCTTATGGAAGAATAAATACTGTGCTATGTATAAAATTTAAGATTTATTAACTTTATGTATGTCTGCATACCAGCACTGAATGACAGTCCTTAGGTATGAATATGGGATTGAATATCTCCAAAATCTAAGTGTCACAGATTATTTTCTTTAGAAAATTAAGATGGTCTTAAAATCTAGTGTTTATCTCACTCAACCAAAAGTGGGTGGGGTGGGCTAAAGTGATTGCAATGTATATATGTGAATGATGTGGTTTCCTCAGAATAACTTCATTTTTCTGTGGTCTCAAATCTTACATGTGTCTTACTCAATGATAGGGTCCAGAAGCCTATAAGTTTTGGGACTACTAGGTCAAGGTTACTAAAGCTGTAAATATGATCTTCCCTTCAGCATGACAAGTCAAGTATATTTGGCCTAATTTAGTCTATACTTGGTAAGTACAGCTCACTCTTGATTTTGAAGCAGAGGTTGAAGGTCATGGTCACTGGAGACAACCTCGTAATTTTTTTATTATTATTTCTGATCAATAAGTAAAGTTTCCCAGATCCATTTTCATCCAGTTTCATAGTTAGTGTACTTGCACATCTCTACTGATTCTCAAGCACCTCCATGATGGAATGAAGCCTTTTTGTGGTGTTTCGTTACAACTCCCTATAATACTAATGTTACACCACTTTTATCAGTGCTGACAAGTCCAGTCCTCACCTGCATGCAAGACTATTAAAATAATGTGCCGACATTGCCTATTTTGTTTCTTTTTTTATCTTTTTATACATAAAAAAACATTTACTTTATAAACCATCTGACATAAATTCCTGAATCCTTTAAAGTCTTAAATCAATTCCAGGTTCATATGACGGTAAGATAAATGTATTTGTACCAGAAAAATTAACGGGGCTCTTCCCAGAGGTTTAAGGCATTATGTTTATCTGTAAACTTTACCTGCTGTGTAATTTATTGATAAGTTTACAAGTTTCTCTTTTGAAAAGTCTGCAGGCTTTAGCCTTGTTCTGAAATTGGCACACTTAACATGCTGTAAATCATGAAACATTTGTGAGCATAGCATTTTTACAAGGTTAGGAAGAAAAAAATGTTTGTATGTTTTTTTTAAAATATTAATAATGACAGTGTATTGCATATGAGAAATTGTAGCAAAAAGTTTCTTCACTAAGCATGCTGAAATTACTGAATTCACAAAATTCATATAATGCTGAAATATCATGATTTACAGTATATACCTCATTATAACACTATTCTTTGGATGGATAATTGAATACTGCAGTTCCACTGTATGAATTTACTGTTTATGCCTCATTAATACACTATTGTTTGGATGGATAATTGAATATTGCAGTTCCACTGTATGAATTTACTGTTTATGCCTCATTAATACACTATTGTTTGGATGGATAATTGAATATTGCAGTTCCACTGTATGAATTTACTGTTTATGCCTCATTAATACACTATTGTTTGGATGGATAATTGAATACTGCAGTTCCACTGTATGATTTTACTGTTTATGCCTCATTAATACACTATTGTTTGGATGGATAATTGAATATTGCAGTTCCACTGTATGATTTTACTGTTTATGCCTCATTAATACACTATTGTTTGGATGGATAATTGAATATTGCAGTTCCACTGTATGAATTTACTGTTTATGCCTCATTAATACACTATTGTTTGGATGGATAATTGAATACTGCAGTTCCACTGTATGAATTTACTGTTTATGCCTCATTAATACACTATTGTTTGGATGGATAATTGAATACTGCGGTTCCACTGTATGAATTTACTGTTTATGCCTCAGTAATACACTATTGTTTGGATGGATAATTGAATACTGCAGTTCCACTGTATGAATTTACTGTTTATGCCTCATTAATACACTATTGTTTGGATGGATAATTGAATACTGCAGTTCCACTGTATGAATTTACTGTTTATGCCTCATTAATACACTATTGTTTGGATGGATAATTGAATACTGCAGTTCCACTGTATGATTTTACTGTTTATGCCTCATTAATACACTGTTGTTTGGATGGATAATTGAATACTGCAGTTCCACTGTATGATTTTACTGTTTATGCCTCATTAATACACTATTGTTTGGATGGATAATTGAATACTGCAGTTCCACTGTATGATTTTACTGTTTATGCCTCATTAATACACTATTGTTTGGATGGATAATTGAATACTGCAGTTCCACTGTATGATTTTACTGTTTATGCCTCATTAATACACTATTGTTTGGATGGATAATTGAATACTGCAGTTCCACTGTATGAAGAGATTTTTATAGTAAATTTTACTTAGAGTTGTAAATAAGGTGGTATCTCTGTAAGCAGTGCTGATGAAATTAAAAATGTGGTAAAGATATGAAAAAGTATAATTTAAATATAGTATTTATCAGTTACTGTCAAAATATTATATAAATGCCCTTGTATTTATCCCTATACCTCATGCAAGCGCCCTTGGACGCCTCTACTCCATTCGCATGGAAGCGCCATTTGATGTCTCTACTCCATTTGCATGGAAGCACCTTTTGACATCTGCTGTAAACATCAGCCATTTTTAGCCGGTTTTCGTAGCGCCACCTTCGGGGAAAACCCCCTATTAAATACTATATTCATTTCTGCAAATGACAATTACGTCAGATCACGTGGTCACTGTTTATGCTCAGGTCGATATCTGCTATTAGTAACTGGTTCGTAATCTCCACTCTCCAAAATGGAGGTCGCAGATTTCATTCAGTTCTTACGTAGTTTTCACGAATAGAATGACAACTATGAAAGATTCAGTAACTTAGATAAAGGCTCTGATATTGATGTAGGCAGCAGTTAGTTTTTAAAAATTATCAAATTCAGATGACTTAGTGATGTAGACGTGGACAAAACACTTGTAAATTTCGAGTATGAGAATTGGCAGCTATGGTTGGTCACACGGTCTCACTGACTTGACGGTGAATGAGTTCTCTCAAGATTTTAAAGCACATAAAAAAAATTCTCCCGTGAAAAATAATTACACACCTATAACAATCGGACTTTACTCTTAAATTTTTCCACACATAATAGATGTGTACTAAAAATGTACAATGGTTAAAATTGCTGTTAAACGTAACATACACTACATTGCTTAACAGTTAACAGGCAGGCCTATGTGGAGTCGAATAGGTAACAGGTGTTCTATTTATAGCGCACTGCACTGGGTAACTTTGCTCTATGAGGTAAAGGGTTATACCAGCGTTCATGAATCAAATTTATGTGATTAGAAAAGCCCTGACTTCTACTGTTTCTAATTATTGTCAATGTTCGATCTGATTCAAATTTTCTATTGCTTATTCTCATTCTGCTCTGCTTTAATATACAAGTTCAGTAGATTATCTAGTTATATTATGACATTGTTAACAGCTGTGATGTAATTTTGCTTTTATTGTCCATGACATTGTGGTTTCCAGACAGTATGTTTTTGCATTTAGTTCTACGTTGTGGATACTGTTGATAGTACATTCAAAACCTGTTTTAATGGTCATTTTTACTCATCAGTCACCTGTTCACAATGACTATTTTAACATCCCCCAGGTAAATTTCTAATATAAATGTCTTGAATGTAATTGGTCGTCTGCCTTCTGCGATGAATGGCCAGGTGTTTTTTAACCAAACAGTGGTTTCTCAGCTTTCAGCCGTCAATGGCTCATAACTTGAGACTGCTCAGTCTGTGCAAACTAAACTTTTGCTTCATAAGGAAGGCATTGTTTAGAAGGAAATATTATGTGAATTAATGTGCAAATATTTTTATCTCATTTGTACTCATACTCCAGTCACGTTGATAATGTACCTCAAATGTGTCAATATGTCTAATTCAAAAGCAAGGCAGTTGTTATCATTAGGGTAGCAGGTCAAAGTAATTCATTTGCTAGATGGTGGGAAAAGTAATTGTAGCAAAATGGAAGGTGACTTTTTTGACATATAGTTCATCTATTTGCTTGTAAAAATTAAAGCTATCTCTGAAAACTATGTCCATTTTTTAGAAGGGATATAAGTTGAATGTTTAAAACTTGTCCGTAAAGGCCAGGAAAGTTTTGTTTAATGGGTCACAGAGACTGGCCATATATGGTTTTGCTTTGATTTCCCATTCATCACAGGCATTTCATATAAGCCCACTCTCTTTTGATCTTGGTGAATAGAGCCACAGGCTTATGTGGTTATTATTTTTAAACCATGAAAGCTGTTTCCATGTGAAACTTACACAATTTGGCCATCCATAGAGTCAGTCCTTTCCTTTGTATCAGTCAGTAGTGAAATTATTGTTTTGTCATGGTGCAAAAAACAAACTAAGATCAATGATTATTTTAACACAGTGATTGTTTAATTTGTAGGATGGATTAAAATGAGCAGTATACATTAAGCTTGTGTGGAACATGCATTAGGGTGAGAACTGTTTTGATTTTGTTTAATAGTAAACACAAACTCTAATAATAATAATAATATTTGGGGCACAGTATTTGTTCAAAACCAGTTTTTGAATGGTGAACCTGTGTACCGGTGTGATCTGTATATACACAAAGGCCAGTTTGGCCTTTTTCCATGGGTGGCTTCTGATATGAGGTTTCACTATCTTTAAAAACTTGAAGATCATGATGGTACTCTACTTCTGGACCATCAGAATGTCATCTACTTTTTCTGTTGCTTAGTAGGAAAACAACTTGGATGTAAATATGGGCCAGTTTCAACTGCCCCTGTTCCTGTTGTTATTACAACCTCATAATCTCATTGATGTCACAACCATTTGATGATGTGTCATCACAAATAAGAACTTGAACAGTAGTTTTTAGGTTATGGATATTTAATGATTTCTCCATTTTGTTCCTCATTCAACTGTTTCAGAAATTGTTTAAAACTTGAAAGCACATTGTCTGACTTTAATTACGAGGATCTTTTCTTTGTATCTAGCTGGATGTTCATGTAAAACATTTGCTAATGGGGGAAGTAGCACCACAAGTGCTGAAAGACCAAATCACTTAGACGTCCTTTAGATGAACTCAGCAGTAATTTCTCTGTAATGAAAACCTTTGGAAGATACTTTTTCCTTTTAATTTTCATTGCCATTATCTTATTGCTGTATTCCTTTTTTGAGGTAATGTTTTGAAATGGTAAGCAAACTATTGCAGGCAATCACTCTCTTGGCTCTATTTGACCATAAACTGATGTTTTATGGAATTGTGTGATGTATGTTTAGGTAAGTTTTGCTGGTACCCAGGTTAAATGTAAGAATAAAATTATAGGTATTTATTTACATATCAAAGATGTAACTTTAAAAATATGAAAAAGCTGACTTTAGTAGTTTTGAGTGTAATCACCTCAAGGTTGAAACAAGTACACATAGCACTTGCAGGCATGACACAGAATCATCCATTTAACCTTTAACCTTGGCATAGTTTTATGGTTAGCTGGTATGATCCATGCTTTGCTCAGACTCCTAATTATCACCTTGACAATTACAGCTACAGACATTAATTGAAGATATGAAGCAGGAGACAGACCTGCTGAGAAGGCAAGTGGAAACAGAGCGCTCATCTATTAAGAACTTGGAAGGATTGCTGCAGAATAATCGTGAAAAGGAATTTCAGTCACAACTATCGACACAGGAGCGCAGTGCTGAAATCCAGATGCTAAAGGACAGACTCTCACTCAACGATAGTAAAATGTAAGTATATGTTGGTCTCTCAGTATTGTATCACCTGTGGTAACAGCAAGACTGATGTACGACTTTTCCAGAAGCAGCATCAACATTATGATTTGTAGTTTTTGCAGGTCATGCAGAGAGGGATTATAATTCAACATTTCTGCTAAACCCTCATCATCAGAAATATCAAACCAAATCAGAAAGAGGAATTTGTCAGGGCTGTACACAATTTAACTATGATTGTAATAGTGTTGTAAATAAAGATGCAAGCCTGTTCAAGCTTTGACTGTAATTTAGGCAGCTGAGACCTGCCATGAGAAAGCTGTATAAGAATGTATTAAATCTTAACAACAGGTATAAAATTGTCTGCTAGAATGTCAGTGTTATTTATTTATTTTTCATTAACATATTTCTGTCATTAGTGTTTGGAGAGTTTTATAGCTCTAACAATCTCTTTTTTTGTACCCTTGTCAATGAGGGGAGGGGAGGGGTATACTAAGGTGAGCTTGTCCATCCATCCATCTGTCAAACGTTTATTTACTTTATTTCTCGTTTGTAATATCTTGATGAAACTTGGTGTACTTATCTTGACAGTCTAATCAGCATTTTAAGAGTTATCCCCATTTTTAGCTCTACTGCCTCTTGTCCATGGTCTGTCCAATTGAACAAGTTTGTTACCGTTACTCTATGTTACTTCAAGGATTGCCATGAAACTTTACAAATACATTCATTCTATTGTCAAGATGGTCCTGAAGGAAAAGGGTGCTTCTAGTTTATCTAATATGGCCATTGTAGTAGTCATATTGAAAATATTGTTTTTGCAGTCTTGTTTATCCAATATGGCCATTGTAACAGTCATATTGAAAATCTTGTTATTGCAGTCTTGTTCATTCAGTATGGCCATTGTAATAGTCATATTGAAAATCTTGTTATTTCAGTCGTGTTCAACCACTATAGCCATTGTAGCAGTCATATTGAAAATCTTGTTATTGCATTTCCTTCTAATGTAAGATTATTTACATTGGGTTTACACAGCAAGACATCTTAGTCTGGTTGGTCCTGAATGAAAATGATGGCACTAGGACATCCAAAATGGCCACCACAGCAGTTATCTTGACAGTTTTGTTATTTCTACTCCTGAATGGAAAATAATATTGACATTCGGTTTTCACTGCAAGACTTCTTATGATGTCTTATTGGCCCTAACTGAAAATGGTGCTTCAGAATCTTGTTATTGCTACTAATTAATGAACTAATTAATCCTTTTAATTGGAAAGTAAGATTGACCTGGCATTTTCACAGCAAGACTAATTACGATGTCTAGTTGGAACTAAATGAAAATGGTGATGTTTGGACATTTTGATAATCTTTTTATTGTGAATTCTCCTGAATAATGGTTATATCAACAATAAGTTTTCATTACAAGACTATGATGTCTAGTTGGTCCTGGTTGGTACCGATCTGACATCCAGTATGACCACAATGGCGTCTGTCTTGAAAATCTTGATATTACTACTTCCATGAATGCAAAGTAATATTAACATGGAGTTTTCACCTGAAGACTTTACAAGATGTCTAGTCAATAAAGTAGTGTTGATCTGACAACATATTTGGCCACCATGGCAGCCATCTTGAAAATCACCACTCATAAACAGAAAGTGATACAGACATGGAGTTTTCAAGAGGAACTTCTAATGTTAGTCATAAATTCAGTTGGTGCTAAAAGAGATCTTAAGAACTAGTGAAGACAAACCATCTTATATATTCACTTATAAGTAAAGTCAAACTTCAAACTGTATGGAACCAGATCTGCCATAGCATGATGCACATGCAGACCAGGGTCTATGCTGTTTGTTTTACTGATTACTCCTGACAAACTGCACAGACCCAGATCTACCAGTGCATTATTGAACGACAGACCTGGGTCTATGGAGTTTGCAGTTGGACTTCACTTACAAGTGATTATATATGGTATAAGTTGGGTTTTATGAATTAAGTTGATCATCCATCCTTGTTTCAATAATCAGGATTGCAAAGTGTTAGTTCTATCATTACAGTCAGAGCCAGAGCCGAGAAATTGCCTCTCTCAGAACCAGAAATGTGGAGCTAGAGGGGGACGTAGAGAGACTTCGGAGGGCCTTGACTACTGAAAAATTTGAGAGGTATGCTTTATAATTTAACATTTAGGTTACCTCCCTTGAGATATAATTGCTAATTTTAACACTTTAAACAATACAGAATCATTTAAGTAGAAAATGCACATGAAAGGTAATATCTTAAAATATTTTGAGCCAGAATGTTTTATTGAATTTGTTTAGTCAATTTACTGTTAAGAGATGAAGAGAAGATAAGAATGGAAATATTTAGCATTCAGATTACATTATTTTTTTAGGGATAACAGTATTTTCTTATGGTCATAAAAAATTAACATGATTATCAATCTCACAATTTATGTTAATCTTTTTGATCCTGCTTAATGTACTGTATCACCAGAACCATCCTAACATTTAGTATTCTTAATACTTTGATGCTATTTGGCAGATGTTCAGGGCCTATACTGATTGTAATTGGTAGAATGAACAGCATAGACCTTCATTTCCCAGCACATAATATGCATGTCTGGGTCTATATTTTTTGGCAGTTTGCGAAGTCATGCAAAAGCAAATAGGGTACATTTGCATGAAAAACAAGTTTGAGTGTAGTATTGGCTAATTTTATAAATGAATTATACTCAGACATATTAAGCACTTGTAATTCATTTAATTTGATTTATAAACAGGCACTTTGTCATATCCTGCATTTATTATTCATTGCTTTAGAAGTTATGTATACATACATGTAAACTGCTATGGAGAAAGCCTACTGAGTCCATTTTGATTTTTATGTTCTTTATGAATGTGGGACATATATCTGTCCATCCATTAATCAATCTATTCATGTTTTACTTGGCTTTGTGGTTGTTGTTGTTTATTTTTCGCTTTCTCTGTTTGATTGCAAATAAAAACTGAATCCAATGTCAGCTTTAGATGAAAATGGCTCAGTTAATTTATGCAGACGTTGACATTTAAGTACACTTTATCAAACATTGGATGGCGCTATATAGCTTTATCTTTCAGATTTAAAATTCAAATAGAAAAATTGAATGTACATAGTAAAATGATATTTTAAAAAAAAATGTTTTGTAAGTTATCAGCATATTTCTAATACTGTTTTGCAGAGAACGGGCAATACAGGAGCTAAGACGACATGGTCTAACTCCTCCTGTCCCCACTATGGACTATTCTGCTGGTTCATATTCACGTTCCCTGAGTCCAGGTCGTGGGTCAAGGTCAAGGAGTGGGAGCCCAACTCCCAGGTATATTAAAACAAAGGTTTTTTTTGAGTATTCGTTTCACTTGTCATTTTTTAAGTCGTGAGCTCATTCACATTGCGTTCTTTTACCAACCTATGTAAGTTAAAGATGGAACTATTTAAATGAGTGTCAAGAAATTTCTTATGAAATTAATATAGATGTACAATTCTCTTTATCACATAATGAAAGAGTGTAATAAATTCAAGACTGGGACAAGAAATAGTTCACTTTATATGTTAAAGAGAGGTTAGAGGTGAATTTATTTTTCTTTAAATTATCTGCAAAGTCAGGATTTTTTATTCATTTAAGTGTCAACATACTGGCCATGATTTATGAAATCTTCTTTCTATCAAAAATCAATTATACACAGTATTATTTGAATGACCTACTAGGAGTTCATACTTGAATTAATTTCAGTATATTTGATTTTCAGATACAGAAGTGATTTTTCTTCATACAGTTCCACAGACCGACGCTATGCCACCTCCCCAGATCGAAGTGGATATTCCATGGATGACCCTCTTGAAACATCACCCAAAAACTACTCTCAGGATCGGCTCTGATGTGTCATGATAGATCAACATATTTATTGTTTGGGTGCTGATTAGCCATGTTTTGATACAGCTAGGAAACATCCCACGCAGATTTCATTCCACTTATCTTCCTTGAAAGAAAGAAACCTCCCACAAAATTTTGAAACTGAGGAAAATTCAAAATTTCTTCATTTTGTGAAATTTATTTAGTGTTTTGTAAAAGTTAGTAATAATTTGGTATTTGTAATACAACAACGAAAACTCCCAGTTACTTTGTTTACTTTTATAATTTAAACAAGTTGATTTGATGTTTCTATTTAAATCTCAACAGACATCAGCGTCCTATGTACAGGTTTTAACAGTATCAGGATGATAAAAATGCATGTTCTTGTAATCCTAGAAGAGATGTAAGACAGTAGCTGTGATATTTCAATATTTATTCCCAGGCCTGAAGTCTACCTTTAGAGAGGATTATATTTTAAAAGTTTTGTTAGAACATATTCTGCATTTTGCCATAATCAATTCCATTCCTTTTTCAGTTCAAGGAAAAGGTGGTATTTGCAGACAGTAGAACCTTGATTGTTTGGGCCTTGGTGAGCCAGACTTTTGTTTCAGTCCACGTTCACCAAAGATTTTGAATCCATACAGACTCAAATATCTGAATTTATCCAATCCCATCTCATATCACTCAGTCCCACCCTCTATCCATATCAGGTTTGAACATTCATGGTTCTGCTGTATTTTGGAGATGTTTGCCCCTCTAAAGTTAGACTCCATAATTCTTAATGATCTGTGATAAATTAGGTCTAGCCTGAAGCTAGATCTGTTATTGATTAAGGATATTAAAGCATTCTGTATTACAGTACAGTCACATGGTTTGTAATACGCTATAACTACACTACTTATTTATTCATCATTTTGAATAAAGATTGTCTCTGCGAGTTGTTAGAAAATTTCAAGCTAATGTTGATATAGTTCTGTCATGCCTGGTGGTATTTTAGGGGCAGCAAAATATGCATGTATACAATGCTTCAGGTGTTTATTTATAGAGAAATATAAATTCATTTATTTGCCCATTGACATGGACATGAAGGGAGTAGAATACAGTACATTTACTTTCATGATTTGAAGTCCTTGGTTTTTTTCTTCTTAGACTTTGTAAAGAAATGACTGGGTATGATGCTTTTAATGTCTACATGTACATGAGGCATTTGTTTAGATGTGAAACCATATAATTTCATTCCATTTTCCATCCAGCATTATTGTACATGATTTCAAATGGTGCGATGCCAGGAAGTGCCAGTACCTCAGAGATTATTATTTCCCTGAAAAGCAACATTTTCTTTTTTGTTCAGCTACAACAATACAGCTATTTTCAAATTGTCTACAATTAATGGAGTTTGAACCTTGTGTATTGTTTGCTAGAAGGATATGCCTTTACAGAATATTGAATATTTGACAAATTTTTAAAAATATATAATACCAATTAATAACTTTAATAATAAATATATTTGGCAAAGAGTAGGAAAAAAAAGACCACAAGTAGAACATTAATGAAAAAATAATTAGGTGTATTCAGTGGTGAATAATATTTTGCACAGTACCTTTATAATTTTAAAGACAGATACATGCCAGGTTCTTGAAAAAGCAAATACTGACCAAGAAAAAGTTCTTGTAGCATTTACTATGCCTTACTGGTTCCTTAAAATGAACAGAAAATCAGGCCCAATTTACAGAATGACTAGAGTCTTTGAAGGCCATAGCTCATCAGATGCAGAAAAACTAAGGTCTCACTTTGTATTTATTGACAGTTGGAAGGAATTTCACTTATATAACTTTCCAGAATGAATTTGTATCAATATACATCAGTATCCGTCCATATTATAGAGGTTTACTTATTTATTTAACATTTTTATGTAGATAAGTTTGTTATTTAATATATATCTGTATTTGTAATCCTTATTTTCTTTCCTTATTATGCCAATAGATGAAATTCGTTAGTGTGACATATCTTGATCAACTTGGTCTGGACTTGAATTGTAAAAGAATCACTCACAATTGAAGTGAGAGCAGTGAGAAAGACCTAAAATAGCAAAGCCTTCTGTAAAGCAACTGACTTTTTTTCTCATTCTACTGGTTATAGACCAGGAAAGCCTATGGGATGATCTGTTGTCCATCATCCATCTGTCAGTTGTTTCAAATAATTGTTACTGCTAAAATGCCTGGAGGATTGCCATGAAACTTGACGCATACATTGATCCCATTACTTTTGTTAGGTCTAATGAAAATGGTGCTGCTTAGGCATCCAATACGTCTGCCACAGTGGCCATCTTGAAATCATGTTGTTGCTACTCCTCCTAACATGTTTTTACTAAAAGACTTCTTATAATGTCTTATGATGATAATTGGACCTAAATGAAAATGGTGCCAGTCTGACATCCAATATGGCCACCACAGCGGCCATTGTTAAAACCTTGTTATCATTACTTCTGGATGGCAAGTCATATTTA
The DNA here is from genome assembly GCA_028554795.2 of Sinohyriopsis cumingii. Classification (NCBI taxonomy): domain Eukaryota; kingdom Metazoa; phylum Mollusca; class Bivalvia; order Unionida; family Unionidae; genus Sinohyriopsis; species Sinohyriopsis cumingii. The sequence goes on from CM068829.1 coordinate 156,905,153, forward strand.
CATGGTGTTTTCACCAGAAGACTTCTTGTGACGTTTAGTTGGTCCTAAATGAAATGGTGCAAATTTGATGTCCAATATGAAAATCTTGTAATTGTTACTCCTCCAAAAGTCATATCAATATGTCGTTTCAGCTGGATGACTTCTCATGATATCTTGTTGGTCCTAAATGAAAATTGTTCTTAAATGACATCCAGTATGTCCACCACATCAGCTGATTTGAAAATCTTGTTATTGCTGACGAACATCAGAGATGGCTTCGATAATCAGAAGTGTACAAAAAAGGAATGATCTTGTATTCCTGGAAATTCTTTTTGGCCAGTAGAGCATCAGTCCTAGTTTGTCATTGTGTGTATGTGGATTTAGTGAATTACTTGTACATGTCAGTACACTTTTGTCAATGTGTGTATGTGGATTTAGTGAATTACTTGTACATGTCAGTACACTTTTGTCAATGTGTGTATGTGGATTTAGTGAATTACTTGTACATGCCAATACAATCAGGCACACTAGCTTTTGATTCATGAAAAAAGATTCTGTGTTATGATTGTTGAAATTTTAGAGTTGTGTTTTGTGACTAATTAGAATGCTGTTAAAACTAACTTGATATGGTCATGATGACATTACTGCATGTATGTACATTGAAACAAAATGTCATGATGACATTACTGCATGTATGTACATTGAAACAAAATGTCATGACGACATTACTGCATGTATGTACATTGAAACAAAATGTCATGATGACATTACTGCATGTATGTACATTGAAACAAAATGTCATGATGACATTACTGCATGTATGTACATTGAAACAAAATGTCATGATGACATTACTGCATGTATGTACATTGAAACAAAATGTCATGATGACATACACATCTATGGCAGATGGGAGCAGTCTGTCATTGGTGAATGAACAAATTACTTTAGTTTATAATTTTCTTCTTTAAAAAACCCAGAGAAATATCTAAAGGACATAATTAGATCAATTCTTGTCTGTTCCATACAGTAAGAAAGTCTCTCTTACAATGTATTGTTGGTACTGATAACCATTTTCTTACTCCACTTCATGGATGATGATGTTTAAATAATTGGCTTCAGTGCCTACAAAAAATGTTAAAGTATTTATTGGGGAACGTTTGTGTTGGTCCCTACAAATGATGAATGTATAGAGATACTGAAGAATCTAGATCTAGTTTTGTATGTGTGTTATTTTCATAGTTGGGTAACTTAAATCCACATCTTTTCATAAACTCCAAGTTTTTCAAAAACTTCATGACAAGCTATTGTGAAATAATAGGTCAAAATCCAGAGTTTAAGGAGTACCTCTCAACTTTTGTGTCATTTCAACAGATGTACAAAATGGTTACTAATATATCTACAGTTGGCATGCATGTTTTCAGAGGGTCTGCATCAGTGACCACTTGGTACCAGTTTCTGCAGATTGATTATTTATTCTTGACTCTATGGAGCATATTTTTCACTTGCAAAAGAAAACATTGACATGTAAAGCAACTAACCAAAATACTGATAGAATTTAGAACAGTTAACAATCTTGTGGCAACTGGTTCCATGCAGCAGCAGGTGCATACCCAATGTAGGGTAACTATTGTGCTTCAGAAAGCAAATTCCATTCTTTTAAGAACAGTTATTATCACCCCAATCGAAGATGTGTAGAAGTATAGTAATAACAGTATGTCTGCCAAGTGACAGGCAATGTGATTTCCACAGCATGACTTTAGTTTTCTTCTCATTGTTAGATGCATAAATCAGTTGATCTGGGATGCTAGGTCATAGGTCGCTTTAGCCGAAAATATGATTTTCCATTCTGTTTGTAAAGTTGAGGTTCCTTGCTCTAATTTTCATTAAATTAAGGTAGATTTAACTTGGGTTGCTCCTTACTGATTCCAAAGCAGAGGTGAAAGAAATGTAAGTTAATTGTCACTGAAACCAAAGTTGTAATTGTTTTCCACTTGACAAGTCGAGGTTCATGGATCCATTTGTCATCAAGCCTGATAGGTATTCTACACATGGGCAGATAGAAATCCTTGTTGATTCTTGTGCCCACATGTTACAGGTAGGGATCAAACAAGCTCAAGTTGTCATTTGGGGTTCAACATGATAAATTTACTTTCCTCAAGTTTCCCACATCCAATTTGTTTCAACTTCATACTTCCATTACATTTGTAAAAGGTGGATCCTTATCGAGTCGATGATTGATGGTGGATTTGTGTTACACAATGTTTTCATTGAAGTAGAGTGTAAAAGTCAGTAGTCTTTTCTTAGAAGAAAAACGTATTAACTAATATAGTGAAAAATACAGTATTCATGAGGTACTTACTTTTGATGGACTTCATTGTTGTTAAAACTGGCAGTTTAAAGACCTGGCAAATGATGATTCATAAGACTCAGGGCAGGTAAGTTTTCTGTACATTAATAGTTCCATTACACTTAATGAAGGGTAGCTTCCTTTTACGATCATTAGATCAGAGGTAAAGATCACTGGGTGTACAACTGCAAAATTAAGTTCATTTTACATTTGTGACAGCAACACTCGGTTGGTGTGGATCAGTCATTCTTTTGATGGTCATCTTCTTCATATCTGATAATGGAGAATGAAATGATGTTCCATCTAGTCCCTCGTTATCATCGATGATGTTCCATCTAGTCCCTCGTTATCATCAGTGATTTGAAGTGAGCAAGATCTGTTGTATTAAATACATGCTCAAAATGTACAGCATGGACATTAGTGACTTAGTACAGTGTATATGTTAGAGAGGCAAGGGAAGAAAACAGAAATATATACAGCTATCATCTATTTTAAATAACACGTATGATTGCGTTTTTGAACATATCATTGATACACTGGTTCAATGGACCAAGGTGACTCAATGAAATGCATTTTGTAGGTATTTTCCACTTTTTACCAAATATAATAAACTGTATTTGAAATATCTTCTGTATTATTATTTTTGCTATATTTCTGTTGGACGTAATTTTATTTTTCTGCTTGAAGTACTTGAGTTTCACTGTAATAATAAAATCATTTCTCTGCTGTATAAAATGGACAAGCATTCCATTTATGTTACATTAGTCAGGACGAAAGTAGATTCAATGTTTCATATATTCTGAGGACTATACTTTGTTACAATGCACTTTACAAGTGTGCAGTTAACACTGACACCATAATTTGATATGAGGTATGGAAAGTGAGATCATTTTCTAGATTTGTGTCAAAATTCAATAATATACATAATTGATCTGTATAAGGATAATTCAACCACACCAACCCCCAATCTCTGTTGTTACTGATGGATGGTATGTGGTTCAGATGTCACCTTTTCATTAAAATGTGCAAAATTACTGCATGTGTATCTTTCCAGAACACACCTGTGTACAGTTTTGACACCGGTATTTGGTAACAAGTCACCAAACATGCAATTTGATCTGGAAGTAGTATGTTCATTTCATTGAAAGAACCCTTCAGCCGATGGTAGCTCAACAGCTGCAAGAAATACCAGTATGTGTATGAACTATTCACCAATGTGTGCGGACAAGAGTGTCTGCAGATTTTTGCAGGTTTAATGAATAGGTTATATCAACCCCTAAACTGCCAGTCAATATATTACAGATTTGGGGCTGATTGATTGGCTTACTTTATGGAATGATTGAGAAAGATCCTAAATACATGCAAATTACTAACTATCTTCAAACTTACGTAAAGGAGTCACAGTGGCCAAATGGTTAAGGGATTTAACTCATAACCAAAAGTGTGCAGGTTCCATTCCTCCTCCATGTATTGAGTCTGACCAGATTTGTTACCATGGAGTTTCCTTGGGCAAAGAACATTACTGTGCTTCCCCTACACAATTTAATTTTCATTCAAGTTTGCTGTCGAGAAACCAAAACCAAACTGTAGCCACATTTATTATTTATTTAATTGTTATATCTACAATGCTATTTGATAAATGATATGTTTTTTAAATTTCTGAATCATCAGGTTAGTATTATGTTATCAGAGATCTTTTCACTTGGCACGCTTCTTTCATCTGTAGTCATAAAGAAATATTGAGTGATTCGGGCCTTCCTCATCACTTCTGCTTCTACTTTTAGATACAACACATTACATGATGAACACTGGTACTTATAAGCTGATACATGTACTTTACTGTTTGGAGATAAGTTCATGTACAGGATAGAATGTAATTCGCTTTCAGATTTCTTCAGACCTGAGTAGCTATTGATAAGGGGAGCTTGTTCCGACATCTAATGGTTCTGGGAAAGTAATTGTATGTGTGTCTGAATATCATCAGATCCAAGTGTAAGTCAGAAATGTTTGCTGTCTCAACTTTTCTATCCTACATGTATGATTTTGAACAAGGGGACAAGTCTATTTTTCGTCTTGTGGGTTGAAAGAGTTTGCCACCTGTGAGATTTCATCACCCAAGTTAAAATTTTATTTCTCCAATAATTGCCAAAATACAAAATGAGCTCTCTTCTCTGAACTTTTTAGTCTCATGTATCTGGAATTTTAAGTGTGGTTTTTCAAGCTGAGGATAAACATTCAGAATGAGGCTGTACACTCTCTCTCTCTCTCTCTCACACACACACACACACACACACACACACGAACTACCATGCACTGATATGAAGATCAATGCCAGTGTGAAGGCACATGGAATGCTCCAGCAAAATCATTTACAGGATACATTTTATGACATGCTTATCTGTACATTTTTCTTTATTTTTTGTTGTAATTATATTGGCCACCACCTTTAAGACTATTGATTTTTTAAAGTGTAGTACTAAAACCTTTGATCTTGAACTTGATATTGATCATTCAGCTTATCCTTGACCGTGTCAAGATAAACACATTTTTTCAAGTTTGGTTAAATCTATACATGTATTATATTTGGAAGAAAAAAAATACAACCTGTTGCACTCGTATCATTTACAGAGTTATTCAGACATGTTCACAAACTAGATTTGATAAAACTCCATTCATATTTGTCTGTGTTATCATATTCACAAGCCTATACAGCTAAAAACCAGAGTCAAGAATTTTGACCTTGCAATGTCAGAGTGCATTCAACTGATTAATTGGAATGTTGCAAATTACAAAGTCTGTATGAAATTCATTTGTATATATACAAGTCACAGTGATCATTATAAGCTTAATGAAGTACAAAGGTGCAAGTAATGACCTTTTACTGGACCTCAAGGTCAATAGAGTCTGGTCTTTAACTCTTTCACAAAATTCCAAATATATTGATGGACAGATGTGCATTCAGAACCAACTGCATATTGCAAGAAGTATTCAAGAGGGATAGTGAAAAGATTTTTGGAGATGGCCACTAGAGTATTAGGTTGGAGCTCAGAGAAGGGGCCATCCCTTTACCCACAGATGGGGAGAGGTTTTGAAGTTTGTGTCCGGGGGGGAGTAAGATAAAGCAGTACTAGATTATACTTTCTATGAGTAAAACCTATGCACCTTAGCCAACAATAAGCAACCAAAAGTATTCGCACACCTTCCCACTTGTAAACCCAACTCCTCCCAAACGATTTAAAAATGAAAAGCATCAAGGATAACAAAAATACATACAACTTAGTCGTCTCATTCATCAGTTTATAATTTCTAACTTGATTGTCTCAAGGGGGTCCCTAACACTGGCAACTTGTTTACATAGCGTGCCACTTTGTTCCCGGATTAATTAAAAAATGAATGAGTGCATGCCACCAGTAAGAAAGTAACACTGTTGAAATCGAAATTGTTGGCTGCCCTTCGCATCCCACAAAACCTCTTGACATGCTACCTTGTAGCACGCATACCATAGGTTACCGACCACTGCACCAGTATATACCTCCAAACAAAATTCCTCTGTTGTGGGGGAGTAAGTGGGTGGGATATAATTTAACAAGTTTTCAAGGTGGCCATCATGAATGTTGGATCTGCATAACTCTCATTTGGGACCAGTGAGACATCATGAGAAAATATCTCGGAACAGTTTGGGACACGTTAACTGAACAAGAATGTGACAGATACGATTTGTAATGAAAACGGTCACAGCTCTTTAACTGCTTATCAGACAGACTCCATTTTGTAAAGTATGTTGGACCAAGTTTCATGAAGATATCTCTAAGGGTTCAGGGGATATTAAGTTAACAAAAATTGGATAGATGATGACGACAACTCAGCATACCCCTCCCACCTTTTTGTGTGGTCCAGAGGTATAAACAACGTTCAAGATGTTTACCTTGTGGCTGTGCTGGATGTCAGATCAGTGCCATTTTCATTCTGGATCAAGCAGACAGCACAAGTTCTTTAGTGAAAACTCATTATTGCTAAAACCGTCCATTCAGGAGTAGTGTTAACAAGATTTAGATGTTCAAATGACACCATTTTCATTTAGGACCAACTAAAATTATGGGAAGAATGTGCAAGTAGTTTCGTGGCAATTCTTCCAGTAGTTTAACAGCAGTAATGCCAGCAAACTTTATTTAATGGACTGATGACAGAAAACAATCACACAGGTTCTTTTTCAAATCAAATTTAAACCAGGTTTAAAGAAAGCATCATACCTTGCAAATTTATGTAATCGATATTGAACAGCGATCGGTACTCTTTTCAAACAACAGTTATAACCACATTTTATTGATATCTAATCGCTGAGATAAGGTGAACGGCCTGAACATAATTGTTACAAATGGATCAGAGGAGCTATGATGGCTCGGTGGTCAATACACCTAATTCACGACTGAGAGAACATGTGCTCAAATCCTACCATCAGATCAGGCTGGGTTGGCTACCATGGCATGGTACTAAATAACCATCATGTGTTGTGTCATAAAACATCATATCAAACCAATGCAAATGGATGTGATACACCATCTCTTAGAATCTTGTATTTCCCTCTATTGATCCATTTCCTATGGAAACCAATCAACATATCTTTCAAATTTTTTTATTTATTAAAAAGTACAATATACAAATACAAAATTAAAATCATCCATTCTTTGTATGCAACAATACAAAATTCACAACCATACAGGGTTTTGAAAAATATTCATGACACAAACAGTATATGGGCCAAAAGTGAATATATGTGACAGATTAACAGGCTTTATAATTCTTGTCCTATTCAAAATACTCCCCTGTTGTTGGGATAATTAAACAAGGATGTTATACAGAGGAAGCAATGGTAGTTCAGTTGGTAGAATGGCATATCAATAATTCAAGAATTGTGGGTTCAATACCCACCAAGACCATCATGTGTTAGTTGCCTTGGTTTGTCTTTGGGAGAGGCACTTACAGGTAGCTCCTATTTCCTCCGAATGATACAGCCAATAATGCACTCAAAGTGCCCTTACCAGATAGCTTCCATTTCCTCCACATGATACAGTCAATAATGCACTCAACCTGCCCTTACCAGATAGCTTCCATTTCCTCTGAATGATACAGCCAATAAACTTCTCCAAGTACCTAAGCTCCCATTTCCTCCCAATGATACAGTCAATAATGCACTCATAGTGCCCTTACCAGATAGCTTCCATTTCCTCCAAACTATACAGCCAATAATTTGCTAAAGGTGCTGTTAAAAACCATCAACAACACTGCAGAATACAGTATCTGACTTTTCAAAACTACTAATCACACAAAACTTTCAGACAAAAATCTTACATACTGATGAAACTGTAGATACCTATGTCTTGTCACTGCTAAAGACTTTTCCAGTAAAACATACCTGGGACCCAGGGAAGACAATTTTAATGTAAGGTACTCACCCACTGATGCAATTTAGAATTTTATCATTTTAATATGATCTCTGAAATCAAAGTACCCAAGAATATATTTTTTTTAAAAATGCCTTCCCTGGGTACCATATTTGTTAAATGAAACAGCCCTTCTGCAGATTTGACAAAATGGAGTGAATGATTGAACAGTCACTATCTACAATAAATATTTGTGTAACATAAGAATTTAAAAATAAAAAAATCTGTCTTAGTTTTACCCATTGATGTTTTAATGAAAATGGGTATGTGCCTGCATGCTGTGCAATATCAACATGGATAAAATGATCTGTGATTATTTCAACTTCATCAATTTGATCCAACAATGGACAAAATGATCTGCGAGTATTTCAACTTCATGAATCTGATCCAATGCATGGATAAAATGATCTGTGATTATTTCAACTTTATGAATCTGATCCAATGCATGGATAAAATGATCTGTGATTATTTCAACTTCATCAATCTGATCCAATGCATGGATAAAATGAACTGTGATTATGTCAACTTCATGAATCTGATCCAATGCATGGATAAAAATGATCTGTGATTATTTCAACTTAATGAATCTGATCCAACACCTGGATAAAATGATCTGTGATTATTTCAACTTCATGAATCTGATCCAACGCTGGATAAAATGATCTGTGATTATTTCAACTTCATGAATCTGATCCAACACATGGATAAAATGATCTGTGATTATTTCAACTTCATGAATCTGATCCAACGATGGATAAAATGATCTGTGATTATTTCAACTTCATGAATCTGATCCAACGATGGATAAAATGTTCTGTGATTATTTCAACTTCATGAATCTGATCCAATGCATGGATAAAATGATCTGTGATTATTTCAACTTCATGAAACTGATCCAACGATGGGGAATGCTAAATAAAGTCATAAAATATCAGGAAATTTCCATGATGTCACATCAACAAGTTATCTGTTCACTTTTGGGTTTTAAATCCTTAGGGTAAAATGATACTAATGAAAATGTCTGCTAATATCCAAACCCAATCATCATCTTTTAGAACTGTTTGGTTGTTGTTGTAGGGTTTAATGCCATAGGCTATACATGGTTGCCAGTATAAATGGTGGAGGAAGAAGCCAGGAAAACACCGGAAAGAACCACTGACCCGCGAGATGCTACTGGCAAGCTTTCTCACATATCCACATTGGCCGAGCCTGAGACTCGAACCCATGCAGACAGAGGTGAGATGGCAGTGATCGTAATGGTGAGTGCTTTAGACCACTCGTGGCCCCCAAGAATTGTTTGGTAATATGTCTGTGTTTCTATCATACATACAGTTTCATCACATTATCTGAGCACATATTTTTGCAAAAATGATTTTGTTTGCAAATTTGCTAAAATATTTGCTCACTAAAATTGTTTGCTTAACTGTTTGTATGTTGATGACTTCCTTACACCAGAAAGTGCCATTGGATGGGGTCAACCAAAGAAGAAGAGTGTGGTTTCTTTTCCGCTGTACACATTTGCTATTTATTTTAACAATTTTCTGCATACAACATATTTACAATAATTTTGAGCATGAAAAATCTGGACATATGTAAATATACTTTTAACTGTACCTAACATGCAGAAGGTCCTCCAACTGGATAGTTGTTTTTTTGGGCAGAATCATTTTAGTTTTATTTCGACTGAAAATCATGTAAACAAAGACCAGCAGAATGACATTTTCTATGGTGTTTCAAGGCTTTTTAAATATTTATAAATATTATACATATAATTTTATACCATTACACATAAATGACTAAAAACTACATGGAGTATTTGAGTAACAGAGTTTTCATAGCCAAGAAAAAGAAATGCTTCAATGGTCAGTCTCAATGAAGATACTGTCCACCTTTAGGAAATGGACATAATGTCAGTCTCAAAGAAGATATTGTCCACCCTTAGGAAATGATGGACCATTACAAATTACCTTACTAAAAGCTTTTCTTCAATGACACAAAACAAAAATACATAGCTCTGTTGAAACACATGAACCATTTACCTAAGGCAAAAAATATCCAGTTATTTCTAGATCTTACAAATATAAAAATAAAGCAATTAGGCAAATAAATGGTCGGATCAACATAAGTAGCAAATATGCAGATTATGAAAATTCAGTTATGCCCAACACAATCCACTGGTACGTATAAGATGTAACCGAATTTGTGTTATGCTTACATTATGTAAAGTATATCTCTTTTGAAATGTACTAACGACTTTTTAAAAACCCTTTATATAAACTGAAAAAGTGTATCTTCCTTTACTTTTGAAATGTTAGAGCATTTAACTTTTGTTTGCAAACTGATATTTCTACATAGCTAAGATTCCAAGCAGAGTAATTTAAAAAATACAGAGGTTGGTGATATTTCTCCATAGCTAAGGGTCCAAGCAGAGTAATTTAAAAAAATGTAGAGATTGGTGGTATTTCTCCATAGATAAGGGTCCAAGCAGAGTCATTTAAAATATGTAGCAGTTGGTGATATTTCTCCATAGCAAAGGGTCCAAGCAGAGTCATTTAAAATATGTAGCAGTTGTTGATATTTCAAAATAGTAAAAATCCAAGTAACTGAGAGTAATTTAAAAAATATGTAGTAGTTGGTGATATTTCAAAATAGTAAAAATCCAAGTAACAGAGTAATTTAAAAAATATGTAGTAGTTGGTATGCATTTCTTGCACTACTCTTAGCTGAAGATCTTTCCTTAAGTAAGGGTCATTACAAGAAAAAGTACAGAAAAGAGTACACTGACACCAATTGCTCATAAAATAAAAGTTGAATGAGTATTTAAAACTTCATCAAATTTGCACAAGTTAATGTTAATAGACTCCTTATCAAATACAAATTTTTTTTTATGTTAGTAATTGAAATTATTCAGTATGACACAACTACAGAAGTCACACTGGTTTTCTGCAACAGAAAGCCTACATGACTAATTTACAGTAGGTCATAAATCGTTCCCTCTCCCAGAATTCATAGTACTACGATACATCTAGGTAAAAAAATGATACACTGATGATGCAATAATGTAATGAAAACATCATTTTGAGCTGCACTTTTATCACTGATTTTACAAAAGTGGATTACCCTAAAATAAAATTGTATTTCAAGGAGTTAGAGAGTGAACTTACAAAATATTTTCAAACCTTTTACCTATAACTCACTTAAATTTGAAAAATAAGAACATGATTAGATTATTAGTAAATGGTTTATATTTTATTAGAAGTTGCACTGCTGGACCCCCGAGATATTTGCCACAACCTCTCAAGTTTTTTTTCCATTGTATTATTGTCCACCATTGTTCAGGTAAACCTTTCTATAAGAATTTTTTTTTAAAAAATCTTTCTTCTCAAATGTATCTGAAACTGACAAAGCTGCCAACTTTTCTCATGCAGAGCATTGGCGTCAAAAGTACCATGGGAGGAGGCTTTCAGGTTATTCATGACAGGGATCAAGAAAACAGATGACAAAATGAGCCATCAAATTAAGACATATTCTCTTTTTCTGAATCAAGTTACTAAAATCCAAATTATTTTCTTTTATCCATTCACCATCTTTCTTTCGCTACTTCTGACAAAACTCAACGGAAGATGTCAATACATTTTTCCATAAAGAAAGTCATATCTGGCAAAAATGAACAAGAGTTTTGGTGTGATATTTTCTGGACTGTTATCTCCTATATTTAATAACAATGCCAAACCTTCAAATTTACACAAACTCATGGGTGGGGGCAAAAAAGAGAAGCAAAGCTGTTAACAATTCAAATCATATTCTAAGATTTTTTTATAAAAAAACTGACATGCAATAAAAGACACTCCCATTCAACTTAAATACCCATGTGTGTCATCAGAACTGTGATCCCTCCCATGCATAGCTTGAAGGCTGCCTCTAAATGTTATCACAGTATTCATGAGAGACACATTTCGGCTTGTTTTGACCAAATATGATGATCACTTCAATTTTGCTGATGCAGTGCCAGATTCAGGAAAGTAACCCATGTTAAACACTGCATCGGGCACTACCTTACAAATGCCAAGGTCCTGATTTTTTTCTTCTTATCAGTAATAAAAATTTGGATTATAATTTGTTGATATAAATACACTTTTACTAATATTAAAGAACATTTTATGAGTTCCTTTATAAACAGCCTCTCTTTCAACTGTGATACTTTGCAACTAGGTTAAATTTTGTAACAACGATTGTGTATCAAGGTTTAAAGACCATATTACATCATGAAAAGTATCCTAGATCTAGGCATTACAGCGGCTCTAAAGGTCAAATATGGAGGTTTCTGTTAATGCCTTTTTTTCAAAATCCTTCAAACAAGAAAACCAAAAATTCATTCTTTGTATAAAATTATACTGATTTTTTTACGAAACTACTGCATTTCAAAGTGCACAGAAGTAACAGTATCTGGAGAACAAATAACTCACTTTAGTCGAGATTTAAGTGTAAGGAACTCTTGAAAGGGTACAGAATGAACAGCAATTTCATAAAAACTTAAGAAATTGAAACAACTAATGATAACCATAAAGTAAATACAGTTAAAGGTTACAGAAATACTATGCAACAGTAGACAATATGTTAGATAACAAGAGTACTGTAAAATATGAAGTGAGATTCTAAAATTTAAATGAGGCCTAATGATATGCTGGAAACACTTGCTGATAACCATGCAAAACATTTGTTCTTTCACGTAAATTTAGAAATTGGATCTGTATGAAATTTATATTATACACACACTCTAATGAGATGAAAGTCTGCTATTTTCATAATTATTTTTTGTGCAATGAAATATGCACATTATATTTCTGTCGAAGTTTACACTTGATATGTTAAGATATCTTTACATAATTTAACTGTAATCTTTATTTTAAACAAGGATCACACAAAATATTTATAAAACCTGACAATAAAAATAAACATTATTTTGCTTGATTTCTACATGATAATTATGGAATGCACAAGTCCACTGTGAATAAAATAAAAAATAATAAAAACCCTTTAGTTAATTGGTCTTAAATTGAATAAGGACAATAGGTTACAGAGTCAGACATGCATTTCACACTATTCAATCAACACTATCAGACTGGTATACAAAATTTATATTCTCTACAAAAAAGAACAAATTTTACATACACAAATATTGTCACATAGACCACATGTACATTTATGATGATGGTTACATCAAATTATTTAGTAAACAGAGGCTCACAAGATATTATTTAAGACAAGTCAGTAGCTTTAAGAGTATTATGGAAATATATAAAATAGGTCACAACAATAATAATTTTGGTGTGCAATACATCTAACTCCCAGATGCACCTGCAATACATATCTGGTGGCGTTAGAGTGGGTTTTTTACAATTATTTTAGCTCATCAACACATAAAGCTTGTATCATGTGGGATCAAGTAAAGTGTCTTCCCTAGGGACACATCACACAGCTGTCATGGGCTGATTCAATGGAAGGATCAGAACCACATCCTTCTGGTCATAAGTTCTTGTGGGCTTAATGCCATTTTTAGTACATGATGGACTATACATGGCAGACAGTATAACTGGTGGAGCAAGAAGACAGGAAGAACCACCAACCCATAGAAAGCTAGTGACATGCTTTCTCACATGCCCAAATGGGCTGAGCCAAAGACTCGAACTCATATGGACCGAAATGAGATGGTAGTGATCGGTAAAGAGTGCTACAGACCACTCTGATAACAAGTCTGGCACACTAATAATTACTCTTATTTGGTGAAATTAGTAGATGCAATCGGTGAAACAAGGTTAAGTTAGAGCATCCTATATTTAAATAGTGTTCAAAATAATTACAGAAAGGAGTTCATGGTGACTTTGTTGTGTAAAATGCTTTTGTTCTAAGATGCAATAAAGGGCCCCGAATGGCTGAGTGGTCTAAAGCGCTCACCGTTCTGGATCACTGCCATCTCACCTCTGTCTGCGTGGGTTTGAGTCCAAGGCTTGACTAGCGTGGGTACGTGGGAAAGCCAGCCAGTAGCTTCTTGTGGGTCGGTGGTCTTCCCTGGGTTTTCCAGGGTTCTTCCTCCACCAGTAATACTGGCCGCCATGTATAGCCTATCTTGTGCTGAAAAATGGCGTTAAACCCTACAACAACAACAACAACTAAAATGCAATAGCTGAGATGCTGCAATGATTTCCCCCTTGTCACCAAAATACTGGTGGAGTAGACAAAAGTGGGGAGGAAACAGTCCCAGTTCTATATTTAGCTAACATTCACTTCTCTTTCATCCTGCTCCACTTGGTTATGACTCTACTAAAATCAAAATTTTCAAAAAATGTTCCCTTTAGTTGTATAAGCTTTAATCTATCATTTCTGAGCTAAATCTTTCCTTATCTGTGTTGTGTGCTGAGAACACCCTTTGATATTCTACTGTCTTAAGGGGTATACATACAGCTTTCTTAGTCAGCTTGAAAAAGTTGGAAAACTGTTCTTTCTGGTTGTCATGTACAATCTCATAAGTATCGTCTTTTAAATATCTCTGCTCAAAAACAAAATTTTTCATCAACATGAGCTTTGCCAACATTTCACTTTTTTGAATCGGTGCTCTGCTGACTACTATTGCTCATCAGTTCCATAATTATGTTCTTTAGCTTTGTGACTATCAATGACTATCAAGGTCATTATATGCTTGTTAGGAGCAGAGGTGGTTTGATAGTATATATCCTTTTTTAAGATTTTTATTAATTTCATTTATCTTAACAGTTAAATAAAAAATTGTATATTGTGCAAAGTACATTTTTATAAGTGCCACTTTAAATTAATCTATGGGAGTTTTGCAAATCACTGTTTTCCAAGCACTCGAATTCATACAAATGTTGCATGATTTGTACATTTGTGCACCCTGGCAGCATCTCCACACTTGTGGTGTACATTTGATAGGAATAGGTGAAAAGGTACTGAAATTTGAGCTTGACATAAATAATACATTTTTACTCAATCCTAATAAGGAGATAACATTACCCCAGTTTTGGTTCTTGACACATGTTCACTTGCAAGATGCATCCATACCGCTTTGATGTCAAAATATGCAGTCTTAGTATAGCAGCATAGGAGTTGCAGTCAGGACAGAATGAATGTATATAATTTTAGCATGGGCATATGTCTGCAACTTGCAATAGTTTGACATCTTTTAAAAACTGACTAACAATAGAATCTGGTCAAAACATTTACTATTTCATGGCCATTTATGCAGTGGTTCCTCATACTAAAAAAGCCTCAGTATAACTCAATCCCAATATATATGGGTGTAATAAAGAATTTCATTATACTGATGGATTTTCATTTTCCATGAAATGTACCCAAATATAAGGCAACCTTGCTATTAACACCGTACACCTTCACAGATGAACAGTGTTAGCACAAGGGAACACTGTACTTAAACATGGTATATATATATATATAGAGAGAGAGAGAGAGAGAGAGAGAGAGAGAGAGAGAGAGAGAAAGAGAGAGAGAGATGGGGGCGGGGCACTTTTCTTCCCCAAAGAATGCTTATCAAATCTAACTGCAGTGTGCCAAGCTTATTTCTAGAACAACCTGATTAAAATAACTATAAAGACATACAGCCTTATATAATTCATGGGGGATTAGATAAAAAGGCAATAAATTCATGGGAATACATGATTAAAATTGGCAATTCTGCATGATTATGTAATATTTCCCAGCTGGATGGAAGGCCAATTTAAATTTGGGTTAGGAATTCATGTCTGTGTTATGCAGCCTCATGGACAAGAAAAAAATCCATGAAAGTTACAATGATATTGCAAAATGATAATATGGAGTCTTCATAAAAGTTAATGGATTACAATATTTTATAATGGTCAATGATTTCAGAGGTGATGGAAGGATTTCATATTCTAGAGACGGACTTGTCGAAATGGTTTTCTAGCTCTAGTTCCTCCGTATCAACTGCATCTCTGTATTCTGTCAATTCTTTTGATATCTTAATTCTGGTGTAGTTTGCTGACAGGCAAATCATGAAGTGAGTCTGCAAAAAGAAATATGAATTGAAAATTCAAGTTATCTCTTTAGAATATCAATTATCTCCCCTGCAAATGGAGTCTGTGGTTTTTTTGGATAAGCAAACCAGGACAAAATACTACTGTTTCCTCTGCTCTGCAAAATAAAACTCAAATTCACATTTTACATGCCAATTACTGCATGAAATTTTACTTTTATCTAATACACTAAAGTTTTGTCAGATATAACCATATTTTTCCCCTGGAAATGAAGGGATAAGGTCAATGTGCTTGAGGAGACCAATAAATACTTTATTTGTTGTTGTTGTTGTGGGGTTTAATGCCATTTTTCAGCACACGATAGGCTATGTATGGCGGCCAGTATTAATGGTGGAGGAAGAACCCAGGCTAACCCCAGAAAGAACCACCGACCCTCGAGAAGCTACTGGCAAGCTTTTTCACATATCCACATTGGCCGAATCCGAGACTCAAAAATACTTTATATACTCACTTATAAGATGAGTCCAACTGCAAACTGCACGGACCCAGATCTTCTGTCACATAACATGCCAGTAATCTGGTTCTGTGCATTTTGTCAAGCTTAATCAAACAAACAATACAGACCCTGAAATGTAGACACATTATAAAATGGAATATTGGGATTTTTGTTGTTTGCAGTTTGACTCGACTTATAAGCAAGTACATACGGTACCATTTTCCTCATCCCATGTTGCAACTTGTGTATATGGAGAAACTACTATGTGAAATTGCTACTACTCTGTGGCCACACTGCTTAATACCCAAGGCTACAAGAAGACATCTCCTGACTTGCCACTTGATTAAAATAACAGCATGCATTACATGGCATTGGAAGAATGCTATATATATATATATACCTTCATTATCATGAATAAAATAAAACTGAAAAGTTCAACAAACAAACTCCACAAAAAGAAAACATATAATAACAGTTTTAATAAGGTATTTATCAAGTTATTTGTAGAAAATGGTATAAGGATGTGCACTGCTAGTGAAGAGCCAGAGAGAGAGGTGCCCACTCTATTTCAATCTAGTTATTTGTAGACAAAGGTAGAGGGATGGGCACTACTAGTGGAGAGACAGAAAGAGAAGTGCCCTCTCTATTGCAGCTTAGATAGAACAGTGGTGGACTTGAATGATTTGCGTACAAAGAATAACAAGATTATCCTAAATGGTAACATGGACTGTACATTATATGTACGGCCCATGTTTAATAGTCCTCCGCGTGGTTAATAATAGGGCATTGTTGACTCTAGTTACTATGCAAAGCTCTTTTTTTAAAAACCACTGACCCCAAAATCAATGGACTTCTTCCTCACCTTAAGTGCAACCCCTCCACACACTTTGGTAAAGGTCCATGATCTAAAGCTAAAGTTATTATGAAACATCAGGCCTAAGTGGGTCTGATGTTGCTCACATGGGTGGCTGACATGTCACCTTGTGAATTTAAATTGACCTTTGTAC
Organism: Sinohyriopsis cumingii; assembly: GCA_028554795.2. Taxonomy (NCBI): domain Eukaryota; kingdom Metazoa; phylum Mollusca; class Bivalvia; order Unionida; family Unionidae; genus Sinohyriopsis; species Sinohyriopsis cumingii. Next base: position 156,922,453 of record CM068829.1, read on the forward strand.
TGAAATTGATGAGAGGAACAAAACTGGTGCATAGCTGCTACACTGTTTATTCATGTTGGTGTTGTTTATCTTCTCTCTTGCATCATATATAAAGGATCACTTTTTTTTTGGCATCAAATGGTAAAGTCATTTATATACAATCAGTATTCTGTACCCTGGATCTCTCCCTGCCCCTGGAGACTAGGCCCTGATTCATAATTAGAAACTGTTCCTAGCCCCACCCTCATCCAAGCAATATTCTAGCTCAAGATCGTCCATATCAACTGCATCTCGGTATTCTGTCAATTCCCTCGCTATCTTGATTCTTGTATAGTTTGCTGACAGGCAAACCAAAAAGTGAGTCTGCAAAAAGAAATGTGAATTCAGCTTGGAAGGTTCTGCTTCAGAATATCAATTATTTTCTACAACGTTAAAATTATTTCCCCTGCAAATGAAGCCTGCAGTTTTTCTTATACAAGCCAATCAGGGCAAGATACTTGCATGTTTCCCTGCTCTCCATAATAAAAAATGGGCTGTTTTTACTTTTCTTTTCTGGGACTCTAGTCCCCAGTTCAAGCTAATTATCCTCTCCTCCAGTTAGTATTGGAGTGCCAAAACATGATCCCAGTCTGACTCCTAAGTCACAACCAACATACAAAATATCATTCTTTTTGGATATGGACCTAGAGTACAGGATGCCAGTGTGTGGTGGGGCATCTCTGCATTAGTAGCAGGTAGGTATTACGTAATAAAAATATGTTTTACCCCCCACCCACAATTCTTTAAAACTGCTATTATTGCATAGATTAATTTACCAGTTAGGAGAAGTGCTGATAGCTTCAACAAATCTAGTATAGAAAAATACTGTCATTACCCCTAAGGTAGGGGCTTTCACTATGGTAAGCTGTTAGAAGGTTGGGCCACATGCGGTGCCATCAATATAGGACCAAACAAAATAATGCCTTGACTCTCATGTGCCAAAGACTGAAGGTAAAAGTAGGTAGTGTGAGACTGCCCGTTAACATCATCCAAAAGGGAGTAGTTCCAACAGGCCCAAGATGTAGCAATAGCCTTAACTTCATGGGCTTTAATTAATATAAAAGAAAGGAACCCCTCGGTGTGGGACTGATAAGCTCTCTTGATAGTAATGGCAATCCACCTGGAAACAGTGGTCACTGAAATATCAGAGGTAGGACGAGATGCTTCAACCCTTCCTTCTCTCTTTAGCCAAATATTTCCTTAAGGTCCTAACTGGGCAAAGGAGCTTATCTTGATCATCCCCAGCAGAGACAAGAATGAGAAATAGGTATCTCAACAGGATGTGGAGCTACTGAAAGTACCTTATTCTTATCCAGAAACATAGGTTCGCAAAGGAGAGAAACCAAATCATAATTACCACTGAAACTTAAACAACTGACAAAGCACAAAGTTTGCATCTTCTCTGTACTAACAATAAGGATAGCAGGAAAACAGTTCTATGGTTAAAGTTCTTGATGGAAGCATCACTCAAATGTTCATAAGGGTGTTTAGAACAGATTAGGCATTAGTGAGCAAGATACCTGTCTCTGAAGCTCAAAATACCTGATGAGATCAAAAGTATGAGACTCTGGCAGAACCCCTAGAGAACTTGTGATTGTTAGAAAGAGCTACCCTTTTGCTTTTAACAGTGGTCACTGAACATTCTCTTTCCTTGTTTTGAAGAAAATAAAATCTGCAACTGTACTCAAAGGGAGACAGCTAGGATCAATGCATTTTCTACTGCACCAATCACAGAAGATTCTCCACTTTGCATCATAAACCCCAGAAGCAGATTGCCTCCTAGCTTTGGCAATGCAGCTGGCAACTTTCCTTGAAAATGGGTCCAGATGGATTGGTTGCATGAGATTTGCCAAGCATGAAGGTGAAGAATCTGTGGACTGCTGTGGAGGAAAGGCAACCTGTGCTGTAATAGAAGGTCCATCCATTGGTAATCTCCTGGGATTATATTCCAATAGGTTGTGCAGGTCATTGCACTGTAATAATAAGACCATCTGGCTGCATGAATATGGCATTCTTGACTGAGGTAGTAATCTCCATCCTAAAGCATTCTTCCTGGAGATATATGTTTAAGGTGGAAAGCTGAAACCTTCTCGTCTTTTTTTTCAACATGAGAAAAACTGAACAGTAATCCGAGTCTGACAAATTTCCACCCTCTCAACTGCATTTTTCTGCAAAAAGGCATGTACCTCTTCCTCTACTTGTGTTTATATTTTCTCAACAAAAAATTTAAATGAATAATCTCAACTGCTGATACATCTCACTGCGATAATTCAAGCAATTTGAACAAGAGACATAAGTGGCCTGAAATCACTCATCTGATGGACAGCTGCAAATAGCCAAATGTAAAAGCAGCTGATCAAAAGATCTGGGTCAGTAGGATGCTTCAATAAACTTCTTCAAACCTTAAGTGTAAACCCTGCACAAACACTGGTCAACATTCATGATGAAGAACTATATTAAAACATTTTCATTCAATCAGTCAGTGACCTTGACTTTTTACATTCTTACCCTAAAATCAACTGGCTTCTTTGTTACTTCCACAAAATTTAGTCCAGGTCTGTGATGCAGAACTCAAATTATGTGCAATCCATTTTTCAACTCTGTCATTGGCCTTGACCTTTCAAACACAAATTGATAGGGATCTTCCTTATGTTAATTGCAAGTCATCCAAAAAAAACCCCTAATAACTGAAGACTGTGGAGAACTCAACTAATTGTGCAGAAGGTATATTTCTTTCAGTAGTAGTGACCATGACTTATGACCATTTATTCAAATATTGGTAGGCTTCTTCATTATCCCATGTGCAGTTATTCACACAGTTTTATAAATGTAGACTGTAGAACGCAAGTTGCTGTGCACATTTTTCTTCTTTCAGTCAACGACCTTGACCTGTGTCCTTTTCACCCTGAATAGAGAGCTCTTCCTATACCCAAGTACAAGCTATCCAACAACGTTGGTGGATTAATGTGCTGATGAACCAAAGTTATTGTGCAGAACAGAAAAAAGTAATGGACAGACAGGATGTTTCCATAATGTACTCCGTAAAAATGGCTGACATAAAAAAGTGAACAACAATTAGGTAAAAAAAAATTCTAATGCAGTTCAACTTTGGTGCTACTCCAAGCTGCACAAAACAGAAAGTTATATGGATAGTTTCTCTGGACTAATGACACCTACTTATGATTCAGTAAATTTCACCACCCACTGGCCCAAATGGAAGTATATTTACAAGTAACTGTAGTTGTCATTCTTACAGTGATTAGCCCTTGGCATTAATGCATTTCTTTTACATGACCTTCCAAATGTTTCGTACCTGCCCTGCATAACTGAACATCATGCAGGTGAAACATGGTTTAAATGGATGAACATTTATGACACTCGTTGAAATTGCACAGAAATACACAATGCCTTTTTAACCTGTTTGAGGCAAAGCTCTAAAATTTTACATGCTTGGAATTGATAACATAGAAAGTAGCAAATATATACGAACAAGATGCCCTCGTAAGTATAATTGTTTTGTTAATTATGCTGAAAGTAACTCATGAAAAATTCTAAGAAGTTCAAAAACATTGGCGCAAGTAGTCCTGACTGAGATCACACACCTGGCTGTCATCTGCTTAAAAGCCAAATGCAAGTCAAGTTGGCCAAGAAATTGGGGTCAGTAGGTTGACATTTCATCCAATGCTGTTAACTGCATATTTTACAAAACAAATGTTTCCAGGCTTAATTATATTCTGTATTTTCATCCATGTTGGATGGTTTATTGCTCATGTTTGATGGCATATTCCTCATTGTTTGATGGCTTATTCCTCAATGTTTGATGGCTTATTCCTCATGTTTGATGTCTTGTTCCTCAATATTTTATGGCTTATTCCTCAATGTTTGATGGCATATTGCTCATGTTTGATGGCTTATTCCTCAATGTCTGATGGCTTATTCCTCCATGTTTGATAGCTTATTCCTCAATGTTTGACGGTTTATTCCTCCATGTCTGATGGCTTATTCCTCAATGTTTGATGACATATTCCTCGATGTTTGACAGCTTATTCCTCCATGTTTGATGGCATATTGCTTAATGTTTGATGGTTTATTCCTCCATGTTTGATAGCTTATTTCTCAATGTTTAATGGCTTATTCCTCCATGTTTGATGGCTTATTCTTGGCTTATTCCTCAATGTTTGACAGCATATTCCTCAATGTTTGACAGCATATTCCTCAATGTTTGACAGCTTATTCCTCCATGTTTGATGGCTTATTGCTTAATGTTTGATGGTTTATTCCTCCACGTTTGATAGCTTATTTCTCAATGTTTAATGGCTTTTTCCTCCATGTTTGATGGCTTATTTTTGGCTTATTCCTCAATGTTTGATAGCTTATTCCTAATGTTTGATGGCATACTGCTCATGTTTGATGGCTTATTCTTCAACATTTGATGGCTTGTTCTTCAACATTTGATGGCTTATTCTTCAACATTTGATGGCTTATTCTTCTTTGTTTGAGGGCTTATTCCTCAATGTTTGATGGCATATTGTTCAATGTTTGATGGTTCATTCCTCCATGTTTGATGGCTTATTCCTCATATTTGATGGCTTATTCCTCCATGTTTGATGGGTTATTCCTCCATGTTTGATGGCTTATTCCTCATGTTTGATGGTTTATTCCTCCATGTTTGATGGCTTATTCCTCATGTTTGATGGCATATTCCTCAATGTTTGATGGCATATTCCTCAATGTTTGATGGCATATTCCTCAATGTTTGATGGCATATTGCTCATGTTTGATGACTTATTGCTCAGTGTTTGATGGCTCATTCCTCCATGTTTGATGGCTTATTCCTCAATGTTTGATGGTTTATTCTGCCATGTTTGATGGCTTATTCCTCATGTTTGATAGGTTATTCCTCCATGTTTGATGGCTTATTCCTCAATGTTTGATGGCATATTCCTCAATGTTTGATGGCATATTGCTCATGTTTGATGACTTTTTGCTCAGTGTTTGATGGCTCATTCCTCCATGTTTGATGGCTTATTCCTCAATGTTTGATGGTTTATTGCTCCATGTTTGATGGCTTATTCCTCATGTTTGATGGCTTATTCCTCAATGTTTGATGGCATGTTCCTCAATGTTTGATGGCATATTGCTCATGTTTGATGGCTTTTCCTCAGTGTTTGATGGCTTATTCCTCAATGTTTGATGGCTTATTCCTCCATGCTTGAAGGCTGATTGCTCAATGTTTGATGGCTTATTCCTCAATGTTTGACGGTTTATTCCTCCATGTTTGACAGTTTATTCCTCATGTTTGATGGCATATCAGCATTATTTGTCCAATACTCAAAGGTCGTAATGTCCAGATGACTTCTGTACAGGTTGAGGGATCAACAGCCTAGTCAGTACCTATATCCATGGGACTCATTGATAATGTGTGACTGATTATAAGAGAGGATTACTTTTTTAAAAAACGGTTAGTTTAACTCTGCTTCAATTAAAATGAAATTTGCCAAAGTGTTACCCATAAAACTATCAACATAATGGTATAAATTTCATAGAGATAAAACCTCATGCAGAATAGTCAAGTGATTTACTTTTTAACACAAAAGCTCTAATCAAAATTAATATAAATTTCCATGAAATTTATTGCTAATCGAACCAAATAAAATAAAGCCACGAACACAGTCAACTAAAAAACCTTGGAAATTGGTCTCAAATTCACCTTCAACCAGGTCTCATGACATGGTACTGGTCCTGTACATGGCCTCTTGTCAAAGTGGGTTCTATCATTAATGATCTATCAATCCTCTCTATTTGGCTTCTTCTTCCTCTTCTTCTTCACTAATTCTCATCATGCCTGCTTTCTTCTTTAATTCAATGTCATGGACTATTTCAGCCAATGAAAATTACAGACATTCTCCAGCAGAGTATGTCAGGCAATTTCTCATCCCACAAACAGATTCTCAGTTTTCCATCATTTTTATCTCCTTTTGCTATAAAGAATCTTAGATTTCTTCCTTAATTTTGTTTTTCAATGTTTTATCTGTATAGGGGTGTATATATAAACTTATTATGTATAAACATTTCATGGCACATCAGCACAATTATGGCTCCAAAGAACTGATTAAACATAAAATTCTATAAAAAAATAATAATAATTGCACAAGAAAACCTTGAGAAAGATAAATCCAAAAAATAAATGTAAATATAAAGTATTACAAGATAAAAATAATTTGTTACATATTCCTTCAAACAACCCAAGATTTTAAACTAAATTTTGATTGAATTGCATACATAATTAGTATATGGTGGAAAATAAACCAATGGTGTTTGCCGTATTAACTCATTGTGCAGGATAAGAGTTGTTTAAATGGCAGCCATATTTGATCAGTATCCTTTGTATATATCTGAAGGGCATTCAGTCTAAGCTTTTTTTCATGGGGCAACAATTCCAAATCTGACTTATTAGCCCAGCATGGATAATGAAGGAAATATGGCCTGAACTTTCAAATTGAGGGGGGTGGGTCTCTAAAAATGTTACCATTTGCTTAATAATATTTATTCCTGGAAAGGAAATAGTTGTCTCTAGTGTTGTGTCAAATTTAGTCAAATTCTACTAAGCAGTTATTTTTTTGTTAACATCACCCATATTGGATGGTGAATTGGATGCTTTCTGTCAATTCTGATCAAATTCTTTTCAAGTTGTTTTTTAGAAGTGGTTTAAAGATTTTTGCTTTATAATTAAAATAGTAAAAAGTCATATGGGTAAAGTATTACATTTACTCATCTTAAATTAAACATAAGGTGTTGTTTGTGTGTTTGTAAATGTGTGATTTGGATTTTTAACAGCTTTTTGGTCATATCGCTATGATGTCTGCAGTGCAGCAGTTTATAGTGATGTCTAGCACTGGGGCATCATGCATCAGACATGTAGCATGATATCCCATTCAGTCACATTATCCTTATGGGGCCCCGAGTGGCCGCGTGGTCTAAAGTGCTCTCCATCACGGATCACTGCCATATCACCTCTGTCTGTGTGGGTTCGAGTCTCTGGCTCAGCCAATGTGGATATGTGAGAAAGCTTGCGGGTAGCTTATCGTGGGTCTGTGGTTCTTTCTGGGGTTTTCCCAGGTTCTTCCTCCACCATTAATACTGGCTGCCATGTATAGCCATTCTTGTACTGAAAAATGGCGTTAAACCCTATAACAATAACAACAACAACAACATTATCCTAACACCAAGCCAACTACTCCTAACACTAACCTCTTAATGCTGAGCACCTAGTGAGGCAGCTGATATTACAATTTTTATAAGTTTCTGGTATGAATTGGCCAGGGTTTGAACCCACTACCTCCTGCATCTGAGGCTGACTTTCTAACCACCAGGCCACCAAAGTGGTCTGAATTGTGAACTGTGTGGATGTCTCTCATAATCTAATTCATCTGAGATCATGATGATGTAAGTTTATATATTAAGTCCTATTAAGATGTGGCCTGTACAGATGATGTAAGCACACATACAGGTCTGATCAAGAGCCTTTCAGAAATCACAAGCTCAGCAAGATGTAACATCATCTAATTCGTATCTGTGGATGTTGCACATGACTGAACTCGTACAAAGTTAAATAAAAATCTGAACAGAAATATGGGTTCTATTTTGTTCACCAGCTCAACCAATCATACACTAGATAAACTCATTAATATGCATGCACGTCACTCATGATCAATCTCAACTGGATGACAACTTACAAACCATGTCTGAATGAAATCTGATCAGAAATAAAGCCACTAGTGTTCAGAAACAAATGCTGATGGGCAGACAACAGATGATACACAACAGACATACGACCACTCTATAAAATCATGTGGCCTCTGACAAAATTAGCTAAAACCAATTTTTCTTCTATCTGTCTCAGTGAACTTGTAATTCACCTTTTTGAACACAAAATCAATTAGTCACTTTCTTACCCAAAATGTAAGCAATCCACAAACTTCCATTTTTTTTTACCTGGACCTTTTGAGCGAACATCATTAGGCTTCTTCCTTACCCTATGTGCAAGCCATCTATAATGTTTGGTCTAGTTCTGTGAAATATAACAATAAATGTTACTGTGCTGAAATCATGATTTGCCTTTCAGTCAGTGACCTTGACCTCTCAGCTTTTAACCTCAAAATAAATAGCCTAATCACCCTAGGTACATACCATTCACAAAGTCTGCTGAAGATAGCTGGTGTAAAACTTGAGTTATTTTGCAGACACCATCTTTTGGAGTAAAAGGTGTTCTTAGATGATACTTACCTGATATAAATCCCTCTATCCATGAGGAGACCACTCTTACTAACTTTCACCTTTGGAACCAGACAACTTGTGCCTTTTTTTTCAAAATGCAAGCCTTGCAGGTTTGGATTTGTGAGGTATGACTACTAAGGTATTATGATCGAATGGCATATTTAAAGAAAAAATGAAAACAGTAACAGAAAGATGGACTTCATAATAATATAAGCTCTGCATTTTCACTTACATTAAAGAACTACTATGACTAAAGTTAAACACATCAGGCTAAGAAAATGTAAACGCTTTAATTTATAAAGTTTTTTAAAATTTATATCTGCCATTTTAACATTTATGTAGCAGATTTTACAGATGCTGTCAAAATAATGTTCCCTAACATGGAAATCACAAAATACTTCTCATACTTTGGGTCCTCACTGGGATAAGAAAATCAAAGACATGTGCTGCGATGAAAACTTCTCCATTCTCATTGAAAATCTTCTCCTTTTTAAAGTCAAAGCATTCTCAAACATATTTTCAAGTTTACTAATTTGTCTTATGCAGACTTCTCTGTTCAGTCACATGTATGGAGTAATAGTTAGGATTAAAATATCAACATGGAAGAATTTGTCCTGCCATGAAATGCAGTAGGGTACCGATACACAATGACATATCAATAATATCATTACACAACTGTCACCATATTGGATTTATACAAGAAATATCCAATGCAAACATTCCAGAAAGATTTATTTCCCTTGAAAACTTGAGGCAGCTGATAGTATCTTTTTTATAAGTCTTTGGTACGAACCCTCGACCTCCCGCATCTGAGGCAGACATTCTAACCACTAGGCCATCAGAACGGTCTTCTTGCAAAAGATGCAGTGCATTGTTTTTAAAGACTGATTACTATCAATATTTTATTTTTATTGCTATGAAATGAAAATCTTTTTTATTGAAATGAACTTTGCAAATAAAAATTTCATCCATTTCCTTTACATATGAATTTCATGCATGCTGGCTGCCATTGCTACAATGATATCTGTTACAGGCCCTCCTGTACCATTTAAGGTTCAAGTGATGATGTTATATAGAACTTGAACATCAACCAATGAAAACATTTCTTATGTATACCAAATCAGAGTGATGGTTACATAGATACATAACGTATGTACTGGGTCTGTCATGTTGTCAGTGTCCAGACAAAGTGCACACAGATGATGCTATTAATTCCTCATCACATCTGTTCAAGCTAGATGAGTTAGCTCCCTTCATCTAATTGGGAGTACACCACTCTGGAGATTAATTTTCTTTCCCAATATGGTTGCTCCAATGCAATTCTTTACAAGATCTGTTTTGATATCAATTTAACCCAAAAAGTTTCTGGGATAGAGCAGCAGCCGGTATGAGCCATGGAAAGCTCCAAGAAAATCAGGATGTTATGGGTGGATTTTATCAGCTGCTTCCCTCCCAGAAATCATCAGGGGAGGAAGGCTTATGCTCTTAAATAGGAACATTTTTTAAGAGAGTTTTAGTAAGAAAAAGTTAAGGTATGCAGATGTGTTATTATGAATTTGGTAATTATGATGAATTATATCATAAGAGGCAACCATAGCAGAAAGACTTAAGTAAATTCAATTAAATTTATTTCACTTTGACTTTACAATAAGTTATGTCAGGTTTACGAAACCGACAACTGAACTGGACCTTCGATTTCACATGTGCAAAGTAAGTTTGTTACTAAATGTACTATTTAGCACAGTGAGATTCAGGGTATAAACTACTTCAAGAAATAGTAAGAACATACCAATCCTAGGACAATCATAAAGGCCCCAGCAAAGGCAACACAAAAGAGAGGACCTGCTTCTACAATCTAAAAGAAAAAGAAAACAATTAACTCTGTGAACTGAGTAATATCCAATAATAGTTTGGAATCATTACTTGGAGTCTCTCCTCTCTCTCTCTCTCATACAAGTTCTTACTCAATGAAAACATTAAATATCAATTAGACAAACTTTAAAGTTGACAAATCAACTTAGAACATGAGTTTTTAAATATTTAATGAAAAAGACCATATATTATAATTTAAAATTTCAATCTTCAGCAATACACTTAGCAAATCTGTTAAAGAAATTTGACTTGTTGCAAATACTCTATGTCAACACACTATTAGATACATGGAATCAAACAGGATTTGTCAATGCATACTATCAGAGACATGGAATCAAACAGGATTTGTCAATGCATACTATTAGATACATTGAATCAAACAGGATTTGTTAAGAATTTTATTCAACCAGTTAAATACAGTAATGTAATGTCTCTCCTTGTAATTACCCTGTCACAGAACCGACTCAATTCGGTCTGTTCACATAACTGGTCTTTTCCAGGTAAGGGTGAAATTCCTAGAGATAATGTCTGGTTTCTGTATATTCCTGCAGGAAAATAAAAAACAAAAACATAAAAAAGTATCCATGATATTGATAAAGCATTCAAAACAGGGTATTGATGCTTTAACCATCCAATTAGCCTATATACAAATCTGATTGAAATCAAGTCAGAATAACTAACTCTAAAGTGACAAGAACTTCATCCATTCAGATGCAAGACAATGCCATCAATGTGAGTAGATATTGTTTGTGATGCCTCTAAATTACAACGCTGTATCCATTATGTATTTGCTATCTAATTGTGTATGAGTTTTAATCATCTGGTCCATGTTATTGCAGAATCTGTAATAGCATTCCTTGCAGTTTTGAACCAAAAGAATATCTTAGATGAAGTAGTACATGCAATGCTGGCCCATTAACAATTTTTGGATTCTGCAATAACACATACCAGATGATTCAAAAGAGTAGCCATATGTTTAAATTTCTGTTCATATTTTCATCTCAAACATGGATGGATATTCATTGAAGATCTGGTCTGTGCATTATGACTATCTGTTACTTTTTCTCAGACCGCAATGCATTTTGTGCATATGGATTTATACAGACTCTTAAATACTAGTATCATGCTTTTGCAGATCTTGTTTTTGCTTAGGACATTGTTGTTGAATGACCTAGTGAACACTAATGGTCTTACCCTCTTAGATTTAAAAAAATGCATCTGATACTGACAAGTGTCAAGACCATTCTATGAGACCACATGATCCCATCTGGACAGACAATCTTGCAAGGATATTAAGGCAGTCTCCAAGAGTGATCTCCTCTGAGACTGCCCATGAGAGGAGGTTCCAGACTTTCATACAAAGAAAAGATGTACCTCCCTGATGCCTGAGGTAAACTACAACTGATGTACTGCCTGAGGCAACCATAGCAACCATAAAAACAATGACCCTGTAGGGCTAAGAATACTGCCTATATTTAAAGGTTGTTTATATGAAGGGTTGCTTCTTCCCAAGAACAAAGTTCCTGAAGAACTCTTGGTGATCATCTCACCTCAAACCTGATACATCTACACCTCAGCTGCCTGTCTGTTAGAAATGCTTTAATCAATGATGAAATTCATCTTGAGAAGTGATGAGATCTGACTTATCTAGGTTTGGAATCAGACCCAGATGAGACACCGCCAACTAATCGAATGATAGGTCCTTCAAGAGAGTATCTTTGAGGACACTGTGCATCAACTGGATGAGGGAATATTTAGCTTGAACTGTGGACTTAGCATTCCAGAAAAGGAAAGCAATGCAGCAGTAGCAGGTGATGTATTACTGGTATTAAACACACAATTGCTGACACTGACATTGAATTTAAACAACAGTAACTTTTATCTTTATACATTAAAAGTTATTTAACCCTTACCTCATAAAATGTATGGCTTTGTAGGCAGTTGATATACATGTACCAAAGTCACAAAGTGCAGTGCACTATAAATAGAACACCTGTTACCTATTTGATTCCATACACATAGTCCTGTCTGTTAACTGTTATAGCAGTGTAGTATATGTTACATTCAATATCAATTTTTAAAATGTTACATGTTTGTTACACATCTAATATTTATAGTAAGACTGAAGAGCAAAATATGATCGATTTAGTTTTATATTTATTTTTCAAGGATTATTTTTTAATGTGATTTAAACTCTAAAGAGAACTTGTTGTTGTTGTTTTTGTAGGGTTTAATGCCATATTTCAGCACAAGATAGGCTATATATGGCAGTCAGTATAACTGGTGGAGGAAGAACCCTGGAAAACCCCAGGAAGAACCACTTACCCACTTACTGGCAAGCTTTCTCACATACCCATGTTATCCAAGCCTGAGACTCAAACTCATGCAGACAGAGGTGAAATGGCAGTGATTTGGAACAGTGAGTGCTTTAGACCACTTGGCCACTCATGGCCCCCTCATGACCACCAAGCCAGTGAAGCCATGTGACCAGCTATAACCACCATTTCTCACACTCAAAATGTACCAGTTCTTTGTCTATGTCTACATCACTAAATCATCTGAATTTGATAAATTATAGAAACTCATTGTTGCCTACATCAACATCAAGCCTTTACCTAAGTTAATGAAGCTTTCATAGTCATGATTCCAATCGTGCAAGCTTCAGAAAGTACTGAACAAAATCTGTGGCCTCCATCTGGAGAGTGGAGAATCTGACCTGGTTACTTTAAGTGGCAGATTCCGATTAGATCTTAAACAGCAACCATGTGATCTGAAGTAATGGTCATTCACATCAATGAATGAAGTATCAAATAGGGGTTTTTCCCCAACGATGACGCTACGAAAACCAGTTAAAAATGGATGATGTTTACAGCAGAAGTCCATGAGAATGGTATAGAATTGTCCAAATTTGCTTCCATGCATCAGGTAGAGGCATCCAAAGGTACTTCCATGAGAATGGAGTAGAGGTATCTAAATGCGCTTACATGAAGTAAAGGGGTCTCACACACACACACACACACATTTGCTGGAACATACAATAAAAGCTATATTTATTGGTCACATTCTCATATAATTCTGATGATTTTTGCCTCCACACCTCCTATATCATCAAATCTCATACTACTACTACTACTAATAATAATAATAATAACAATAATAATATTGGCATTTGGTACATGGTATTTGTTCAAGAACAATCTTTGGAAGATGATCCAATACATACTATTTATTTGCCAACAATATTTTACATCAACCTTTACTTTAGAATATGTTTAATAATTTTATTTGATGCCATCATTAAGAATCTGATCCTAGTATGCAAGCAAATGAACAGTGTGTGTGTGTGTGTGATTTGGATTTTTAACTTCGCTTTGACAATTTTTCATTCATATCGCAATGATGTCTGCAATGTGACAGTTTATAGTGATGTCTAGCACTGGGGCATCATGCCGCAGACATGTAGCATGATGTCCCACCCAGTCACATTATCCTGACACCAGGCCGACCAGTTCTAACACTAACCACTTAATGCTGAGCACCAAGTGCAAATGAACAGAAACACATAAACACTTTAGTATATGTCTTCACATTAGCTGAAAGCTGGAGCAAAGTTCGAAATCAGGTGTAGCAAGCTGAAACTTTGCCATCCAAAATACAAAGAAATTTGTAAAGCTAATACTAAAACTGCTGTCTAACAGAGAGATTACAATGTGATTTTTGGATAAAACATAGTACTACTATGGTCTCATGACTAAAATCATACAAATGTATAATGATAAAGGTTGAGTAAAAACAAGGTGAAGCTTAGTGCTTTCTATCATTTGTTTCAAAACACCATTATTCTGATGGTTCCCATCATATCGCAGTTCCATATATTACTGTATTCTCAATATATCACAGTTCCATACATATCATTGTTCAAAACATATGTACTATGTGGTTAGTGATGCCGACTACCACATTATAATGAGGAAGAATTGTACTGGATATATGAATGACACACAAGAAATGTTCACGAAATTTTACAGCCGCGCTAATTAATAATAGCACTGAAGACTGATATATTGCATTTATCTCATTTCTGTTACTTTCAAAAACATTTAATATTACACAATGTGTGGAAAGGAGTAATACAAAACATTCAATTACCAAACTGTGAGAGCTTGATGCAGGTAGTCACACTGTTGGCATTCTTATTGTAGATATCATTGTTACAGATGGAATTTATGCTGATATATAATATCACGGGCACCACACAGGCAGCTGTGATACACATCCAGGCCATATTCAGCAGGTAACATATCACCATAAACTGAAATCAGATAATTAGAAGCATTACTGATGGAATATATGCTAAAATATATATATATATATATATATATATATATATATATATATATATATATATATATATATATATATATATATATATATATATAAATAAAAGGCACCACACATTCAGGCAATGTTCAGCTTATAAATAAATCATAATAAACTGAAATTTGATATAGCAATGTTTTGTGAGTTCTCATCTCAAAGGAAATGTAATACATTTAATTATTTCTATCTTTAGATTTAAAGCATTCAACATTTTTTTATAAAATATGAAACAGCAAAAATTTAAGCCGGGCTATTAGAAACCCAAGCTTTTGGTCTGATACATGTGAATTTCTTAAAGGTCACACAATTTCTCCCTGTAATATATCGCCATGACATACTTCATTCTGCCCCGCTCCCCTTGCTCCCCTTTTCATATTTTTGTCAGCAGTGGTAGACTTAAGCAAACATGTATGAAGCCAGCGTGACTAATTAACAGTTGATCATTATCACTGCAATTATAAGAACTGCCCCTCTGAAGGCTTCTCTCAGTACTTTAAAGAAACCAATATTCTAATGAGTGTATTTGTAAACACCAGCGACTGTTCAACAAATAAATGATACACTATTTTGTTTATATGGTGTTTAAATTAAAATGATGATGTGAAATGAAATCGTGAATGTAATCAAAGCTTTCTCATAGTTTGATTTTGACGACTCTGTAAAATCATTGATATGCTTTATTATCATATATACTCATTTATAAGACGAGTCCAACTGCAAACTGCACTGACCCAGATCTGAAGGCACAGAATGTGCAGAGAGATCCAGGTTGGTGCAGTTTGTTATGAGTAATAAGTGGAACAAATAGCATAGTCCCTGATCTGCAGGTGCATTATGCTACAACAGATTTGGATCTTTGTTGTTGACAGTTTGACTTGACTTGTAAGTAAGTACATACAGTAATAATAACTGCTACTTAAGTAAAAGTGATCTGTACTAAAGGGTACAACAGTATCAGTACAGACTTCTGGATACTGTACATGCACCTCGATTAATTCTTTTCTTTTACAGCCCTTGTTATATCCCACCTTTATTCCTTTGGACCAAATCTTAAGGCATTTAACACTGATTACTAATTAACATATTTATTTTTAATTAGTTTTTGCACATATGCTGGTTAGTATATTTTCCATTCCTTCTTTGTTTCATTTAATGATGGCAATTTACATTTATATATACAGTAAAGAGTTTATGCCAGGTGTTTAATTGTGTTAGTTCTTTGGTGGGAATGGAGATGCTAATTTTACTTGCAGAGAAAACTACACATCTTCTGGAATTGAAACTACAGATGATTTTATTGTTGTGGTCTATTTTTATTTTAAACACTTCTGTTGGGACAAAAAGAATTTGTATACATTTACATGCATAATGTTTAAATTTTAGATTCTATTTACTGAAAACTATTTCTTTTGAGTGAGATATTATAAATGGCTAAGAATTCAATCCTGATATGCATTAAAATAATGATCATGTAGTTTTTCATTGTCCTTTTTACCCTTCTGAAAATGAAGGACTCCGCAGGTTTATGCTAACTCCAGAGTTACGTGAGTGAAGAATCCAGGACTTCTCATCCTGTACTCTGTTGAGAGTCCTGCCAAGCTTCCACTGATCACAATATCAAAACAGTTTTCAATAAAGTTTTGAGAACTCCACTAGCTTAGCCAAAAATTAACTGCTGATGTTAAACACTTGGCTCTTGTGATGTCATGATACAATGCAAATTACCCTGTTATAGTCTATTCAGGACAAGTCATTGTGGTTTTCACATTAATTACCAAGAAATCACTGTATCCATCTCGCATATTTGTTTGTCAGAGACACACGTCTGAGATATCTGATGCATATTTTTTGCTGCCAAGGATTTGCATAATGTGATCAGGATTTATTTAATCTCCTCTAAAGCGAGGGATGGCAACATGTATAATTCAAGCACATGCACTGTTATGATGGAGTAGCTTCCCCATATCTTGCAAACTCTCACGCAATTTCCATCGAGCTCGGCAACACATTGTCCTACAAACTAGCCTTGCTGCTTTCTGAGTAGAAAAAGTTATCCAGAAGAAAGTGGCATGTAATCAGAATGATTAATCAAGAAAAAGAAAGAAGCTGTAAAGAAAAATGGAGAAAATAACACCCTTGGCTGTAATATAGCACATCCACTGGGATTACAGGTGTGACTTAGGTTCACATGATTACAAAGACTGCAGAAGTGAATAATCCTTTCATGACAGGTTTAAGAATTTTCAAAACTCAAATGCCTATGTTTACTACAAGATATCTGAAGAACACATTATCACTCAAGGCATTCTTTCACAACAAAGAAATCAGTAAGACTGCTGTGAAAAATGTGTTATTTGGATTGCAAAGGTGGAGGGTTATCAATGAAGTTTTTGTTGATTTGTAACTTTGCTGGAATAAGTAAGACTTAAAAGGTTTATGTGTAAAAGGAATATGAACCATTAACCTCTCCGATTTTTGGATAAATGTGTTGTTATTGTTGTTGCTGTTGTGGAGTTTAATGCCATTTTTCAGCACACGATGGGTTATACATGGCGGCCAGTATTAATGGTGGAGGAAGACTTTTATCAGACTTTTGGCACACAATGTGATTATCTCAGTAGAAATGTTGTTGTTGTTGTTGTAGGGTTTAATGCCATTTTTCAGCACACGATAGGTTATACATGGTGGCCAGTATTAATGGTGGAGAAAGAACCCGGGAAAACCCTGGAAAGAACCACCGACCCAAAAGAAGCTACTCGCAAACTTTCTCACATACCCACATTGGCTGAATCCAAGAAGGAGAGAGCTTTTGACCACTCAGGGCCCCTAAATGTGTTGTAGTTAGAAGTACAATAAAACTGATGAAAGTGCACATTTTATGACACAAAGTGTCAATTAGCTGCCATTTGGTTAAAAAGGTTTATTTAGGTTTCTGTATTGGCTTATATACGTTATATGTAATGTATTGGTTTATAATACTAACACAAAAAAGATGAAAGAGACTGTTAAAAATACAACTATAAACTAACAGAAAAATGAACTAATAAACTCTATGATGGACAATGCATTCAACTGACTATTGTGCATGTTTCTTGATTTGTATTTTTTAAACCGAGTGAGAGAAAATGTAAAGTAAGTTGTGATTTCCTAATTCAAGCTGAAAAAATTACGGGTCAGATGAGCATTGTCAGTACACATTCTTGACCTGGGGGCCCTGAGTGGCCAGGTGGTCTAAAGCGCTCTCCATCATGGATCACTGTCATCTCACCACTGTCTGCGTAGGTTTGAGTCTTGAGCTCGGCCAATGTGGATATGTGAGAATGCTTGCCGGTAGCTTCTCGTGGGTCGGTGAATCTTTCTGGGATTTTCCCGGGTTCTTCCTCCACCATTAATACTGGCCGCCATGTATAGCATATCTTGTGCTGAAAAATGGCGTTAAACCCTAAAACATCAACAACATTCTTGACCCCCATATTTTTTACTTGACCTCCCAGTTCTGACACCAAGGGGTATTTTTAATCCCTCAATTTTTACATCCTTGTGGGGATACACTGCTTTATTTCTTCATTAAATCCCCCCGTATATTCAGACTATTCCCCCTTTGTACAAATAAAAGGGAAAAAATTTCCCTAAGTTCTTGGCCCTAGAACAGATCCTGCCAACAATGATACCACAGGCAATATTTCACGCATTAATTAGAATTTGCATGGGTAAAAACAATGCTACACTGATGCATACTATGATTTTAAAAAATGACATTTGATGGGATGCATGGTGATACTGCTGATCCCACAATCTTCAGGTGAAAACCCCGTGTCAATATGACTTTCAATTAGGAGTAGGTTAACAAAATGGCTGCCATGGATGTGACACTAGATTCCGATCAAATCTGATTTATGACTAGCAGAGCTTAAATCTACAAGCCATCTATGCCAGGATGCTTTCTCTCAAATCTGGTCAAATTCTGTTGATTATATTTAATAAGCTGTTTAAATAATTTATATTTTTGGTAATGATGATTTTGAGAGACCTTTTCTATTGAATTTGTCCAGTTTCCACTGAGCTGTGTTTGAAATGAGGTCATCGAAAGGTTTTTCTCTTTTTTTATGCAATGGTTGCCATATCTGATGGCAGATTAGCATGATCTGAACAAATCTGAAAGTTTCAAATCAGATCTGATCAAATTCATGTGGTTTCTGAGAATGATTTGCAAACAACAATTGTGAACAGACAACAGATGATGCACCAAGGACTATATCAGCCTTATTGCCAGGTAAGCTAAAAACTTTATTTATTTAAATCTGATTATGGAAAATCATGACACCACTAAACAGTATGCTCCACTCATTACACATTGTGGCTAATTTTACATCATTACAATAGACTTACAAATGCAGCTGATACTCTTCCTCCCATGATGCACCTGGCTCCTGAATACACATTCTTCCTGGTTGCACCAGTTGCTAAGAAACCAAACACCAACAGAAGAATGGCAAACAATGCCATGACAACTGCCACTACCACAAACACAACCTGAATCACACTGAGCCTGCAGCAAAAAAAAATGTACATTAATGTAAAAAATTATCAATGATAATGCTAAGGGTTCAGGTTAATGTAAGTAGTTGCTAAATCAAGGTAATGTTAATTGTGAATTCATTCAATGTAAAATAAATTGCTGTATATTTGTAACAGTGAATAAAATTCTTTTGTTTTATCACAATGTAGAATTTTAAAGAAAAGATTGTGTTCAGTTCTTTAACTTGAATTTGTACCCTTCCAGGGGTCATGCTACCAGGCAAAGTGGGAAACAAAGCTGCTTAAAATTTTTAAGCTTTGCCTTCTTGTGATAGGAAAGCTAAAAGGACTTCGCCCATATAATTTTTTATAGCTACATCAACTGACTCTAGTTTGTTAGATGCACCTCGCCTTAGCCAGGTTAGTTCTAGTGTTGTGCTGTAGCAAAATGTATTCATCAAGCCATCAGTAGCTAGGCCTAGTTTTGATATCATATGCGCTGACAAACTCTTGCACATTCACAGGCATGTGTTCTGATAGCTGACTGACCATTAATCATTTTCCAAGTAAGTTAGCAACTATCACTTCCTGATTTCCGCATGTTATCCTTTGATGATAAAAACATACAAACTTGTATTTAAAAACTTTAATAGTATGTTATTTGCAATTTGTGTATTACAAACAGAATTGGTGATCTGCATATTTTAACTGCCTCTTGTACACCATTTCATCATAAAATTAGCTTGAAACTGTAAATGAACCAGTAACAAGGAAATAATGGACATCACTGTGTCTGGGAAGTACCAGTTTACTAGACTGTCTGTTTTCATAAATCACTTGGCAAATATATTCAGAGAAATATACAATTCATAGAAAGCAAAGCCTAAATATTTTGTTACTGAAGATATAGCTTTAAAATGCAATTACATAGGTCAGAAACACACGGAACGATGCTATGTTGTGGAATTCACGACAAGCGCTGTAAGGTCAAAGTTGTTTTCTAACCTGACTCGTATTTGTGAAAATATGGAAAAAAGCAGCAAAGCAAATACTATTTAACCAATGCCTAAAATTACAACAAGTACATAGACAAATAATAAAACCAAAAGTTTGCAATCCTGTCAATGGACTGTCGTAATGAAGTTGTATAAAGTGAGTGTTGCATTACGAAAACCCCTCCTTCTAAAAATAGATGCACTCACATGTTTGTGATGATTCGGTTGGAAAGAAGGGTTTAGTTCATACACTGATAATAAAGAAGCCATGTCTATAATTGTACGCATTTTAGTGTGTTATGTATGAATAGTTATGGTAATGCTTTATCTGCATCAAAGAAATTAGGATGAACAGGATGATCTGAACACACATGTGCATTAGCCCTCATATAAAGACTGGCATATCTCCTGATCAAACTGTATAAGATACAGTTTTGACAATGCTAACATTATAGCCATACAGAGCTTGGTTCTGACCAGGATTTGCTGAGAATCAGCAGATAAGTTTGAACACCAGTACCATCCAGTCTCCAGAGAGTGTAGTAATTAACACTAATAATACTTGCATTACTTCAGATCCCTTACTGAATTCCTATCTGAAGTGTATCAATTGCAACGATGTGTGACAAATAATATTAAAACATGGGGAAGTTTTGGGCATATGGCAAGTGGAGTCCTGGCTTGTGGAATTTGAGTCAAGGCTTGTGATATTTTTTAACAGTCACCAGACCTGAGCCTGTGTCTAAAAATATTTTCTTGGAGCACTTAGCCATGAAGGCAGCTTATTTTGTTGTGTGATCCTAAAGCAGATCATTGAAGATTCTTCTTGTATCCGTAGATTTTAATAGGCCATCTTAAAAACCTTGTAAATTCTTTCTTAAAACTTCAAATTTATTATTGTAGGGTATAGTGTAGCTGGGTCTATTCAGTGATGTGCAATTGCAGGATTTCCACTACTTTCCCAAAGCCTAGTATCCTGAAAACCAACTGAATGCATTTTTTAGCCAAGCCTTTATTTTTACCTTAAAGCCCTATTATATTTATAACATTTCTCGTGTTTCTTAAATGGAGGAGCAAATGTATGCCCTAAATTTTCTGTTTTAGACTAGGCCCTGCCACTGTTGCCCAAATTTTCATTCTTGTAGCCCCTGGACTCTGGGCACAATATACGTCAGACCATAGATAATCAATGCAAATTTTACCATGTGACACTGAATCCGAAGAGTTCATTCATTATCTTTTCCAAAAATATGGCAAGTGCTCTGTATAGTGTTCCACAGAATGTCCCCACGCCTGCAAAAACAATCAGTGTTGCAATCAGGGAGGCAAAGGGGCAGTTCCCAACCTTCTCTGTGATTTCTGAAACAGATAATGCATTATTTTAATTTAGCATAATATTTTACTGGACTAAGCCCTTCTCTGTTGCTATAATAGCAAAAACATTTAAAAATGTGGTGATAAATTAATATGCATAATTTTATCATGATTGTCACCAGTCTCATAAGCCAGGAAACCTATTAGTGTAAAAAAAACCATAAATACTTATCATTTACAATATACGGCATTTGCAAATATACTTAATACAAAAATAACACTGGTATTTTACAAAATTACCAAGAGAGTGTGCAAGTGAAATTGCATGAATTGTTGCCATATTTCCCATTTATAAAATCAAGGCAAATTAAAGATTTTTATCTATCCTGCTTATAATCGATCATGGTCTGTCCTAAGAATGAATATGAAAATTCTGTAGCATGCTATGTCTCATGTTACATCATCAGTTAATAATCAAAAAATGTGCACATCTAGATTAGCAAGAAATGTAGGCCATTACAATGACAAGTTACCCAATACGAATTTGAAATGCACATTAAGTTATTATTTTGTGCATGCATTTTCATTCTTCATGTTGTTACTGTTTATTTTACCATGCAATACACCTATTATTATCAACATATCCCTTTCCTATCTTTCTGTCCTGATTACAACAGTTTTGTTCATGACATTAGGATTGTCTTTTCAAGATTTCTATTTATTATTTAATCTAAATAGTGTTTTGTCAAACTTTAACCACCTGACACAGATAAAGGAACAATGCTTCAGTTGTAACAAAATTATGAGATAATAATGACAAAATGTACAAAATATGCCTGGCCACCTTCGGACTAATTATAGTAACATGTTTCCCGATAATTTTTTAAAGTGGTCATTGTACCATCCAACCCATTTGTAAATACCAGTAATCTTAGTATGAAGCCCCCAAAAATATGTTTCCCATTGCACAGTTTTTAAAATTAGGGTTGGTAGGTAGTTTTTTAACATTGTCTATATTGTTATGTATGTTTAATTTAATTGTTTGTTTGTTTGATTTTTTTTATTTCATTACATGTTATTGTAATGTAACATTGTATGCTGGATTTTACCCTGACCACAACTGAGTTCATTTCTGCTAGAGCTGACTGACTTTTTAAAAAAAATTTTATTTCATTTATGTAAACAACTATCAATAGCTTCATTATTCTCTATGTGTATGAGCTTATTATCAGAATTATTATTCAGGTAAACAAGAAGGAGTAAATATGTTGATCAGGGTCAGGTTTTTGGAGATTCCTAAGTGCATTTTGTAGGCTAATGTGTTGTAAATAAACAAGGCTCATTGGATCATTCTAGAATGCTTTTTTTTCCATTAGGTAATGGTTGTTTTTGGAAAATGATAATTGTGACCTGGGGTCAAGCAGAGAACTATATTATCTTGTGACTGTGAAGATTTTACCAGTCATGCTTTAACATCTAGCAATTTAAGTTGTATTATCTTGTGACTAGTTTGGGCTGAAATTTATTTTCTTCAAATTATTGAACTGAAGTGATTATTTTCTCTGGAAATACAAAAGTGCTCTGAAAAAATTCCTGGATAAAGATATTTATTGGAATTTATACTAAATTCAAACCTGGAATAATATTTCTGTGATTCAACAAGAGACTGTTGACACATCAGCACTTCGCAAGTCATAAGACATGTCATCACCTTCAATTCTGGATCTCTTTAGGACTTTTACTGAATTTTGTTCAGGAATTTTTATTACTTGGACTTGTGTCTTTAATTCTTGGATTATTTTTGGATTTAATTCGCATTACTGTAAGTTCTTTTTTTCTCATTTTTCATTTTGTATTCTAGGGAAATAAATTATTTGTTAAATTTTACAAAGCTTGTTGTTTTCACTCTTTTTTGTTACTTATTTTAAGGGCACAGAATCATAACTATATATATATATATATATATATATATATATATATATATATATATATATATATATATATATATATATAAATGGTTAGTATATACAATGTACCAAGTGCTTCAAGTACTTAGCTAAACCAGCTAAATTATATGCACAATATCAATTTTGGTATGGGGGGGGGGGGGGGGGGGCGGCGTATTTTACTGAGGGTGGGTGGGGGTGAAATTGGGGAAGTACTAGGGTCAGCAACAAAAACAGGGACAGTCAGCCAACCAGAAACACAAGTATTTTTAACTAACATATTTAAATCATTTTTACAACATAAATATACAATTTTAGTCCAATTTTACAGCCCAACATTTATTGTGTTTAATATTGGTTTAATGTCATCTGCTTAAACATTATTCTTATCCAAAACCTACAATTTTCTTTGTGCATGAAGATGGAAGTGATTGGTCTGGTTGGTGGTTAGATTGATATTTGTATGTTGTGTTCAATTTGAAATAATAAATGCTACACCTGCAGATAAAAATAACAAACTTAATGTGTAACAACCAGAAAAAGTCAACAAATAAAAATAATGACACCATATTCCTTCAGATCCAAATGAAGGTATCAGGGGAAGACAAATATGAAGATAATAAGACCATTTTGAATGAGATTTAAAGTCACTGGCACACAAGCAAATGACACAACTACTAAAATCTGAAAGTGATATTCTACTTGCAGAATTAAAAAGCATCACAGAACAAATATAACAAATGATAAGTTAGACCACTGCCTAACGCTTAGGACAGAAACGTTATGAGAAAACACCAGCATTCATCTGAAGAAATAAAAGAGGATCGTTACAAGCAGAAAGCAAAATACGTATATGTGGATGTTGATAATGAAGTTGCAGAATACTGTAACATTATGTCCATTTTTAACAAACTGAGAATGACCAGCAAATACCAACCAACAACAGCCTGTGTGAAATTATATACATTTTGGAAAAGCATGGTATAAATTATATTACTAGAAGCATGTAAGATGTAGTCCACATAAGTTGATTAAGTTGTTGTTGTTGTTGTTGTTAGTGTGGGGTTTAATGCCATTTTTCAGCACACGATAGGCTATACATGGTGGCCAGTATTAATGGTGGAGGAAGAACCCGGGAAAACCCCGGAAAGAACCACCGACCCACGAGAAGCTACTGGCATGCTTTCTCACATACCCACATTAGCCGAATCCAAGACTCAAACCCACGCAGACAGAGGTGAGATAATAATAATAATAATAATGACCTTATTTAAAGCGGGTTACACAATTAGCTAAAAACTAATCTACCTTGAAGGCCCTCATACAAAGGAATTTATTTATTTAAGCTGCATCTCTGAAGCCACTGAATATATTGGGTTTGGAAGAAGGAAATAGAGTGGGCATTTCTAATCTTAACTGGAATACTATTCCAGAGCAGAGTTCCAGAGTATTGGAAACCCTTTTTAAATAGGGTGGCAGTGGCATTCAAAACATGGCAAGATGGCAGTGATCCATAACGGAGAGCGCTTTAGACCACTCGGCCACTTGGGGCCCCGTTGATTAAGTCATAGCAACTTAAGACAATGTTATTTCAAAGGAAGAATGTCTAAACGCATATCGTACAGTGTTATGTATATTTAATTTGTATTCTGTGCTTTACCTTGTCTGTAATTGAGGGTAGAGGTCTACCAGACTACTCTCAAGTTTGTCCTGTTAAAAAGCTATGAATACACTGTTTACTTGGGTTTCAGTTCAAGACCAAGCTTTGATTATGACCTTAGTTAATTCTAGAAATGAATCTGTTTATAGTTTGATATAATTTTCCATTAGAATCACAGGAGTTTTTCTGCTCAGAAAATGTTATTGTGACATAGGTTAAGTGGGGATATATACAAGTTTGAAACAACAGGATTATTCATTAATATATTATATCAGTCTTTTGGAGATTTTTAAAAAAATCATTTAAAGATATTCTGGATTTTATTATTGTGATATATCATGACTGTTGGCACATCTGCACCATTTAGGCTATGGGTACATCAACACATTCAAGACCTGGAATTTATTTGGAACACTATACGTTTGGAATTGCGATAAACTTTTAAGATTATTTGGGATTAAATTCATGATACTGTAAGTTCCTTTTAAATTTTCACTTTGTGAATTCACTTAAAGACATTCTGGATTATATCATTGTGACACATCAAGACTGTTGGCACATCATCACATTCAAGGCCATGGGTACATCAGTACATTTGAAACATGGCAAATAGCAAAAGTCAAAATTTGCATTTTGGGGGCAGCTTACTTGTCAACTTCACCTGGTAGCTTGACCCCTGATTATTACAATTATTATTATTACTGGTATTATCAGGGGTCCCGAGTGGCCAAATGCACTTTCCATTACGGATCACTGCCATCTCACCTCTGTCTACGTGGGTTCGAGTCTTGGATTCGGCCAATGTGGGTATGTGAGAAAACTTGCCAGTAGCTTCTCATGAGTCGGTGGTTCTTTCCGGATTTTTCCCGGACTCTTCCTCCACCATTAATACTGGCCTCCATGTATAGCCTATCTTGTGCTGAAAAATGGTGTCAAACCCTACAACAACAACAACAACAGGTATTATCTCTGAAAACGTCAATGTTCTCCCCAGAGATCCTTACCATTGTGGTCCCCATGCATTATCATTTCAACCCAAGATGTTTTAGAACCAGCCAATCTGCCAATACACTATGCATAAGCACCAACTGCAATAATGTTTCCTACTTTCTTTAAAATTATTCTGTGACATTAACTTTGAGTGACCTCATTCTATGCCCTTTCCCTCAAATGCCACCTTCAAGTAGTTCCTGCTGAAAGAATTTCTCCCCATCTATCCAAGTAAAAACAGGAGCAACTTTAATTTTCGAATGTTACCTGTTTAAAGAACATTATAGAAAATGTTGTAGAACTGGTTTATTTCTTCATTTCCATTTCAGTAAGCAACAGTAAATTACTAGTCTGCAATTAGAATAAATATTACCCACAAATTCTACAATCAATACGTGCATAATAAACCTTATATGATTATGCATCAGATCATTTTTTTATTATTTTTACAATGATTATTAAACTTTGTCCTCCATGTTTTTTCTGTCTTTAAAAGAACTCTTTCAACAATGCTGATGATTAGACTTTCAACCTACTAATTAAACTCAAGACTGTAATTAAATCTTTTTACCACTGTGTAAATTTGGCAAATAAAGAACACCATGTACATTTTTATGAAAATTGAACTGGCAAAGACAGACAGACAAATAAACAAACATTTTATAACTCAGACCCCTAATATTATTCTGGGATATTTCCGCGAATCATATGAAACAGTGCATGCAGAACATTTGCCTCTACGTAATTAACTATTCTTAACTAATTATGAATGTTAAAAATTATGCCTTTTTTCAGGATAGCATGCATCTTAGAACGCGTCCTTTACAATGTCACCACTGTCACGATGTTTCAACAAAAAAATCCTGAGAAGAACACCTTTTTATTATGTTAGGCCACAATCAAGAGCTGGATTCGTATTTCCTGTTTACAACCAGCAAATGTAAATAATAAGGTAAGCATATATTTAATGCAGATTCATTGAATCTGAAAGCTAAATGTGAACTTTAAAAATTTAATGATCAGTAGTAGTAACAAATAAAGATGTCATACATACTGTCGAAATTACGGTGCACCTACTAATTGACGAAATCACAGGTGCGATTTCGAATACAGGTATGAATATATAAATACCCGTGCTTACGTAAAACAGATACATATGTTGCTTTGTAATGAATGATCTTACCCATTTTACTATGAAGAGTTCTTTTGTTTCGTCAAAATTCGCGTTTGATTCCTGCCATTAAATTGTAAAAAAAATTTATAAAAAATGTACACAATTGAAAACTGACTCAGTCGTTAGGCTTCCGTTGTAGATGTCGCTTCTGAAAGGGAAGTTACTTTGCCCTAGTCATTCCGCCAATGACCGAAAATATGCCACGGAAATAGAGATGGTCGTGATTGTATATACATGTACTATGTTTGCCAAATTAGGTCATGTGCATCCGATTTTTTGCATAAAACTTAATTGAAATATTAAATATTTCCAATTATCTTGTATATATACAAACTTTGGTAAACAGTTATTCATTCTTATTTCGTATCAGTCTTTGGGAATCTGTGATCAGAATTTTTAGTAGTGTAAAGATATGATCTGAGAGGAATTCATTTTTTTAAATTTTCATTGGAGTTACAATGGGTTCATTGACTTTTCGGACTAAACTACTATTTTGAGTTACTGAGAACACATTGACTTGATATATCAGGGCATTCATGGTTACTGGCATTCATTCAGAGCCTTCGGTACTTCTAGGCTTGTCTAAAGCGCTCTCCGTTACAGATCGCTGCCATCTCACCTCTGTCTGAGGTGGTTCGAGTCTCGGATTCAGCCAATGTGGGTATGTGAGAAAGCTTGCCAGTAGCTTCTCGTGGGTCGGTGGTTCTTTCCGGGGTTTTCCCGGGTTCTTCCTCCACCATTAATACTGTCCGCCATGTATAGCCTATCTTGTGCTGAAAAATGGCGTTAAACCCTACAACAACAACAACAACTTCTAGGCTTGTGATATGACATTTAGGACTTGCGATTTAATTCACAATACTGAAAGTGTTTCTTAAATTTTCATTTTGTAACCCCCAGCTCTAACCTTTTCAATCTATGTTGCATCTCTCTCTCTCTCTCTCTCTCTCTCTCTCTCTCTCTCTCTCTCTCTTCCTTTGCATTGGCCTCTCCTCTTTCTCTTTCTAAATTTGCATCATTTCCGTGATTTCTTTCCGAAACTGAAGCTTTGTTAATTCTAATTCCATATAGTTTTAAAAGTTGTAATTCTTTTAATTTCCTATCAAACCAGAGAGACTTACTAATCAAACCCCCAAAACGATAATCCAAAATTTCTTTTCCCATTATATACTGAATTAAAATAGTCTTTATCTCCTGTTATGTTAAAGATTCAATCGCTTAAAAAGATCGTAATATATGGCAACCTTAAGCGATGTGTCCATTTTCATAGACTTCGGATTTGAAACAATGATCACTTATTTAGAGCCGGATTTTTAAAAAATCTTTTTATTTATCCCCAGGCCTCTAGTTCAGAAAGTAAAATTGTTGGTCTCTAATGTAATCGCAGTAAATCGTTCGTTCTATGTTCAGAAATACCTCGATACAAAATAGTTCGTGGTACCCAAGATATAGAGACAGACAGACAGACATATTTTTAAAGAAATTTATGGATTTAGATTTATACACATAGTATGTTCGTCCCAGACATCAAAAGACGTTTGTATATATTTTTTTCTTTTGGCTATAGCTTTGTTTTTTTTTTTTAAACATTTACAATGTGTTAGAAAAAGTCCGTGATTAATAGAATCTAAGTTGGGGTTTGGACCGAGACAAGGAAATCCCAGTCAAGGGGTTATATTATTGATCTCCCCAAGAGGTTCTGTCGAGTGGGGATATAAATAATCTAATCCCGCGACTAGGATTTCCTTTTCTTGGCACAAACCGACATAAATTACTTTTCTCACCCAGTTTTTTCCAACTAAATTAAAATAACCCTGCACCCTCGCAGTTTAGTTAGGAGATTCAAAATACAGTATTCAGCTGATAATATTTATTATTGCCTCTCTCTGTATAAAGGTCATCAGGTTTTGTACTCTTTTATGAAAATCTGAATAATTATCTGAGTGAAATCCAGCTATATATACCGATAATAAAAAGGACAAAAATTCAAGGAAAAAGTTATAATTGTTATTTGTTGGAGTATTGCGCAATGAGATTTTTTGAGCCACTAGCTTTTGTTTATACTGCGCATTAAGACGAATATGTTAATGAGGGCACTGTGGTGACCTGTCGACGCTAAGTACACAAGTTCTACGCATAAGAATATAACAACATAAAATCATTAGATATTATTACTGTATTATCACATTTAATCGATGGATGCAACATGCAATTTAAAATAAATAATATCTTTTATACGGTTAAGTCTTAGCTTTCATCAGTTCTAATTTGG
Organism: Sinohyriopsis cumingii; assembly: GCA_028554795.2. Lineage (NCBI taxonomy): Eukaryota > Metazoa > Mollusca > Bivalvia > Unionida > Unionidae > Sinohyriopsis > Sinohyriopsis cumingii. The sequence continues at coordinate 156,951,869 of CM068829.1, forward strand.
TAAATGTTCTATGGTAGGCAGCGGTACGATACTGTGCAGGACAGAAAATATAAATTTCCCAAAAAAGTCACGAATTAAACATTTCCTCATGTCACCACACACTTTGTTAGAATTGTACTCTGTAGGCATATTGTACTGCACAGTATCGTAACGGTAATACCGCCTGCCTATCTCTCTCTCTCTCTCTCTCTCTCTCTCTCTATATATATATATATATATATATATATATATACACACACATATATACATACATACTTTTGTATGTGATTAAGGCTATAGTTTTTGCATATATGACTTGCTTTTGTCTATATATATATATATATATATATATATATATATATATATATATATATATATATACATACATACTTTTGTATGTGATTAAGGGTATAGTTTTTGCATATATGACTTGCTTTTTGCTTACCCGATTTTTATCATGATTTAAGTAGTAAACAAGATGGTGCGTTCAAGAGTTTGTTGATTTTTCTGTAGGAGTCTTTGCCTTTCCCTAACAATCATTTGCGTCGCAGGTCAAGTGGGTATTTATATATAAAAGGACTTTTTCAACAATCATTCATTTCTGTTTCATATAAGTCGTTGGGAATCTATGATCAACTTTATATTTGTGTTCAGATATAATTTGAGTGGAATTAGTTATCTAAATTATTCATTGGAATTACAAAAGTGCACATTCACCTTTTGAACGAAACACTTTATGTGGGATTATTCAGAATTCAATCAAAGACATTCTGGATCGTGTCATTGTGGTATATCAGGGCATTCAAGACTTTTCGAATTCATTTGGAACATTCTGTACGTTTGGACTTGTGACTTGTGAGAGGGCATTTAGTATTATCTGAAATTTAATTCACAAAAGTGTCTCTTAAATTATTTGTTGATTTCAACTTTACCTATTAGTTTTGCTTCTTTGTGTTACAGCGTTCAAGATCTAGAATTTTAACAGAAATTGTAGTCTCGTCCGGGATATGAATTATTTTAAAATATTTCGGGCATAATGAAAATTACCTTTAATATTTAAATTGACTTTCTTTCTTAATTGTCAATCTCCCTGGCATGATTTTAATTTCACACATTTGAGAAATTTTCGTGAAACTGAAGCATGCACAATGTCATATAATGTAGTGAACTTTGTTTCAAGTCGGACCTATGGAGAGTTAGATTGTATGAAAAAGGGTGCGTCGCTTGAGCTTGCCGTATATTAGGATCTTTTGGAAGAGATTGAATCTTTAACAAAGCAGGAGATAAAGAATATTTTAATTCAGTATATAATGGCAAAGAAAATTCTGGATTATCATTTTGGGGGTTTGATTAGTAAGTCTGTCTCTGGTTTTGACAGGAAATTAAAGGAATTACAACTTTTAAAAAAGTGGAATTAGAATTAACAAAGCTTCAGCTTCAGAAAGAAATTACGGAAATGATGCAAATTTAGAAAGAGAAAGATGATAGTCTAATGAAAAACAGAGTGAGAGAGAAGAAGGAAAAATACAAATACAGATTCAGAGAGAGAGAGAGCACAAAGAAAGGGAAATGCAATATAGGGCATATCAGTCGACCAAGTGAAAAGCAACTGTTATGCCAACGTAGGCTATCCATGGTGGTCGACTTAAATCCTTTCTATTTTGTATCAATATTTTGAGCGTATACATGCGGTCAATAATTAAATTTCCTGGTGTAAAGCCACTGCAATTTCCTGCACATTTCGAGTAAAGAGTCTTTCACTCTGGTTTCGATCACAGAGGTGACGGTCTTTCCAGGAACAGATGCTAGATTGGCGTCGTCTTCGAGCTCCAGAGATCTGGGGTGGGTGGGTGTGAAGGCCTCCATAGCAGAGGGAACGGTCTTCTCTCCATCCCTATACCTTCTCCTTGCTGTCTCATATAATCTTACCCACCTCCCAATCTTAATAGGGCTAGAAGGTGATCCAGAAAATGGTCTGTATAGTTTCATGAAATTAGCAAAGAATCCTCTGCTTCTGGAGCTTTGCTATCAGTTAAATGCTGCTTATCCTGTTCTGTTGAGTCGAGGATTCAGCCAGTGTGGGTATGTGAGAAAGCTTGCCAGTAGCTTCTCGTGGGTCGGTGGTTCTTTCCAGGGTTTTTCCGGATTTTTCCTCCACCATTAATACTGGCCGCCATGTATAGCCTATCGTGTGCTGAAAAATGGCGTTAAACCCCACAACAACAACATACACAACAACAAATGTCTGTGAAGCCTGTTGGGGGTTTGTGTTCTTACAGAAGTTTCAATTGGCTGTTATTTGTTAAAGTGTCAATCGTAAACTGGTGCAAAATGAGAATGATAGATGTGTATTTTAACACCCAAATCGTACGCTTTATGTACACGCGTGCATATTTACGAGATGTCAATCTACATTGCATTAATAAATGTTGTAAATGTCTTTTGTATCTTGCTTCGTACTTCGATTAAGTCCACGGGATCTGCATGGCGATATTTCGGTAGAAACGAATCGTGTGCAAATAAGTGTCTAAGGGAGGCAACTTGTAAAAGGACTAACCTATCCAATTACAGGGGTCCTCAACTTTTCGAATTCAGTCTGTATCATAATACAAGATATTCAGAATTCGAAAAGGAAACAAAATCTTTTTAAAATGGCTGTTCCTCACTCTGTATTTTTCCCCAGGTACATTTAGAACTGACAAGACATCATATGAAGTCTTCTGGTTCTAACCCCATCTCAGTAGAACTTTCCATTCAAGAGGAGTTGGGATGACATTAATTTTCAAGATCACCACTGTGGCGGCCATATCGGATGTTTGAGCGGCACCATTTTCATTTAGGACCAAGTAGACTATGGGATATACGTGTACAGTTTCTCGGCACTCCTCCAAATAGTTTAAGAGATAGAGTGATAACAAACTTGTGCTAACGGACGGACGAGTGACGATCAACAGACCATCACATAAGATCTTCAGTTATATGAACAGTAGAGTAAATAAACTATCGATTCTTTAATATTAGTTATATGTTTTAGGGCCACCCGGAACCCGCATTACATTAGTTGCTTCAGTCATTCAAAAAGCGCCTGTACGATGTGTATTTAAAAGTTTTTAATATTTTATATTTATTTTGTTTATTTTAACCTGTCAAGAAATTTAATGCTGATTGATGGACAAAATAACGTTCTATAAACAATTACATGTAGATGCACGTGCTGAAAGTCGGACACATGCTGTTATATGCGAGTGACGTAAAGTGAGTATATGACTGGCATAAATATGTCTGAGAATAATAACAGTTCTGCAATGGAGCAAAAAAGCACAGTGCAAACTCAGAGAGCTCTAAGCGTATTCTCTGACTGATATTAAGGCCGGCTTAGATAATTAGAGGATGCAATTCTATGTCATATTCTACAATTTTGAGATGGTCTCATCACTGAAGATGACCCATGCCCTCGATGACATTGTCTGTGGGAAGTATATGCTGTGAAGAGGGCAATGAATGGATATACCCGATACATAATGGATGATAGTTCTATTCTCGTGGGAAATAATTATGCTATTCTTTTTATTATGAAATGAAGGGTCAGTTTAAACTCGGAAAGGTTTGTTGAAGCTCTCGTTGATGGCTGATCAAAAAAAAAAAAGACTTGGGTTTGAACCACCAAACAGCTACTAGCCAAGTATGAAAAGAGTCTGTATTTTAAAATTGTCAGATGTGATGGAATATGAATTTACATTTCTGAACCCGACTCGAGGGAAAATAACGACGTTTGGATCGTCAATCGAGTCTTATTTTTCCATGCAAAAGGCCATGTCGTCCAAGTATCTATGGCTGGCTTTGCTAGTGTTACTGGAGATTTCTATGCCCCAAAATTCTTGCTAAAAAGTAGTGGAACACTACCGAACAACCTGTCAGCGCACCGGTACCCGAGATATCCATCTACTCCATGAAAACGCACGGGCACATAAATGTGGACGTGCCGGCAGATTCTGATGGAGCATAGCATCCAAGCTTTGCCACATCATCCATACAGCCCTGGTTTAACGCCGTCTTTTTCGGATAACTTGTACAAAGAAGACAAAATTGCTCGAAAATAAATAAATACATTACACTAGAGAAGTAATTCAGACAGTTTAGTCTGGGCTTCTAATGAAATTAAAACCATAATCGGCAACACCAAGTCGCCCTATTGTCACAATCACTATAGCATAATCGTGCATCTCTATATTTGACAAAATTAAGAAATATCACTGTAAATATTATAATATTATTCTTTTAGAGCAAGTGACATGGACAGCTGAGAAATTTTCAATTAATCAAGTTATAAATGCAATAATACGTCACATGCAGTGAAATCAATAAAAGCTTAATTCTTACTGGGCAGATATTTTGACGTGAAAAGAGAGTAAATCTTGTAACGCAAATCGTTCAGAAAATTTCTTTAAATCGAGCACCCCTCCTAAACTTTAGTTGGCATAACACTCACAATTGTGAACAAAATTTATCTTATCCTTTTGAAACTAGTAGTAAGTTTGTAGCAGTTTTAATCCAGTTAAGCTGCTTCTAGATGGAGAAAATCAAAATAGAAATTAACTTTTGCTGCCACTGAAAATATATATTCCAGATTAAACACCATCAAACAGTATATGTGTATATGTCCAACTCCATATAACTTCATTGCTCATTGCTATATTTGCACCTGAGGTAAAATTGTTCAAAATGGACACGGGGTGAAGACAGCTGGAAGTGTTCCAATCTCTTCAATAAAGTGCTAGCATTCATAAAAACACGGTTCATAGTTGTATAATACTTTAAATCACTTCGAGAAACTGAATCTGAAAGGACTTCATGGCCACAGACAAAACCAACCTATTAAAATACCTATCCCATTCCAGGTTCAGTGGATGTATGATACTGAGATAAATGATTTTCAGGTGTTTTCCTTCTCTGTCAAACAGATGGATATTGCCAGAAGAATTTCCACAAATAAGAAGATTTTTAAACTTGTCGATGGCTACTCCAGTTGGATTTATCAGTTTTGGATGTGCATATATACATAGAGGTTTCTGTTTCAAAAGTTTTGAAGTGGAATGTTGCTTGAACGCGAAAACTTTATGTTTATCTCTGTCAGAGACATAAATCAGATTATTTGATGGGTCACCTATGATGTACGTCAGCGAAGAAAACATTTGATTGCCTCTGGAGTTTTTATCCAAATACTGCAGACATTCTCCATTCTGGTCAATGATACGGACACAATCTTTGCACGTCAAAATAAAAACTTCGTTGAGAAAAACAATGCCTAATATATCTTCCGGAGATTGTACAGATGATATTAACTTAATTTCCTTGGAAAGTTCGTATACACTGATTTCGCATATATCGGGCTCCGTAACAACGTATCTATTTCCCTGCATTCTTGTCAGAAAACTTGGGTTTCCTCGAGTGGATACTCTGTGAAGCAATGTTCCTTCGACGTCATAGAGTTTTAGTGACTTGTTGTCAGCGTCTACCATGAGCAACTTGTCGTCTTCTACAAATAATACAGATCGAATCTTCGGTAATGCCTTTTCACCAGGAACAGAAACTTTAAAACTGGATATTGGTTTTAAAGCATGTATATGTTGTTTTGCAGATTCTGATGAAAATGTCTGCAATTTGCAGCTTTCCTCTTTGACCGTAACTAATCCAAATGTCGAAAACCGATTCAGTACGTCAGAAGCCTCAATGGGAACAAAATGGAGATTAGACTCATACATACCAGCGAGCTTTTCTGGAAGCTCTGTTTTCAGAGTGGCCATGCTTTTCTGTATTTCTCGAAATGCATAGAATCGGTCAAGCTCTAATCCTTGACTGACTACCTGTATCTTGGAGAGAAGATAAGATACTAACTGTTGATGATCACGTAACCAATCGGAATCCCTCTCAACTGTGTCAGATTCTTTTTCTTGTGCATTACTTGCCTCGCACAGTGTATGGTCCTTCACTCTCTCGACCTGATCAACCAATGTATTCCGCAATAATGTTACTTTCTCTGTGATATCCAAGTGCTGCTTTCCAAGTCGTGCGGCATTTTGTTTCCGATTTTGAAGTACAGCACTAAGGTCAGAATGGATGCGATTAAGTTCATCCTCCATTTTTGTGGTTTTGCCAGGAAAGTCTGGATCTTCTACAATAGCTTCTATTTCCTCGACATTTTCACAAACACGGTGTTTTGTTACAGCGCACTTCATACAATATGGCTGCTCGTGACTAAAACAGAAGAAAGTTAGGTCCATGGCATGATCAGTGCACCTGCGATTGTCTTTTTTGTGTGTCATATAGTGTGTTTCTTCAATTTTCATGATTTTATGACTCTTCAGACTCTTCATTGATTGGTGATACTCTGCACAATTGTTACACAATGTTTCTTGACAGTCTTGGCACCATGATGTTGCATAAACTGATTCAAATCCACGTAGAAGGCATACTTCACACTTCAAATGCTCACTTTTCTCCGATTCAACTGGAGATGAATGTTCATCATTTATACTAGACTTTTCTGCCAATTTCCGGGCATCGCCTCCGACACGATCAATGCCACGTGTTAGTTTCGTATCAGCACGACAATAAGGACATGGAAAAAAGCAAGCTAATCCAGACTCTCCTTCAGAAACGCTAGATAATATAGTTACCAATGCAACTTTCGCAAAATGCGTGTAGACATGGTACAGACCTTGAATTCTTCAACGTTTCCATACATATTGGGCAGTTCGGTATACCATTCGGATCTGTCGTATCGACACACTCCGCCATCTTAGCGTATTATCAATATAGGAACATATACATACTTCCTTGTTGAGGTATAACACTTTGATCGATGTAACTTGTTTCGCCAATTAGAATGCAACAACTCTCCTATTCAGGATCGCTAAAAGAACCAGTGATATTCAATATATTTCTCTCTTCCACATCATACGTAAACAATCACTGCTGCATCTCTGAGTCACCTACAAATAACTGCAACCCTTATGCCACTTATTTCCCACCCATGCGAAAGACTAATCTACCTAATGTGATAACTTTACTTTTGTTGTGTCAGTCAACTTGGCTCAGTCCACGCGCTAGGAACTAGTTTTAAAAGGAAAAACACTAATTCTGCTTTACCTGATGGAGTTGTTATAATGTCAAACAAACACTATATATATATATATATATATATATATATATATATATATATATATATATATATATATATATATATATATATATATATATATATATATATATATATATAAGAATCTGATGAATTAAACTTACAAACTGGCTCAAATATTAATGCTAGTACAGTGTCAACGCCGGATATAAGCGACTTCGGATTATACGGTGAAGAAGCCAAAGTCCCGTTTGCACAATTGGATGGTGATATCTTCGTTTTCGATACTGATTGTTTCGATTATCGTGTCGGCTCAGCTGTTTAGCTTGGACCACAAGGCAACGAAAAACATTTTTGTTCTTCTTCTGAATACATGGCGGAGAAAAACAAATGTTTATATCACGAACATTGTGGATCAATAGCACACCAGACATATACGATACCAGCATCAAGGAGGTGTGAGCCTTTCTTGGGTTCTACATTGTAATGAGCATCATGAAGACACCAAAATACTCTATTGCTTGGATCATATCAGCATATTTTGGGATCCCAGGAATGCCTGAAATCATGACTAGGGACAGGTTCGAAAGACTAAGCAAGTAATTCCATGGTAGTGAAATAAATGTAAACACAGGCAAAGGTAAACCAGGATATAACAAGATTTTGCAAATACGATCTTTCTAGGACACAGTGTTGGGGATTTTACCAAGTTTCCCTGCTATCTTTGCCTTTGAGACAGCAGGAACACCAAGGCACACTACCACAGGCGTGACTCGCCACAGCGGACGGAGTTCTCTGTGGGGAGGAACAACGTCAAGTGAGAGACACTGGTGGATCCCCGGAAGGTGCTGATGCCACCACTGGACATCAAACTGGGCCTTATGAAACAATTTGTCAGAGCTCTAGATAAGAAGTCGGCAGCCTTGAAGTACTTCAAGACTTCTTCCCTAAGCTGTCTGAGGCAAAGGTCAAAGCCGATGTCTACGTCGGACCACATATATAGATGATCCTGAAGTGCAATGAATTCCCCAAGAAGCTCACTAGTAAGGAGAAAGCAGCTTGGAACAGCTTTGTCGCAGTGGTTTGGGGTTTTATGGGTAATCACAAGGCCGAAAACTATGTGGAGCTGGTTGAGACTCTGGTGAAGAACTACAGCACAATGGGCTGCAGGATGTCCCTCAAAGTCCATATCCTTGATCCTCATCTTGATAAATTCAAGGAGGACATGGAAGCGTACTCGGAGGAGCAAGGCGAGCGCTTCCACCAGGATATACTGGACTTTGAACGCCGCTACCGAGGACAGTATAACGAGAACATGATGGGAGACTACATTTGGGGGCTGATTCGTCAAAGAGATTTACAATATAATCGTAAATCTCAAAAAATAATCGCTTCTAAATCTTTGGTGGTCATTTTTGTATTATTTTAGTATAAATGCATGCTAATTTTGATTCATGTGGTTTTTTTTCTGGCTTTATGTGACTGAAAAGACACAAATTAGTCCGTTTTCTCATTGGAAATAGGTAAATTTCAAAACATCACTGTCCTGGTCACAAAGGCAAAGTTTGTGGGGAATGATAGCCATTTTCTATACTTTTTAGGTATAAGCAATTACGAAATAACACTTACTACCCATGAACAAAAATTGTGTTACATAGTGTGATGTGACCTTTTGAGAAGATGTGGCGTTTCACCTTAATTAACCTTATCAATGTCCATTACAAATAGAAAAAGCTATCATCAGAAGCACGTGAGCGTATTTGAACAGTTTGTATTCAGGTAATAATGTTATGTAAGCTGTCCTGTTGTGTCTTTTTTGGTTAACATTTCCCAGTTTGATTATTTTTCATGATAACATCCTCTACCCTCCGCTAAAGACAAAAGAAAAATGATGTATAATTTGTCATTTCATGTATTTGTTATCATTTCCTGTCGAGTGTTTATTGTTTATATTTTTGAAGGATTCTATACAACGAGTTGGCGTCTCTTTCATATGAAAAAAACATATCAGTCTTTTACAATTTTTGTGCATCGTATCTCATTTAGTACCAGATGGTGTGAGAACACACTTACTCTGCAACCGTGTAGTTGTTAATTAGTTTCCCTGGTTTCGACACATTGCATATTTGTGGTTGCCAACCATTAACCGATGGATTCATCGTAGTTCTAAATTTTTCTCTACATTAAAGTTCATGTCATGTATTTTCTAAATTATTTAAGGGAGACATACAATTTCATATTGAACTGGAAAAAAAAATCACGGAACTTAAGGATCTGCTTTACTTTGATGTCTCAAATAACGTGCTAAATTTAATTTACTGAGAATCTGCACTTTCAATATATTATAAGAACCCGGGTTTTGAGCTTAAGCTTGAAAATCTTTTCTCTTAAATAAAAGTAGTGAATAGGGATACCCTAGCGTCAAGGGGACTTTAATGTTAAACTAGGAGGGTTGTACCCTGGTGTCAAGGGAAATTTAACATGGGGCAAAGTGAGTTTGTACCCTGGCGTCAAGGGAAATTTAACATGGTGGGACTGTCCAGCGTCAAGGGAAATTTAACATTATGGGACTGTCTAGCGTCAAGGGAAATTTAACATGGTGGGACTGTCTAGCGTCAAGGGAAATTGAACGGGACATGGAGAGAACACAGACAATAGACAACAGACATTTAAAAAAAAAAATGAGACATGAAAGTTAATTTCTTTTCGAGACCTATGAATGGCCCTGAAAAGGGCCTTTGGGTTTATGTTAACCTTATTCCATTTAACAAAGAGGGCATGGCATTGGTCTTCTTCTTTTCCTCAAACTCTGTCTCACTTCTGGACCGTAAATTAAAACCCTCTTTAAACAACCTTGCCTTTCTACGTAGATTCTTCTCTTCCACACGCTTGTATTTGTCATCCTGACAATAGTCCACGAGGATCGGACATACATCGGTAAGTCCGACCGGAACAGCATTGAAGAGACTAGAGTAGAGGATTCCACGTCGGTCCACATCTTGGTGACGAGAACAGGTGAAGGAATGCAGCGAACTGCGGTTATTTATAGGGAAAGGGAGGATCGAAACGGATTGAGTTCATTGACCAATCCAAACACTAGTTACAAAATTCAGTCACCATTCGTCCAGTCGGAAGAGAGCAGTCCTTGACGTCACATTCCCTATATAGAGTCGCTAGCGTTTGGGCTCAGTCAATCCATGCGACACAGCATAAACATGACGCAAACTCAGAAGACGATGAATTGGGGTGCACCGGCCGTGGAGACTACCCAAGTGAACCCGGACTTACTTCCAGAAGAGGATACCAATTGGGATTTTGTGGATTTTCTTTCGCAAGAATTTGTTCCGGAACCAGTACCTTCGCCACCTTCTCCTTCTTTACCGGACGTGGAAAATTTTAAACTGAGACAGAAAGAAGAATTGCAGAAATTTATACAACAGCAAAAGGAATCAGAACAAGCTTTTGTCCTACAGCAACAGCAGCAAGAAGAAGAGGTCAGAAAGAAACAACAAGAAGAAGCAGCAAAGAAACAAGAGGGTGAAAGTCAAACTGTTACGATACTGTTAGACATTTTACCGGAGTTAAGAAGTCTGAAACAAATGTATCAGACTTCTTTATTACGACCGAAGAGAAAAAGACCTTCCCGAGCTAAACAACCCAACCCTGTGACAACACCTACCATACCACCCTTAGTGATTTCTACCAAATCATCATCATCGACAGTACACAGTCCAGAAGTAGGCCTTGGCCGTGGCAAAGGCTTAAGGCAGTTAAAGTTGATTGTTTGAATCAACAAATACCCCAAAGGCCCTTTTCAGGGCCACCCATTTCTCTCGAAAAGAGATACTATTTCAATTGCCAACATCAATTAAAACTAGAAAAAAACCAACCTTTTTTACCCCTATGGTACGTGTGAATGTTTGAGTGCGTGTGTGTAGATTCTTATTCTAAAAATCATAACCAAGAGACACTTACGTTTTATAGACTGTATATTCTGGTACAAATTTTACAATCCAATTCACATCACGGCACTTTAAAAAAGTTCATAGGCTTCTTCTTTGTCATTTTTCACACTCTTTGTTTTTTAAAGTTCTTCACTTTCACAACTTTTTCCTCCTCTTCATCCTCACTTTCTCCCCTTCTTTTTTTCTCCTGTTTCTGTTTCTTCACCTGTCTGCTTTCTTCCTCTTCTTCCTCTCCATAACTTCCCTCTTCTTCTTCTTGTTCCTGTTGTTTCTGAGGGCAATCTGGAGACCAATGTCCTTTTTCTTGACAATGATAACAGGTATCTTGACTTTTGTCTCTTTTAGCCCCTGTTTTGCTTTCTTGACGGTCTGGACACTCTGAAGACCAATGCCCTTTCTTCTTACAATATAGCAAATATCTTGACTTTTATCTCGAAAGGAAGCAGAGTAGTCCGTCGGCTTGTCTGAAGAAAATTTTCTGATAACCCCTCGCAAAGCTCTGATAAAAAGTTCAATCTGTGTAGTCTCTTCCATCGTTTTGTTTAGTTTGAGAGTGAAATGAATAGTGGAAGGACAAGACACACACCCTTTATATATACGTTGGTTTGTCATGGATATAAAGTAGACCATGGTGTTTCACATGTAGTCATTTGACTTTTTACAGTCAAGATGAAACGATCAAATCCAATCGAGAAGAAAGAAGAAAGTAATGGACAAGAAAGTCATGGACAAGATACAACACGTGCAACAATCCAATGACCAATTTGACACCACCGACGGAAAAGCGACACTGTTCATGACCCACGTTTCTTCTCCCAAAGGGACCGAACGCAAAAAGGTGTTATTGGTGGACGAGCTTCGTAGCACCAAAACAAGCCTCGTCCGAATTAACGACCCTCAAGACTAGATGTGTTTTGCCAGGGCTATCGTGATGGGACGAACCTATGTCAACAAGAATGACACGGCAGAATGGAAAAGAGCCTGGAAAACTATTCAACAATCGGACCGAGCCAAACAACGAAATGAAGCAGAACTCCTGTTACAACAAGCCGGCCTGTCCAAAGACACACCCTGTGGCATTCCTGAAATGCAAAAATTGCAAGATGTCCTAGCTCCACGCAACACCTTGAAAGTGCACCCTCAAGAAGTGCGCGGGCCCTCTGTTGTTTCGAGACCAAGACTTTAAGGACGGAAAATACATTCATCTTTATCATCACGATGAACATTTCGATACCATTACCAGTATCACCGCATTCCTGGGATACGGTTATTACTGTGAGAAATGTGACTATGGCTATAACAATCGAGAGCAACACAAACATTGTGAATCGAAATGCTCAGGATGTTTGGCCTCTCAACCCTGTCTGGACAAAGGACAAGAAAGAGTGGATTATCCAATTTGTCTGCTCACTTTTGTCATCCCTACCTGTTACAGACAACATCCGAAGACAAAAGGTTCACAGCAGAAATGTGCTTGTCAACTCCTGAGATTGTGCCCTACGTGTGGACAAGGCATATGTACCAACAGTCCCAAGGCACACGTACGTCCAGGAAAGAAAAAATGTCACATTTGTCACCAAATCGTGAACTTGGAACATCAATGTTACATGCAAAAATACCAACCCCAACATGAGGAAGATGAGGACGACAAGAAGAAAGGCAATTTCATCTTTTTCGATTTCGAATGCATGCAAGAGACCGGCATTCACATTCCTAATTTCTGCGTGGCTCATCGAGCGGGCGAAAAGCGCATTCAAGAACCTAGTCATTGACCTCACTGTAGCAAGATTCCTGGAGGGCGTGAAAAAATCTTTCGGTGACCGAACACGTTAGCCGAAATTACCCAATGGGCCTTAGACCCCATCGACAAGACGTGGAGCCAAGAGGACATCAAACGTTACGGAGATTGTCATCGTCATCCCACAGTCATGGCCCACAATTTCTCGGGATACGATGGACAGTTTCTTCTCAGATACTATACGGAACAAGGTACCGAACGTCCTAAAGTGACTTTGAACGGAGCCAAAATCATTTTCATGCAAGTGGGACAAGTACAGTTTAAAGATTCAATGAGTTACTTGGCCATGCCTTTGAGTCGAATGCCTAAAACGTTTGGAATGACAGAAATGGCTAAAGGGTACTTTCCACACTTTTTCAATACGGAAGCCAATCAACACGCCGTTCTACCCCATTTACCTGAGGCTCACTATTACGACCCCGACAACATGCGTACCGAACAACGAGAAGCTTTCTACGCTTGGTACCTGACCCATGCCTCGGACCCTTTTGACTTTCAGGAAGAAATGTTAAAGTATTGTCGTTCCGACGTGAACATTTTGCGGCAGTGCTGTGGAAAATTTCGAGAACTGTTCATGGAACACGGAGGGGTCGATCCTTTGAAAGAAGCTTGCACCATTGCCAAAGCGTGTTCCTTAGTGTACCGGCAACGTTTCATGCCTGAAAACACTCTGGCTGTCATTAGCCCTCAAACGACTAACTTTGTCAAACGTCAGTATTCGGTCAAAGCCCTACGTTGGTTACATTACTTGTGCGACAAGGAAGACAAATGGATTCAGCATGCCCGCAACGGAGGGGGAGAAAAGACCATCGGTACACATTCGGTAGATGGCTGGGACTTAGAAAACCCCAAGATCGTGTACGAGTTTAACGGTTGTTTATTTCACGGATGTCCCGTCTGCTACCCTGATCGTAACACTAAAAATCAGTTTTTACAACGAACCATGGAAGACTTGTACCAGGACACTTGTCAGCGACGCCTGAAGTTAGAACAGCAAGGATACCAAGTGGTGGAAATGTGGGAACACGAGTACGATCACCGTTTGAAAATCGTTACCGAGTTTAAAAGCATTGTGGAAAGTTACCAGTGGGTGGACCCCCTGAACCCGAGGGATAGTTTGTACGGAGGAAGGACTAATGCCACCTGTTTGTTGTACCAAGCCGACGAAGAGAAAGGAGAAGAAATATTTGGACGTGTGTTTCCTGTATCCCTACGTGTGCAAATATTGTCACTTTCCTGCAGGACACACGCAATTGCTGACGGAACACATCGACCTGAAAAACATTCGACAATATGAAGGTTTGATTAAATGTAAAGTTTTGCCTCCCACGGACTTATACCATCCCGTGTTACCTCACCATTGTCAAGGCAAGCTGATGTTTCCCTTGTGCCGTTCTTGTGCCGAAACGTGTAACCAAGGCCAACCTTGTCAGCACACCCAGGAAGAACGTGCCTTGACGGGGACGTGGGTTAGCGTGGAATTGTTCAAAGCTCTGGACATGGGATACCAACTGTTAGAAGTGTACGAAATTTGTCACTTTCCCAAGACACAACAATACCACAAGGGTGACCCAGGCCAGAAAGGCATTTTTGCAGACTACGTGGATGCCTTTTTGAAACTGAAACAAGAAGCCAGTGGCTATCCTTCCTGGTGTCACACTCCCGAAGACGAAAAGACATTCAAAGAGAAATACTTGGAGCAGGAAGGCATCCCTTTTGACCACATCGAGAAAAACGAAGGCAGGCGATCGTTTGCCAAAGTGATATTAAATTGTTTGTGGGGTAAAATGGCACAACGACCGTGTTTACCCAAGACGGAATATTTGACTGAACCTTCCCGCTACTTCCAGATGATTCACGACAAAACCAAATACATGAAACACGTGGACGTCGTTCGTGAGGATTTTATTTTGGTCAATTACGAAGAAGATCTGGACTTTGTAGAAGCCGACGCATTTGGAAATGTCATCATTGCGGCTTACGTGACCGCTCATGCTCGCTTACAATTGTACGAAGCTTTAGAACTGTTAGGGGAACGCGTCCTGTACTTTGACACGGACAGTTGTATTTACATTGAGCGCACGGGTCAACATCACCCTGACATCGAAGGACACCGTTTAGGATCCTGGACAGACGAGCACCCCGACAACAAGATTCTAAGTTTCGCGAGTGGCGGTCCTAAAAATTACGGCTACGAATACCGGGACAAACAAAGAGAAGTGCACACGGAGTGTAAAGTGAAAGGATTGACTCTGAATTATCGTACCAGTCGAGTGGTGAATTTTGGCGTATTGAAAGAAGCCTTGCAGTCTGGACAGGATGAAAACTTTAAAGTGACCACCTACCAGCCAAACAAGTTTGTACGTTTACCCACTCACCAAATCGTCAGTCGATCCTTGGAATTTGGAAAAAGTCTATTAAATCGTGTACCAGAAGCGAGTGCGACTTCCCAATCACTTCACTTTGCCATATGGACATGTCGGTATTGGTCTGTATATAAAAAGGGACAATGTCCAAGATCGATAGTTCATTGTGACTACCAAGACCAAGCGAACAAGATGAATCCTTTGAAAGAGACAGCATTCAAGTTTGGGGATTGTAAAAAAAATGTACCTTCCCATAGTGTGACTAAAATTGGATGGATAAGACCCATGCATTGCGACGGAAAATGTCCGGAAGGAAACTGCAAGTGTCCATGCGGCTACCACTGTAATTGCGTAGGTTTGCAGACGAGTGCGATGCTGAGCCGTGCGATGTGAGCGATGCTGTACGCTGTGACCTTAGTGATACCGTAAAGCATCATGGGAACTTTGTTCTCACTACCCCTATCATGGAAAGTGATGCTGTGCGTGTCAAACCTGATGGATGCGAAAGCGATGCCACTCGTCCTCTTGGACACTTTACTGGTTTTCATGGTCAATGTGGATGTCAACCTTTACGTCTACCACCAGACGGATGTCATACAGCCCTGAACAAACTCCTGTCGATATCACCCTACCCTCATCGAAACGAACCTGTGAAAGACGAATATTCGTTCCCTGTGCGTTTGTCTGAATACTGCAGCTTTGAAAATCGTTTTCAATCGTTCAAAGGAAAATGGCTTAAATATCTGGGAGGACCAACCCCCGAAGAATTAGCCAGAGCCAGATTTTTCTACTTGGGCGAAGGGGATAAAGTCAAGTGTTTCAGTTGCGGTGTGTCACTTCACCACTGGGAACCACAAGATTCAGCCTACCTGGAACATGCTCGATGGTCTCCCAGTTGTCACTATTTACCTTTAGTGGGATGATATCTGTAACCCCTGAATGGACACTTTACAAGAGAACATTCGTGGTTTGCCTGTGGAGTTGAGAGAACGCTTTTACCGAGAACTGGTCAAAATTCAAGTCAAACGTATATAACAATTGCATCCGTTACGTCACCGGTGTTTGAACCACTGGTACCTGAATGCTATAAGAGGAGTGATTCAGTTGAAAGTGTTTCATTGGACAGACCTTCATCAACTATCCCGTCCTTCAAATGATTGTTTTGTTACTAATGATTCTATTTGCTACCAGGTAGACTTGGTGCAACAAATTTCAGAGGAAGAAGAGTTAAAGGAATACCAACATCTTTTACACAATGACACCTTAGTGAAAGAGGAGACTTCTAAACGAACTGTGATGTGTAAGTTTGTGACTAAACTATTTAGATTTGCTACTGGAGTAAAGCCATCTCTGACCAGACAGTACACTTATTGTCTCCGACAAAAAAAAGTTTTTTAGTATGACCTATTCATGGATACTTTACAAGAGAACATTCGTGGATTGCCTGTGGAATTGAGAGAGCGGATTTACCGAGAACTGTCAAAATACAAGTCAAACGTAAAGAACAATTGCATCCGTTACGTCACCGGTGTTTGAACCACTGGTACCTGAATGCTATAAGAGAACTGATTCGTAAGAAATTGTTCCAGTGGTCAGACATTGTTCAACACTTTGAGGTCGCAAATGATCGACATGTTCATGATTTTGGTTACTTCGAGATTCACCTAGTGCAACGAATTGAGGAAGAAGAGTTAAAGGATTGCCAACATAATTTGCGTGGAATCAACTTAGTGGAAGAGGAAACTACTAAACGAACTCTGAACTGTACGTTACAGTATGCAACATTTAAATTTCCTACTGGAGTAAAATCATTTCTGGCTAGAAAGTACCTTTATTGCATCCCCCAAAAAGAGACTATAAAAACAGGTTGCCATACCACGGCTTATATCACAAGTGATTGAACAGATTCCATGGAAGCAACTCATTGACAGTATTCAAACCGTCTATGATTACCATCGCTTAGTACGACAACTGTATCCATTGAATTTGGGTCGACGCGTAGTGTGTGTCTTGGTGACTTGTTTTCTGGGATTTGGTTTATCAGCCGATTCCTTGTGGACTCTTTACGAACAGTACTTATCACCCAATTCAACATAAAAGTGGTGCCTTTAAATGGTGACGAGAGACTCATTTTGCTCAAAGCCTTACGTTTTCATTTGGATACGTCTCGACCTCTACGGGAAAAAAAGATTCGTCAACTTTTAGCTACCGAAGACGTGTATGACGATGTGTGTGTAGCTTGTGACTTACACCCCCATTGGACAGATGTACGTGCCTGGAAAAAATGGGGTTTTGAGGCTTGGACCCAAGAAGTGGCCCAGTATGCTCGAGAGTTGTGATCCTTCCTTTCAACGTCCAAAGAAAAGAGTCACTTTTCAACCTGTGTTGGTGACAGTACCAGAAGAACCCGTCACCCAGGACAGGACTGTCATGGACATTCCTGAAAGACCCTTTCGGGAGGACACTTGTGTGACCTTACCCCTGTTGAACTTGTCAGAACAGTACCCAAAAGATATTGTACAGAAACTTGTTTCTATTCCACGTTGATCGTTTTCATGTGCATTTTATCGTTGTACTTAAGCCTTTGGCTTTTATGTATTTTTGTCTTTCGTGTTCATTTTTGAAACATCAATAAACGTGCCCTGAAAAAAGTATAAAACTCTTGTCTTGTCTGTTTTCGTGTCACAAGTGACATTCCTAACACTATGGCTACCTCTGCTGTCACTGCTCCCTTACCTCCACTTTCAAAGTCATCGACGAACACTTAGATCGTGCCAGTTGGGAGGCTTTGCGTCTTCGCCATCCCTTTAACATGCTCATTGCTGGACCTAGCGGTTCAGGCAAAACCGAATATGTCAAACGTTTGATCGAACATAAACATCATTTGATCGATCGTCCACCTCAAAGCATCGTGTGGTGTTACAAAGAGTGGCAATCGGCGTACAGCCTCTTGCGGAAGGCATTCCTAACGAAGACGACGGAATCATGTCTGACCCCCGTCAAACCCCTTCGGTCATTTTCGATAACATGTTAGGAGAAGACGAAGAAGAAATTAAACTGTGGTTTACGTGCAAAGGGCATCATCGTAATGCCAGTGTCATTTACATCACTCAAAATTTGTTTCAACAAAGTAAAGCCCATCGTACCATCAGTCTCAATGCTCATTACGTGGTCTTGTTTAAAAGCCCTCGAGATAAATCGCAAGTGCAAGTCTTAGCCAAACAGTTAGGAACGCCTTGACTCACTCAGGCGTACGACAATGCCACTCAAACTCCACACGCCTATTTACTCGTCGATTTGAAACCTACTAACCCCGATTATTTGCGATTTCGTACCCATTTGTTTCACCACTGGTGTCAAGACGGAGGGTCTGTCCTGTACACGTCTCCGTCCTCGACTTAACCCCACAAAAAAAATCTATAAAAACCTCAGACAATTTTCGTCTGTCTCACACAGTGTCAACATAACGTCCCTTCAGTCTCATCTTCCCGTCAAATTGATTCGTGCCTTGTATGGCGTCAGTCGCGAAAAAAATCCACAAATACGTGCTCGTGTCGTAGAAGCCAGTCTCAAAGAAGTGTTACGATGGTTCACGGTGACAGCACGTCAATTACTGCAAGGCATCATTCAGATTCCTCATCAAACCGAACGCTTTTTTGATCGAAACAAAGAAGCTTTGACCCAACTGGCAGATCGCCGCATCGACATTCAAGTCAAAAAGCAAATCATTTTGAAACCTGGAGGGAGTGGTACTCAAGGAGCTGTCATCATTCGCTCCCTCTTAAGATGGGATCCTAATGCTCCCAAAGTTCTCCCCAAGAAAAAAGTCAAACGAAACCCCAAGAAGAAAAAGAGCAATGGTGTCAAGACCAGGTCACAACCCCGGAAAAAGAAAAGTCCCCAGAAAAAGAAACAGAGAAGTCCTCCGAAAAAGAAACGCCCACAGAAAACAGCTTCTAGTCGCAAGAGAGGCACTTCGGCGAGGACGCAACCTTACATTCGCAAACCACGACCTGCAACGACGGTGACTGCGTCTCCGGTAGCCTCAGGTTCATCCACTTCTCCGTTGATGACCCCATGGAAGCCCGTGTCTCCAAGAACTTCTCCAGTGGATGGACCCTCCTCTTTAGTGGCAGTGGCAGCTACTCACAAAGTACCTTCTCCCAAAATCAAAGTCCAAGAGAGATCGGGCATGTTACAGAGTTTACTGATTTGTCCAAGCAAGAACTGGCTCGATTTAGTCCGTTGCGTACCCATGCACGACGTGTGCTGCCCGTCCTCAAGTTGATACGACGTAAAGACAATCAGTGGCGACGCATTCCAGTATAAAAAAGGTCTGCGACAAAAGTAGGGGTATCAGTGAACTCCCAAAAGGTGTCACCTCAAAGAAGTGCACACCGACACTATCGTCATTCTCCTGTCCAAACAAGAAAGAGACAAAGACAGGCTCGTCATCCGACAAAACGCTTAACCAAGCATCGACGTTACCATAAGAAAAGATACCGTCGTTCAAAGAAAAAGAGGAGTCACCAAAGGGGAGGATTCCTTGGCGATTTAGGAAAACACATTGTCACCTTTATGACAAAGCGATAGTGCAAAAAAAAAGATAAAAGGGCGTGTGCTTAGACATCGACGTTAGTGTATTTTTGGTGAATGTCCCGGAACCAACAAACAAAGATGTCACCCTCCAGAAAACATCCCTCTTCTAAACCCCAAGGAAAGAAAAGGAAAGGACTGCCTCCTCGTTTAGTCAAACATGGGGACATGTTATCTGTCCTGTCCAAAGCTTCTCCACCCCTGCGAAAAAAACTCATTCAAACGGCCTCCAAAGAGGTCATCGGTACCGTGTGCGAATGTTGTTTGAACGTTTTGAAAGGCACGTTCCCTTTGTCCAAACACCAGAAACAATGCTTAGGCAAACATCGTCACGTTCTTCGTCAAACGGTTCAAAAGAAAATACCCATTAGTCAAAAGAAGAAGATGTTGGTCCAACGTGGAGGAATTTTATCCCTCTTGTTAGGCCCATTACTGAAATGAGTCTTGGGAACCATGTTGGGAGGACTCGTGGGAGCAAGATGAAGAGGACCACTGAAGTCCCAAGATCTCAGACATAACCCTTGACAACCCCATGGAAGGACGAAAACTAGCTTTAGTGCCTTACAAACGATGGATGGAATACCATCGTTGGCAAGAACAACGAACCCCGCATTTGTCTCCCAATCCCCATTTGAGCGAGATGTCTCAGTTACAACACGAATTGCAGTCATTGATGGATCGCCAAGATTTGTCCGAAACAGAAAAATCGCAAAAGTACGGTCAACTCTTGCAACGACTGCAACTCTTTCACCAAAAAGCTTTAGACGAAACAGCTCTTCCCACTCTGAAAGATTTCAAGACCTTGATCAAAAGTTCAACCCCCACACCACCACCACTACCAGTACCATCCCCAGGGGTCACCAGAGACGCTACCCCACGAAGGCCTGAGGAAGAAGAGATACGAGAAGTTTTTCAAACACCGTCAGTAGATCCCATTTCTAGTAAGATTTCAGCATCCTTGTTGACCCCGTCCCCCACACCCCAACGAGAAGAAATGAAAGCTTGGGTTAAAAAGATGATGTCCACTCCTCCTTCGACAGAAGTGAAAAAGAAAGAATGGAAACCAGAAGTGAAAAAAGAAAAGAAGACCAAAGCCATTCCATTACCACCTCTAGCTTCGACTTCTACTCGCGTAGCCCATCGGACACGTAAATCCGTTTCCAAACCACCCTTTCGCCCCATTCAAAGTAGCATCAGCGAACAGTGGGTCACTTATTAACAAACAAAAAAATGGAAAAGGTGTTAGCCAGCATTTACTACGATCCATCCCAACCTGCCGGTTACGAAAGAGTTCAAAAATTGTATCGTGCTACCAAAACTCGACTGAAAAGTCTCCGTTTACCTCAAGTGCAACGACGGTTACAAGAACAAGCTACCTACACTTTACACAAATCCATTCGACGCAAGTTTTCCAGAAGTCGCACCCAAGTGGAAGGCATCGATCATCAATGGCAAGCCGATTTAGCCGATGTCTCTCATTTGGCCAGCTACAATCGCGGCTACAAATATTTGTTTTGTGTCATCGACGTCTTTTCCAAATTTGCCTGGGTCGTGCCCTTGACTTCCAAATCGAGCAACGAGTTAGTGCGAGCCCTGCAACTGGTCTTGAAACAAAGTGGTCGTCACCCTCTTTGATGGTAAATGGACAAAGGTACCGAATTTCTGAACCAAGCTTTCCAAAAAGAA
Organism: Sinohyriopsis cumingii; assembly: GCA_028554795.2. Taxonomy (NCBI): domain Eukaryota; kingdom Metazoa; phylum Mollusca; class Bivalvia; order Unionida; family Unionidae; genus Sinohyriopsis; species Sinohyriopsis cumingii. The sequence goes on from CM068829.1 coordinate 156,973,397, forward strand.
TTAAAGAAACGTGATATTCATTTTTTTACCACTGAGAATCCTGAAACCAAAGTCAGCATCGTGGAACGTTTTTCAACGTACCTTGAAAGAACGCATGTGGAAATATTTTACGCATCACCACACTCTCAAGTACATCGACATCTTACCGCACGTAGAGCAAGAGTACAACCAATCTCACCATCGAAGCATTGGACGTGCCCCGCAAGAGGTGAATCCCGACAACGAAGTGCTGGTGTCTGATCGCCTGTTTGGTACGTCCCCGACGGGGGCTGTCCCCAAGAAAAGTGAAGTGTTGGCCGTAGGAGATTGGATGCGCATTGGCAAAACCAAACGCACTTTCGACAAAGGTTACTTACCTAACTAGACCACTGAATTGTTTCGTATCACTGAACGAGTGCATGGTCGTCATCCTGCCGTCTATAAATTGGAATACATGAATGGAGAAGTGTTAAAAGGAACGTTTTATTTGCCCGAGTTACAACGTGTCACCAAAAAAGAAGACGTGTACGACATCGAAAGCATTCTCGAACGCAGAACCCGTAAAGTGGGCAAACGATGCGTCAAAGAAGTCAAAGTATGTTGGAAAGGATATCCACCCAGTTTTAATTCTTGGATCGACGCTTCGCAAGTCATCGACAAAATAAAAAGATGTGACCATCATGCCCTTTCACCCTGCTACCACTCCTTCACCCAGTTCTTCTCTGCAAGATTTACAGAAACAACCCTTGTGGGTGTGGTGTCGAGAACGTGTGCCTAAAACGCAAATCGTCTTTATCTGCCAAATCTTTGTGGTGTATTGTGTCATCGGGGCAGCCATTGCCAATTTGAGTTTGCAACAAGGAGACAAACAATTGTGGACCATTTTATTGAGTAGTTGCATCGGTTAACTGCTTCTCAATCCCTCCCTGAAATTCACCTCGAACGGGAACAACGGGAACCTTGTGTCCAGTGCCAGTGCCAGTCACCACTCCAAGAACAACAACAACCCCATTTTGGGTGGAGACACTCCTCTGACTTCCAGTAACCCCTCGGACAGCCACAGAAGTCTAGAATTATGAGACATCATAACCAATTTCACTTAACCTTACCCAGTGACAGTTCCATGGAGGTGTTCCCAATAACACTTTGTGCTGTTACACGGCCAAATTACCTCAGGCCATCCAATTAGATCACGAAGCCCATTAGGAAGTGGCTTTAGTGGAAATCATTCACCCCACCTAAGTCCTCAATGTCCTTCCCAATCAAACTTTTTTTCAGTGGAAGTTGATGACCAGCAAATGCAACAGTACTTGGATGTCCATGTCAAATATGATAAGAAAACACCTAACACAAAAAATCAAAAGTCCACCACCTATCACTTGATCATTCCCCCAGGCTTTTATTTTAGTGGTCAACATTTAATGAGCACCATTGCTTCCAGATTTAATGTCGTGTTTCTTAAAGCTTTGGAGAATGTCAAAAAAGTGTCACCCTGGAGTACCACAAAGTAGCTCGTCGCTTCCTAATGAAATTTCCTGAGGGGGAGGGGGGGCAGAGAGCTGTCCATTTTATTTTGTCCTGAATTGTTTGACATGTTGGGCGGGGACATGGAGATGAGAATGGCTATGATCAAGAAAAACGAATTACGAGTCATTTCAGACAACGATTCTTTTAGCAAGTTATTTCGTTCCCCGGTAGAACTGAACCAAGGACTGAATTTGATCTTTGTGTACTCCGATGTGGTGGAGTACAATGTGGTGGGACACACCTCCGTACCGTTACTGCGTGTCATTCCTTTCAAAGTGGATTCTGCCACGAACGCTGACGAAGAAGGTGGAAACACTTATCACGTTCACCGCGAATTTGTAAATCATCACTATTTGCCTGTCAGCATGTCTTATTTGGACACGGTCAACATTGCTATAAAAGGAGATCTGGGACAAAATATTCCATTCACCAAAGGAAAAGTCACGGTGAAACTCCATTTTCGAAAACGGTTCTCTAACGAGTTGTAAGTCAAGTATCCAGTGTACCGAGGGGTTGCTCGACAGCGAGGACATGGTTTGGGAGATATGTTAAAATCGGCTTTTCGTTCAGTGGCTCCCGTGTTGAAACCGATGGTGACACGAAGATTGCACGCCTTGAAAGATGCCGCACTGACGCAAGGCAAAGAATTTCTCCAAAATGTCATCATCGACAAATAAAACCCTAAAGAAGCCTTCTTGACAGCAGGAAAAATGTCTTGCTGAAAACGGGCAAGGACCTTTTGGGGCGACAAGAAACGCCTACAAATGCCCTGAACGCTACTGAGTCAGGCATTCCCGCTTCCCTGAAGCCACAGCAAGGACACGGCAGAAAAAGACGACGAAGAAAACACCCTTTCACCAGACTTCACACTTGCAAATCTAGAAAGACAAAGAGAAGAAGAACCGTTAGTGACTTAAACGTTTTTGATTATTAAAGTATTGAGAAAGAGAAAAAATGATGCACCGAGAGTCTTGCGCCTGTTCCAAGTCGGAACTAGATCTGTTTGACATGCCCCCCACCATGATGACCATGCAAGAATCCCAATGGGTCGAATTTCATCCCGTCTCCTCTTTGACGGATTCCGCTCCCATCGAGTTTGAAATCAAAGGTCAGCCCGAAGATTACATCGATCTGAATAGCAGCTACCTGTACTTGAAAGTTAAAGTAATCGAAGCGGACAACACTAACATAGACAATGATGATTTAGTAGCTCCCGTCAATAATTTCATGCATTCCTTGTTCAGCGAAGTGGACTTGTACTTGAATAACAAACTAGTCAGCAGCGGCATGGATACTTACCCATATAGAGCGTACCTGGAAAATCTCTTGACGTACGAAAAAGAAGCCAAGAACAGCCATCTGGATGCTTGTGTGGTATGGAAACCTGACAAAGCGACTAAGTTCAACGGTATTACAGTTGCTGGGGATGATCAAAATACAACGGGATTTGTAGAACGACGAAAGATTATTGCACTAAGCCGTAGTTTAGAACTGATGGATCGTTTGCATTTGGACATGTGGTTGCAAGAGAAGTATTTGCTGAATGGAGTGGATGTCCGCTTGAGACTGAATCGTAGCAGTACCGCTTTCCATTTAATGGCTGATAGTACCGATTACAAAACCATCATCAAGAAGCCAGGCTCTACGTACGACGTGTGTAAGTGTTACCTAAAGTGGGAAACGACATCAGTCACACTTTGAGCAGAACGACCGCCAAGTATCCAATCCGACGTGTGGAAGTGAAAACGTTCACCATTCACACTGGACTGCGATCTATGATCGAAGATCATCTGTTCCAAGGACAGTTACCCAAGCGTTTGATCGTTGGTATCGTAAGCAATGCAGCTTTCAACGGAGCCTACAATGAAAATCCTTTCCAGTTTCAACACTACGAAGTGACCAAGACTGAAGTCAGTCGCGATGGCAAGACCTTGTGTACCAGGCCTTTCGAACCTAAGTTTGGTAACAGAAATTATTTGAGATCGTACTTGTTCCTGTACGAAGCTACCGGACAGTTAGGAACCAACACCAGTCACGGTATTACGTACGACGATTATGCAAGAGGCTACGCTTTGTGGGCTTTTGATTTCACTCCCGACCAAGGCAGCGACGAGGGACATTTCCACCCTATAAAATCCGGCCAGATTCGATTGGAACTTCAGTTTGCGGGTTCTCTAGCTCACACGGTGAACGTCATCCTGTATGCCGAATTTGCCAATACGATAGAAATCAACAGTTTTAGAGAAGTCATTCTAGACATTTGAAGCCATGGAAGTCTGTTATCCCTCTTTACCTAGTGGAGAAACTTTGGACATGGAATGTGAGGAGACCATGAAAAAAGAATCCCAAGACAAAGGCGAAGACGTCATCATGATGAAGTCCAGATGGCCAGAACAAGAAGCCCATTTAGTCTCCTGTTTTGCTACAGTCTTGGGAGATAAAATTAAGGAATTGATCAAAGGAAATTGCTATGGATGTCAAAACGATCATCTCAGTCAAATTCAACACGATAAATGCCTGATGTTGAGTCAAGAAGTAAAATTGGACGAGTATCTGGACGAAGCTTGGGGTCTCATCTCAAAAGAATTCGTGTTGGATGAGTGGTATAAAGGCTTGGGTAAATATTCTTCTCCTCCATTAACGCCTCTGGAGATCTGACGCAACTCTCTTGGACCAGGGTAAGAAGTCGGAGCTAAACGCCTTTTACTTGTCAGACATTTTCCAAGAGAAAGTCAGGATCGAATTGATCACTTATCATTACCTGTGAAGAAAAAAAACACATAAAACATGGATACCTGGGAATTTTATTACCTTTTGAACCACAGTTCGTACACTGCTTCTTGGAATCCTGTCGTATGTGCTAAAGATGAACTCCCTCATCGAAAACCTCAAGACCATTAAGCTTATGTGATCAACACGGACGACAGTCATCTCCCAGGAACCCACTGGGTAGCCGTCTACTTTCCTCAAGAAGGATGTATGGAATATTTCGATTCGTATGGATTGCCTCCTTTGGAAGACGATATCATTGACTTTATGAGAAGAAATGCTCAGACCACTCGATTCAATAATGTGACATTACAAGGCAAAGATTCCTTGGTGTGTGGACAATATTGTGTGTATTTTCTGCATCATCACAGTCTGGGATATTCTTTAGAACATTTAGTGAATAATTTTGATTGTCATTCTTCTCCTAGAAACGATGTGAAAGTAGATCGATGGTTCTGTGACCATTATACTTATCTTTTGTCTCAAGCTAGGAAACGTAGAGTCCATCAATGGCCCAATTACTTCCAACAGTGGAAATCACAATTTCATTCACAACGTTGTCAACCCTGTTTAAAATAAAGTGTTGGTTGAAAAAAATGTTATATTGAATGGTTAATGTTAAAATTGTATTGTTACTTGTTAGTGTTAAGTGATTTTGTATAAAAATGTTGTGTTTTGAAAAAATGCCTTTGTCGTTTGTTTTGCTATGTGTATCATGATTCATGCTCTTTGACTTCTCTCTATTCCTACCATGACACTATTTGAACGTTCCGACTCGAACACCGTGTAGGGATGTTTTCCTTCACGTCCGCGCTTTGACCATAAAAACGGAATAGTCTCCAGTCTGACCATCCACTGTCGACTCATCGTCCTACAAAGATGTGCTCAAGACTAGCTAAGCTGAACGAAGCCTACGTGAATTTGCATAGTGTCAGACAAAGTCTGATACCGAAGCCTGAAGAGACGGAGAATGTTAGAATGTTAAAAGTCACCGAAGACCTGATAGAAGAGCTCTTCAGAGAAGAAATTAACAGGGAGAAAGAAGAATGGACGGAGAAGTACAGACTTCAGAAACAGCAGAGAGAACAGAGAGAGCAGCAACAGCAACAGCAGCAGCAGCAACCTGAACCTGACAGAGGTTTTGTCGACTGTCGTATCGACACCAAAGGGTTCTCCTTCTCTTTCCGAAGAAGCAGACCTTATCCTGTGAGAAAGCCTGTCTTCAGAGGAGATCGCAATCTTAGAACCTAAAAAGATTGCCATAGCTTCAAGTTCACACAAAAAACAGCCTTTTTCAGGGCTACCCCATACTCTAGAAAAGAAATAACATTCTATTGCCTATAATAAGTCAGAAAAAAAATTAGAAGTGCGTCTATAAGCACATGAATTCTTTATCTTGGTTAGAAAGTGCGTGTATAAGCATTTTATTTAAGTGGTTTGTCAAAACTTTTAAAATAGTAATGGGTATTAAAAAAGTGAGTGTTTCGTTTAGGTCCGCGAGTTTTTTGGTAATAATCTAGGTAATATAAGTTTTGGGTCTTAGGGGATGTTTTCCTTCACGTCCGTGCTTTTCATATAAATACGAAACCGCTCGGCAGTCTGACTGCCCTTGTTGATTGATGAAGAAGGAAAAAATGAGCAGTAGACTCAAAAAGCTGATCGAACTCCAGATGCACCTGGAATATGCCAGGCAGCTCCTGAACGAGCTGACCCAAGAAGCCTTGGAAGAAAGAGAAAGAATAGAAAAAGAAGAAGAGGAAAAGAAAAAGAAAGTGGAAGAAGAACAGAAAAGTCCAATCTTGTCTCACCGGATCATGAGACCTGTGTATGAGGTTAAACCACTGGCACCTCCACAGTCAGCACCGGTACCAGCACAACAATCGCAAGCACAGCTAGCGCCGGTACCATTACACCAGCAACCACAGGTACCAGCACAACAGCCGCAACCACAGGTACCAGCACAACAGCCTCAACCACGCCATCATAGGGTCTGGCAGCGCAGGAGAATAGAGAGGGAACAACAAGTGTTCCAAATCCCAGAAAGTGAAGATTGGGGTGCTGAGGCTAACCATCCAGCCTCTGCACTCCCATTTAATAGAGTTAACTGGGAAGGAGACTGGAGTAGGAGATGTGTCTGCGGTACCAGACCTGGGAGATTCCAGAATTAGATCAGTGCATCTGGAGTTCAAACAAACAGCCCTTTTCAGGGCTAACCAAAACTCTAGAAAAGAAAAAAAAAACTATTTAATTTGCCAATGTGTGAATGTGAAGTACTGTAAATATAAACACTCACTCTTTTTCCTGGTGTGAGTGTATGTGTTTATGTGTGTTTGTAAGCGCTCACGTAGGTTTGTGTGGATGGTAGATTATTGGGTTTTGTAAGTGCTCAAGTACGTTTGTGTGAATAGTAGAGTGAGTGGTTATTAGACCTACCCTTCTGTGTGAATGGTATGTTTGGGTTTTGTTTTGTTTGTTTGCTACTTAGCGTGTGTGGATAGTAGATTATGGTTATGTTTTTGCTGCTTTGCGTGTGTGGATAGTAGACTATGGCTTTGTTTTTGCTGATTCGGGGTATTTGGATAGTATATTTTGGGTTTGATTTTGCTGCTTCCAGTGTGTGGATAGTATATTTTGGTTATGTTTATGCTGCTTCAGTGTGTGAATAGTATATTTTGGGTTTGATTTTAGTGCTTCGCGTGTGTGTGTGTGGATAGTATATTATGGTTATGTTTAAGTGTCTTATTACGTTAGTGTGGATAGTAGATAATATGAGAAAAGTAGGGGATGTTTTCCTTCACGTCCGTGCTTTTCATATAAGAATTTACAGCGTTCGTCGTTCGCGCCATTCTACGGAATAACCGATACAAACTGGCGCAAGTGTCTGCTTTATTCAATCTATTGAGAGACATCTATTTCTGGATGATGGATGTAGAATATGTGATAGAAAATATGGAAAAGGAATGGAGGAATGGAGATACCAAAGACTTGGTAACCAGTCAAGTTAAAGGTCTAAAGGTAGCCAGAATAGCAGGGATGATAGAAGAAGAAGTCAATAAGTCGAGAGGATTCATTGACCCACCTTATGTCAGAGTGGGAAGTTTGAAGGAAACACTGGATCATGTCATCCAAGTCAGGTGCTTCCTAGAAATCATATTGTATTGGACGGAGTGGCGGAACGTAAAATGGGGGTTGGACAAGCTGAAGAAAGCGGAAGATCTTATGAGAAAAGTGATGGAGAAAGAAGTCAAGAAGATCAAAGAGAAATGGAGTAAAGAAAGAAAGGATAAGGAAAACTTAAAGAAACAGGAAGAGTTTGAGAGGTTGAATATTAATTGGATCAAGATACAGGAGAAGTTCGTGTATATGGGTCATCCTGACTGGTTACCAGAAAATGAAAAGAGGAAGAAGAAAGGAATTTTTGGAAAGGTCTGGGGATGGATGAAGAAGTGGAGGAAATAGAAGAAGAAGAAGAAACCAAAGGCCCTTTTCATGGCCATTCATAGGTCTCGAAAAGAAATTAACTTTCATGCCTCATTTTTTTTAAATGTCTGTTGTCTATTGTCTGTGTTCTCTCCATGTCCCGTTCAATTTCCCTTGACGCTAGACAGTCTCACTATGTTAAATTTCCCTTGACGCCAGGGTACAAACTCACTTTGCCCCATGTTAAATTTCCCTTGACGCCAGGGTACAAGCCTCCTAGTTTAACATTAAAGTCCCCTTGACGCTAGGGTATCCCTATACACTACTAATAAAGTTTCTATGATACTGGTGTCATCACAACGAAATATGAACCGTCGAGATCGACTCATATAAGGTGATGAAACGTATCTAAATGCCCAACATTATTTAGGTAATATGTACTCAAAGCGTCTGATATCAAATCGTATGAATGAGTTATTTGGTTCAAAGTACCTTTATCACTGTTTTGGACATTGACACTTATGAAACAAACAAAACTTACATTTACATGCATTATAGAGGTGCAGTACGATCATGGCAAAAGTGACTAGATTTTACGTAGTTGTTAATGGGAAACTCCAGACTTAAAAGCCATTCAAGTCAGTTTGCCGACTTTTCTCAAACTGTCATTGTTCCCCCGACCCCCCCCCCAAAAAAAATCAAAATCAAGGTCACAATGTGCTCTCATTTTATCTACACTGTTCTCCTATTATTGAATCCATTTATGTTCAGAAAGCATTTGATAGGATGTACTACTTTGTTGTGCAAGAGTTTTGTGCTGTTTCAGTTTTTGCTTTTTCCACAAAATGCGTAAGTGTTTATTCTGGCTTGACAAGAAAGGCTGAGGTTGCTCGCATAAATAACTGATTAGACCTGCAAGTAGTTATCTCCCTTGGACATTGTTTCACCTGTACTAATACATTAGAACATTAATTTATCGTTTAATATTTCATATGTTAATACAAATTCCCTATTGACGTATGCGGAAAAGAAAATTAAACAAAAATACTACAAAGATTATCAAGAGCAGGATGATAACAAGGATAAAAGGTCCGTCAATAGCAATATCTCTAGTGTTGTGTTCTTCCATCAGAATTTTGTTCTCTTCCATCAGAATGTATGTAATTTAGTCTCTTCCATTGGAATGTATATAACTTAGTATCTTCCATCAGAATCTATTTAACTTAGTCTCTACCACCAGAATTTAGGTTACTTAGTTTCCGCCGTCAGAATTTAAATAACTGTTTTAACTTATACTCTTGAACCCATTAGTGTTCTCAATTCTTTGATTGCACATCGTGAGGCATGCAATATTGGACCCAGGGTTAGAATTTTATTTCACTGTTTGATTGCTATGCTTAAAAATTAGGACCTTAAATCGCTTTAAACCTGATATTAAATAATATTATTTTTTAAAACTCTATGTGTCACCCTACGATCTCTCCAAGCTCACCCAAGTGGCGTCACTACGGGGGTGTGGACCGTACCGGGTGACACCATCAGAGGGGAGTGACACCAAAATGACTGTCTATAGAATTTTTGAATTTTTGTGCAGGAAGGAGGTCCATGGGGGTGACACCATGAGTTACCACACTGGGTGACACCACCCTAGTGATGCCACTGGCTTACCCTATGATTACTCCAACTCACCCAACGATCTCTCCAAGCGCACCCTATGATTACTTAAGCTCACTCTTTGATTGTTTCAGTTCACCCTGCGATCTCTTCAAGCTCACCCTACGATTACTTCAGTTCACCACACGGTTATTTCAGTTCACCCTGCGATCTCTCCAAGGTCATCCTACGATTACGCTCGCTCGTGATTACTTCAGTTCATCCTACGAAAGCCCCAAACTGTCACAACCATCACTTAAGCTCACCCTACGATTACTTCAGTTCACCCTACCATTCCAATTCATTAATTGTGAATAATTCTGCGTGCCATAAAATTACACAATATCTAAGCCAATGGTGGGTTTGAAAAAGGTATAAAATATTTTTCGATTATATATTAAAGACATGACGTATTCATTTTAGTTCTTTGCTTGTTTATAATAATAGCGATGTGCCCTTTAAATATAAACGATCGTATAAATTGATGAAGTACACTTCACGGGACTTCTTGAATATTCTGTTGCCCGTGTTCAACATAATAATAAAATAAACTTGTGGAAAACTCAACTAATTTTCATCCAATTTTAAAGTATGCATCCAAGTGCATTGAATTTTTTATAGTGTCTACATATGTTGTCAATACGCCATGAAAAATGCCTTTGTCACTAAAACATACAAAGCTTCAAATGTATGTATTTATGTATGTATAAGTGTGCGTGCGTGCTTGCTTGCATGTGTGCGTGCGTGTATGCGTACATGCGTGAGTGAGTGCGTATGTATGTATGTATGTGAGAGAGAGTGGAGGTGAGGAAAAGACCCTCTTTGATGGTAGCTATGGAGACCAAATCCAGTGCCACTTATATCCATATCTGAAACAAACTTTAAAATAGCTTGGTTGCCAGCAGTTATCGTGATGCCAGGTTTTCCATTTCCACAGAATGTTACAATGACGGTTGATTGATCTGACAATAATCATGCAGAAATTAACATTCGGGTAAAATTACAGAAAAATAGCTGAGTTCTATAACATGTGTCAAATCAAGCTATTTCAAGGAAATGAATCTGAAAATAAATTTTCAGGAATATAATTGTATACGATTCCACGCCCCTCTTCGATTTCTCCTCGAGATCTTTGTTGTTTGGTCTAATGGTTCAAGCGTATGTGCATTGCTGGCATTCGATACATGTTTTTGTATCCATTTCTTTCAGAAAATATTCGTTAGCCAAGGTTCTGATAGGGTAAATTATCTACATCTTGACGGATCGATCCGATATTCAGTGTTTCGGATCTGTGAATTTTATTGGATGCAGTGGCACTGTATCCAATCAAAATGAAGTTGTTCAAATTTGAACACTATTCCTACATGCTCGAGGCAAGGCGAGCACACAACTGGAATGGACTCGTAAATAAGCAATTTTCCGCTGCCTATCTGTGCTTGCACAAATACATCCTTTCCTTCAAATACATATGTAATGGCTTCTCTCTGGTACGTAGTCAGACTTTCTTTGTTAAGCTTATAAAGTATCCTTTAGAAGTCGATTGCCTCCATATATTTTGGCCAATATACAATGCACCGCTGTTACAGGCTGTTGGTTAGTTGGCATTGCATACTAATAGGGGAAACTTGTGAAATCCAATAGATGTCGCATGTACAAAGTTCTGAAATATCTGATCGATCCGATAAGGTGTTGCTAGGTTAGCATATCACAACCTTGGGTAGCAAATTTGTATCAGCACTACATATATCAACATTTTGCACGTTAATATCTACCTCTGCAAAAGAGTACATAGTTCTCAGCTTAATTATCAGCTCAGCCGTTGGCATTCGGGTCTTTTGTCATTATTATTATTATTATTACACCAAACCTAGAGTGATACTGTATGTTTTACATTTGTCATGCATTTGTCAGATATTTATTTTACCTGACAGGCTATTCAGATGATAGATGTGGATAATTTCAAAGTGAATTGTAAAAAGGCACGTCTAGCAACATGTTTGCTTATAAATGGTTTTAACTTGAATAAAGTACAGTACAACATGTTTTTCTTCCCGAGTACAGTTTTAATCAAATAAGGCTATTCTTCGCGGAGAAAATAAAAGTAGAATCAACTTTTTTAGCCATCAAAAATATTTATAACATATTAAACTTCAACAAACAGCTTTATGTCCAACTCCATATAATGTAATCGAGCAATTTATGGACAGTGCAAAGCAACAAGAAATGTTTGAAACGAAACCGGTAAATACGCAGGGATTGCTCCATGTGCTATTGATGTAAAATTATGTTAAAAAATGGAAGTGGGGCGAAGAGAGCCGGAAGCATTCCAATCTCTTCATTAAAGTTCTAGCATTCGTAAGTACATGGTTCATAGTTTCACAATATTTAGATTGCTTCTAAAAATTGAATCTGAAACGGCATGATGTGCACAGACAGAACCAACCTATTATAATAACTATCCCATTCCAAGTTCAGTGGACCTGTGACGCCTGAGTAAATGATTTTCAGGTGTTTTCCTTCTCTGTCAAATAGATGGATGTTACCGGAAGAATGTCCACAAATAAGAAGATTTTTAAACTTGTCGATGGCTATTCCTGTTGGATTTATCAGTTTGGGATGTGCATATATATACAGAGGTTTCTGTTTTAAAAGTTTTGTAGAGGGATATTGCTTGAAAGCGAAAACGTTATTCTTATCTCTGTCAGAAATATATACCACATTATTAGATGGGTCACCTAGGATGTATTTAAGCGAAGAAAACATTCGATCGCCTCTGGAGTTTTTATCCAAATACTGCAGACATTCTCCACTCTGGTCAATGATGCGGACGCAATCTTTGCACGTCAAAATAAAAACTTCGTTGAGAAAAACAATGCCTAATATATCTTCCGGAGATTGTACAGATGATATTAACTTAATTTCCTTGGAAAGTTCGTATACACTGATTTCGCATATATCGGGTTCCGTAACAACGTATCTATTTCCCTGCATTCTGGTCAGAAAACCTGGCATTCCTCGAGTGGATACTCTGTGAAGCAATGTCCCTTCGACGTCATAGAGCTTCAGGGATTTGTTGTCAACGTCTACCATGAGCAGCTTCTCGTCTTCGACAAATAATACAGATCGAATCCTCGGTAATGCCTTTTCACCAGGAATAGAAACTTTAAAACTGGATATTGGTTTTAAAGCATATATATGTTGTTTTGCAGAATCTGATGAAAATGTCTGCAATTTGCAGCTTTCCTTTTTAACCGTAACTAATCCAAATGTCGAAAACCGATTCAGTACAACGTCAGAAGCTTCAGTGGGAACAAAATGGAGATTAGACTCATACATACCAGAGAGCTTTTCTGGAATCTCTGTTTTCAGAGTGGCCATGCTTTTCTGTATTTCTCGATATGCACAGAATCGGTCAAGTTCTAATCCTTGACTGACTACCTGTATCTTGGACAGCAGATAAGATACTAACTGTTGATGATCACGTAACCAATCGGAATCCCTCTCAACTGTGTCAGATTCTTTTTCTTGTTCATTACTTGCCTCAGACAGTGTATGGGCCGTCATTCTCTCGACCTGATCAACCAATGTATTCCGCAATAATGTTACTTTCTCTTTGATATCCAAGTGCTGCTTTCCAAGTCGTGCGGCATTTTGCTTCCGATTTTGAAGTACAGCACTAAGGTCAGAATGGATGCGATTAAGTTCATCATTCATTTCTCTGGTTTTGCCAGGAAAGTCTGGATCTTCTACAATAGCTTCTATTTCCTCGACATTTTCACAAACACGGTGTTTTGTTACAGCGCACTTCATACAACATGGCTGCTCGTGACTAAAGCAGAAGAAAGTTAGGTCCATGGCATGATCAGTGCACCTGCGATTGTCTTTTTTGTGTGTCATATAGTGTGTTTCTTCAATTTTCATGATTTTATGACTCTTTAGACTCTTCATTGATTGATGATACTCTGCACAATTGTTACACAATGTTTCCTGACAGTCTTGGCACCATGATGTTGCATAAACTGATTCAAATCCACGTAGAAGGCATACTTCACACTTCTTCAATTGTTCACTTTTCTCCGATTCAACTGGAGATAAATGTTCATCATTTGTACTAGACTTTTCTGCCAATTTCCGGGCATCGCCTCCGACACGATCAATGCCACGTGTTAGTTTCGTATCAGCACGACAATAAGGACATGGAAAAGAGCAAGCTAATCCAGACTCTCCTTTAGAAACGCTAGATATATAGTTACCAATGCAACTTTCGCAAAATGCGTGTAGACATGGTAGAGACCTTGAATTCTTCAACGTTTCCATACATATTGGGCAGTTCGGTATACCATTCGGATCTGTCGTATCGACACACTCCGCCATCTTAGCGTATTATCAATATAGGAACATATACATACTTCCTTGTTGAGGTATAATACTTTGATCGATGTAACTTGTTTCACCAATTAGAATGCAACAACTATCCTATAAAGGATCGCTAAAAGAACCAGTGATATTCAATATATTTCTCTCTTCCATATCATACGTAAACAATCACTGCTGCATCTCTGAGCCACCTACAAATAACTGCAACCCTTATACCACATATTTCCCACCCATGCAAAAGACTAATCTACCTAATGTGATTACTTTTGTTGTGTCAGTCAACTTGCCTCAGTCCACGCGCTAGGAACTACTTTTAAAAGGAAAAACACTTATTCTGCTTTATAAAAGAGATTAACATACGACATCCTTTGATTAAATGTGATAATCAGTAATAATATCACATGCTTTTATATTTCTATCTTCTCATGCGTAAAACTTGTGCACTATGGACTGACAGGTCACCCTACTACCCTCATTAACATATTCGTGTTAATGCTCGGTATTTACAAAACAAAAGCACGTAGTTCCAGATGCTCCTTTTGAAATATTCCAACGCATAACATTTATAACTTTTTTCTTGATTTTAACAGGGGAAAAAATTGGGTGAGAAAAATGATCTATATCGGTGTTTGCACCAAGACAACGAAATCCAAGTCACGGGTTTATATTATTTGTCTCCCCAGTTGGCAGAGCCTCGTGGGGAGATAAATAATGTAACCCCATGACAGGGATTTCCTTGCCTGTTGTATATAAAGCTCTTAGTAACCACTACATATTCGCGAACTTCAGCAATGCTCCAATTCCCTTATATAAATGCGTACTTTAAGGTTAAGTTAACTTAACTTTGATTTATGAAAAGCACAGAAGTTTATCATATTTTTGTTATCATAACCAATGAGATGACAGTTTATTCGACATTTTTATAAAATTCTGTCAGATGACAGCTTACATTTAGACACAAACAATGAACGGTTTTATAGTCCATTTGTAGCTAATGTACACAAAGACGGACACCAATTTGGATATTAGCGAGGTTAAAAAGGTTAAACCAAGTGATATAGAATAATCTCATGAATTAAACGTACAAACTGGCTCGAATATTAATGCTAGTCCAGTGGCAACGCCGGATATAAGCGATTTCGGATCACACGGTGAAGGGGTCAAAGTCCCGTTTGCACAATGGGGTGGTGATATCTTCGTTTTCGATACTGATTCTCGTGTTGGTTCAGCTGTTTAGCGTTGACCACAAGGCAACGAAAAACATTTTTTTTCTGAATACATGGCGGAGAAAAAACGAACCTTTATACCACGAAAATTGTGGATCAATAGCAACACCAGAAATGTACGATGCCAGCATCAATGATACGTGAGCCTTTCTTGTGATCTACATTGTAATGAGCATCATGAAGACACCAAAATACTCTATTGCCTGGATCATATCAGCATATTTTGGGATCACAGGAATGCCTGAAATCATGACCAGGGACAGGTTCGAAAGACTAAGCAGGTACTTCCATCGTAGTGAAATAAATGTAAACAAAGGCAAAGGTAAACCAAGATATAACAAGATTTTGCAAATACGATTTTTCTTCGACACAGTGTTGGGGTAAAGATTTATGGCCATCCCAAAAATCAGTATGCTGATAAAGGCATGGTAGTTTATAAAGGAAGACTTTAATTTAAACCATGCCAGCCTGTAAAATCTACAAAATTTGTCAGAAAAGTCTGGGAAAGAGTTGATCTTCAAACCGGCTATGCCCATGTATATTGAAAAATCAAATGAACAGCGAAGCGGAGTGACAGAAGAAGGATTTGGAACTTAAGTGATGTACGATCGTACTGAAAAACGAAAACAAACCCACAAAAAAACGATAGTATTGATATGGACAATTTCTTTTCAATTCCCCCAATTGATCGAAGATTTACGACATGATTGATTCTACTGGAGTCTTACGGTACAAGGAAATATGAAAGCAATGTCAGTTGCTCTAAAAAAAATATTCAGTGGTTGGAAAAGCCAGTGGGACACGAAAACAACGCAGAAAGCTGGTCATTGTAGTCTGATAATATAATTTTCCAAAACTTGTTTAATATAATGGATCTCACATCTGTTCAGTGTAAATGGATAAAAAAAAAAATGTGCGATTAAAAATGTAAATCTCTAAAAGATGCAGATAATTATTCTGAAATTAAAGCGATGGCAGGGGAATGTGTCATAATGCTGACCAAAGTATAGTGGTGTTTGTTCTTTAGGGGTACAAACCGCCGCAAAACGTGGTCACGCACAATTAAAATCTAAAAGCCCCTCGATCAACATTGCGACACTATTATGACTAACACTCTACCAACGATTTACAAAGCCATCCAACGTCAGAAAGCAAGAAGTTTCAGCAAATGTCGATACTTAAAGTCTGTGAACATTTCAAAAGCTGGAGATAATAAGATTGACATTCCTGCCCGAGTATTGCACAATCAGCGCAAGGACGAGGAACGACAGAGTACACATGGCTGTGTAAACATCAAACAGCACAAGCCACATAAGCTTACTGTTGTTGTTGTTGTGGGGTTTAACGCCATTTTTCAGCACACGATAGGCTATACATGGCGGCCAGTATTAATGGTGGAGGAAGAACCCGGGAAAGCCCCGGAAAGAACCACCGACCCTCGAGAAGCTACTGGCAAGCTTTCTCACATACCCACATTGGCTGAATCTTAGACTCGAACCGCTGCAGACAGAGGTGAGATGGCAGTGATCCGTAACGAAGAGCGCTTTAGACCACTCGGCCACTCGGGGCCCCCATAAGCTTACTGTATATGTATGGAACTTTAATTCTAAGACATATTAAAGCCTGTAATTAAATTTGTCCGTTTACATTTCTCTCTCTCCGTCTCTCTGTGCCAAATGTGATGTGCATCTTTTATATACTCAAATTTACCGTCTGATATTGATTCTGTCAATACTCGTTTGGGAAAGATTCTCCATAATTTGATAGTTATAATTAGTAATGATTAAATGGTGCATTTGCATCTCTATACCATAATTGTTACTTCCATGTAGAACAGGGAACCGCTCCGGTGACCTAAGTGGTAAGAGCGTCTGCCTCAGATTCGAGAGGTCTCGTGATCGAACCCCGGCCGAGTCATACAAAAACCTTCTAAAATTGGTACTAGCAGCTGCCTCGCTAGGCGTTCAACATTAGATGTTAGTGTTGGAACTGGTCGGTCTGGTGTCAGGATAATGTGACTGGGTGGGACATGATGCTACATGCCTGAGTGTCAAAAGCGCAGAAGAACTGCTCTGAGTTGAAATCGATACATTTATGTATGTCTCCGTTTCTATGACAATTCGTTTAGTTTTTACAAATTACAGGATATCATTTAAAGATTTTAAAGAGATCAGTTACAAAAACAAAATTGTGTATTTTTAAATTAGGTTTTTATTATTCCGTTACTGCAAAAGGGAGGATTTTTGTATGTTAATCTTGTCTGGAATTGATCACTCTGTTGTTATATTACTACTACTACTACTACTAATAATAATAATAATAAACATACACATTATTACGTACGTACGTGTACACATGCATATTGATTTAGTGTATATCAATATGATAAATATATCTATCTATCGTATCTATATGTAGATTGGACGTATATACATGCACATACATACATACATACATACATACATACATACATACATACATACATACATACAATTTTCACGGACTTTAAATATCGACATTTGCTGAAAATTCTTGCTTTCTGGCGTTGGATGGCTTTGTAAATTGTTGGTAGAGTGTTAGTCATGATAGTGTCGCAATGCACATACATAGGTTACTTGAAAATTCTTTAATGGGGACAAATTATCATTGAACTAATTGTTTTCAAATAAATTGTCCAGGGGCGAATAGACCTGAAAGCATATAATCCAAAGGAAATTGCCAGAGAGAGAGAGAGAGAGAGAGAGAGAGAGAGCGAAACAGTTTAAAGAGTTGTAATTCGTCGGGACCAGGAACAGAACCGCTTAAATGCACATATAATTTCTGGGCACCAGCTTCCTAAGCCTGTCGATTGTGTTCATGCCACACCCTTTTCAAACATATGGAATTATTTCGAAAGAAAGAACTTATGTGCACGGAACCAACTCGTGAAGCAAGCGATGAACATTAACATATATGCACGAGCAGGGAGTAAACTACAAATCCATGGATCCCATATAGTGTATATAAAAATGTGTTACATTTGAATTTCCTAAATTTTTCATAGAGATCCGTTTTTTTTAAACTAAACTATTTGTAATTTTATTAAACATGCAGATGATTTATTTTGTACATACCGTTTGACATGGTGTGGGAACATACGGCATCGACATATTCCTACGCCGTAACAATCTCCTATTTTTTCAACCACTTGGAAGAAAACATATATGAATTTTCGTCAGTGTATTGACAGAGGTAGATAATTTTTTTTTCTCAATTTATTTTGTAGGAAGAGTAAGACAGAAAATGTGTCTAACTTACTGTATAAATATTAATTAGCATTAAGTCAAGAAGTGTCGAAGTATAATGCAATAGTAGTTTAAAGGACTTTACGCAGTCAGACATGGTAATGCTAGAAACAAAAATTCAAATAGTTCACACATCTGATCCTGATTATGAGGCTGACCCATAGGACTTGGCTCTGTGTCGGCCATCACTGTATAGACAAGAATTTATTCTGTTAATGAACCGTGACTTTGTTCATGTTTCTGTAGTTTTGATAAACTATCGCCCTGGTGTAAAAATATATATATGTTCTGTGTACTGGCAGTCGTCTTGAGCCCTAGCTTGGGTGAACATTTAGAATAACAAAGCTATACTGGTTATTTCACTGTGTTGTTTAAATAATCCCGTAACACATACATGTAGTAGTAAATAGGTGTAGGGGTTCTGGCTCCAATGCCCTAATTTTCACAGGACAAATACAAATATTCACCGATCGACCCCCAAAGGCCACCCCGTCCCGACCCCCCACTTTTATTTAGTGGATCGGGTCGGGCATTTTTTTAATTTTTTTTTTTTTTTTTTTTGGGGGGGGGGGGAGATTCATTTGCTTAGGTTTTCGATCTGACGTTTGTAATTATCCTATGAAAATTAGGGTATTTAAGCCATAACACCCTACACCTATCAACTACTATAAAATTGTTTCATGTTGATAACCAATCTCTTTTTTATTGATAATATAAATTTAGACAAAATTTTGTATTAGACAATAGAATATATTATAAGAATGTGGTATGATGATATCTTTGCGAAAACGGGTTATGCGGACAGCTCTATCAAAGTCATTGGACTTGATCTAACAGAGAAAACGATTATAGAGTTTAAATCAAAGAAAAAAGCTGCTGCTGACACAAACATAACAACGGATTCTGTTAATTCGAATATGAGTGGAGCAACTTTATCGTTTTCTTGATCTACTAGAAATTTTTGTACTTGTCATAAACGTTAGATGATGTATCTTTCATCGGTTAATACTTCAACCTTTTTAGCCAACAATAAGATTTAAAATTATCTTTTATTATTTTTACATTGTTTACTAGACTCGAATAATCTTTTTCTGTTTAATCAATCCAATCACTAAACTTATATCATTTAATGTAAAATTTTGAAGCGTAAGGTGTTTCCTAATAATTGCACATGCTGTTGCAAATTTCTTTTACATGTATATCCTAATGTTATTTTTAAAAAATAAATCTCTAGAATAATTAATCATTTTTTAAATGTAATCTGGTATAAGGCCGTGTGTTTATTTTTCTCAATTTCGTTGTAACAATCTCTTATCAACAATTGCCTAGAACGTTGTAATGATGGCAATGGAACGTCTTCCGATTAGCTAATATCGTAATAAGAAAAAAAATCTGCAAAATTTACTGATTCAGTTTCATCAAAGAACGAATTTCTTTCAGAATCACTGTAAATATCTATCTCAGAATGAAGATCCTCAATTGTTTTTAGTGATTTGTTGACAATAATTGGATCAAAATGAATTTCTTCATGCATAATCATTGGTAGAATTGCATTAGAGTATGTTTTTATCAAAAGTTCTGGATATGCTCTGTTATCAACAATGTCAAGCAATGTCTTTTTTAACCGTGATAGTCCATACCAAGTTCCCGAAATATTCGGCGTTTTAAAAACGCATCTCTCAACTTTGTATTTTTTAAAATAATTTTGTATTCTTTAATTCCGCCAACTTATCAAGGTCTTCATGTAAAAGTGTTATACGCCTTTTTTCAGCATCTCGATTTCCATGAAAACGAGATTTTATGAGATTTTATCTGTAAATCAAAACTGTATTTTCTTTGCCAAGTTCGAGCAAAATGGTTTTTTTTTTCTTATTTTTTTCTTCAATTTTGTGTTGTTCCTCCCTACACTCATCAGGATGACAATACTTGCTGACAATATCAAAACATTTGATAGCATCTTTTAGGTGAAATCTTCTCATCCCCATTACGTGTACAAAGTTATCTTCAGTTTCGATTAACTTTACATTGACATCGTTTATTGATTCAATAGACAAATTTTTCATTTTGTTGATCCCATTCGACGCATTTGCTTCAGTTGCAGCATCAACATCACGTTTATCAACTTCAGCAACAGATACATCTTTTTTTGGATTAACAATATTATCATAAAATTCTTTTGCAACATCTATACTTGATAAGTCTGTTGGTGCCATTTTATTTTTTAACGTCATATTAAATTTAATCGCAACGATTATATTTGATCGTCAACGGTATATATTTTAATTATAAGTCAGCAACTGAATATAAATTACCTGGACAAGAGCCTTACAATCAAGTTGATGCAACAGCAATGCGATATAATATCTGTTATCGCCCATAATGAAAACGATAAACCTGGTTGCAACAAGGTAATGTTCCACGAACCGCATGACATGCAACCATGCGGACTAAGAGAACGTGTTGACAGAAAACTTGTACAAGGTTTGATTGGAGCAAAATACAAATTAGGAATCGGATTATACGATGACCTCGCGCATGAACTTCACAGAGCTGAAGAAAGAAAAAATTTCGCGACGAAAAGTTGTAGCAAATGCAGCTGATTACATTTTGGCTTTAGATCTAGCTGATATGTCAAACGTTTATGAGTTTAACGATAACAAAAGATACCCGTTTAACGTGATTGGTGTTTTTAGTAAATACGTATTCAGTGTACCAGTTGCTGATAAAACAGGTACATCAATAACCGATGCACTAAAAGAAATTATAAAAAGAACGAATGAAAACCGAATAAAATGTAGACAGACCAGGGTTCTGACTTTTTTAATGAAAGGTTTGAACAGGTTCTAGAACAAAATAACATCAGAAAATACATTACTGGAAACGAAGGGAAAAGTGTTATCGTAGAACGGTTTAACAACATTAAAAGAAACAAAATCTACAAACATTTCACAGCTAAAAACACAAACAGATACGTTGATGATCTTCCACTGCTGGCAAATGACAATATGTACGTCAGAAACAAGCTTAACGTGGGTGATCGAGTTCGAATTTCTTTGTTTAAAAAACATTTGAAAAAGGATTTACTAAGAACTGGACAAAATAAATATTTGTTGATCTAACAACAATTCCATTAATATAAAAAATGAAAGTTTTATTGAGTAAAGAAGAAATTGGAAGTTTTTACAAACAAGAGCTACAACAAACTGATCAGGATATATTTGTAATTCAACAAGTTATCCACCAAAAAGGCAAGCGAAGTCTAGCAAAATGGCGCGGCTATAGCAACGATTTTAATACCTGAGTTCTGACAGCAAGTATTAAATTATAAGATTATTGTAAATTTTTTCATTATTCTGTAAAACAGATTTACATTTGATTGGTTTGCAAAGCGATATCAGATAGGATTTTCTATCTGATGTTAAATTCATCAAGTTTAGAATCTTAACAAATATAAAATCGAATTTAATATATTTTTGTCGTCCGGGAATGTTCAAGTTCATAAAACGTTTAATTTTTTGCCAACAACACTTGATGCTCGGCAACAGAAAAATCAGATTTTTTGTTCTCTAGGTGGTACTTTACGTCGTATCTACCGGTTGTCGATCTTCCGTAGAACTTTTTATTAATAACACAGTTGTTGACATTTTCTACAACTTCTCCATCGTCCTTTTCTGTTTGTTCTGGTTTTGATAAACGTAAATAATTTTCAAGATCAAATTCTTCATTAATTGCTTTGCAACTGTCTGTTTCTTCTGGAATTTTTTCATCAGCATCTTGATATATCTTAGCTAACCATTTCATTAGGTTCATATACTAATAACTTTTATCTAACAAATATGAATAATGGTTATGCGATGTCATTGAAAAGTAAATATAGGAAACAAAGAAAAACTTGAAGATGCGGTTCGACGAGATTTTGAATCAAATGCCGGTACCTCTGTAACAGTTAATTTGATTTTAGATCGTGGTGGAAATGACAAGATTCTTCTAACAGAAGCTGAAAAACTTCAGAACTTCAGAATAAATCTGTAATCTATATTACATATCACACAAGTGCAATATTGACGTGGTGCCACATGTGTATTACTGGAATTGAACTTGGACATATATTAGGTAGCGTTTAGTTGTCGTACCTGAAATTTATCTTTTTCAAACTTTGTGTTGTAGTGGAATTTTGTATTTCATCAGCAACTTGTTCAATTGATGCTGAATTAACTTTGAAATATCTTGCAGCTGCATTTATCGAAGAAAATTGTATTTCCTCCAATGTTTCAAGATTCCTTGACATAACCGGACGAAGTTTACTGAAATTATAATTGCCTGTATTACCTCGTCTGCTGTTTTCTCTCGGTGTTACTAATTCAAGATTTTCAACACTGTTGTCAGTCTTAATCTTGTTAATATGGTCGATTGCTAGATGAGGTTGATACGCATTTTGTAAACCAAGATTAGCAATATTGTCATCAGTAACTTCTCCGTTGACGTGGAACACACGCATTCCATCTGGAACATTACCGCAGAACAGAGAGTAGATAAAATTCTTTCAAAGGATATCCTTTCACCTTCAGCTTGTACCCAGTTGGTGTTTTTATTCTAAACGGATGTTCGGTTTTATTGCTAATCACCGAGCCCAGAGTGTTGCCGGACCAGCCTGGATAATCATCATTCTCGTAGTAATATTTTTGTTTGTATGCACTTGCCAAGAGATCTGTTGATCTAATTGTTTCTATCATTATTATTATTATTGCTATTTTATTTGTTCAATGTTACTTGTTTTGACGCTCTATTAGAAAATGTAAAACGTATTGTATACAATGTTGAAATTGCGCGATATTGCAAAACAGAGCTTGATTCAATCAAAAAAGATTTACCCCAGCAAAAATGGCAACGGCTTTTGTTGGATTCGACAATTCCTACAAAAACGAAAATCATAATGTTCTAACAAACTTTCGGAGATCCAGAAATTCGATGTCAGCTAAAACTAAACAATCACGTAAAATGTATTAAAAACAGCTTTGAGAAATACATGTCTGTTACGCTAGGATGTCTGAGATTTATTGACAGCATCCAGTTCACGACCGCGTCGTTGGAAGAATGGGTAAAAGGTTGTGATAAATTCGAGAATCTAAAAAATCATTTCCTTGAAAAGTATATGCTGCTAAAACAAAATGGTTAATTTCCGTACGAGTATCTCGATGATTGGAACAAGTTGAATGAAACGTATTTTGCCAGATCGATCTGCATTTTATTCACAATTTAATCAGGAAAATGTAACTGAAAACGAATACGAATATGCGAAAAAGATCTGGAATAAATTTGATTGTAAAATGTTCGGCGATTATCATGATTTGTATCTGATGACTGATGTTCTTTTGCTCGCCGACATATTTGGAAACTTTATATGAGTTAGCTACATCAATTACGGATTGGATCTGCGTTGGTATTATTCAGCACCAGAATTAAGTTGAGACGCGCTCGAATATAAAGTTGGAATTACTCACCGATGTCAACATGTTCAACTTTATTGAACGCGGAATCCGTGATGGAATCAGTGTAACAACAAAAAAGGTATGCAAAAGCAAACAACAAGTACACGAGTCACGATAACGTTAATAATACATCGAGTTACATAATTTACATTGACAACCATAATTTGTATGGCTAAGCGATGTACGAACCAATGCCGGTCGGTGGATTTCATTGGATTGGACCTGATCAATTTCTTCGGGAGACTGATAAACAAACACCAGCTAATGTTTTGTATTTCTTTGAATTTGATCTTGATTATCCTGTCGAATTACATGAACTTCACAACCATTACCCATTCTGAGTCAATGATGATCGGTTATACCATGCTATCGGATGAATAACGAATGATGGCCGGTGACAGGAAAAATTCAATGGTTCGAAAACTTGTTCCGAGTCTTCTTGACAAAAAGAGATACGCGATTCATTATAAAAATCTGAAATAAAGGCGTAGATGCTGGACCTGTATGACGAAAAGTTCATCGCGTGTTAAAGTTCAATTAATCACGTTGGATGAAAGGATACAGTGACTCAAAACACAAATACGAGAGCAGTTACTTTGACGGACTTTGAGAAAAACTTCTTTAAGCTAATGAACAACAGCGAATATGGAAATATAATGAAGAACATCAGAAAACGTGTCAACGCAGAAATTGTTAATGACGTTGATTAGCGAAATAAATTTGTTGCTTCAGATGATTTCGTCAGCATGAAAATCTTCAACGAAAATATTGTTGCGATACAACGGCAAAAGACTAATCTGAAGCTGAATAAACCGATTTACTTTGGTGCTGTGGCATTGGATTTATCAAAATGGTTGATGTATGATTTCCACTACGGTTTTGTCATGAAGCAATGGCCTAAGAGTAAGTTATTGTTTACAGATATCGATTCATTAATATACGAAATTGAATGCGAAGATCTTTATCGAGAAATCTATAATAACAGACTGTTATTTGATTCCTCGGATTACCTGAAAAATTGTGGATTTGAGGACAATGGCAACAAGAAAGTTATAGGAAAGTTCAAAGACGAAACTAATTTTTATTCCGGTATCCGAGTTTATTTGATTGTGAAGTAAAATGTATTGTTTGAAACTGGCTAATGAAAAAGTTAAGAAACGAGCAAAAGGAATAAAAGAAAAATGTTGTTGATCAAATGAAATTTCAGGGCTATCGAACAGCGTTGGACAGCGAAGTTAAACATGATGACAATAAGATCGAATCATCACAAACTTGAGATAGACGTGATTATAAAGGTAATTTCAACGGCAAGCGGTATTGTGAAAACGGTATTGATACATTTGCAATGGGATATTGGACGTTGGATTATGATTTTCTTGATACGCTTTTGTCTTAACAAATATTAAATTTTATCTAATCTTAATGATTAATGTTTGAAACATTGACAGTGACCGAGAGTAATAACTGCAAAATTAAGTGTATTTTACTTGACAATAAACCGATTACCGTAACAATAAAAGATGAAACTTCCGGTATCTGCTTGAAAGGCGGATTCGATAAACTTAAACTTTCTTTGATTCGAGGTGAAGACTCAGAGTGTTTCAAATTTCTTGAACAATTGAGTGCAGTTTTATCTGAGAACTTAAAGAACTTTCATGATCCGATCAGTCAAGAAAAGTACACAAAAGTAACTATAGAACTCGATCAGTCAAAAGTATATTCTTCAGAAAGTAAATATGCGCTAATTTTCATAGGACAAATAAAAACGTCAGCTCAAAGACCTAGGCAAATGAATCACAAAAAAAATATGCCCGACCCGATCCACGAAACAAAAGAGGGGGGTCAGTACGGGATGGCCTTTGGGAGTCGATCGGTGAATATTTGTATTTGTCCTGTGAAAATTAGGGTATTTGAGCCAGAAGCACCACACCTTTCTACGTCTAATGCATCTACAGGGCGGTGAATTTGAACAAATTATAAAATTAAGGATTCGGGACTCTTAAAATAAGTCAGTCACAGAGACAAAACGCATAGATTTTTAGTAAGAAAACATCGTCTCGTTATTCAAAGATTTCACAAAACATTTTAAAATTAAAACCGAAATGAATTTAGCATAGTCTTTAGAAAGAAAATCGGTAACATGCATTGATCCGGGAAAATGACGTACCTGCATAATATTGTCAAGTTATTGTTGCTTTCAGAGAAATCAACCAGTATATGATGTCTTAGCTTTAAGTTTCACGAATTTAAGCGTACACATTTTCAAATAATGCCTTGTACTTTAGCTAAATGTATACAAGCATACTATGGGTTCCCAACTTGAAATATCCATCCATGCAAATGTATAATCAATCTTTTTTATCCTGGTTTTAATACATGATAATTATGTTGACAAACTTCAATTTTAAACCTATTTGTTTTCATAAACTGAACGCATCGTCGAATTCAATGTTCAAAACCAATTAATACACCTTGTTTAACTCCTGTGTGCCATTGAGATTCTTTTTATGAACAAAATGAAATAAATATGCCTGTCAACTGGTCATACCAATGTATGTGCATGCTTTTAATATTACAAACAATGGGCCAAATTAACTGGCGTTCTCATTTTAACACTCTCACATTCCCTCACTCCCTCCTGCCATCCACATAGGATGAACAACTAAATAATAGGCCTATACAGATTTAAATATGTACAGTGATATGTAATGACTGATTGCATGTAACGTGCTTTGGAAACAAATTTAGTACAAAATTAGCACGTAGTGCTTACCAGTAAACGCTCTTACATCCGTGTTTGACATGGTAAAATCGATAAATCCCTATTTTCAGCATCTTCCTTTACAAATTGAAAAAAGTAAAACAAAAGCCGTTTTCTACTTTTGATCACATTTTGTGGCCGTATACTGCACTAAATCCGTCACTTTCACTTAAAAATAACCTTGCAGTCAATTTACCTGCTACATTCGTTGCTCGTTGGCTTGTTCTAAATTAACGTCACACAAAACAGCGAAGTAGTAGATCAAAAAGGCACCTGCCTCACAAACCCTTTGGCAACGGGTTAAGACTGAAACGATAGATCTGGTAGTAGCACATTTTGAAACCGGCTACCAATGGTGAGTCGCGTGGGATTCCGACAGAGTATCGACATTCAAATGACACAAAAGGTCAAAATATCGAGAAATTTCTTGAATTGGAAGTGATAAATGTAATTGAGTAAAAATTCAATAATGTCGATAATGTCGACCATATAGATTTTTCTAGGGCATAGGTTTATGTTCATGACAACCCAGTGAAGGTCACTTTAGTGAAAACACTATGTGAAAAAAGTGAGAGAAAAAATCCTCCATAAATGAAAACTAACATTTCTAAGTCAAACCTAAAAGGGACATCTTATGTTACTTGTATAGGCTCGAATAAATAGTAACAAAAGAAAGAGTAAAAACAACAACCTTTAAAAAATTTAACAAATAATTTATTTTCCTGGGAAATGTCTGTAAAAATGGGAAGAAAAAAAAAGAACTTACGGTTTTCAGAATCAAATCCAAAAATAATCCAGGAATAATCCACGAATTAAATTTTTGGAAATCCTAATAATGAAATATTCTAATGAATTCAAGTTCGATTCCCGACGAAGAATCAGAAATTAAAGGCGATGAAGTATACTGTATCCTTTGTGGTGTTGGAAGGTCTACAGTTCTTTGTTATTCACAAACAATAAATCCGGTGTTTGAATTAATGAAACGTTATTGTCCAAGAAATCTGTATGAGCACTCAAATATTTCCAGGAAAAAGAATCATCCATTAGAATCCAAATAATCTGAATAAAACTTAGAAATAACTCCAAAATGACACAACAAAATAAACACCTTTATGTCCCAGTGTTTAGAAGCCCAACCGAGAAATATCTCTATAAAAAAAACAAATTCCCAGATGCGGGTCAACTTTCGAGAATCTTCGAGAAGTATTTACGTCTAAAAGCACGCAGCCCCAGTATGACCTTGACGAAAACCAAGCATTTTACTCTAAGAATAAGATAAATATAAAAATTTGTTTACTTGTGTCAGTAATTTCTGAAATCAAGGTCGGGAACTAGGTCAGCTTTAGGTGTTTACAACTGAAGACATGTAATAAAAATAAAAATAAAAAATTTAAAACTTACAGACGATTAAATTAAATCAAATACAAGATAAATCCAATATATGTAACACTCCCTCCCCCATAAAGAAAATAAAAGATTTATATGATAAAGCTTTCTTTTTATCATAGGTTAATTATAAATAAGGTTAAAATGAACTCTTATTAATTACACACAATGTACATGAAATAATACATTGTTATACATGGGAAAGTGCATCTGCATTTAAAGTATCCTTCCCCTTGATGTGCCTGATGTCAATATCATATTCCTGTAACAATGAAATAACAGACAGGAACGTCAGTGGCTTCGGTTTCACTAATGGCCCTTTGAAACAAACGGGTGATCTCAGGACCTTTTTCCTGTTCGACGATAAGTGATTGTCGTTTGCCACCCAGATTAAGATAAAGAGAATGAGTAGTTAAAAGATGATCATTGCGATCAAAGCCTTTTGCCTGATCCAAACAAGGAGTGAAAGTGACCACATCAAAAGCCCAACCAATACATGTGTCAGCTAAAGGAATACTTTCCTTATCAACATGATTATCAAGAGCTTTCTTTGCCATAGGTCTGGTAAATGCACAAGCTGGAACTAAATCAGGGAATTCTTTTTCAACTGGATCGACTTTCTGATCCAAACAAGGTTTATCAGTTACAAGTGGATTAACCACAACCTTGTCTCCAGCTAGGTCGTTGCCTAGTAATAAATGAATGCCCTCAACGGGTAAAATATACACTGTGCCGACTGTCACGGGTCCTGAGACTAAGTGTGATGAAAAATTTACACAATGGAGAGGAACATTAACAGGGAGATTAAGAACATTCTCGTTAAAAGAAGACTTCTAAGAAAAAGGCAAAATACCTGACAATAAAATGCTCTGAAAAGCTCACATGTCCTATACAGTTTTAATAGGGATAGGATTGGCCAAATCACCCACGAGTGATATAGAACCCTTTGATATGAATGGTTCATAATTCTCCATAATAATATCAGACTGGGGTTTATTAAACCCAACAAATGTATTGCTTTTAATACATGACCGTGACCTTGACGTCTTAAAAATAAGAGCATTTGGAATAGGTCTGTCTTGATTCTGATACCTATTTTTCATTTTGTAGCAATCAGAAAGAACGTGTTCTTTCTTCTTACAATAGGTACACGCAGGAAGAGACAAGAATCTTGAGTCAAGCTTATCTGAAGCGTGATTTTTAGAAGTTGGGCCAGTTTGTGATTTAGAAGGGCTTATATTAGGCTGAAATACTTTTCTGCCAGAAGACTGCTGAGTGGAAGTATTATTCACAAAAGGAACTTTATGAGATAAAGAATACTCATCAGCAGCAAGAGCAGCATTTTCCAAGGTTTTGATCTCATCAAGATAAATCCTAATGTTACTATGAACACAGTTCTTAAACTATTCAACCAATATGAGTTGTCTGAGACTTTCGTAATCTTTATTAACCTTTCTACAAGAGCACCACCTATCAAACTATTTTGCTTTTTCCCATTCCTGGTAAAGAATCTCAGCTATTCTTTCAAAATGAAGAAAATATGTCTACTTCTTCTTCCAGAAAAGGAGTTAATTACTATATATTCCTTAAAATGTCAAAAGTAGGGAAGTGTTTTTCTTTAGCTATCTCTAATTATTTTAACCGAATTTGAAATTCCCTTTCTTTCTTCTCTCTTTGTATTTAACTTTGTCTTTCTCGCTCTTCACTCTCTTTTTGAAACTACATTCATCTTACTTCCATCTCTTTCTGAAACTACATTTGTCTTACTTCCCTCTCTTACTTCCCTCTCTCCATTTGTATCTTTTCTATCTGAAACTGAATCTGTCTTATCTCTAACTTTTTAGTTGTACTTTCATTTTCAAAATTTCAAACCATTCCTAGGTAAAATAAATAAAACAATCTCTACTTTTGATGATATTTTAGAAAAAGCTTGCCGATTTCACTAAAGATTTCAAAAACTAGGGGAATTCACATTTAAAAAAAGCAAAGTTTTCTGAAATATTTCAGGGAAAATTCAAAATAATCCCTGACGAGCCTCCAATTCTTATGTTACGTATTTAGGCCCAAATAAACTGTAACAAAAGAAAGAGTAAAAATAACAAACTTTAATAAATTTCACAAATAAATGATTTCCCTGGAAAAAGTCTGTAAAACTGAAAAAGTAAGAACTTACGGCTTGAGGAATCAAATCCAAAACTGATCCAAGAATAATCCACGAATTAAATTTTTAGAAGTCCTAATAATGAAATATTCTAATGAATTCAAATTCTATTCCCGACAAAGAATCCGAAATGTAAGGCGATGATGTATAATGTATCCTTTGTGTTGCTGGAAGGTCTACAGTTCTGTGTTATTCACAAATAATAATAATAATAATAATAATAATAATGAGGACTTTGTCTAGCGCCTAATTTTTAGAAGCTCTAAGCGCTTTACAACTTTAGACAACACCTATAAGATAAGAAACATAATAATATTATTACAAAAACAAACGTGAAATTAGAAAAACATTTAAAAAAAAAAAAAAAAAAACATGCTGCGAATATTTCAGGTAGGAAACATTATTAGGTCTTTAAGTTTGTTCTTGCTGTCGAAATAAGTGAGTTTTGAGTGCCCTCTTGAATGTGATCACTGTGCCTTTGTGTCGAAGTTCAGTGGGCAATTCCACGTTGCTGGGTCCTGGTATGCAAAAGAACGCTGTCCATATGACTTTGTTTTCATACTTGGAATAATGAGTATACGATTGTCAGAAGAGGTGTGCTCTGATCGTAAATAAACAATAAATCTGGTGTTTGATTTAATGAAATGTCTTTATAAATGAATCCTGTGTGAGCACTCAAATATTTCCAGGGGGGAAAATATCCTTTAGAATTCAAATAATCTGAATAAAAATTAGAAATAACTCCAAAATGACACAACCAAAGAAACACCTTTACGTCCCAGTGTTTAGAAGCCCAACAGAGAAATATCTATATAAACAAAGATTATACAGTAACTTGAAATGCAAAACAAATTCCTGGATGAGGGTCAACTTTCCTTAAGTATTTACGTCTAAAAGCACGTAGCCCCGGTATGGCCTTGATGAAAAGCAATCATTTTATTCTAAGAATAAGATAAAAATAAAATGTTGTTTACTTGTCTGAGTGATCTCTGAAATCAACGTCGGGAACTAGGTCAGCTTTAGGTGTTTACAACTGAAGAGTCAACGTCAAACTATTTTCTGAAAAAATATCGAGTTCCTAGTAAACAAAACAACATTATTTTTACATGTAATAAAATTAAAAATATTTTTTTAAAACTTACAATTAAATTAAATCAAATATACGTAACAGACAATGAAATAGCGAAAGGGATCCACACACATAATAATGCCATCATGCTGCATATGAGAGTACCGGTTTCAACTCAAAACTGGATGACGTTCTATATTGTTTAATTACTTGAACAACCAACCACATAGTTTCTGAACTGCTGACTTCCGACATGAATAACATTACGCCCGAAAATGAAAACATTTCCAATTCAAATCTCATGCGTCTGGAGGGGTTATTGGAGAAGGGGTTTTGTCTTAATTCCTAAATTCACAAATGAATGTAACACTCTTGATTGAAAGGGTGATACGGGTTTAATCTAGAATTTAATTACAAAACTTCTGCTAAAACTATACGGAAGCATTTTTCAAACAAGTAGAAAACATCATGAAAAGACGACTTTTATAAGGAATAAACAAATTATTTCACACCATCTACAATTTCTAGACCATTTGTTTGCAACCTAATATTTGTGGGCAGAAGACGTCATCAAAAACGTAACGATGTGTTCTGAGAATTCATATCTTACAACCCAAATCTGCATACATTATGTAAACAAATGGGAGTAAAGGAGTTGCACACATTATCGAAAACTATCTAACGATTACAATATGACATGTGTTGTCAGCAGCTAAGTTTGATTTTACCTTTCTTTACACTACCTTCAATTTCTCCCCAACTTTATAATGACAGACCAATTTTGGAAATGATGTATCAAGCTTAAGGTAACTTATTTTCCTAAGTTCAAAAAACATTTCTTTTGCAAAACTTAATTAGGGCTATCTCTGGTTTTTAAACCTCAACAATTAATTGACATGATTGGGGGTGGGGTCTGATGCATATCAGTGAAATTAGTGGACGAACGGACCGAGTGAAGTCTTCAAACAATCTCCACGTATTTCAGTTTCTAACCTAGGTTATTTTTTTTACAAACAATTCTGCGATATAATTTAGATATTGAAAATAGAAGAAGAAAGAAAGATCTAAAACACCAATATCTCCGAACATTGTATCTAAGAGTCATTTTTACCATTTTAAGATACAAATTTGCATTTCATATACTGTACATACAATTTTTTTTTCAGCATTGATAATGACAAATTCTGATTTGCATTATTAAAAGGGATGGACACTATGCACGTTATCCTTATACATGCTTTATCAAACATAACTAGAATACTTTAATTGAGAGAGTGACATTCATACAGATTTACTACAAAGAGTTTGTCAAAACAGTCACAATTTGTTTTTACTTCAACATATTACTTCATGACTATCTTCAGGAAAGTACTATTTTGAAGAAATAAAATAAAACAAAGAAAATTACAGCACAATCTTCAGTAATAGTAAATAACGTAGGATGGTTAAGTTAAAAATAAATAAAATCTATGTAATTCTTTATAGTCCATTTTTAAATAATAATAATAATAATAATAATAATAATAACAAATTCAACAAATTCATCGGCAGGAGAATCTTCACGACATTCTGATTTATGTTTTCGGTCTTGATGTCGATGGTTTGTTTATTCCTCCTGGACAACGATGTATGGATCCGCGGGATACCGTGGTAGGAGGCCTTTAAACGTTAGTGCCCGTCTCTTCGAACACTTGATAGCTCATAGGGTCCCTTTGGTTTTTCTTTGAATTGTACTACCTCATCTTTGAAAAGGTGCAGCTCGCAGACTTCTGTTGTCTTGCTCTTACAACCTTCGGACGTCTCTTTCCTATGCGATTCTGTGCTCTCCCTCTATGTTCGCTAAACGTGCTATTGCCGTTTTCAAAGCATCTGTTAATTTTTATTGCCCTTTCTTAATCCATTTGATATATTTGAGAAGCCTTGTCTTCAGTCACTCGTACTGGAGGACAAGATGTCTGATGCAAGGTCCTTTGGCAGTAACTATATGCCTCTCTGGGGCAGATGCTATTGTCCGGTTGCAGGTATTGTTACAGAAAGCAGTGTCTCCTCTAACAGCTGGTGATATGGGCTGGGGGCAGGAGTGCCAGATATAGAAGAAAGCTTTGAAGATAAACAGGGGCTGCACTTCCTGCAGAAAATGGGAAAGGAATAGGATCAGACAAGAGTGTTTTGGAGCAGGTGCTGTTACAGGAAGCAGAGCCTCCTTTAGAGAATCATGATGGCTGTACAGGAATGCTAGTCAAAGAAGAGATAGAGTCGAAGATGAGCTGGAAGCTCTGCCTCCACTAGGGTTGTCTTTAACTGTCGGCAGAAGGAAACATCCTGAGTCAGCATAGCGCTTTTTAGCTCTTGTCTCCGCCCGTAATTTTGCGACCAATTTTTCAGTCAAATCCGGATCCAGATTCAGTAACCGTCGTAGATGCTGACGCAGGTCGCTAGGCCTCTTAAATGTTTGTTGATAGACTGGACGTTGTATGTAACTATGGGACAATAAATTTCCTCTCATTGGTGTAAGTATTTAAAAAACATCACGGTACAGGCAGTGATGACATCCATCAATGGGGCAAGAAATGCATTTCTTTGTTATTGGGATACGGAACCCATTCTTGTCTTCTGGAATGCCTTCCTGAGTCAAGAAGCCCATCAGCTCTTCTTGATCTACATGTAATTTCAAAGTAGAGAATAAATGTGCAAAACTTTCTTTTAATAAAAAACATTCTTTAAACAGCAACAACAAATTGTTATGAAACATGTATATACCACAAAATTCACATGAATTAATAAACAACTGCCAATTTGCAACATGCATATTCAACTGACTAGTCAATATCATGACAGAAATCATTCTGAGATTTATGGGGGGGGGGATCTAGTTGTGGCCTATATACTTCTCCCTGTTCTGGAGAACATAACTAGACCAGTCTTTCAGATGCAACGGTTCATATTCCCAACCAAAATTAATACCAAAATAACCATAATGTAGATCATATTCTGCAGACACATAAGGCTCCTCAGCGCAATCAGAATCAATGTCTTCAGTATTATCACTAGAGTATTTGTGCCCTTTCAAAAGTAAATTCCAACAAGCGTAAGTGTAATATACTGATGATGCAATGAGTCGTAATATGGTTCAAAGTAATCCCTATGAAATGCATACTGTTTTGCACATTAAAATAATAGAACAAGTTCTAAATAGCCAAGAACTTACAATAATGAACAGCAACATTAATTTTAACTTATTGTTCAAACAAAAGTCTGACATAAAAATGTGATTCTTCGGCTGGACACAATCACTATCCTGCGTGTCGCTGTTTCGATAACAAAACTCCACCGGGTGGCTGAAGTCACAAACATCACATTTCTGGCTTTGATATTCCATCTTTCAGAAAGGAAGAATTCATTTCCTAAACTATTCATGACAAATTCAAGCACCACACACACACACACTTGGTCCCCCTTAGAGATGAATAGGCGCAATAGCCTCTAACATGCGAACTTCTTTATAACGTTTCATACGCATGCTTAGTATAAAACACAGAGTACACATCCCTATGAGAATGCAGACGGCG
This sequence comes from Sinohyriopsis cumingii, assembly GCA_028554795.2. Lineage (NCBI taxonomy): Eukaryota > Metazoa > Mollusca > Bivalvia > Unionida > Unionidae > Sinohyriopsis > Sinohyriopsis cumingii. Next base: position 157,008,067 of record CM068829.1, read on the forward strand.
ATCTAAACAATGGGGTGGATGGGTGGGAATGGAAGAAGCCTTTCACATATGGTAGATGTTTTCAGTGACAAAAAAAACAAAAGGTGATTACAAAATGCCCAGTCTCGTAAGTGAAACATCATCCCACACGCCAACATTTAACATCATATAATCTTGACACACTGAATGATCAATGTATATGCATGAAAAAATCCATTTATAATACCATACTGGTATTACAATATAGGGATCCACGTGCTTTTCTGACTTCGTTTCATGTTTTATTTTTATTATTGCTATTATTATTATTATTATTGGAAGAGGAATGTAGTTCTAAACAGTGCCTAGTATTCTTGTTTGTTGAGTTAGGTTAGCTTAATAAATAGTGCCTAGTGTGATAAATTATGGTGTTATTAACTTATAAATAGCGTGTGGCTCTTTTAAAAGTAGTTCACACAAGTCTCGGCGTTAAATATTAGCTTTCAGAGTTTCATGTATATGTTATGATAAACAATATGGGATACATTTTAAAACATACATGGAGATATAAAGGACTTGTAGGGTCGCTCGGCACAATAAATAACTAAAAGTACTTTAATATCATGTTTAGTGACTTTAGATGATTAGTATGGCCTTCTGTTATTTAGGGTGATTGTGATTGGCACTTACTTCGTACAGGTTTGTCTCCGCTTGTCAATGTTAGTCCCAATTGGTCTTGCTCGTTGTGTTTTGGTCCCTTTTAAGTCTCTTACAATATTTAGAGTAGTTTATTCTTTTTCTTATATAAAGAGTTAAGTTCTGATGTGAATATCTTCACATGAAGCCTTCAATTATAGAGTAATTCCACTGTCAAATTACTTGCATAAGTGCGAATCGCAATTCGCCCGCCATCATACTTTTGAGCTTTACCAAGATGTTGTCTTGTATCATTCGAACTTTTCGTGTGTTACCCTCACGCGCTTACGACCAAGGATTTTGTTATAAATCTCTCTCCCGTGGGTCTCAAAGGTGTAAATACCAGTCGGGTGCCGCGCTCTAGCAAACGAATTCTGAATATAGTCTGACAATATATCCACGTATATTTGTACCCACCCCCCACCCCCACCGATTTCAATAACGAAAACGTTCGATGTGATAAAATGTGCACAGAACTAAGTCAACTGAATCATTGATTTATAATTTCTAACCTGACTGACCAGAATGGCACTAATACTGGCATCCCCTGTACCTTTCATGCTTAACGGATTTTCCATACTAACACGGCGCCATATTGCGTACACTATGGGCTAGTGTATTTCCATCAGACAAAACAATGACATAATTCATCCTGTTCGGCAACTGCTAATTCCGTAAATTACATAACGTTGCGAGTTTGGAATTATATCCAGGAGCAGCGGGGGCGAACCCATCTCATTTTATAAGCATTATTTTGGCAAACTAACCCTTATTACAAAAAGGAAAAGAAAATAGTGTGAAACCGAGGCTTCTAACTTTCCAAAAGTGAGACTCTTGGGGTTTGCGTCATCGTTTTCGAAAAGTATGTGTGAGTTTTACTACGATGACGCCTTACCGAGGTCGCGCCCCCTCTGCTACTGTTAATTAAAAAAGTTATATCAAATAATGACTAACTTCAGAGAAGCGTACACAACTAGATTAGCTCGGGAGCGAGAGGAAGCAATAAAAAGTATATACCATTAAGAGATGCTGTTAAAGAAAAGTTACAAGCGCGACAAGAATCCCAAGTTGAATTCGCAGAAGGTGCATAACAGTTATTTAAACCCGTCACAAAAGTTACTGAAAGAGTTGCGACAGCTACTGAAGGTCTTCATTCATCAATCAAACAAACCGTTGAACAAACTGGAAAAATAGCAGCGAGAACTAAGAAAACAAAAAAGATTTTACGAGAACTCTCAACTGACATAGCTTCCGCACAACCTTCACCCGTCGAAGAAGAAATACAACAAATATTTGACAGTATTGATAAAGTCCGCAAGGAGGTCAGTGATGTAACAAAACTCGTTAAGCCAGAATTAAAACCACCTCTAAAAGCACCAGCTCAATTTACCAAAGAGGGTTATAACCAACTTTATGAGAATCCCAGGGTGACTGCCGCTCACGGATATAAAGATCGTGATAAATTATTAGATCCAAACACCGCCGATATTGCAGAGGAAAAATGGACTCCTTATATTTCGAACATTTGAAAATATACAAAGAATCACTAGTAAATACAAGGATAAATACGACCAATTTAAGAAGGACGTTGAAGAGATAAAAAAAAAAAAAACATCCATTACCAGGAGATATTTTATCATTAAAAAAACCTTCATTCGCTAGATCTCGTCTTGAGGAGGAAGAATTTGACGATGCGCCTGGTTCTACTGGTAGTGGTTTGGGAAGTGGTCTTGTTACTTGTCCTAACAATATTCTCAACGACGTGCAACGGTTAGAAGTTCTCATAGGAGGAAAACGAGCTGGTAATAATTCTCCGGAAATAATTAATGAAGCAGCTGATATGTGTCGGCGATTATTTCAAGTCGGTATCATGGATATTAATGTCTATCGATCTCTCATTGATGAACTCGCTGACGACTACAGTGATTAGATAAATGGTAAATAAATAAGATGATCATACACAGCAACGGTCACCACAGACCCGTGATGGTCATAGCAGTAAACTCGCTATTACCTGTTTACAGAGCGTATTACGGAGATGGACTTGGCGATGTTGTTCAGGGATTATTTAGAAGGATGGCTCCCAAAGCAGCACCAATCGCAAAACAATTATCAATGAAAGCTATCGACGTTATTCGTAACAAAACTCATGGTGCAGTTGCTAGTGCTGCTGGTAAAGCCTTCACGGCAATCAAATACAGAATAGCAAGAATGTTACTCTGACGTCAGAATGTACAACCACAACAATCAGTAACATTGCCATCCACTGACATTATGCCCGCGGATATCAGTAAAATAATAAACCATGCCGCAAATCAAAAACTAGCAGCCATGGTAAATCAGCATGAAGATGAAAAAATAAACACGAGTTTTATTTCAGGGAGCGGAGTTTCCCGAAGGTCTAGACGACCACGATTTAAAAATGAGCAGTATAATAAAGATGTTCAAACGTATATCTGATACAGCATTTGACATGGATGAACCAGTCCAAAAAGATGAACCTGTGCGTGATTATCAGTATTATTCTTATAAAGCACGTGTACCTAACGCACGAGGAAGACTTGAATTGCAGGTCCATGATACAAGTAGATATTTTCTACCCGCTGAGGCTTTTATTGAAGTAGAAGGTGAGCTTGTAAATATGTTGTTGCCAATACACCATATGGAGCTGATGTCATAGTTGGTTTTGTTAATAATGGTATTATGGCATTATTTGACAGTGCCACATACATAACTGATGGGGAAAAACACATAGAAACAATTCAAAATGACGTCGACGTTGCCACCACAAGAGTAGGGTTAGCAAGATACTCCGACGATTATACAAGATCAACCGGTCCGTCAATGATGTTTGCCAAAGATAATTCTGATAATCCAGGCCCCAACCCATTTCGTTATGTACAAGTACCACGTGATACTGCGGCTGATCCACGACCACTTGGAGCTATAGCCAGACCCGGCGCAGCATTTGTAATGTCACATAATCACAACCCTAATTACAACATGGGATTTGCTACACATAAATTGTCGCTAAAAGGTGACCGTAGAAGATTTTCATGCATGTTCCACTATCACATATCTTTGGATTTTGCAGAAATGTCCAAAAGGCATCTTTGGATCGAAACACACAATTGTGCTTGAATGAAAAGGTAACGATAATGATGCCATTTGGCGACCAGCCGCTGCTGCTGCTGGTAAAGTAATACTGGTTAAACTATCGCTGTGGATTCCAGTAATGACTTCATCGATTACTTTAGAACAGCGATTACTTTCTTTTATGAACACAGGTGGTAAATCTCTGTTGTCGTGGTACTCAATGTCCACCGATATTATCCAAAGTAATGTTGCTGGATTATTCACGTGGCAAATAACGACTCAACAGGGTATTTCTGCACCGAGACACATCTTTATTGGGCTGCAAAATGCTAATCGGGTGGGTATTCAAGAACAGTCCCATATGATATTTGACACCCTTGGATTCAGTAAGGTTTCTTTGAGGATAAACGGACATCAAGAACCATCCGAGGATATAATCTTAAATTTTGAAAACAATTATGTTGCTCGCACGTATCATCGATTGTTGTCGTATAGGAAACGTGATCAAAACGTAGATACTGATGTACAAATATCACAGTTGGATTTTACAACATTGTATCCAATCTATTACTTCTCGCTGAAACATTTAGATTTATTTAGGCAATCTGTTGTTGATATACACTTAAGAGCTCAGGTAACACAAGTTCCTGTTGCCGTGGCTGGCCCACCAGTTGTTCATGGTCCTTACAGAGCAATATACTTAGCGACATATCAGTGTTACTTGAAGGTGCTGGTGGTCAAATGAGAGTCATTGATGCACCAGTGGAAAATCTTAATGTGTTACCTTAATCCACGTTATTTAGAAAGAGGAGTATTTTATAAAAATGTCATATCATCATGTTAGTGTCAGTCTGACTCCTGGTCAGATCAAGAAGCTACAATCCGCGTCAGCAAAAACATGTGGGACCACAATAAAGCTAAAGCACGATCAAATTACAGGCGGTGAAAATAAACTATCGTTGACAGCGCGCCAACTTAAACATCTCAATGACGCTAAACAATCCAAGACTGGAATACGATTTAAACTTTCTGCTGGTGCTATCAACAACATGGTTAAAACGGGAGGAATATTCCCACTTCTCGCAGCAATACCAGCGTTGATAGCTGCTGCTGCCCCAGCTGCTGCGTTAGGTGCTGTTGGAACCGCTACTGGAATGGCATTAAACAAGTAACGGGAAAAATCCTAAGATTACCAGGAGTCGTTTCACATGCGGGAGAGGCCTAAGATTACCAGGGATTCGTTTCCGTAAGGGCGCTTAAGACTTCCAGTAACAGTTTAATAACACCAATGTCAAACTTTGATTTAATCGATGCTGCTAAACAATTAAAACTAAAAAAAATCCAGAGGTGTGTTTATGCGAGATCAATTACCACAACAACCAAACAACGCTGAAACCGGTATTATTAATCTCGATAACAACACTGGACCTGGTACTCACTGGGTAGAATACGCGATTGACCCTCGTGGAATTGTTTATTTTGACTTGTACGGGTTAGCTCCACCGCAGGAATGTATCAAGTATGTCAAACAGTCAGGGATAACAGTTTGGTACTCAACGTTACCAACATAAAAATTAACGGATCCGCCAATATGCGGCCGTGAAGTAATTGCTGTGCACGAGTCTATATCAAAATCGTCATTACCACCTCACAAGGCTGTGCACGAATGATTATACAAGTCAACGATGGAAATCCACGATTTGAAAAAAACAACGAAATGAATAATGGTTGATATTTACGGAAGATCCCGCGGTGGTATTACTGCGAGTAATAAAAATCTGATATAGACTTATCAAAATACGTGACAAAAGACAATCATAATCATCTCATGAAGCTAACTAGAGTTGACCGAGATGAGGCTGTTGTTTTTCAGGACAGATACAGTGTTTTAAAAACCAGCAACATCGAATGAAATTATATAGTTCGACGAGTAATCGGTGCGGTCACGGATAACATTCCTGTCTTTACTGACGACGGTAGAATCAGAGATTCAAGTATATCGTTTACAACCATCAGAGATGAAATTGCCAGAAGCGCTGATAATCGTTTAAAGAATACTGGTGACACAATGACAGGTGAAATCAGCATGAGCGGAAATAAAATAGTAGTGCTCGGATACTCGACATCCGACGAAAGACGAGGCAACAAAAAATGTGTAGATGCCAGCTACAGCACCATCGATAATAAATTATCCACGTTACGGGCCGAGTATGACGTTCACGTAAGTGCGTTTACAAATCTCCGCAGAAACTTTAGAAAAATTGATGAGATCGCAGATAATTTCTTTGGCACTCCGTTGACCGCTGACATGAAATGCTCTGGTATCAAGACGAATATTGATACAATTAAGAAAACACTCGAAGACATCGTAACTGGAATTCTTGATATCGTTAACAAAATTAGTCTGATTAAAATTCCTCCGGGAGTAACTCCCGGGCAAATTACCAACGTAGTATACACAGTGTCATCCGGGTTCGCAACATGGTCGCAGCAAAATAATACTATCAAACACACTGCAGCAGTTACTGGTATGTACCGGCTGTCTGTGTTCAGTGCTGAAAAATTTAGTATATACAATACATATCCCTGGCTGCATTCAACCGATAAGTTTTCCGGGGTTGTGTCTGTTGTGTTAAATAGCGGAACCGAAGAGACGTTTATACTGGAAGCAGCTGATAAGAAATTAACCCTAACATATTACTGGTGGTGTCTGGACTCTGTTGCTGAGACGCCTCACTTGGTTACTGCGTAAAGTAATAATGGCACCGACAAAGTCAAACACAGAATCAAGAGTCCAAAAATATAGACATGATCAAGTATGTGAATGGCAATCAGTGTTATAAACCATCAATGACAAATGTACAGCGAAAGTAAAAAAAATACAAGCGGCGTGCAGTTGCCATTGATGTTGTAGTTTATTCAGTGTCCACGTTAGTTGCGCCAACTGGTATAATGCTATCAGCGCTGACTCCGATAACAGTAGCAGTAGCAACAATGTGTTTCATCACGAGCAGCAATTGCAGGCGTTTTTACTATTATCGCGAAAGAGATATCAACGTGCACAAATACAAAATTGCATGATTATTCTACGCGGTTACAAACGGTAACAGCAGCATATTTTTCTAAATTATCGTCGCTGATATTATCCACCCTCGACGACACAACAATATCAGATTTCGAATTTACCAACATGGTTAAGATATACAATGAAGTAATTGATTCAGAAAACCACCATTTAAAAGAAAATGGAAAAAAATTATGACCGAACTACTTCAGCATATAGCCGCAAATACAACCCCGCAAAAGACCACAGCGATAACAGTAAACTCCACTAAACCTGAATTTGGTATTAATTTTCCAACTGCGATTCCGGTGAATGAGATCGCCATTGCCCAGTTGCGAGTATACTATAGTTGGCCAAATATCTGATCACAATCATTTGGTAGACTACAATCAAATAATTCGCTGGTGTTTGCAAATAAAAATAAACCAGATGGAACCCCCGACTGGAATGTCGTTGGGATACTAACCGGAATTTATAAGATCGAAGATATCAATGAAGAATTTCAGGGCCGAATAAAACATATAACAGGTAGAGAATCCAGGATAGCAATAACCGTCTACGAACCATCATTATCGTCTGCGATCGAGATAAATTATCCAGATTACGCCGTGGATATATCAATCATCAATCAGAACAATGTTAGGTTGGCCTCATGTTGCCCCTGAGGCACCACCACCGTTACCAGAACCAAAACGGGAGGATTTTACCACGGACAAGCAATCATACCACGAATTTACACCATATTACAAAAAATATCTACTTGATATAAAAAAGCGCAACGTTGGGTAGTAGATTTGGCTTCAGTAATAAGGACTTTATGTCGTGGCATTTTATTTATGAACGACTCCCTAGTGAAACTAAATCTATTGTTATTCATCTGGGAGACATCAAAACATATTTTGATATCATTAAATTTGATTAAAAAAAACACGACAAGAAAAACTACAGCAGAGTTTCCAGGAACATCTTTCTGATATATCAAGTATGACCGCGACGATATGATATCGGTGGATATGGTCGCGTGTTATCCTGGGAGTTTTCTTGGATTGGGGGAGTGTTCTGGATATTTTAAAAGATTTGGACATCCCACAAACAAGATGACAAGAGTATCAGTAAATGGACCACTTACTGATTTTAACCTCACCGGGGTTGCTCGTATTATGTCATTCGAATTCGCTAAGGGTCTTCATCCGATCTGTTATGCTTGGTTTGGTAGACACTTTTCAGAAAAACGCTGGGCACCAATAATTTTACTACGATATATGATAGATTGTAAAATAATGATATCGTTGACGGTCAGTGAAACGATTATTTCATATCGGAAGCAGACCGAAGTTTGGTTACCATCACCTGATGATGATAGCGCCACAAAGGATCTCGGTAGAAGAATAATTGGCAATTTTACTTAAGGTGGAGCATATGATCATAAACGGCATTATGCACGATTAATTCTAGATGATACTGAATATGACTTCGTAATCGCTGATGCAACAGCGAGAAATATATTTGTAAGTCGAGAAAACGATTATTTATCTGACGGAACACGGTTAAGTACAATTGTTGGTTATATGAACGGCGAATCACCTCAGATACTCATTTAAGATCTTTAATTCTCGCTTATGTTTCTATAAATGTATTATCGATGATAAACAGATTCCCTGACAATCCAGTCAGAGTTGCAAAGAATTCGTTTTATATCGATAAAAATATATATCATTGGTAACTCGTTTTACAAACACTGATGCATCATGGGGTTCGTGGAGAATAAAAGAAGAAATGTTATATAATTATTCCGAATCCGCACATGTTGAGATCAAGGCTATTTATTATAAAAATAATCAGATATCAGAATTATCGCGCGGCATCTGTGTATGATCCAGTATCTAGACACAAGACGGTCTATCTAAACGGAGCGGGAGGTTCTGGTAAGACGACTCGAGCGATCGACTTATTTCGACAGAATTCAGATATGGTTGTTTTAACACCTACACACAGACTCGCAAGAGAAATGAAATAACGAGGAGTACAATCATGTACTTGTCACGGTTTTTTTCGGTACAAGGGTGACGCATTAACGCCTGACAGAATGGGAGCGAAATATGTTCCAAAAATTATTATTTGGGATGAAGTATGTAAAGTGTCGTTAGAAACATTAAAAACATTTCTTGATTGGTTATTAACAAAAAATACTGCTGTGATAATGTGTGGCGATTATGGTCAGCCACCGCCATTTACTGGAAAATCTCCACATAAATGGCCTAAGACTTTTGTTGATTATTACGAAGAAATAACTGATGGTCATAGATCTCTTGATCTAGGATTAAGAGTGTTTAAAAAGTTAATCAGACTAGAACCGAATAAAATTCAATGTGAAATAATGCGTAAAATAATTTTAGAAACTTCAATGAACGACTTTCTACAAACGTGGAGACCAAATGCTCTGATAGTGGCAAGGAGAAAGATAGTTCGTGATACACTTCAACAACAATTATTTATGTTACATAAAGAAAAGTTTCCGGAATTACCAGTGTCGCTGTGTTATCGACCAGCAGATACGCAACGGCAAAATTTTGACGTTGATATACCAGGACAGACCGAGAAAAAAATCTTGTATTAAACGATATTGTTTTAGTTGATGTCAATATTGTTGAAGATGCTATAAAAATAAACAGATCTCCGTGGACGCTATGATACGCAATGACAATTCACTCATCTTAGGGGTTAACCATCTCTGATACTTGAGTTTGGATTGTAGATGATCGTGTCGAATGGTCAAACTTAGTTCATTTAGCAGTGTCTCGAGTCAGAAGAATATCTCAGCTGCGGAGAATTGTTATAGACGCTACAGAAATTATTGATGATGTAACCGACGATAGCACAATAAGAAAAAATTAGTTATAAATAGTGTGACAAAAAAGACGAACGCGATTTTGATCTAGATGTTGAATTTATCATAGCACTGAAACAACAGTAGAATAATCATTGTGCGAGCTGTAATTGTAAAATGTTGTGTCAGTACTCGAGTAATAATCCAAGACAATTTACCGTGAACAGAAAAGATAACCGTCATACACTTGAAAATCTGATGTTGACCTGTCTCGAGTGTAATCGACGTAACGACGCTAGTTAAGTGATCGCGGTGGTAATTGCGCGTCTTCGGGAATTACTTCTAATTGTTCACGTGTCAATTCACGTTGAGGAGCAGTATAATCTAGTCTGTAGATCGCAGGTCTACCCGTGGATCTTGTTATACTAGATATCTTGTGCATCGTAATACTCCAAGTAGGATCAGTCGTTCTTTTTTCCCACCTTCAAATTCACCAGGTTCATATAAATATCGTACAGTCAGATAACCTAATACTGGCTGCGCTGAAAAATCATGTCGTTGTATTGATATACGCTCGCTTGTGATTGCATTAACGGGTTTCAACGCAGTTGTTTGAGTAATTTCATTATTTAATGCAACTGTCACACTTGGTAATGTTGCAACCCACTCGCGAGATCTTTTGTCTTGAATTATTTCCTTCGCGTATTGATATCCAAGTAACCGCTAAGCAAGTGTTCGATTAAATCGTTCAACAATCGCCTGACCGTGGTGAACTGCAGTATGTCCTCGTCGTATTTTGACATTATGTTGCTTCATCAGCGATGCTACTGCACCCTGAAAGTCTTTGCCAGGATCAACTTGTAGTAGCTGTGACCATCGTAGACCACCTCGTTGATACATTCGTTCAAACGCAGAAGCTACTTCAGCTGCTGTCTTTGTTGCTAGTGGCTCTGCTTCTTTGTATCTACTTGCAACATCAACGACAGTTAACGCGTATTTGTACGTTATTTGTCGTCTCCCAGTTTTGATAGTATCATGTGGTAAAAACAAAATATCCGCCTGATGAACTTCATTAAGAACGCTGACATTGAAATGTGCGTACTGAATTCGTTTAGGCGGTGGTAGGTAAATTTGCCATATTGCCTGGCGGGCTAACCTCTTTTCAGCAGTAGAACGTTCGACACCTGCTGCTTCAGCGAGTTTACTAATCGCTGCTCTACCTTTCCAGTATCCTCTTGGAGAATAATAAATTGACTCGATTATTTCAATAATCGGTTGATTAATTACCAGCTCCTAATACAAGCTTACCCTTCATCGCGGTTCTCACCAACCAATTAGCTAATGATTCTTTGAAAGATTTATTTTTTTATGGAATCTAGCGCGTGAATTGATTTTACATCTGCGATGTGTCGCTGCTAAAGATCTTTACTTTTATAAGTACATAATGAGCGTGACACGATTTATCAATAGCATTTATGGGATATTCACCAGATTTTGGTTGGTCTTGATTGTCAAGTCTGATATCAAGTCGGGTTCCAGGACCACAGTAATTATATCCTGGGAGGTGTTTTTATCCTGGGTATTTCGCCCGCGGAGTTCCTGGTAGTTTAGCTAACTGGGTGGCAATATCACCTCCGTGTTGCTTTTTTTTTAAACCCGACTGTGCGGAAATAAATTTAATTTTTTTGTTGTACCGCATCGTTCACACTTACCTGTGAGTGCTGACCTGTTATTTTTTGTTGTAATATTTGTTAGATCACCTGTGGGTGTACGCGTCCTGCATTTCACACAATATAAATCCATATTTATTTTTCTTTTGTATAACATGAGTGTAATTGATTTCTCTACGACACGAAAGCAAGAGCGTGTCAAGCATCATGCTGCTCTGCCAATTTCTATCTGAATGATTATCATAGGTCCATCTGGGTCTGGTAAAACACTACTGTTACTTAATCTGATCATGAGGTGGTTGAAATGGGATAAGTTGTATTTGGTTGCTCAGTCGGTTGATGATCAGAGATGTTATGATGTACTTAAACACTTTAATGAAAAAGCAAAGTTATTAAATGAAAAAATGTTATTGAATTTATTACTGATATTAGTGAAGCACAGTCTGTAGATGATATTGATGGATCTATTGACAATTTAGTTGTGTACGATGATGTGATGTTGGACAAACAGGCAAATCCTCCTCGGATATTTTCTCGAGGAAGACATAAAAACACAGATGTGATTTATGTAGCCCAGCGGTATACACAAATACCAAAAGTGATTATAGATAATTCTAATATTCTAGCTGTGTTCAACGGAGTTGACATGCATACATTGCAACATATTCATCGGACTTGGTGCAGCGGTGTTATGGACATAATTAAGTTTAGAAATTTATTTAGTCAGGCTCAGTCAACCCCTCATGGATTTATAACAATAAATTTGCATGTACCGCGGTCACGATATCGAATCGGTTTTCATACAGGTTGTAATTAATATCAGCAGAAGGGGCGCGACCTCGATAAGGCGTCATCGAAGTAAAACTCACGCATACTTTTCTAAAACGATGACGCAAACCCCAAGAGTCTCACTCTCGGAAAGTTGGAAGCCTCGGTTTCACGGGTTTTTTCTTTCGTTTTTGTAATAAGGGTTAGTTTACCAAAATAACGCTTATAAAATGATGTGGGTTTGCTCCCTCTGCTGCTTATCCCTTTGCACACATGAACATAGAAATTAAACAGCTTGTTCAATCCTCGTCAAACGCAAATTTGTTGTTGTCATTCTTTTCCTTTGCTTGATTCGACATTGTAAATAACGGAAGCAGACGACTTATGTTTGTACATATGTAGTCAAGCACACACCCCTTCGCTAAAAAGGTATTTGTACAGGAACTGGCAATGGATCCGAGCATGTCCGTCTATAATATTTAAAACTTGTGTTAAACATGAAAGGCGCAGACGAAGACGGTGTTATGGGCACTCTACTCACAGTCAGGTTAGAAATTATAAATAATTGAATGAATTGACCAAGTTCCTTGCACCTTTTTTTCCCATTAAAGATTTCCATTATTGAAATCGGTAGGGGGGTACAAACAAACGGGTTGGTATTGTCAGACTATAGTAGCGACTTAACATGAGAAGTAGGAGAAGAAATACGACCTCAGTATGCTTACAATAGAGATCGCAATAGTAGTAAGGTGGGATGCATTAGCCACAATGGGAATTAGCATTACAGACCCCCCTGGGTCAGATTAGCGACAATGGAAATTTAACATGGCGAAAAATCGTGGGTCAGATTAGCGACAAGGGAAATTAACATGGGGAATAAATCGTGGGTCACTCTAGCGACAAGGGGAATTTAACATGGAACTATAGTGTGGGTCTGTCTAGCGACAAGGGGAAATTAACATGGGGAATAGAGTTTGGGCTTTTGGGATTTTTTTTTTTTTTTTTTTTTAAATTTTTTTTAAAAAAGGGGTAGGCAATTGAAAGGCTATCTCTTTTCGAGAAATATGGCTGGCCCTGAAAAGGGCCTTTGGGTTTTTCTTCTTCTTCTTTTAACTTCTTAACTTTTTCCACCATCCTCTTATTTTGTCCATCATTCCTTTCTTCTTCTTCTTTTCTGTTTCCGGCAACCAGTCCGGGTGGCCCATGGCCCGGAACTTCTCTTGGATTTTCATCCAGTTTGCGTTCAGTTTTTCTAGTTCATCCTTTTTTTCTATTTTCTTCTTCTTTTCTTTCCTTTGACCACTTTTCTTTTATTATCTTGACTTGTTCTCTCATCACTTTCCTCATCATCTCCTCTGCTTTCATCATTTGGTTTAAACCCCATTTCACATAGGACCACTCAGTCCACTCCAAAATATCTTTTAAAAAACACCTCACTTCAATAGCATAATCAAGGGCCTCTTTCAGTTTACCTACTTTCACATAGTCAAGTTTTATGAAGCCTCTTAACTTTTTAACTTCCTCTTCAATCATGTCCACAATCAGATCCCTGGCAAGTTTTAGACTCGTCACTTGACTTTTGACAAAGTCCTTAGTAACTTCATGCATCCACTCCTTCTCTAGCCTTTCCACCACATAGGCTGCATCTGTCATCCAGTACCAACTATCCTTTAGCTCATTAAATAGTTCAATACTCATTTTCTTGGGTTCTTCCGTAGAATGGTTCCAACGACAAACTTGGTGGGTTCTTATAGTGAAAGCGCGGACGTGATGGAAAACATCCCCTAAAAAACATAAAATTGATCTTACCTAGATCATGACCAAACAACGCGCGGACGCGAAGGAAAACATCCCCTACTTTCTCATTTCATATAATAAAACCAAAACTATACTCTCCACATACGCTAAGAAACAATAAACAAACCCATAATCTACTATTTACACAAACTTACGTGAGCAGTTACAAACACAAACACAAACACAAACACACAAAATAAACAATAAAGAAACCCATAATCTACTATTCACACAACCATACCTTAGCTCTTACAAACACCATCACACAAACACATACCCTCACATTTTTTTCAAAAAGAGTTAGTGTTTATAATCACACTACTCTACCTACACACATTGGCAAATCGATCGTTATTTCTTTTCTAGAGTATTGGGTAGCCCTGAAAAGGGCTGTTTTTTTTTTGAACTTCATGGACACCTGGTTAATGGTGGCACCTTCCAGGCCTGGCGCCACATACACATCTTGTCCCCCAGTTACTTTTTACCTTTTTGGGGGAGAGAGCAGAGGCAGGATATGTGGCTTCAGAATCCCAATTTTCGGTTTCTGGGATTCTGAAATTTTTTCTTCTTCTCTCCTTTTCCTCCTCCTCTTCTTTGTATCTTCTCTCCTCCTCTTTGTATCTTCTTTCCTCTTCTTCTTTATATCTTCTCTCCTCCTCTTCTTTGTTTCTTCTTTCCTCCTCTTTTATCCTTCCCTCTTCCACAATGGCTTCCGCGGCCAGTTCATTTAATATGCGCCTGGCATATTCCAGATGCACATGAAGTTCCAACAGTTTCTCCAGTCTCGTGTTCATTTTTGGTGTTGATCAATCAACAAGGGTAGCTAGACTGCCGAACGAGTTTCAATTTATAGTGAAAGCGCGGACGTGATGGAAAACATCCCCCTAAAAACATAAAATTGATCTTACCTAGATCATGACCAAAAAACAACAACGCGCGGACCTAAAAGAAACACTCACTCACTTTTTTATGCTACCCATCACTATTTTAAAATTTTTTATAAATCACTTCAATAGACTATTTACATACGCAAAGCAATCCAATCTAACTCCTAATCTACACCTCAAACACCAAAAAAGACATGATTTTAATCTACTATCCATACCAACCTACTTAACCACTTACAAACACAAACACACAAACACATACCCTCACATTTTTTAAAAAAGAGTTAGTGTTTATTTTCACACTACTCTACCTACACACATTGGCAAATCGATCGTTATTTCTTTTCTAGAGTATTGGGTAGCCCTGAAAAGGGCTGTTTTTTTGTTTGCTATGGCAATCGTTTTTTAGTTTCTAAGAATGCGATGTCCTCTGAGGATAGACTTTCTGGCGATAGGTCTGCTTCTTCGAAAAGAGAAGAAGAACTCTTTGGTGTCGATACGACAATCGACAAAGCCTTTGTCAGCTTCAGGTTGCTGCTGCTGTTGTTGTTGTTGCTGCTGTTGCTGCTGTCTCTGAAGTCTGTACTTCTCCGTCCATTCTTCTTTCTCCCTGTTCATTTCTTCTCTGAAGAGCTCTTCTATCAGGTCTTCAGTGATTTTTAACATTCTCACATTCTCTATTTCTTCTGGCTTCGGTATCAGACTGTGTCTGACCCTATGCAAATTCACGTAGGCTTCGTTGAGTTTAGCTAGTTTGGAACACATCTTCTTAGGAGGATGAGTCGACAATGGATGGTTAGACTGGAAACAACCCCGGTTCTTAAAGTCAAAGCGCGGACGTGAAGGAAAACATCCCCCACACGGTTTTCGAGCCGCAACGTTCAGTGAGTGTTATGGGAGGGATAGTAAGAAATGAAAGAGCATCAATCCAACATTCTTATAGCTAAACAAAAGACAAAGGCATTTTTTTCAAAACACAACATTTTTTATTCAAAAATCACTTAACACTAAACAACAACTCTAACATTTTTAACAATAATCCAACACTATAACATCAGTAGTAGTAAGGTGGGATGCATTAGCGACAATGGGAATTAGCATTACAGACTCCCCTGGGTCAGATTAGCGACAATGGAAATTTAACATGGCGAAAAATCGTGGGTCAGATTAGCGACAAGGGAAATTAACATGGGGAATAAATCGTGGGTCACTCTAGCGACAAGGGGAATTTAACATGGAACTATAGTGTGGGTCTGTCTAGCGACAAGGGGAAATTAACATGGGGAATAGAGTTTGGGCTTTTGGGATTTTTTTTTTTTTTTTTTTAAATTTTTTTAAAAAAGGGGTAGGCAATTGAAAGGCTATCTCTTTTCGAGAAATATGGCTGGCCCTGAAAAGGGCCTTTGGGTTTATGTTAATATTAATATTAGCATAGATGGCATCTGTCACATCTTCTTCTTCTTCTTCTTAAACTCATTCTAACTGCCGGTCCATACACAAGTACCCTCTTGAGACATCCTTGTCTTTCTATGTAAACTCTCCTCATCCATTGACTAGTATCTGTCCTATCAACAACAGTCCACTTGGACCTGACATACATGAGCATGTCCGTCCTAAAAATCATGGAAGACACAAGGGTGGATGACTCAACTGTGGTCCACATCTTGAAGCGACGAGAATAGGTGAATCAATGCAGTGAACTGCGCTTATTTATAGGTACAGGAAGGATTGAAACGGATTGAATTCATTCACCAATCCGAACACGCGTTACAAAATTCAGTCAGCTCGCATCCAATCCGAAGAGAGCAGTCTGTGACGTCACGTGGTCTATATAGATTCGTTAGCGCTTGTGTGCAGTCAATCTATGCGACAGTGATTCAACATGACGGAAACTCAGAAAACGATCCATTGGGGTGCACCAGCAGGGGAGACTGCCCAAAGGAACCCGGACTTACTTTCAGAAGAGGTACATTGGGATTTTGTGGATTTTCTTACCTCGCAAGAATTTGTTCCGGAACCTTCGTTACCTTCTTCATTACCGCAAGTGGAGAATTTTAGACAGAGACAGAAAGAAGAATTGGAGAAATTTATGCAACGACAAAAAGGAAGCCGAACAAGCTTTTCTCCTACAGCAACAGCAACAGCAACAAGAAGAGGTAAGAAAAAAACAACAACAAGAAGAAGTAGCAGCAAAGAAACAAGAGGGTGAAAATCAAACGGCTACGGTACTGTTGGACATTTTAGCGGAGTTAAGAAGTCTGAAACAAATGTATCAGACTTCTTTATCACGACCGAAGAGAATACGACCTTCCCGAGCTAAACACGCCAACCCTGTGACTAAGCCTATCGTACCACCCTTAGTGATTTCAACCCAATCATCAGAAGTAGGCCTTGGCCGTGGCAAAGGCTTAAGGCAGTTAAAGTTGATTGGTTAAACTCACCCCTACACCAAATAAAAAGGCCCTTTTCAGGGCCACCCACATTTCTCGAAAAGAAATACAATTTCAATTGCCAATAACTCAAAAAAAAACAAATAAACAACCCATTTTACCCTTATAGTACGTGTCTGTGTATGAGTGCGTGAGTGTAGCTTCTTATTTTAAAATCAAAACTCAAAGACACTTACCTTATATCATTCATGTATTCTTTTATCCATTTTTTGCAATCCAATTCACAATTCACCACAGAACACTTTAATTAAAAGTTCATTGACTTCTTCTTTCTCCTTGTTTAGTCTCTCTGTTTTTTGAATTTCTTCACCGTTTTTTCCTCATTTTCTTCCCTTCTTCTTCTCTTCTCCTGTTTCTTTGCTTCTTTTAAATAGAATTGTCTTCTTTCTTCCTCTTCTTCCTCTGAAGAATCCCTCTCTTCTTTCGAAGAATCCCTCTCTTCTTCTGAAGAATCCTTCTTTTCTTCTGACTCCTCTTGTTTCTTTTTTGGGCAATCTGGAGACCAATGTCCTTTTTCTTTACAATAATAACAGGTATCTTGACTTTTGTCTTTTTTAGCCCCTGTTTTTTTTCTTTTTTGACGGTCTGGACACTCTGAAGACCAATGCCCTTTCTTCTGACAGATATAACAAGTATCTTGACTTTTATCTCGAAAGGAAGGAGAGTAGTCCATCGGCTGGTCTGAAGAGAATTTTCTAATGACCCCTCGCAAAGCTCTGACGAAACGTTCCATCTGGGTAGTCTCTTCCATCGTTGTGCTCGGCTTGAGAGTGAAATGAATAGTGAAAGGACAAGACACACACCCTTTTTATATACGCTGGTTTGCCATGACTATAAATTAGTCTATGGTGTTTGAACTTGAGTCATTTGACGTTTTGCACTCAAGATGAAACGATCCTATTCATTTGAGAAGAAAGAACAAGAAGAAAGTAAGAGGCAGAAACGTGATCTATCGCCTCGTACCAGGGCTGAAATCTTGGCACAAATTCATGCCAGTGATTTTGAAGAGGACATGAGTGAACCAGAATTTGAAACCTCTAACCCAAGTTCACCACCCTTAGTCAATCCTGAAAAATACTATTCCATTCGAGAGACGGAAAAGCGCTCCTCTAGAAAATTTAGAACCACGGCTTACACCTACACGGTGAAGTTTAAAGATTTCAAGTCCGACGTACCCTTGGAGAAAGCAGAAGGGTTTATCACCGAGATGTGGGATTCTTTGCTCATCGCACTCAAGCGACAATGTCAAGCCAAAGAAGACGATCGCTTGACACTATCCATAGATCACGACGGTTTGAAATCCCCTGTTTGGATCGAGTTTAGCAGACCCGCAGAACTAACCCCTTCCAAAGTCATGGACAAGATTCAACACGTACAACAATCTAATGACCAGTTTGACATCACCGATGGTAAAGCCACACTGAAAATGGCCCACGTCTCTCCTCCTCAAGGAACTGGATGCAAAAAGATGTTATTGGTGGACGACCTTCGCAACACCAAAAAGAGTCTCGTCCGAATTAACAACCCTCAAGACCAGATGTGTTTAGCCCGTGCCATCGTGGTGGGACGAACCTATGCCAACAAGAACGACACGGTAGAATGGAAAAGAACCTGGAAAACTATTCAACGATGCGATCGAGCCAAACAACGAAACGATGCAGAACTCCTGTTAAAACAAGCCGGACTGTCCAAAGACACACCCTGTGGCATTCCTGAGATGCAAAAATTGCAAGATGCCCTAGCTCCACGCTACACCTTGAAAGTGCACCCTCAAGAAATGCGTGGAACTCTGTTGTTTCGAGGCCAAGATTTTAAAGACGGAAAATACGTTCACTTTTATCATCACGATGAACATTTCGATAGCATTACCAGTATCACTGGATTCCTGGGATACGGTTATTATTGTGAGAAATGTGACTATGGTTATAATAATCGAGAGCAACACAAGCATTGTGGAATGAAATGCCCAGGATGTTTGGCCTATCCACCCTGTCTGAGCGAAGGACCAGTGCCTTGTTCAACTTGTTTGCGCACGTTTGTCAGTCCTACCTGTTACCAACAACATTTGAAAACACAAGGTTCACAGAAGAAATGTGCTTGTCAACTCCTGAGATTGTGCCCTACGTGTGGACAAGGCATACTTACCAATAATGCCAAGGCACACGTATGTCGAGGAAAGAAAAAATGTCACATTTGTCACCACATCGTGGACTTGGAACACCAATGCTACGTGCAAAAATACCAACCCCCACCAGAGAAAGAGGACGGTCACAAGAAGAAAGGCAATTTCATCTTTTTCGATTTCGAATGCATGCAAGAGACCGGCATTCACATTCCTAATTTTTGCGAGGCTCATCGAGCGTACGAGAAGTGCATTCAAGAACCTATCTTCAGTCATTGCCCTCACTGCAGCAAGATTCCTGGAGGGCGTGAAAAAATCTTTCGGGGACCGAACACGTTAGCCGTTTTGCTCAATGGGTCTTAGACCCCATCGACAAGACGTGGAGCCAAGAGGACATCGAACGTTACGGAGATTGTCATCGTCATGCCACGGTGATGGCTCACAATTTCTCCGGATACGATGGACAGTTTCTTTTGAGATACTATACGGAACAAGGCACCGAACGTCCTAAAGTGACTTTGAACGGAGCCAAAATCATTTTCATGCAAGTGGGACAAGTGCAGTTTAAAGATTCGATGAGTTACTTGGCCATGCCTTTGAGCCGAATGCCTAAAACGTTTGGAATGACAGAAATGGCTAAAGGGTACTTTCCACACATTTTCAATACGGAAGCCAATCAACATGCCGTTCTACCCCATTTGCCTGAGGCTCACTATTACGACCCCGACAACATGCGTACCGAACAACGAGAAGCTTTCTACGCTTGGTACCAGGCTCACGCCTCGGACCCTTTCGACTTTCAGGAAGAAATGCTAAAGTATTGTCGTTCCGACGTGGACATTTTACGACGTTGCTATGGAAAATTTCGAGAACTGTTCATGGAACACGGAGGGGTCGATCCTTTGAAAGAAGCTTGCACCATTGCCAAAGCGTGTTCCTTAGTGTACCGCCAACGATTCATGCCTGAAAACACCGTGGCTGTCATCAGTCCTCAAACGACCCACTTTGTCAAACGTCAATACTCGGTCAAAGCCCTACGCTGGTTACATTACTTGTGCGACAAGGAAGACAAATGGATTCAGCATGCCCGCAACGGAGGAGGCGAAAAGACCATCGGAACGTATTCGGTCGATGGCTGGGACTTAGAAAACCCCAAGATCGTGTACGAGTTTAACGGTTGCTTATTTCATGGATGTCCCGTCTGTTACCCTGACCGTGACACTAAAAATCAGTTTTTGCAACGAACCATGGAAGACTTGTACCAGGACACTTGTCAGCGACGCCTAACGTTAGAACAGCAAGGATACCAAGTGGTGGAAATGTGGGAACACGAGTACGATCACCGTTTGAAAACCGATCCCGAGTTTAAACGCCTCGTGGAAAGTTACCAGTTCATGGACCCGTTGAACCCGAGGGATAGTTTGTACGGAGGAAGGACCAATGCCACCTGTTTGCTGTACCAAGCCGACGAAGAGAAAGGAGAAGAAATCAAATACTTGGACGTGTGTTCGCTGTATCCCTACGTGTGCAAATATTGTCGCTTTCCCGTAGGGCACCCGCAATTGCTGACGGAACACATCGACCTGAAAAACATTCAACAATACGAAGGCTTGATCAAGTGTAAAGTTTTGCCTCCCACGAACCTATACCATCCCGTCTTACCTCACCATTGTCAAGGCAAACGGATGTTTCCCTTGTGCCGTACTTGTGCCGAAACGTGCAACCAGGACCAACCTTGCCATCACAGCCAGGAAGAACGTGCCTTGACGGGAACCTGGGTCAGCGTGGAATTGTTCAAAGCTCTGGACATGGGATACCAACTGTTAGAAGTGTACGAAATTTGCCACTTTCCCAAGACACAACAGTACCACAAGGGTGACCCTACTCAGAAAGGCATTTTCGCCGACTACGTGGATGCCTTTTTGAAACTGAAACAAGAAGCCAGCGGCTATCCTTCCTGGTGTCACACTCCCGAAGACCAAATACAATTCAAAGAGAAATACTACGAACAAGAAGGCATCTCTTTAGACCACATCGAAAAAAACGAAGGCAGGCGATCGTTTGCCAAAGTGATGTTAAATTGCTTGTGGGGTAAAATGGCACAACGACCGTGTTTACCCAAGACGGAATATTTGACAGAACCTTCCCGCTACTTCCAGATGATTCACGACAAAACCAGATACATGAAACACGTGGACGTCGTTCGAGAGGATTTGATCTTGGTCAATTACGAAGAAGATCTGGACTTTGTACAAGACGACCCTTTTGGAAATGTCATCATTGCGGCTTACGTGACAGCTCATGCTCGCTTAAAATTGTACGAAGCTTTAGAACTGTTAGAAGAACGCGTCCTGTACTTTGACACGGACAGTTGCATTTACATCCATCACCCGATTCAACATCACCCTGACATCGAAGGAGACCGTTTAGGAGCCTGGACAGACGAGCATCCCGACGACAAGATTCTAAGTTTCGTCAGTGGCGGCCCCAAAAATTACGGCTACGAATACCGGGACAAACAAGGAGAAGTGCACACGACGTGCAAAGTGAAACGACTGACTCTGAATCATCGTACCAGTCGAGTGGTCAACTTTGGGGTATTGAAAGAAGCCTTGCAATCGGGAGAGGATGGAAACTTTAAAGTGACCACCTATCAACCGAACAAGATTGTACGTTTACCCACTCACCAAATCGTCAGTCGACCCTTGGAAAAAGTCTATCAAATTGTATACCAGAAGCGAGTGCGACTTCCCAATCACTTTACGTTGCCGTACGGTCACGTCGGTATTGGTCTGTATATAAAAAGGAACCCTAGGCAAGATCGATAGTTCATTGTTCATTGAAGTAACTTACCATGTCGTTGACGAAGAAGAAACCAGATTGGTTTGGCTTGGACCCAAGAGGTGGCCCAGTATGCACGAGAGTTATTCAAGGAAAAAAGTTACTTTTCAACCCGTGTTAGTGACGGTGCCAGAAGAACCCGTCACCCAGGACGGGACTGTCGTGGACAGGCCTGAAAGACCCTTTCGGGAGGACACTTGTGTGACCTTACCCCCTACTATAGAACTGGTTAGAACTTTACCCAAAACATGTTGTACAGACACTTGTGTTTATTCCACGTTCATGGTTATCATGTGCCTTTTATTCTTGTACTTAAGCCTTTGGCTTTTATGTATTTTTGTCTTTCGTATTCATGTTTGAAAAAAACCATTCAATAAACGTGTTCTGAAAAAAGTATATAAACTCTTGTCTTGTTTGTTTTCGTGTCACAAGTGACATTTCTCACACTATGGCTACCTCTGCTGTCTCTGCTCCCTCTTCCTCTACTGTCAAAGTCATCGACGAACACTTAGATCGTGCCAGTTGGGAGGCTTTGTATCTTCGCCATCCCTTTAACATGTTCATTGCTGGACCTAGCGGTTCAGGCAAAACCGAATTCGTCAAACGTTTGATCGAACATAAACATCATTTGATCGATCGACCCCCTCAACGAATCGTGTGGTGTTACAAAGAGTGGCAATCGGCGTACAGCCTCTTGCGAGAAAGTCAAGGCGATTCCATCGTGTTTGTGGAAGGCATTCCTAAAGAAGACGACGGCATCGTCTCTGACTCCCGTCTAACCCATTTGGTCATTTTTGACGACATGTTAGGAGAAGACGAAGAAGTAATTAAACTGTGGTTCACGCGCAAAGGGCATCACCGTAATGCCAGTGTCGTTTACATCACCCAAAATTTGTTTCAACAAAGTAAAGCCCATCGTACCATCAGTCTCAATGCGCATTACGTGGTCTTGTTTAAAAGCTCTCGAGATAAATCGCAAGTGCAAGTCTTAGCCAAACAGTTAGGAACGCCTTGGCTGACTCAGGCGTACGACGATGCCACTCAAACTCCACATGCCTATTTACTCGTCGATTTGAAACCTACGACTCCCGAGGATTTGCGATTTCGTACCCACTTGTTTCACCACTGGTACCAAGACGGAGGGCCTGTCCTGTACACGTCTCCGTCCTCGACTTCATTTCACTCCACATAAAAAAATCTATAAAAACCTCAGACCCTTTTTCGTCTGTCTCACTCTCAGTGCGAACATGACGTCCCTTCAGTCGCATCTTCCCGTCAAATTGATTCGTGCCTTGTATGGCATCAGTCGAGAAAAAGATCCACAAACACGAGCTCGTGTCTTAGAAGCTAGTCTCAAAGAAGTCTTACGATGGTTCACTGTGACGGCACGTCAATTACTCCAAGGAATCATTCAGATTCCTCATCAAACCAAACGCTTTTTCGATCGAAACAAAGTCGCTTTGGTCCAACTGGCCGATCCCCGCATCGACACTCAAACCAAAAAACAAATCATTTTGAAACCTGGAGGGAGCGGTACTCTAGGAGGGGTCATCATTCGCTCACTCTTAAGATGGGATCCTAATGCCCCCAAAGTTATACCCAAGACAAAAGTCCAACGAAGCTCCAAGAAGAAAAAGACCAGGTCCCCAAAGAGAACTTCTCCAGTGGCAGGACCCTCCTCTGACCAGACACCACCCCGGAAAAAGAAAAGAAGCCCCCAGAAAAAGAAACAGAGAAAAAGTCCCCAGAAAAAGAAAAGTCCACAGAAAACTAGTCGCAAGAGAGGCACTTCGGCCAGGACGCAACCTTACACTCGCAAACCACGACCTGCCACGGCGGTGACTGCGTCTCCGGCAGCCTCACGTTTGTCCACTTCTCCGTTAATGACACCCAGAACTGAAGAGTACTTGGAGACGTTGATCACACCAAGAACTTCTCCGTTGATGACCCCCAAAAGAACTTCCCCAGTGGCAGGACCTTCCAATTTAGTGGCAGTGGCTGCTGCTCACAAAGTACCTTCTCCCAAAATCAAAGTTCAAGAAAGATCGGGCATGTTACAAAGTTTACTGGATTTGTCCAAGCAAGAACTGGCTCGATTTAGTCCGTTACGTACCCCTGCACGACGTGTCATGCCTGTCCTCAAACTAATACGACGTAAAGACAATCAGTGGCGACGCGTTCCAGTATAAAAAAAGGCCTGTGACCAAGTTGGGTATCAGTGTTTTTTGGTGCTCCTGAAGACTCAAAGATGTCACCCTCCAGAAAACTCCAAGGAAAGAAAAGGAAAGGACTGCCACCACGTTTAGCCAAACATGGGGACATGTTATCTGTCCTGTCCAAAGCTTCTCCACCCCTACGAAAAAAACTCATTCAAACAGCCTCCAAAGAGGTCATCGATACCGTGTGCGAATGTTGTTTGAACGTTTTGAAAGGCACGATCCCTTTGTCCAAACACCAGAAACAATGCTTAGGCAAACATCGTCACGTTCTTCGGAAAATGGTTCAAAAGAAAATTCCCATTCGTCAAAAAAAGAAGATGTTAGTGCAACGTGGAGGTATTTTACCTCTCTTGTTAGGCCCCATACTGAAAGGAGTCTTGGGAACCATGTTGGGAGGACTGGTGGGAGGAAGATAAAAAGGCCTCGGAAGTTCCAAGATCTCAGAATCGACCCCTGACAACCCCATGGAAGGACGAAAACTAGCTTTAGTGCCTTACAAACGATGGATGGAATACCATCGGTGGCAAGAACAACACACCCCGCATTTACCTCCCAATCCCAATTTGAGCGAGATGTCCCAGTTACAACACGAATTGCAGTCCTTGATGGATCGCCAAGATTTGTCCGAAACAGAAAAATCGCAAAAGTACGGTCAACTCTTGCAACGACTGCAACTCTTTCACCAGAAAGCTTTAGACGAAACAGCTCTACCCACTCTGAAAGATTTTAAGACCATCACCAGTACCAGTACCAGTACCACCAGTACCAGTGACCAAGACAGAAAAAGGAAAAGAAGAAGAAGATGGGTTTCAAACTCCACCAGAAAAAGTACGCAAGTTAACAACACCACCTACCTCCAGAATTGGATGGATTAAAAAGATGATGGCCACCCCTTCTTCATCACAAGAGAAAAAGAAAGTGAAGACAGAAGTGAAACAAGAACCGATATCCCCCGCTCAAACATCCTCCTCCTCTTCAACACCTATTGCCGGTCGCACACGCAAAGCATTGCAATCCAAGAAAATACCCCAAGAGAAAAAGAGTAGCATCCTCCAAGAGTGGGTGCCTTATTAACACACCAACCAACACAAAAAAATGGAAAAAGTCTTAGCCAGCATTTACTACGATCCCTCCCATCCTGCAGGTTACGCAGGAGTTCAAAAATTGTATCGTGCTGCCAAAACGCGACTGAAAAGTCTCCGTTTACCTCAAGTGCAACGATGGTTACAAGAACAAGCTACCTACACTTTACACAAACCCATTCGACGCAAGTTTGCCAGAAGTCGCACCCGAGTGGAAGGCATCGATCATCAATGGCAAGCCGATTTAGCCGATGTCTCTCATTTGGCCAGCTACAATCGTGGCTACAAATATTTGTTTTGTGTCATCAACGTCTTTTCCAAATTTGCTTGGGTCGTACCCTTGACTTCCAAATCGAGCAGCGAGTTAGTGCGAGCCCTGCAACGGGTGTTGAAACAAAGCGGTCGTCACCCTCTTCGATGGCAAACGGACAAAGGTACCGAATTTCTGAACCAAGCTTTCCAAAAAGAATTAAAGAAACGTGACATTCATTTTTTTACCACCGAGAATCCCGAAACCAAAGCCAGCATCGTGGAACGTTTTCAACGCACTTTGAAAGAACGCATGTGGAAATATTTTACGCATCACCACACTCTGAAGTACATCGACATCTTACCGCACCTGGTGCAAGCGTACAACCAATCTTACCATCGAAGCATTGGACGTGCCCCGCAAGACGTGACTCCCGACAACGAAGTGTTGGTGTTTGAGCGCCTGTTTGGTACGTCCCCGACGAGGGCTGTCCCCAAGAAAAGTGGAGACTTGGCCGTAGGAGATTGGGTGCGTATTGGCAAAACCAAACGCACTTTCGACAAAGGTTACTTACCTAACTGGACGACCGAATTGTTTCGCGTCACTGGACGAGTGCATGGCCGTCATCCTGCCGTCTATAAATTGGAAGACATGAACGGAGAAGTGCTCAAAGGAACGTTTTATTTGCCCGAGTTACAACGTGTCACCAAAACAGAAGACGACGTGTACGACATCGAAAGCATTCTCGAACGCAGAACCCGTAAAGTGGGCAAACGACGTGTCAAAGAAGTCAAAGTACGTTGGAAAGGATATCCGCCCAGTTTTGATTCTTGGATCGACGCTTCGCAAGTCATCGACTATAAAAAGAAGTGACCATCATGCCCTTTCACACAGCAGACGCAGCTACGTCGACCACTCCTCCTTTACCTAGTTCTTCTGTGCAAGATTTACAAAAACAACCCTTGTGGGTGTGGTATGGAGAACGTGTGCCTAAAACGCAAATCGTCTTTTTCTGCCAAATCTTCGTGGTGTATTGTGTCATCGGGGCAGCCATCGCCAATTTGAGTTTGCAACAAGGAGACAAACAATTGTGGACCATTTTATTGAGCAGTTGCATCGGTTACCTGCTTCCTAATCCCTCCCTGAAATTCACCTCGAACGGGAACCCCGGGAACCTTGTGTCCAGTGCCAGTGCCAGTCACCACTTCAATCACAACCAGAACCCCATTTTAGACGGAGACACGCCTCTGACGTCCAGTAACCCCTCGGACAGCCACAGAACTCTGGAATTATGAGTCACCAAAACCAATTTTACTTAACCTTACCCAGTGACAGTTCCATGGAGGTGTTTCCCTAGAACACGTTGTGCTGTTACACGGCCAAATTACCTCAGGCCATCCAGTTAGATCACGAAGCCCATTGGGAAGTGGCTTTAGTAGAAATGATTCACCCGACCCAAGTCCTCAATGTCCTTCCCAATCAAAATTTTTTTGATGTGGAAGTTCATGACGAGCAAATGCAACAGTGGATGGATAGCAATGTCAAATATGACAAGAAAACCCGTACACAAAATCAAAAGTACACCACCTATCACTTGTTCATTCCCCCAGGCTATTATTTTAGTGGTCAACATTTGGTCAGCACCATAACCTCCAGGTTTAATGTCGTGTTTCTGAAAGCTTTGGAGCATGTCAACAAAAGTGTCACCATGGAGTACCACAAAGCAGCTCGTCGCTTCTTGATGAAATTTGAACGAAGTAAAATCCTGTCCATTTTATTTTGTCCTGAATTGTTTGACATGTTGGGCGGAGACATGGACATGAGAAAGGCCATGCTCAAGAAAAACGAATTACCCATTGCTTACGACAACGAGTCTTTTAACAAGTTATTTCGTGCCCCGGTAGAACTGAACCAAGGACTGAATTTGATGTCTGTGTATTCCGATGTGGTGGAGTACAGCGTGGTGGGACACACCTCCGTGCCGTTACTGCGTGTCATTCCTTTCAAAGTAGATTCTGCCACGAACGCTGACGAGGAAGGTGGAAACACTTACCACGTCCACCGCGAATTTGTCCATCCTCACTATTTGCCGGTCAGCAAGTCGTATTTGGACACGGTCAACATTGCTATAAAAGGAGATTTGGGACAAAATATTCCATTCACCAAAGGAAAAGTCACGGTGAAACTCCATTTTCGAAAACGGTTCTCTCACGCTTCTTAAGTCATGTATCCAGTGTACCGAGGGGTTGCTCGACAGCGAGGACACGGCTTTGGAGATATGTTAAAATCGGCCTTTCGTTCGGTGGCCCCGGTGTTGAAACCGATGGTGACACGCGGATTGCACGCCTTGAAAGATGCGGCACTGACGCAAGGCAAAGAATTTCTCCAAAATGTCATCATCGACAAACAAAACCCTAAAGAAGCCTTCATGAGGGCAGGCAAAAATGTCTTGCTGCAAACGGGCAAAGACATTTTAGGCCAACGAGAGACACCTATAAATGCCCTGCACGCTACCGAGTCAGGCATTCAGCAAGGACAAGGCAGAAAGAGACGACGAAGAAAACACCCTTTCACCAGACTTCAAGCGAGAAAGGCAAAGAAAAGAAGAACCGTTCGAGACTTAGACGTTTTCGATTATTGAGAAAAGAGACAAAAAAATGATGCACCGAGAGTCTTGCGCTTGTTCCAAGTCGGAACTGGATCTGTTTGCCATGCCCCCTACCATGATGACCATGCAAGAATCTCAGTGGGTGGAATTTCACCCCGTCTCCTCACTGACGGATTCCGCTCCCATCGAGTTTGAAATCAAAGGACAGCCCGAAGATTACATCGATCTGAATAGCAGTTACTTGTACCTGAAAGTCAAAATTCTAGATAAGACTGGAGGTGCTATAGACGATGAAGCAGTAGCTCCCGTCAACAATTTCATGCATTCCTTGTTCAGTGGAGTGGACTTGTACTTGAATAACAAACTGGTCAGTAGCAGCATGGATACTTACCCTTATCGTGCCTACCTGGAAAATCTCTTGACGTACGGAATAGATGCCAAGAACACTCATCTCAATGCCTGTGTGGTATGGGAAGCTGACGAACCTACCAAGTTTGAAATATTGGAAACTGATGAAAAGAAAGACAACAATGATGGATTTCTAGAACGAAGAAAGAGAATCACGGGAGTCGACACAAGTTTAGAACTGATGGATCGTTTGCATTTGGACATGTGGTTGCAAGAAAAGTATTTGCTGAACGGGGTGGATGTCCGCCTGAGACTGAATCGTTGCAGTACCGCTTTCCATTTATTGGCTGATAGTGACGGTTACAAAACCAAAATACAAGAAGCCAGACTCTACGTACGCCGTGTGGAAGTGTTACCTAAAGTGGAAAACGACATCAATCAGACGTTGAGCAGAACGACCGCCAAGTATCCCATACGACGCGTGGAAGTGAAAACCTTCACCATTCCCAAGGGACAGCGATCCATGATCGAAGATCATCTGTTCCAAGGACAGTTACCCAAACGTTTGATCGTTGGTATCGTCGAGAATACAGCCTTCAACGGAGCTGCCGAAAAAAATCCTTTCTACTTTCAACACTTTGGCGTGTCCTAAATCGAAGTCAGTCGCGATGGCAAAACCTTGTGTACGCGACCTTTCGAACCTGACTTTGCCAAGAAGAATTACTTGAGATCGTACTTGTCCTTGTACGAAGCCACTGGACAGTTAGGAACCAATACCAGTCACGGTATTACGTACGAGGATTATGCAGGAGGCTATGCTTTGTGGGCTTTCGATTTCACTCCTGACCAAGGCAGCGACGAGGGACATTTCCACCCTATAAAATCCGGCCAGATTCGTGTGGAAATTCAGTTTAAAGACCGAGACCCTGATGAAACGGTGAACGTCATCCTGTATGCAGAATTCGATAATACGATAGA